>CM060924.1:792959565-794211440 GCA_030737875.1 Allium sativum
TAACTGAAAAATAGATTTTGAATTAAAGTTGTAAAAAGGAAATAAATATTTATTATTTATTAATTGAGTTTGTAATTGATTTCAAAAGATTTTATAAAGGAAAGTTCTGATATGTATTAACGTAATGTGATAGATTTGAATAATCATTTCAAGAAATAAATCAAAAGGAAATTTATTTAAATTAATTATGAATTAATGTAAATAAAGGATCATCTGGAATTGGTTAATGAAGTAACCGTGTCTTGGATTGACAGAGTCAACCTTTTTAACTGAGTTGAGGATAAGATCAGTTGTTTGATGAGATGGGTTAACGAATAATGGTTTAATTTTAATAAGTTTTAAAAAGAGATTTATTATTTATTCAGCAAATAAATAGGTTAATTAATTATACATCAGTTAATGGTGAAGTGAATGATTAATTTAATTTAATTTCTACTTAAATGAGATCATTTATGAAAGTTAATCTAAGTTGAAATGAAAAATGATTGCGTTATAAAAGGAATTCATGAACGGGTTTATATAAAACCCAAGTCTTTATCACCAAAGGGAAGAAGGAAATTGAAGCAAATGTGACGGCATAAATTAACGTTTGCTTAACATTTGAATTAAGTAAAAAGGAAATTGATAATGAAAGGGTTATATTAAACCATGATTTATAAACAAAGTTTATAAAAAGGAAATGAGGCGTGTTTGGAATTAGAATAAATATCGGGTTTTGAATTACAACTGATGTCTACCTAAAGATAGGAACGTGGTTGGTCAAGGTCTGAGAGGTAAATAAATACCCCAACTTGAACGACTTCGAAATTATCTGAGGGTGATATTAGTCTGTAATGGGAAGGTGGAAAAAAATATGTAATTATTTCCATAGGAGAAATAATAATGGAATAAAAAGGGTTCAAGAATATCTAATGGGTTTTTTCCCAAGTACTGGGAGTGGGAGGATTTGATATATATATATATATGTATGTATGTATGTATATATATATATGTCCCAAGTGAAATAAACGAAAAGAAAATGGTGGGAAGTTAAAATGGTGTTTTCAAGATAATAGGAAATTGAAATGTTAAGTTTTGCGAATGGTTTATACTAAAAGTATAATAGATGTTCATTATATTCAAGTGATAGAATTAAGGAGATCTCATAACGTTGTTTTACTTGAAATGAGATGAGTCGTTTTTCCAAGATAAGGAATAAATAGTAAATGGGTTTGAAATGATGGTAGAATAAAGAATTTAATATGATTATAGAATATTTTCTTAAATATGAAGGTGAAATAGTTGAAATAATAACCTTTCGTCAAATAAGTTATATTTGAATAGTGAAATATTTAAGAGTTTAAGATTAACTATCGTTAATCGTTTTATTTAAAGGGGCCATGTAGTGTTGGTACTGAACTGGTAAACTCATGCTATTCTCACAATTATTTATTTGATAGTTAAATCACTGACTATCAAACCTGACCATACGATCGTTGGCACGGAAAGACCGGGATCGAATTTATATTCGAAACCATTCCGACCAATGAATTCGTGAAAGAAGATTATTGGAGATGGAGCAATTGGAGAACGTTGATCTTCATGGGCGGAAGAACTACTGAATTGAATTTCTCTGGTTTAGCGGCCGGAGAAATTTCAACAGTGATTCTGTCGTGAGTGGAATCTACGGAATGCAAGGACTTCTCGCTACTGATCTGTAGGGTAATTCCTGGGATGCAGTAGGAGGGTGCCTTCGGTTCATCCTGTTCCTGGATGACTTGTATGGAGGAGTGTCTGACAGAGTATTTCCAAAGGGAATTACGTACGTTGATTTCTTCAAACGTACTATAGTTGGTGGCGGAGGACGACGGTTCTCTTAGCTTAACAACTAGAGTATTTTTGTGGACGTCAATTAGTGATATCTGGCGGATCTGACGATGTGGCATTCAAAATGAATGGTGGCCAGATGTTTTCAAGGCAAGTCAAACCTCAAGCCTCACAAAGGAGAAATGACAGAAATCGGGCAGGCAACATGGCTATGTGGGTCGCTCCCATTAGGGTGTATAATCACCTATCTAGAGAAAGTCCATTTGCTTCTTTAATCTATATTTCGATGCTGTCCCTTTTCGGGAGGCGGTTGCTGATCCCAACCGTGGGTGATATACATTCGATACACTTAAGAGAAATGAGTGTTCGGTCATGTGTGGGCCGGGTTGCAAGACATTCTTGTTGAACCCAGTGTATTCGTCGCTAGAGATACACGATCGGCAGGTGGTCCCATACCTTGTCAGAATTGGAATCCAATCTCCAATAAGCGCCTGGGGTTTTGATTGTATACTATATATGTGGAGCGTGAGATGCAAGCGTTCCACTAGATGGTTATTTACTTGTATTTAGACATTATTATAATATCAGAAAAGATATTGATTTCAAAAAAAATTGGGTTATCGTAAGGTAAAAACCGTCCGTGTTTATGTGTGGATTTGGTCTTACGATTATCCTTTTCCATTGAAAAGATTTTAAACTTTAAAATCATGATTGGGTGATTTACCCTTAATACTGTATGAGTTTATCTCACTCTTGTTCACCAGACTGACCCGGTGTTTTTGTAAATGCTCGGGTTAGCCCGGAATGTACAGGTTCAGATTATCGAATGCTGTGAAGAGACAGGCTGGAAGAGTTCAGACGTATGATATTATTCCGCTGTGTTGTATATAAGGGCAGATTATTATAACTGTCCAGATGTGTTCATGTACTCGGATATTGTAAGTTATTTAAAGCTCTCAATAAAGATTTATTTCTATATTATATTTTGTTCCGCTGCGTTGTGAGAATCTGTGTTTGTGTTGGTTCTTCTTCTTCTTCTATTCTTATATTTCTTTCTTTCTTATCTCACCCTCTAATTTCTTTCATTAACAATCTGGTGTTCTCGGTGTCTGAAAGGTCGGCATGAGATACAGTAAAGGTATTTATGTCGATTTTCGAGGCTGAAAATCCTGGGTCGTTACATATTCAATCATATTGTGGAAGCGGTTCATATAATGGTAATACGAAAATAAATAGTAAATTTGAGGCATCCAGTTGGATCCCTCCAACCTGTCCTTCTCAGTATCCCAAAATGGTTAGCTCAAATCATTCAATTCCATTAATTTGATAATAAATAACGGCCATCAATCAATTGACATATCATTCAAACAATTCAAACACGTTTATTTTATAAACGTGACCAATCAAGGGAAATTACGTCTATTGGATTAAATCGTTAGAACAACGATTTGGTATTTTACTGGAATTAAATACCCGTTTAGTTCCATTGGTTAAATCAACAATAAATATATAACTAGCAAATTATCAACCACTTGCAACCAAAGCACACAAAATAGAAACCCCCTTTATATGAAATATAAATGGGTAGAACTGAGTGAGTTTAACTCACCTTGATTTGGTTTGATCATAAATGCTGGTTTTTAATTAAACTAAAAAGCGGTTTAATTTAATTAAAAATCCTACTTGCTTCCAGTCCTGACTGACACTGCTCCATCTCGAAACTCCCGTCTCAACGGTTCCAACGAGACCGAATGTGCTTAAATCTGATAATGTACATACGATATATCTTATTAACTAATTTATAAAATGATTTAATTTTTAAAACATGGATTAAAATTTATAAAGCAAGCCTTTACCTTAGACTTCGGCCCACACCACCCCCGCTATTACCCAACCCGCATCTATTTCCTCAAAACCCTTCCTAACAGATCCCTAACCACAAATCATCACCGCCTCCACTAAAATCCTTCCTTGGCCAAAAACCTTGTCTACTCCCCTTTTTCTTGTCTTCAACAAAACTCGAGATCCGTCGCCTCGCACCTCCTCTACGCCACCATTTTCTTCAATCTTCCTTCACGCTCCTCCTTCAATCAGTCTACCAAGCTTCAATCAACGCCTTCAACCCCTAACGTCCCCATTATCCTCCGATCTATCTCCAAACCTCCCAGAAAATAAGCAAGCATCCACTTACTCCACTACAAACAACCAAATTGAGGATCTGGCCGAACCCTAGGTTATCAAGTCCGAACAAAATCGTCAGGACGTTCGTCAAAAAGTATCCAGTCTTGAAGCATATACGTCCACGATCACAGATAAGTGTTTTTACTCAATTATAGAATTTCCGTATTATCTTATTTGATTTTTCTACAGGTTTCGAATGGGTTTCTTTCTGTTGTATTGTTTTGAATGGTTCTTGGAATTTTGATGAAACACCACTACATGAATGCATATATTTATAGTGGCAAATTTCAGATAAAATCAACGTCCATCTAAGACTTATAGGTTTAGCTATTGTATGCTTAGGCTATATTTTTATTTCCCTTTTTCAGATTGATCAGACTGGTGATGGAATTGTTGATGTTGCATGGTGGTTAGCAGTAGATTTTAAATGAATTCCGTATTGCATTTCAGTACTGTTGGATGGCTTGAATCTGATCGATCTAGTGTAGGTGTATAGCTTAGGTGATTGAGGCAATGAATTGTCTATTCAATTCAGAGATTTCAAACTGTATGTTTGTAGATTTTCTTTCCATTTTTGTATACATCGCAGCAGTGAATTGTACATGAAATTTCCCGTACATAAATATATATATATATATATATATATATATATATATAAAGCTGTTTACTGTAGAGTTGGTGTATATAAAATATATACGTATCTGTTTCACTAGCTTGTTCAATGTACTGTTTCAAGCTGTTATTGTACATTTTGTAGCTGTTTTTCTGTGTATATACATATAGTTGTGTATCCATTTTTCCCTAGTTGTTCATTTCTGTAAAGATTTGATGTATGAATATATTTGTTTTCCTTCTTAGATGTACAATGTCCATAGCTGTTTGTACACTGTTCTTTCTTATCTGTGCACTTCAATTTCTTTAGATGTTTATTTGGCTGTTGCGATTGATGTATAAAAGTATATATAGTTTGTTGTTTATAGTATTGTTAAGAGTTGATGTTATAAATATATATATATATATATTCTTAGTTGTGCATTGTCTTGTTCTAGCTGTTAAGCTATTTTGTAGATATACAAATTTGATGTATACAAATATACACATGTATCCCTTTCTTTCTTTCTTTTTCTTTATCTGATTGTTGTCTCCATCTTAACTGTTCATTATCTGTGCTTTATGGAAACATTTCCATTTCACTATTTCATGAAAGAAACATGCATGTTGACACTGAAAATTTTTTTTTATTAAAAAAATATCTCCATTGTACACTTGATTTTGTATGCTTGTAGAATATATACATTGTATATTGTTTTCTTGCATTGATCACTTCATAGTTTTCCTTTCATAGAACCGATGTTGATCAATTATGATATATGTATTCGGGTTTTTATTCGTTATGATAGACCAAGTGGAAATGCTGATGGTTATAAATATATACATATACGTTTCAAAGTATGGTTCATATTGAAATTACGGTTCGTGTGCATGTGTTGTATACAAGCTTTGGGTTATTCTTTTAAAACTCATATAAATCTCGATATACTATAAATTAAATTTAAATAGCTAAATTAACGAAAATAAATTAATATCATCGTATATTTTTAAAACAAACTGCTTAAATTTCAAATGGTATAGAATTCAAATTCAACAGTTAAAGTTTTGGTTTTAAATGACATTTCATTTATATTAAAATCCATTTATAATTTTAAATAAATTGTTATAATTTAAAAATAGTTCTATAGGGACTATTTGAAAATTTGAATTAGCCATAACTCACAATCTGTAATATAAAATCTCCATATTTCTCTTTCATTAGAAAATTATAATCAAATCAACCCCAACGTTTCGATTTTCACAGAATTCTGATTAAAAGTAGGTTCTGCATATTTAATTGAAGTTCAAAACGAAATTTACGAACTGGTGCGACGTTACGGGCTCGATTTACAATTATATATAAATTATATGTCCATATATTATTTTCTAAACGAAATTTATAATCTAAATTCATTTAGAAATTACAAATCGATATTTAAATAAAAAAATATATTAAATATTTAACTACCAAAAATACGGGTCGTTACATTCCTTTCCCCTTAAAGAATTTCGTCCCCGAAATTACTAAGTAAGAGGAATGTTCCAATCCCAATTATTCTCAAAATAATTATTATGGAATTATTATCAAAATTCTAGGTTATAAAAAATTACGAAAAATTCGTCAGTATTTCCACAGTATTGCTCGATCAGACCAACTACATCTGCCACTCCACGCCTTACACATCTCAAAAGAGAACAAAACCAAATGGCTACCCGGTTCAGGGGTATAAAAGCAATCATTAACCAACAATATTAAAGTTTACCTTTTTGTCAGCCCACCAAACTCAAATTCCAAAGCAACTAGCAGCCCTTTTCATTTTCAGCCTGCACTTAGCCCTGTATATAATAACCATTGCAGGGTTAAATCCTTCTAGTTTCATTTCATATTTGATTTCATTCAAGTTTATTATATTGGATCCTATTATCTTTGTTTTTAATTTATTTATCTCCTATTTATTTAATCATGAATTTATTCAATTCATCTTACAAACCACCAATCAACAATGCACAATCCATTCAACCAAATCAAACAACTTTTATTTCCAAACTCCAAATTTTAACTCCAATATCCAACTCTTAACCATGTTAAGTTTCAAAATCATGTTTAATTAACTATTTACCTTTCTAATTTATAGACCGCCATTTCAAACTCAAATTTTGATTGCTATTTCAAACCTTATCCATTTTCTCTTTCTAATTTCATATATGAAAAATATGGTTATATTAGACCATTCCAATTCATACTTTAATAAATCAAACGACTCAAAATCAATCATAAAACTATTCCTTTTCCATACAAAAATATAATGTGGCCAAAATTATTTCATCTGACCATCTTCATAAAACATTATTGTGTCAGTTGCTAGTTCAAAATCGAACCGGTCAATGACACAATATAAAGCATTTTTATATAGAATTTACAAATACGCTCACATATATATACACTCAAACTCAATCTAGGTTGTTACTAACCCCATCTCCATTGAGTGACGCCATAGAGCCAAGGTTGTTACTAAACCAATAGCTCTGATACCAAGTGTGATGACCGAAGTTTCCGGTACCATTTGAGCTGGCTAAACAACACCAATCCATCCCAAAATGCACTGGAAACCCGGATGCCAATAGAAAAAATTTAGAGGGTGAGATAAGAAAGAAAGAAATATTATAATAGAAGAAGAAGAAGAGCCAACATAACACAACTGAATCAGAGTCTCACATCGCGGTGGAAAAAAAATACGGAAATAAACTTTATTGAGACCTTTGAAATAAGTACTTACAATTATCAAAGTACATCAACATATCTAGACAGTTATAATAATCTGTCCTCACATACAACACATAGTGGAAAGATACTAGATAATATCATACATCTGAACACCTTCAGCTCGTCTTTGGACTTCACAACATTCGATAACCTGAACCTGTAAACCAGGCTAACCCGAGCATTACAAACACCGGGTCAGTCTGGAGAACCAGAGTGAGAAAAAACCCGCTAAGTTTTTAGGGGAATCATCCAACTTGATTTTTAAAGTTAAAAAACTTTTTGAAAGAAAAGGATAATCTTAAGACCAAATCCACGCATAAATACGGACGGTTTTTACCTTACGATGACCCAAAACATTTTTGAAAATCAATACTTCTCTGATATTATAATAGAGTCTAACTACAAGTAAACAGAATCTAGTAGAACGCTTGCATCCCATGCTCTACATATATATATAGTATACAAACAAAACCGCAGGTGCTTATTGGAGATTGGATTCCGATTATGACAAGGTACGAAACCACCTGCCGATAGTGTATCTCTAGAGGCGAATACACTGGGTTCAACAAGAACGTCTTGCAACCCGGCCCATACAAGATCGACCACTCATTTCTCTTGAGTGTATCGAATGTATATCACCAACGGTTGGGAGCTACCCACCGTTTCCCGAAGAGGGACAACATCGAAATAGATTAAAGAAGCAAAAGGAATTTCTCTAGATAGGTGATTATAAACCCTAATGGGAGCGACCAACATAGCCATGCTGCCTGCCCGATTTTTTTCATTTCCCGGTTGATGAGGCTTGAGGTTAGAATTTACCTTTAGAACGTCTGCCCACCGTTTACTTTGAATGCCACATCGTCATATCTGCCAGATATCACTAATTGATGCCCACAAAAATATCCTAGTTGGGAGCTACCCAACTATGACACGTTTGAAGAAACCAACGTACGTGACCCCGTTGGAAATACTCTGTCAAACATTCGTCCATACAAGTCATCCAGGAACAGGATGAACAAAAGTCACCCTCCTACTGCATCCAATATAGGAATCACCCCATGGATCAGTAGCGAGCAGTCCTTGCAATCCACATATTCCAACTATGACAGAACCCCAGTATATCTCCGGGTCAAATCAGAGATTGTAAGTGGTTCTTCCGTTTTATGAAGATCTATGGTCTTCAATGCTCCATCTCGATTGTCTTCTGTTGTCTTTTATATTTTCGTATTTATTGGTCGGAATGGTTTTCAAATTTAAATCCGATCACGATCCTTCCGTACCAACCATCGTAAAGGACAGATTTGATAGCCGGTTATTTAACTATCAAATAAAACAGTCATTCAATCATAAAGGAAAAATAGATTTATTGGTTCAGTATATAGCATCACTTGACTTCTTAAATTAAATAATTAAAGAATGATTAACTTAAATATCCCAATATTGGGAAAAACATCACTTATTATTTTAGTATACTAAAATCGCAAAACCACTTCATTTTGATATTCGGAAAATATCTTATAATAATATCTAATACTCCATTTGACTATCATTTTCACAACATGTAATATAGCATATTCATTTTCTAAAACTGAGGAATCAATTTAACTTAATATCCATAAAATGACGTTACAAAAATCTCTTTCGTTTCGTTACTTTGAAAACATCATCTCATACTCTCAATCCCTTATTATTTCCGTTACTTTGAAAATCTCATGATATATTCTCAAATCATTCAACTAGCGTTGCATTATTATTTCTCTTATGGAAACAATAAATTATTCTTACATCCTACAGTTATCAGCTAATATCATCTTCAGATAATCCCGAAGTCGTTCAAGTTGGGGTATTTTAATTACCTCTCGGACCTTGATCAATAATGTACTTATCTTAAGATAAATACGAAATGTAATTCAAAAACCGATATTCATTTACATTCCATTAAACTGTTTAATTCAAAATATAGCTTTAAAATTTTACTTTATCTTTTTGGAAGTCTCTTTTTGAAATCTAATTAATATTGCTTAATTCATCGATTACACATAACTCTTATTAACTTTCAACCTTTATAAATGCTTTATTCCCTAAACTGAATTATTACTACAAATCCTATCACCTACTTCTTTAACCAAACTCTATTACAAATCCCTTTTACCAATCCCCTTTTCTTCCTGGGAATCTCAATTCAATTCCATTTACTCACTTAATTCCCCAATGAAGTATTTCTAATTCAAAATCAGCTTCTTTACTTCTCATTCTCTTTATAAACCTTGTTTTTACATCTCAGGTTTAATTATAACTCTTTTTATATCTTCATTTTTCTTTACTTAATCCAAATGTTAAGTAAACCCTTCATTTAAGCTATGCGTTCGCTTAAATCCCTTTATAACTTCATTATAAACTCGAGTTCAAATATAAAACTTGTTCATAATCTCTTCCCAAAGTTTAACTATATTCCATTCCAAAATTGGTTACTTACCTAAATGTATTTCATTTAAGAAGTAATTACATAAATTAAAACAAATAATTCACTTCAACATTAACTGCTGTAAAATTAGTTAACTGCTTTATTTACCAAAATAAATAAAAATATCTCTTTTAAAATCTTATTAAGATTAAATAATTATTCGTTAAGTTATTCCACTAAGTTCATTATTAATCAACTAATTTGAAAGTCGATCTTAGTTAAAACGAAACTCGGTTAACTCAAAACACAATTATTTCTTTAATCAACTCCATTTAATTCCTCCTTTAAATTAATTAATATTATGATTAATTTAAATAACTTCATTTAATTGTTTCTTAGAAATAATTAATCGAATTCTTAACCGTTAGATTACTTCCTGCTCATATGCTTACAATTTCTATTAACATAAGAATTTACTTTCTCAAAACAATTTAATAATAACTTATAAACTTTTGAATAATAATAGTACTTATTTTCCTCTAAAATTGCTCTACTCAAAATAATATATTTAAAAACTATTTTAGTTATAAAATAAATTTACAACTTCCTTACGGTCGACTCACTTGATGATAAAAATCCATATTTGTATAATGCTTAACTTATAGACCATGTGATGCCAAACCACTCAACCAATATTTTCCATTGGTTAATATTATAACAAATGTTGAAATACAATTTAACAATCAACAATAAATCAATTATTCAATCATATTGTGGAAGCGGTTCATATAATGGTAATATGAAAATAAATAGTAAATTTGAGGAATCCAGTTGGATCCCTCCAACCTGTCCTTCTCTGTATCCCAAAATGGTTAGCTCAAATCAAATCATTCAATTCCATTCATCTGACGATAAATAACGGCCATCAATCAATTGACAGATCATTCAAACAATTCAAACACGTTTATTTTATAAACTTGACCAATCAAGGGAAATTACCTCTATTGGATTAAATCATTAGAACAAGGTTAAATCAACAATAAATATATAACTAGCAAATGGTCAACCACTATCAACCAGAGCACACAAAATAAAAACCCCATTTATATGAAATATAAATGGGTAGAACTGAGTGAGTTTAACTCACCTTGATTTGGTTTGATCATTAACGCTGGTTTTTAATTAAATTAAAAAGCGGTTTAATTTAATTAAAAATCCTACTTGCTTCCATTCCTGACTGACACTGCTCCATCTCGAAACTCCCGTCTCAACGGTTCCAACGAGACCGAATGTGCTTAAATCTGATAATGTACATACAATATATCTTATTAACTAATTTATAAAATGATTTAATTTTTAAAACATGGATTAAAATTTATAAAGCAGGCCTTTACCTTAGACTTCGGCCCACACCACACCTGCTATTACCCAACCCGCATTTATTTCCTCAAAACCCTTCCTACCAGATCCCTAACCACAAATCATCCCCGCCTCCACTAAAATCCTTCGATGGCCGAAAACCTTGTTTGCTTCCCTTTTTCTTGTCTTCAACAAAACTCGAGATCCGTCGCCTCGCACCTCCTCTACGCCACCATTTTCTTCGATATTCCTTCACGCTCCTCCTTCAATCAGTCTACCAAGCTTCAATCAACGCCTTCAACCCCTAACGTCCCCACTGTCCTCCAATCTATCTCCAAACCTCCCAGAAAATAAGCAAGCCTCCCCCTACCCCACTACAGACAGCCAAATCGAGGATCTGGCCGAACCCTAGGTTATCGAGTCCAAACAAAATCATCAGGTCGTTCATCAAAAAGTATCTAGTCTTGAAGCATATACAGCCACGATCACAGATAAGTGTTTTTACTCGATTATAGAATTTCAGTATTATTTTGTTTTATTTTTCTACTGGTTTCAAATGGGTTTCTTTCTGTTGTATTGTTTCGAATGGTTCTTGGAATTTTGATGAAAACCCACTGCGTAAATGCGTATATTTATAGTGGCAAATTTCAGATAAAATCAACGTCCATCTAAGACTTATAGGTTCAGCTACTGCATGCTTAGGCTATATTTTTATTTCCCCTTTTCAGATTGATCAGACTAGTGATGGAATTGTTGATGTTGCGTGATGGTTAGCAGTAGATTTTAAATGAATTCCGTATTGCATTTCAGTACTGTTGGATGGCTTGAATCTGATCTATCTAGTGTAAGTGTATAGCTTAGGTGATTGAGGCAATGAATTGTCTATTCAATTCAGAGATTTCGAACTGTATGTTTGTAGATTTTCTTTCCATTTTTATATACATCGCAGCAGTGAATTGTACATGAAATTTGCCGTAAATAAATAAATAAATATATATATAGTTTATTACTGTAGAGTTGATGTATATAAAAATATATACATATCTGTTTCATTAGCTTGTTCAATGTACTGTTTCTAGCTATTGTTGTACATTTTGTAGCTTTTTTTCTGTGTGTATACATATAGTTGTGTAGCCATTTTTCCCTAGCTGTTCATTTCAGTAAAGATTTGATGTATGAATATATTTGTTTTCCTTCTTAGCTGTACAATGTCCATAGCTGTTTGTACACTGCTCTTTCTTATCTGTGCACTTCAATTCCTTTAGCTGTTTATTTGGCTGTTGCGATTGATGTATAAAAGTATATACATATCTAGTTTGCTGTTTATAGTACTGTTAAGAGTTGATGTTATAAATATATACATATATTTTTTCTTAGTTGTGCATTGTCTTGTTTTAGCTGTTAAGTTATTTATGTAGCTATAAAATTTGATGTATATAAATATACACATGTATCCCTTTCTTTCTTTCTTTTTCTTTATCTGATTGTTGTCTCCATCTTAACTATTCATTTTTTGTGCTTTATGGAAACATTTCCATTTCACTGTTTCATGAAAGAAACAAGCATGTTGACCCTAAAATTTTTTCTTTTATTAAAAAAAAATCTCCATTGTACACTTTGTTTTGTATGCTTACAGAATATATACATTGTATATTGCTTTCTTGCATTGATCACTTCAAAGTTTTCCTATCATGGATGATATATGTATTCGGGTTTTTATTCGTTATGTCGGACCAAGTGGAAATGCTGATGGTTATAAATATATACATATACGTTTCGATGTGCGGTTCGTATTGAAATTATGGTTTGTGTGCGTATGTTGTATACAAGCTTTGGGCTATTCTTTTAAAACTCATGTAAATCTTGATATACTATAAATTAAATTTAAATAGCTAAATTAACGAAAATAAATTAATATCATCGTATATTTTTAAAACAAACTACTTAATTTTCAAATGGTATAGAATTCAAATTCAACAGTTAAAATTTTGGTTTAAAATGACATTTCATTTATATTAAAATCCACTTATAATTATAAATAAATTGTTATAATTTAAAAATAGTTCCATAGGGACTATTTGAAAATTTGAATTAGCCATAACTCACAATCTGTAATATAAAATCTCCATATTTCTCTTTCAATAGAAATTTATAATCAAATCAACCCCAACGTTTCTATTTTCAAAGAATTCTAATTAAAAATAGGTTTGGCATATTTAGTTGAATTTCAAAACGAAATTTACGAACTGCCGCGACATTACGGGCTCGATTTATAATTATATATAAATTATGTGTCCATATATTATTTACTAAATGAAATACATATTGTAAATTCATTTAGAAATTACAAATCGATATTTAAATAATAAAATATATTAAATATTGAACTACCAAAAATACGGGTCATTACATAGAATGCAGGTCGTTACACATACGGTCTAACAACATATTAAAGTGAGGCGCTTGGACCAATCCGCACGTTTGAAGGTGAATAACCCAACGAGGTAGATCATCATGGTGTTATAGGGCATGAGGGGAGCGCACATTCATCTGATTATTCTGTCGGCTCCGAAGGACTGGAAGGGGAAGCACGCAGCTTCCTGATATACGTAAGGTGCTCTAATATTCCTCTGTGTGGTGGTCGATGTTTAGGCTGTGCTCGTAGAGGTTGGGTCTGCACGTAACTACAAGGTGGGTGGTGGGCCTTGACTACAAAACTAGCTATGCAGTAAGAATATTGTGACGCGGTGACACCAGGGCGATTCGGCGGTCGCCTCAACGGGGAGGCGAAGGGTCACGACCAACAAGGATAGTAGATTGTCGGATACCCGTCATCGGTAGCAAGTGGGATGCGGAAAGACTAGACCTGAAACTAATAGACCATTCACCCTTCACTATCGAAGTATGGTGGTTGAGGGAAGACGCCAAATGGATGTTTAGATTGTTTTTTAGTGGTAGTTGTTTATCTCTTTTAATCTTTACTAGTTGAGGGAGGGGCCGAGGTGGGGCCATAGCCACCATGAAAACAAACCCTAGGGATATCTGTGTATAGAGGCTCTTAAACACGGGCCTGCACAGATATGGAAAAGCTCCCAACCGAGTTCCGTGTTTCTTGCATCGCCCTACCACAGAACTCGGTGCACATTAGAGGACGTGTGGTTACGGCATCGAGCTACAATTGACGATACGTATGTGGGATAGTCTAGATACATGTATGTCGGCTCTGGGTGCTATATCGAAGACTTAACGGAATTACTCCAGTATGAAATCTGATTCGATCGATGGTGGCAGTTCGTATGCTTACGTAGCGTAGTAAGGATAGATATTTGTGGAACATAACATTGTTATGTTAAGATCCTTACATCACTCCAGCATGGGATGAGGGACTGCGTTCATTTCAGTGGTATTATGGCGAAAACCGTGCAAGTGGGGTACCATAGGGTGTACCTTAATATTGGGGTAGCTACATATATAATGTATCAGGTTAATCCACTATGAAGTAAATGAGTATGACGTGTGTGTAAGCCTTGAGTGTTGTTAACCCAAGTAATCTAATAAATAAGAAAATATGATTGAACGATATATGTATGATTAACCAAAGTGTATAATTTAAATCCAGTCACTAGAACTTGTGTTTTGACCCCATCCTCATAGCATACTCGCAGGTTAGGTTTGTAGCAGATACATGAGACCTTATAGCTTTGGATACTAGTTAGGCAGTATTATTAATACGGTAAGGCTATACTTTGATTATATTATATATTTTTTCCATTATGCTGTGAGATATTTTCTGAGCTCTGACATATTTTATGCCTCTATCTTTTCTGCAGGATACCAGAGCAAACCAATTCGAGTTTCAATAGATTGGAATTTTGAAAAAAAAATCAGTCAGTCGGAATTCGGTTTGTTACATCTAGTATTAGAGCTTAGGTTTAGGATTCCTATATAAATAGTGAGTGACGCATTTGTATTTTTTAAAATATAAATATATTATATATATACGTAGATCCATAAGGGAACCCACTAAATAGAAAAAGTATAATATGGTAAGAATTGGGATGACTATTTTGTACACTAAAGGAATGATTTGAGACCCTTAGGAAATTTGGGTGAGAAGTGTACAATATATTTTGAAATAGAGAATGGAGAATCCCATATGATTAGTATTTTGGATTAGTGGGTTTGGTGATAAAACCTTATACATTGGAAAAGGTTGAAGAGAGAAAAATGGATTAGGAATATATATAGTTGAGAGAATTGACCTTGGGGAGTGTCTAGGAAAGCCTAGAAAATTGGAAACCAGCTTTGAGTCTAACCCCATTGTTAACTTTTAAGAACTTGAAATTATATAAGTTTTGGGTAAATAGCTTATGGTGTTTTCAAGTTTTAACATTAAAAGTTATAGTTTTGAAATATGTAAAGAAGTACATATTGGGTTTGAAAGTAAAATGGGGTATATTTTGTAAATAGTGACTTCTTTCGAAAACTTTATCTAAAGTAAAATTCTCTTAGTAAAAGGTGCATATTATAGAGCATGTATAGCTCGCTAGTTTTCTTGTTATATTTCATACAAGAATCTTTAATAAAGAAACTTTTGAAGTCTCTATTCTTTTGACAATCATTTTTTATAAATTGTTTAAAAGAGAAAATTTTGTTGGTTGGACAAAATAAGTCATAGAAATTAAGAATAGAGTATATGTTTGCACCTTGTAGTAAGAGATTGAACCGACCTTATATAGGTAGGAACAAGTGATAAACCCGATTCAGAAATAGTTGTCCTTATCTACTCGATTTGGGGAAAAAATGATTTACATTTTTTTTATGTAATATGTTTTGTGGTTTGGCAAAAGTAAGTTTTCATGAGGAAAATTAGGGTTTGGCATTTTTCAATTTTTGGAAGAAAGTTTAAATGAAAAAGGCCAAACCATGTTTTAAAGTATGGAGTAGGTGAAGATTAATGCCTAGGGAAGACAGGAAAATTTTTGAGGAAATGAAGAAGATAGCAAGAATTACCTTGAAATAATAGTAAATTCCCATAGAATGCGTAAGCATTGAAAAGCCTAGGATGTTGCTTGAAATAATTATTGGTACACATCTAGGACTAGTGGTGACTATTAGATAGTAAAAAGGGCAAGTAAGTGTTTAGATCCTGTTGCTAATTTTCATGTTAGGAGTAAAACCCGTTACTACATTTCTGTGAGGGTCGTTCCGTTATTTTATTCTTGTTGGGAGCTAGGATAACACCTAAACCTATCGTGGATCCCATAGTTTGGACTTTTCTGTCTGAGGGAGACATAGTCCCTAGATTCTTGGCCCTTAGTAGTAGCTGTGTAGGGTGTCTGTTCTCCTGTTTTAGTTGAAAGACTATAAGCTTATTTAAATTTAAACTAAGATCAGATAATTAAATAAGCTAAGAAAAAATGGTACAACTAAAAAGGAAACATCAAATTTAGTAAAGCAACAAACATGGTAAGTTATGAGAAAGGATGGATAAAGATAAAAATTTCCAAGATAAGATGAAAAGAAAATCAGTAACAAAAGAAAATTTTCTTGTGTGGGTTGTGCTTGGATAGGGAAATAGGAGAATCTTTATAAATAGTTTCATAAAATCCAAGTACGATTGGAAAAAGGTATATAAAAGAAAACCGGAAGATGTGAAATTCTCCGTTTCCAACTTTTTGTAACATAAGAGTCGAATTTAGTAAATTAGATTTTTATGAAATTCGAAAAAATAAAGTTGGTTGGTAGGATATGGATGCAACAATTGGATGAACTATGCTCTTACTCAGTAAGAGAGTGGGAAAATTTGGATAAAAATATATTTTGATTTTCAAAATATTGCATTCTCGTAGAACTGCCAGTATATTTAGGATGTGAGCATCATGTTTTAAAAGGATTTTTGAAAAATTTGCATACAGGAGGTACCGCTTAGGCATACATGTATTACTATGTAGTACTTCACTTTGCACAAGTGCACAGTGTTTGCAAAAAAAATTGGATGCACACATGATGGATGTATATTATGCGAGGAGTTAATTGATATTACCCTTATCAAATTTCGGGGATGAAATTTCCTAAGGGTGGGAAAATGTAACACCCCGCATTTTTAAATTAAGCTAATAAAATAAGAATAACTTAATTAAATGTTCAGAGTTAAGTGAAACGGACTGCACCATTGCGTCCGTCTCGAAATTCTGGTCAAGATGGACACCTGGTTTGCGTAAATCGGATACTGTATGGAGAAGTTATTAAGGTTCGAAGTTTGTATACGCGTAGGAAGAATATATATATATATATATATATATATATATATATATATATATATTAGGTTCAGAAATTCAAAAATAGGTTCAAAAATTCAAAAATCAGTTCAAAATTCGGATTTTGGGATGGCGGCAGATTTCCCTCCTAGGGGTGTCAACCCCCTAAGGGGGTGTCGACCCCCAAAGGAGGGGGGAGGGGTCGACCTCCTTGCGGCAGATTTTGGCAGATTAGGGTTTTTTGAGACGTGGACGTTTCTGATGGTTTTTAATCAAATCTAAGGGTCCTGGTTTCTCTGATACGCCTATAAATAAGTCTGTAGAGCTAACCCTAAACCTCATATTTCTGAGGCTACGCTGAAGCTCTTTGTTTTCCCTCTTTCTCCCCTAATCTTTTCAGAAAATTTAGGTTATTAGTTTAGGTAAAATTCTGAATCTAAATCTGGAGGAAAAGGGAAATATGCTTGTAAATGGTTGTTCAGATCTCTTAAAGAAGTAAGGTAACTTTCTAGATCCGATCTATTCAAATTCCTTCCTCCTTCTTTCCTTTCTCTTTTAATGAAAATAATCAATCCATGGTCGTTAGGTTTTGAATCCGATTAAGGGAAAAACCATGGATGCTAAAACTGGATTAGATCCAGAATTGGGAAAGCGCACGATGTGAGTGGGTTTAAGCTATAGCATTTTAGATAATAATATGTTATCATTTACCATTCCCCATTTTGTATAATTGAATTTGCAAGAATAATTAAGAATTACTGTTGTAACAAGTTGAGATGTTAATATGAATAATTCATATGTTGAATCAGTTAAAGTGTTGGAATGATTACATGTTGAAAAACAAACTTGTTAGAATATGGCCAATGACTACTGTTGTTATAATTATACGATTCACTTGTGGCATATTACTGAGCAAATGACATGTTAACCTATTAGATTTGAACAATTACCCGATTGAATGTTTACATGTCAAAGTAGAATTAAACATATGTTAAAAAGGACATGCGGTAAAATATAGGCATATTTGGACGACATGTAAATTAGATTACTGTAAACTAGATTACAGTAAAAAGGATAATACAACTAAAATTTACATGAAATAGGAATAAATGCTAAAGAACGAACATGCCTAGAATCACGGTAATTTGACACTGTAACGCTCTTAGATACGAGGTTTGATTGCACTTGTGATAGAAGTCTGCACGGAACCGCCTGACATATCCAGCATTCACAAGTGGTAAATTTAATGTGAGGGGTCTAAGTGCATAAATAAAACATGTAATGGTGCTAAGACACAAGGTTAAGTCAACTTATGGTAGAAGTCTGCCCAGACCCGCCCGGCAAATCCAGCGTCTACAAGTGTAGGCTTAATGTGAGAGGTCTAGTGCAAATATATATATATATATATATATATATAACAAGATATGAATAAATGGCAATGATGGTAATTAAATGTCTAACTCAGAAAATAAGAAAGGAAGGGATGTAATGGACTGAGTTAGTGCGACACGAAGGAAAAGTGATGTATTTCCCTAAATGACCTATTTCTGAGAACGTGGTTGCAAGTAAGCCATAGTAAATAAAGTAAGAAAAAGGAAAGAAATTACTTGCCGCCACGGATTTAGATGGGAATACGTTATGAAAATAAATCACTGATTCCTTCTATAAATCAAAATGATAAGGTGCATGAAGTGTTTTCCTTAATAAAATAAGGAGCATATATTACAGTGAATGAATAATAATGGTTTGCAATAGTAAATGGTTTAAATGGGGGAATGATAATAACCTATTATAAATAAATAACATTAATGAGAATGTTGTATAATAGGTAGACTTGTCCTAGGGACAAGTGAAGATTATAACTTAGGTTATAATAAACCAGTAAGGAAATGTGATAACTGGTGAAATGAGATAAGGGACACTTAATTGTAAATTAAATAATCAATAAATGGGGAAAGCCGAAAACCAGTTGAGAAAAAGGGGAAAGTATATAAAATATGGGAAGTTGTACTTAATTATAAATTAAGTAATCTGTAAACTTGGAAGTCTGAAACCCGTGGATAAGAATAACATGTTTGGACTTATCCTAGGGACAAGAGGAAATTATAACATAGGTTATAATTAATGGGTAGAGAAACTTATTAATGGGCCTTAGTTACGAGAATTAAGTTAATAAGTAAACAATGATGAGTCGTAGTAACGGTGTAAAATGGGATTATGATTAAATGAGAAAGGATGAGGAAAACTTATGAAATAAGTTATATTTAATCATAAATAATAACTGACATGTTAAACAGAAAACATGTGAATTGGGATATACTTAATTACATATTAAGTAGAGCATGTTATTGTAATGATAAAATCAAACAAGAATATAAAGGGATTGTGGATTACAGACCTTGGACCACAATCTAGAGAATAACATGTCATGGTCTTATTAATAAACTTAATTGGGTTAAGTTATATAACTGAAATTAATAAGCAAGAGGAACTTGGTAACTTGATTAAGAATTCAATATGAATGAGAATAACCAAGTTAAATGGAAACCTGATGAGGTAAAGCAAGCACGTAAAAAAAATGTGTAGACATAGGGTCTAACAACATATTAAAGTGAGGCGCTTGGACCAGTCCGCATGTTTGAAGGTGAATAACCCAACGGGGTAGATCATCGTGGTGTTATAAGGCACGAGGGGAGCGCACATTCATTTGATTATTCTATCGGCTTCGAAGGACTGGAAGGGGAAGCATGCGGCTTCCTAAGATATGTAAGGTGCTTCTAGTAGTCCTTTGTGCGATGACAGATTTTTGTTGTGCTTGTAAAGGTTGGGTCTGCGCGTAACTACTTGCCGGTGGGCGTTGACTGCAAAAGTAGCTATGTAGTAATAATGTTGTGATGTGGTGACACCAGGGTGATTCGGCGGTCGCCTCAATGGAGAGACGAAGATTCACGACCAACAAGGATAGTAGATCGCTAGATACGCGTCACCGGCAGCCAGTGGGATGCGGAAACACTAGAGCTAAAATCAATAGACCATTCACACTTCACTATCGGGGTATGGTGGTTGAGGGAAGACGCCAAATGGATGTTTAGATTGTTTTTTTAGGGGCAGTCATTTCATTCTTGTAGTCTTTACTAGTTGGGGGAGGGGCCGAGGTGGGGCTATAGCCATCGTGAAAACAAACCCTTGGGATATCTGTATATGGAGGCTCTTAAAGACGCGCTTGTAAAGATATGGAAAAGCTCCCGGCCGAGTTCCGTGTTTCTTGTATCGTCGTGCCACAGAACTCAGTGCACATTATAGGACGTGCGGTTAAGGCATTGAGCTACAATTGACGATACGTATGTGGAATAGTCTAGATACATGCATGTCGGCTCTGGATGGTGTATCGTAGACTTGAGGGCATTACTCCGGTATGATTCAATCGACACTGGCAGTTCGTACGCTTACATAGCGTAGTAAGGATAAATATATGTGGAACGTAACATTGTTATGTTAAGATCCTTACATCACTCTGGCATAGGATGAGAGACTGCGTTCATTTCGATGGTATTGTGGCGGAGACCTTGCGAGTGGGATACCACAGGGTGTACCTTAATATTGGGGGTAGCTACATATATACTGTATTAGGTTAAACCACTGGGAAGTAAATGGGTACGATGTGTGTGTAAGCCTTGAGCGTTGTTAACCCAATTAACCTAATAAATAAGAAAATATGATTGAATGGTACATGTAGGATTATTCAAAGTGTATAATTTAAATCCAGTCACCAGAACTTGTGTTCTGACCCCCTCCTCACAACATACTCGCAGGTTAGATTTGTGGCAGAGATATGAGACCTTATAGCTTTGGATACTGGTTAGGCAATATAATTAATACGGTAAGGCTATACTTTGATTACATTATATTTTGTCCACTCCGCTGTGAGGTATTTTCTGAGCTCTGACATATTTCATGCCTCTGTCTTTTCTCCAGGATACCAGAGCAAACCAATCCGAGTTTCGATAGATTGGAATTTTGTAAAAGATTCGGTCTGTCGGAATTCGGGTTGTTACAATTTCCTTATATAAGATCTTTTAGTTATGTTTCTCTTTTTCTTTCCATCTTTGTAAATTTATTCCTTAGGAAATTGCGCATGTCCTTATTTGGTTGGTTATTGAAGTTGCACAAGAATTTATTTTCATATGTTAAGGTAATTGCAGCAATAGAAATTCATAATTGCAAAACATTCTTTTTTTCCAATTATTTTTAGGTTGTTGGACAATGCACGATGCAGCTAAATCACCATTCCTCACTAATCCACACATTTTTTTCTTTTTTATATTTGCAATTATATTTTTCATTTTTATTACTAACCAAACTATGAAAATATATTCTATTTTTCCTAACCAACCAATTTAGGCTATTTCTAACTTCTTAATATAATATCTATACAAATTCCTATTTTCAGTTTATATTCCTAATTTGGCATAATTACTGTAAATTTGGACACAATTTGACTTACATCCCTTTTTCATTCAATCCCAACATCTTTTATATTCATTCCATTCTAAATCTTAATGATATTTTAACAAATAAATATGGGAATTCACAGACTTGTTATTCAATTTCAAATTTACTGCACGTCATATTAATTATGCCAAGTCAACCTATGCCACAGTTATTTGAAAAATCTTATCCAATTTGCCAATTTTAAGCCTATATTCCCTTTTATTACAATTTTTTTTGGAAAAGCCGACTGTTTTTTATAATTATCCATAAAGCTTATTATTATAACAAATAATAATTACAATAATTACAAAAGTTTGACAGATTGCCAGACTACTATCGGTTTTTAAAGTGGTATGTCCACTACTTATAGCATATATAGTGGGTTGTCCACTATATATAATCTAGATTATGGTACAAGAGCTAGCTAACATACTGGACTACTATATAATTTCATTCTCCACGCAGGGAGCATATTATAAAGTGTTAAAAAATCAGTAGGTACAATTCTGTAAAAATATCTCATCCTAGGCTACAGTAGACAAAGTCAAAGCTGGAGCACATAGGCATAATACCATTGATTGTGATGTTCAAAATAGCAACCTTGATTGGACTACACTACGAGTTCCATACTTGAGCCACTCCCACAACATGCCAACACAAGGGATATGTATTAGAACAATTCCAAATTTGACATGGGCTAACTGGCTAACGCATTCTGACAAAACATGCCAAGCACAGTGCCGAAACATCACCATAGGGAAGCTTTTGTGTTTATCCCTTAAGAATCATACACACGTTGGATGACTAAATCTACGAGCACCCTTAAAGCTCATGCACTCATGCTCCAATCAGACATACCAAGGTCGTTCGCACACAACAAAGTCGTTCGCACATAACGGAGGTCAAGCATGGCATATGGGAACGACCATTCATAGAAGAAGTCGGACGCTCGCATCAAGTAACTTGATCCTACCTCAAGTAAATCGATCGAACAGCAGGAAACTTGGGTACAACACAACTTGAACACCTTGGCAGACCGCTCACACATAAGGATAACTTGCTTTGCCTATCAAAACAGTTAGAGCGTCCACTCTATACAACCGGGATCGGCCATATAGCATAGCTTGATCGTGCAAAGAGGTCGCCCATTCTTCTTCTTCCCAGTCAATCATTCCTATATCAAAGAGGTCGATCATGAAAGACAAGAAGTAGAATTGATGTCGGTCACACATCCCTCTCTACAGTCATTCGTTCATACTACCCAGATCGGTCGTACATGTCTCTTGGGCAAGAAACTTGAAGATACCAGGGGTCGCACGTGCATCCTGTGTTTGCTCATAAATTGCAACCCTAGTCGCTCGCTCATTCCTCGATCAGTCACTAATGCTTCAATCAAATGCTACCTACCGGTCGGTCAGATACCAACTCCTGAAGGGTCGCACTTACATTTTTATCTACAAGCCTTGATCGCTCACCTACAGACTATGGTGTTGGTCGCTCGATCAGCTGCATCAACCAGATACCATCTATCAGTCAATCGTTAAAAGGCTTAACGTGGCACTCAGTCGATCGCCCATACACCAATCCAAAAGCTCTAACCAGTCGCCCGCGTACTCATCGCCTGATCGCCCATTCAATCTGCTCAGATCTATGCAATCGCTCGCTCCTATGAAGTCGTTCGCACAGGACAACTGGATACAGCCATCGACAGTTAGCTACAACTAGGTGGTGGCATTTTAGTCATTAATGGGACGAGCGACCCGTAGCCAGAATATATGAATTTCAGCTCATTTCTTCATGGGGGGCTCACCTATAAATAAGCCATGGCTTCCACCACAGAGGGGGGAGGGACGGCTGGCTGCCTCGAAGTGCTGTCGAATTCTTCCTTCCACCATTCCTTAGCATTCCAACCACCATCATTATCTCCATTTGAAGATCTTTCATCCGTTTTTGGCTATGAATCCATGGAGACCATCTAAGTGGCAAAGAGATTGAAGACTCTCCTTCCTCCTCCTCTCAAACAAGGGCATTCTCCTTCTCCTTCGCTGGTCCTATATTTCTCCATTGAATTCCGTGAATCTAAGTGAGATATATATGAGAGAGAGAGAGAGTATGTTGTAAGAGAAGGAAGATGTATGTACAAAAAGTGATTTTATCCTTGTAATCATTGCCATGATAAGAAAAGCTACTTTCATAGTGGATTTAGGTCTAGCTTAGGGCCGAACCACTCTTAAGTCTTCTCACTATTTTACTTTACTCGCATTTTTACTTCTAATCTTTTTTTATCGCGGCTTCATTTACTTTCTAACCACATTGGTGAATTATGGTTCACGTACCATTGGTGTTTGAACCATTTTTTGGTGAAAACATTTGGCCCTACCGTGGGGTCGTGTTCGCATCTCCTTCCTTCACACTTCTCTCAACCCTAAGAGCCTACCATTGAAAACCTATTTCTACCATAGAGTCCGCAATTTTATGACCTAGACCGATTGACGAATTTTCATCAAAATTCAAAGCTTTATCCGAGATCATACTAAATCCAAGAAGACCATGAGAAAAGTTGGCGAAGAAGACAATGACATCATAAATAACGAGATTTCTCAACTCACCAACTGTAACACCCCGAATTTTCATTTAACATTAAATTAACAAATTAAAGTGTACTTAATTCAAAATGAAAGAATTATGGGAAACGGGTTACGCCATTGCATTCGTTTTGGAATTCTGCTTGAGATAGAGTCCGAGTTTGCATAAATCATACTCCGTATGAAGGAGTTATGACCTCCGGAAGTTTCAGAATTCAATTTAAAATTCAAACAGTTCAAAATTCGGTTCGAAATTCAAAAACAGACTCAAACAGGGCTGGGTGGGAAAATTCCTGCCCAGGACCTAGGTCGACCAGGGGGCGACCTGGGAAACCAGGACGACCATGGGGTCGACCTGCCCAGTCGACCTGGTCAGGTCTTGGCTGGCCTGGTCGGTTTCTGATCGAATTTCTGAGCTCTGGTGTATCACTAGGGCTGATTTGTCACTTTCTGATTGGCTTCTCTTGGTGTGTATGGTCTGGATTCACTCTATGATCATCTGACGGCTCAAATCAATCCGAAATTCTATAAATACAACCCAACGCTCGACCTAAATTCACACAAATAAAAGAGAATTAGAGCCGTCATGCTGCTGGGAAGAAACTAAAAATAGCCGTCAGTTGGAGAAAGCTTAGAGACGAGCAAAACTAAAGTAAAAACAAGAATCAAACAACGTTTATCTACCCAAAGGAAAGCATTGCAAATTCAGAACTCAGAATCCAGAATTCAAGTTCGTCGTTTGTTGAAAGTATAGCGATTTTTCCGATGGGAATAAAATTAAGACTTGATTCGATGTAAAGTGGAAATGGAATTTTACTATTGTATGACGACGATACTATTTCATATCTGTGTATTGCAATGATTGTATTGTGAATGGTATTGGGATGTTTGTGGTATAATTGATTTGATGTTGATCCTATTGTACATTTAGAATGAAAGCAACATCACATACAAGTATATGGTTAATGTTAAAATTTACACCTATGTGTTTATATGTTTAACATAGGTTGTATACATCTTTCTAAGTCCAAGTTAAGACTTGTATACATATGTTCTATGTTAAGACCATTATGCCTACATGATTAAATCCCATGTATATGTTCTTATGTTCTTTGCAAGTTTGTAATTGGGTCCATGCCAAGTACCATTTAGTTTCACATGGTTATTGCAAGTTTCATGTTATAAAAGGATACATGATTTGATCTAGTTCATGCTTTTGGGTTAATGTCAAAAATAGACATTTTTATGACATGTAATAACTTGGTCACATTCTAGTTGTGTTTGAAGTTATGCCTAGATAAAAATATGCTTAGACTTATGTTTTATGCATGTCTAAATTATACCATTTCATGTGACACCTATTTAATTAGATTCTTATTTGAATGCAAGTTCACATGACAAGTTGAAACCCATGATTTATGTTAATTGGACCGCAAAGTTGCAAGTTCATATGTAACACACCCTTTATGTTATTTAGAATATTTCATGTTCTTGGCTTTCCCTTCTATGTTTATAAGTTGGGCTTAAATATCTAGCCCAACATTCATTATAATCTTGCGAACGTACTAACGGGGGAAATATCGTTGGGATTAAACATGAAAAATATATGTGTTGGCATGTTCGGCACATGCCAATGATTGGTGACATTTAAATGGTATGAATTTCCATGCCTAAAAAGATAACGAACTTGGAAAAATGGGCCATAACATTTACATATAACAAGTAAAAGAGACAAATATGTAAATTTAGAAAATACGAATATGCTTAACCCGAGGTTGGATTGAGTTGTGATGTAAACCTGCCCGGACCCGCCCGGCTGTCCAGTAATCACAACAGTACCTATCCAATGTGGGAGGTTAAGGCACTGAGCCCAATAAGGACCCGAGGTTAGACTGAGTCACGGTGTAAACCTACCCGGAACCGACCGGCACATCCAGTAACCGTAACAATACCTGTCTAATGTGAGTGGTCGGTGCTTTAACTAATTAAAGTTAAGGACAGACAAGTCAGGATGGTATGGTTAAGTTAACTAAAACACTTAACCAATTCAACATGTTAATTAAACTGATGGGTGGGGTAAGGTTAATACATACACTTAACCACTTAACATGTTTGACTAGAAAACCCTAGTAACGGGGACCCATTTCAGCAGTAACCCAATTAGGTATCATGGTACCCTGAAACTAGGCAGGGTGGGGCATGATTACTGGGCTGATTGTAAGCGGTCAAAAGCAATGGCGGTTGATGCAGCAGTGTAGGTTCTAACGGAGTGCGGGTGTGCACACACTTCGGAGTAGACAAAGATGGCACTGGGCACCGGTAGTATGCCCTATGCATTCTAGAATTGTGTTGGGCCGCCACCATGGGACTTGATACAACCCATGGTGGGACCAGCATTGGGGACCGTATGACACATGATTTTGCGAGTAGGAGCCGATCTCTAAAAAAAGGGGATCACTTCACCCCGATCATGGGGTGCCAGTTGAGATAGTACAAGTAGGTGCAGAGATATAGTGTGGGGTGTGATAGTATATCTGGTTCAAAACTGCTTTATCTTAGTTTATGATACTTTCCTATTTCCAGTTTATACCTATCATGCCCTTTTTCTTATTCTCATACTAAAGAGTCACAAAACTTACCAAGCTTTATGTTTGACTCTATTTTTCTTTCGTCTTCTTTTCTCGTTTCCCCTTCAGGTCCACAAGGAGGAAACACCTCAGCTTTGTCAGACTTTTCATCCAGCTTGAAGAGAGAGAATGTATTGCTTGGATCTCTTTCATTTTGGGCTATGGCTTTGGACATTCTATGGGGATTTATGCAGTTTTAATTTTGTTTCATGCTTCTTTAAGTTTTAAATCAAGACAATATTATGGTTGTAATAATTGGAAGTTTGTTTTGAGGCAATTATGGAAACGTTTTGTATGAACACGTACTTTATGATAATGAAAGTCTGTTTGTTTTCCGCTGTTTATATATATGTTTATATTTGTCTTGTGTTTTATCTGTGAATTTTACTTATAAACCTCCACCGAAGTTAAGGCATTCACTTTGTGAGTGACCTTAACGGAGGTGGGGTGTTTCACTTGGTATCGAAGCACAGGTTTACCAGATTAGATAAAGGTTTTTGAAACTACTTTCAAAAAGAAGTTTAAAGAAGCATTTTTTTTTTCAAGAAAAAGCGTTGTTTTTAAAAGGCATAATTCCCCAAAGCCATATGCACTATCTCTTTATCCTTTTGTCTTGAATCTTTCCTTTTTGTTTCAGCATGTCTGAAGATCTTAACCTTCCAGAAGGAGTACCGATACCTGGCTGGTTCCGAAGGTACCTAGAGGCTAGGGCCAATAATGTGGGCCCAGCAGACATTCCTCCTCCCACAGTGGCAGCGGTTCCTCCTCCTCCTCCTCCTCGTGGAAATGCTTTCGCTAAGACGTGTAGAGACTTTAAGGCTATGGGTGGAAAGGACTTTTATGGAACTGAATCCTTTGTGATAGCAAGGAACTGACTGAAGGAGACCAAAGATTTGTTCGTTATCTTCGAAGTTGATGACAGGCAAAAGATACAGCTAGCAGTGTGGTTATTTAATGACGAAGCTTCTTATTGGTGGGAAGTTACCCATGCTGAGAGGCCAGCGGAAACTTGGGAAGATTTCAGGATGAGGTTTGAGATGAAATTCCTCTCCCAAGCTGAAAGAAGCCTGCAGATGGAAAGGTTCCTAACTCTTAAACAAGGAAGTATGACGATCAAGGAGTACGTCAATCAGTTTAATCAGCTGGCCAGATTTGGGCTGGATTTAGTAAACACCTAACACAAGAAGGCCCTTCACTTCGTCAAAGGTCCGAATGAGCCTCTACACAGCCTTGCTATGACCCATATACCCATGGGAGCGACTTATGAAAGTTTGGTGGATATGGAGCTGCTACACGAGGAAGATAAAGGCAAGAAAGAGGCAAAAGCAGAAGTGCCTCAAGGCAAGAAGTGGGAAGTGTCACAGAACAAGAAGGCTGATTCAAAGAAAGGTGGGAAGAACAACAAACCCCATGAAAAGAGTCAGTGGCATTGTTGGGTATAAAGTGAAAGACTGCAGAAAGAAGAAGGTAAAGATGAATGGTGGTTGTTTCCATTGTGGTGAGATTGGACACATGGCTAAGGACTGCCCAAAGAAGCGAGGGCAGGGACAGAGGACTGGACCCACTTCAGGGGGACAGGTTCACGCGCTGGTGGCACCTCCGTAGGAACGAGGTAGAAATATTTCTGTAGAAAGTGTAGTTTATCTTTATGATCATCCAGTTCGCACTCTCTTTGATTCTGGCGCATCACACTCCTTTATTTCATCTGCTTTAGTAGAATCTCTGCACCTAGACACTAGTATGGTAGAGGATCCCTTAGTTGTTTCAAATCCAATTGGGGCCTCAGCTTATTTGTCAATGGTTTTTTTGGATTTGAAAATCTCTATTCTAAGTGTTGAGTTTAGATGTAGTGCCTTTGTTTTGGGTTTCTCGGGATATGGATTGATCTTAGGCATGGACTGGCTATCCAGTAACGGTTCCATTATTGATTGTGAGAAGAGAGTGGTTAGACTCTTGACTCGGCTCGGTAACACTCTAGAAATTTCTTGTAATCCCTTGAATGCTGTTAT
This sequence comes from Allium sativum, assembly GCA_030737875.1. NCBI lineage: Eukaryota > Viridiplantae > Streptophyta > Magnoliopsida > Asparagales > Amaryllidaceae > Allium > Allium sativum. Next base: position 792,988,643 of record CM060924.1, read on the forward strand.
GCTTAGTTATCTAGAGTCGCTTGATGCTTCTGTTGAGAATTTGCAGTCGGTTAGAGTGGTCCGTGAATATCCGGATGTCTTTGAAGAGGTGAAGGGCTTACCTCCGAGGCGGGAAATAAACTTCCGCATATATCTTGTTGATAATGCAAAGCCTGTAGCTTTACCTGTTAGACACATGGCTCCAAAGGAGAGAAAGGAGCTCAGTAAGCAAGTTAAGGAGCTTCTCGAGAAGGGGTTTATAAGGCGGAGTATCTCGGAATGGGGTGCTCCAGTGGTGTTTGCCACCAAAGCAGATGGCTCACTACGTCTTTGTGTAGACTATAGGGAGCTAAACAAGATGACTAAGAAGAATAGACACCCACTTCCCAGAATAGACGATTTGTTTAATCAGCTTGTAGGTGCATCGGTTTTCTCCCAACTTGATCTGGCTACTGGGTTCCATCAGCTAAGGGTAGCTGAAGATAGCATTGATAAGACGGCGTTCAGAACCCCAGACGGTTTCTTCGAGTGGCTTGTCATGCCTTTCGACTTGACAAACGCACCCGCTTATTTCGTAGACCTAATGAGCAGGGTGTTCAGAGAATTCCTCAACAAGTTTGTGGTTGTCTTCGTAGATGATATTTTGATCTTCTCAAAGAGTGAGGAAGAACATGCCCAGCATCTGAAAGAGATCATGGAAACTCTTCGAGTTCATCAACTGAAAGCCAAATTCTCTAAATGCCACTTTTGGAGAGAAGAAGTAAGGTTTCTTGGACATGTAGTGTCCAAATAAGGGTTAGCTGTGGACCTCGCGAAAGTGGTAGCGGTGCAAGATTGGAAGGCACCAAGAAATGCAGCCGAAGTCCGAAGCTTTCTCGGGCTAGCAGGTTTTTACCGAAAGTTCATTAGAGATTTCGCGAAAATCTCAGCTCCACTCACAAGGCTAACAAAGAAGAATCTAGCGTTTGCTTGGGATTTGGATTGCGAGTTTGCTTTCCAACGATTGAAAAGGGCTCTCACAACGGCCCCAGTTCTTACTTTGCCTGATGGAAGCAAGATGTTCACAGTATACACGGATGCTTGTGGTACGGGACTTGGCGCTGTTATAATGCAAGAAGGGAAGGTAGTAGCTTATGGTGGAAGACAATTGAAAGTTCATGAAAATAACTACCCAACCCACGATCTTGAGTTGGCCGCCATCGTCTTTGCGCTTAAGTCTTACCGCCATTATCTCCTAGGTGAGAAGTTCGAATTATATACCGACCATAAATCATTGAAGTATCTTTTCTCGTAGAAAGATCTTAACTTAAGACAACAAAGGTGGATGGAATTTCTTGCCTCGTATGATTTTGAGATTTCCTATACATTTGGCAAGGGCAACATAGTACCAGACGCCTTGAGTAGAAAGAAGCTGACCTTAAGCCCTCTCTTTTTGTAGAAAGGCAAAGCTTGGAGTATATAGCCAGTTTTGACTTTAGGCCCTACTCTGATTTTGTACCTGGTTTATTGGCATCACTAGAAGTACATCCCACTCTTTTAGACTCAATAGGGGCCGCATAACGTGAAGACCCTCATCTTGTTGATGTGATTGATAAGCTAATTAGGTGTGAAACTTCCAGTCACCTCAATAGGTACTCCATCGATGATAAGGGTTGGCTGAGGCGAGATGGAAGACTATGCGTCCCACAAGCAAGGGATTTGGTAAGGATGGTTCTCGAGGAAGCACACCATTCCAAGATGACAATACACCCAGGTGGAGACAAGATGTACAAGGACGTAAAGAGAGTTTTCTTTTGGAGCGGCATGAAGAAGGACGTGGCAGATTTCGTTTCTATGTGCACGATATGCCAACAGGTTAAGGCGGAACAGAAGAAGCCTGGAGGACTGCTTCATCCTCTAGAAGTCCCGCAATGGAAGTGGGATAGCATTTCAATGGACTTCATTGATGGGTTGCCTAGGTCAAGAAGGGGCAATACTAGCATTTGGGTAATAGTGGATAGGCTCACAAAAAGCGCCCACTTTATACCTGTCAAGAGTAGAAGGACAGCCTCATCTCTGGAATCTCTTTATCTCAAGGAAATAGTTCGACTCCATGGAATACCCTCCGGCATAGTGAGTGACCGAGATCCTATCTTTACAAGCGAGTTTTAGCGGAGTCTGCAAGAAGCTGTAGGTACACAGTTATGCTTGAGCACGACCTATCTCCCCTAAACTGATGGTCAGACGAAAAGGGTGAACAGAGTATTAGAAGATCTTCTGAGACTGTGCGTTCTTGACTTCGGAGGGACATGGGAAGATCATCTTCCTTTAGTGGAATTTGCCTACAACAACAGCTACCAAGCCACTATTGGCATGGCGCCATTCGAAGCTTTATATGGAAGACCCTGCCGATCACCAACTTGTTGGTGGGAGTCTACAGACAAACTTATACTTGGGCCGGACATGATTAGAGAGACTTCAAAAAAAGTGGACTTGATACGAAGGAGAATGAAGACTGCCCAAAATAGACAGAAATCCTACGCAGACAAAAGAAGGACCGACCTTGAGTTTGAGGTTGGGGACAGGGTTTTCCTTAAGGTATCTCCTTTAAGGAACGTCGTTCGCTTTGGATCTGCAGGAAAGCTAGCACCAAAATTTGTAGGACCGTTCCCTATCATCGGGAAGACTGGGAAGATGGCTTATAGAGTAGAGCTGCCCGAAAGATTGGCTGGAATTCACAATGTCTTTCACGTTTCTCATCTCCGGAAATGTTTACATGAGTCGGTGGAAGTGGTGGAGCCAAGCATTCTAGAAGAAGTTGAAATAGAACGAGAAACAACTGCGAGGAGAGTTCCAACTCAAATCGTAGGAACTGAAATCAAAAAGCTACATAACCATGAAGTCAAGCTCGTTAAAGTTCAATGGAGCGATGCCGAGGAAGACGCGATTTGGGAAACTGAGGACAGAATACGCGCTGCCTACCTTTTTCTTTTTGAGGGTACATCTTTGACCTCTCTTTTTTCCATAAGTTTATGCTTGTATCTACCTTTCAGTGTATCTTCTCGGTCCTTTTTCTCCAAACTCCTTAGGTAGAAACTAATGGATGTAAACATGTATTTGAAACATGTTATGATTGATGGCTGCAAGTGGTTGCTCGTGGATGCATATACACCCTAAGTATTAGATCGGCTCAGTCACTTCCATATTGCATATGCATATATGTATTCATATTTGTATGTGATTGAAACTTGATATGTTGTCATATGGATGTCGCATTTGTATGAATGGTTGTGCACTCATGTAGAATTATGAGTATGGAAAAAATTTGCATACATAATGGATTCATGACACTTACATGATTCACATTAAGGGGGTCAACTGAATCAGTAGACCGCCTAATTTTTGCATTAGATAAGGACATATACACACACTATGCATACGATCATGAAGCATTAGAAGTCTTTTAAGGACAATGGACGCCTGTGTTTGTTGGTTGAGTAGATGGACGATTGGATGTTAGGATATACGTTCTTCCAGACTTGAAGATTTCGAGGACGAAATCCTTTAAGGAGGGGAGAATGTAACACCCCGAATTTTCAGTTAATGTTAAATTAACAAATTAAAGTGTACTTAATTCAAAATGAAAGAATTAAGGGAAACGGATTACGCCATTGCGTTCGTTTCGGAATTCTGCTTGAGATAGAGTCTGAGTTTGCGTAAATCGGACTCCGTATGAAGGAGTTATGACCTCCGGAAGTTTCAGAATTCAATTTAAAATTCAAACAGTTCAAAATTCGGTTCGAAATTCAAAAACAGACCCAAACTGGGCTGGGCGGGAAAAATCCCGCCCAGGACCCAGGTCGACCAGGGGGTCGACCTAGGGGTCGACCTGGGTAACCAGGTCGACCTGCGGGTCGACCTGCCCAGTCAACCTAGTCAGGTCTTGGCTGGCCTGGTCGGTTTCTGGTCGAATTTCTGAGCTATGGTGTGTCACTAGGGCTGATTTGTCACTTTCTGATTGGCCTCTCTTGGTGTGTATGGTCTTGATTCACTCTATGATCATCTGACGGCTCAAATCAATCTGAAATTCTATAAATACAACCCAACCTCAATCTAAATTCACACAAATAAAATAGAACTAGAGCCGTCATGTTGCTGGGAAGAAACTAAGAATAACCGTCAGTTGGAGAAAGCTTAGAGACGAGCAAAACTAAAGTAAAAACAAGAATCAAACAACGTTTATCTACCCAAAGGAAAGCATTGCAAATTCAGAACTCAGAATCCAGAATTCAAGTTCGTCGTTTGTTGTAAGTATAGTGATTTTTCTGATGGGAATAAAATTAAGACTTGATTCGATGTAAAGTGGAAATGGAATTTTACTATTGTATGACGATGATACTATTTCATATTTGTGTATTGCAATGATTGTATTGTGAATGGTATTAGGATGTTTGTGGTATAATTGATTTGATGTTGATCCTATTGTACATTTAGAATGAAAGCAACATCACATACAAGTATATGGTTAATGTTAAAATTTACACCTATGTGTTTATATGTTTAACATAGGTTGTATACATCTTTCTAAGTCCAAGTTAAGACTTATATACATATTTTCCATGTTAAGACCATTATACCTACATGATTAAATACCATGTATATGTTCTCATGTTCTTTGCAAGTTTGTAATTGGGTCCATGCCAAGTACCATTTAGTTTCACACGGTTATTGCAAGTTTCATGTTATAAAAGGATACATGATTTGATCTAGTTCATGCTTTTGGGTTAATGTCAAAAATAGACATTTTTATGACATGTAATAACTTGGTCACATGCTAGTTGTTTTTGAAGTTATTCCGAGATAAAAATATGCTTAGACTTATGTTTTATGCAAGTCTAAATTATACCATTTCATGTGACACCTATTTAATTAGATTCTTATTTGAATGCAAGTTCATATGACAAGTTGAAACCCATGATTTATGTTAACTAGATCGCAAAGTTGCAAGTTCATGTGTCACACACCCTTTATGTTATTTAGAATATTTCATGTTCTTGGCTTTCCCTTCTATGTTTATAAGTTGGGCTGAAATATCTAGCCCAACATTCATTATAATCTTGCGAACGTACTAATGGGGGAAATATCATTGGGATTAAACATGAAAAGTATATGTGTTGGCATGTTTGGCACATGCCAATGATTGGTGACATTTAAATGTATGAATTTCCATGCCTAAAAAGATAACGAACTTGGAAAAATGGGCCATAACATTTACATATAACAAGTAAAAGAGACAGATATGTAAATTTAGAAAATATGAATATGCTTAACCCGAGGTTGGATTGAGTTGTGATGTAAACCTGCCCGGACCCACCCGACTGTCCAGTAATCACAACAATACCTATCCAATGTGGGAGGTTGAGGCATTGAGCCCAATAAGGACCCGAGGTTAGACTGAGTTACGGTGTAAACCTGCCCGGAACCGACCGGCACATCCAGTAACCGTAACAATACCTGTCTAATGTGAGTGGTCGGTGCTTTAACTAATTAAAGTTAAGGACAGACAAGTCAGGATGGTAGGGTTAAGTTAACTAAAACACCTAACCAATTCAACATGTTAATTAAACTGATATGTGGGGTTAGGTTAATACAGACACTTAACCACTTAACATGTTTGACTAGAAAACCCTAGTAACGGGGACCCATTTCAGCAGTAACCCAATTAGGTATCATGGTACCCTGAAACTAGGCAGGGTGGGGCACGATTACTGGGCTGATTGTAAGCGGTCAAAAGCAACGGCGGTTGGTGCAACAGTGTAGGTTCTAACGGAGTGCGGGCGTGCACACACTTCGGAGCAGACAAACAGGGCACTGGGCACCGGTAGTATACCCTATGCATTCTAGAATTGTGTTGGGCCGCCACCATGGGACTTGATACACCCCATGGTGGGACCAGCATAGGTATCTACAATCAATTGGGGGCCGTATGACACATATGATTTTGCGAGTAGGAGATGATCTTTAGAAAAGGGGATCACTTCACCCCGATCATGGGGTGTCAGTTGAGACAGTACAAGTAGGTGCAGAGATATAGTGTGGGGTGCGATAGTATATCTGGTTCAAAACTGCTTTACCTTAGTTTATGATACTTTCTTGTTCCTAGTTTATACCTATCATGCCCTTTTTCTAATTTTCATACTGAAGAGTCGCTAGACTTACCAGGCTTTATGTCTAACCCTATTTTTCTTTCGTCTTCTTTTCTTTCGTTTCCCCTTCAGGTCCATAGGGAGGAAACACCTCAGATTAGTCAGATTTTTCATCCAGCTTGAAGAGAGAGAATGTATTGCTTGGATCTCTTTCATTTTGGGCTATGGCTTTGGACATTCTATGGGGATTTATGCAGTTTTAATTTTGTTTCATGCTTCTTTAAGTTTTAAATCAAGACAGTATTATGGTTGTAATAATTGGAAGTTTGTTTTGAGGCAATTATGGAAACGTTTTGTATGAACACGTATTTATGATAATGAAAGTCTATTTGTTTTCCGTTGTTTATATATATGTGTGTTTATATCTGTCTTGTGTTTTATCTGTGACTTTTACTTATAAACCTCCACCGAAGTTAAGGCATTCCCTTTGTGAGTGACCTTAACGGATGTGGGGTGTTTCACCAACCATCTGGACATATGGGATTCCTCGAGGCCCTATTTAACTCGAGAGGAATTAAACGTGGTTGTAACTGATTTGAATGAAAAAATGGATGCCACAACCAAAATGATGATGGGAAAACTTGATGCTTTGCTTAACACTCAAGCCAATCCCCCGTCTCCAAAAGCTGTGGCCAATGGTGATGAAAGGGAGGACTCTCCTGCCTCAGCCCCGTGTCGATCCCACTTCTCATTAGAAGACGAGGGAGAGATCGGCATGGAAGACTCTAAGGACAAAGCGCGGCATGACGAGAAGCGTGCTACTCGGAACGCCCCAAGTCCTACCAAAGGGGCACCTACCAAAAGAGGTACAGGACATTAGGATTTGAATCGGGGTCATACCGATAAAAGGATTGATGTCTGCCCCGTGGAACGAAACAATGACGAGAAGCGTATTTCGGATATGATCCAACGATTAATGAAAGAGAACACGGCTCGTCAGGATGATGTAAAAGCGTTGGAGTTTTCACATAGTAAGAACCCATTCACAGAAAGGATTCGGTAAGCGAAGTTCCCTAAGAAGTTCACACCTCTGACAATAGCACCATACAGTGGGACGGGAGATTCAAACTTCTTCTGTTCAATATATGATTAACACATGAACGGAGTTAGGGCTACCGACGAGATAAAATGCTTATACTTCCCCGTATGTTTGGAAGGTGTGGCTCACTATGGTTCACTAAACTCCCGCCTAAATGCGTCGATCAATTTGTTGATTTGGCAAGAAGATTCCAAGACTAGTTCCGTCTGCAAACTACCAAAGTGAGGGATGTGATGTCGCTTAGCGAAATGGAACAAATGCCCGGAGAGACCATCATAGCTTTTCTTACACGGTTCCACACTACGGCAGCCGAAGTCATAGAACCAAACCTTGGTACTTATTGGCAGCTGTAAAAGGTGATATTGATAAGAAATCGGAATTTAGGAAGTGGCTCAAAATGAAAAAACCCAAAACACTAAAGAAGTTTTCCAAGAAAGCTGAGGAGTATATGAGTGTGGAAGATGATCTACCTACTGCCCAGAGAAATGTAGGAAGCAAAGCCACCGAAGAAAGGAAAGGCAGCGAGGCCCAAGCTGAGTAAAAGAATGACTCCAGGAAGAAGAGGGGAAACGAAGGGAAGGATGACAAAATACGTAAGAAGGCACGGTTCTTTAAACATTCAGAACTGACTCCCCTAAATGAAACCCCAAGGAGGATCTACTCCGCAACAAAGGACCCAGGCATTTTTCCCCAGGTAAAGCCGAAAAAAATTATAGAGCAGCAGGCTAACTCCAGAAAGTTCTACCGGTTTCATAATCGACCAGGCCACAACACCAGTAAAAGTTGGCACCTGAAGAGCCTGATTTAGGAGCTCATCAGAAAAAACCAACTTCAGCAGTATGTGAGGAATCCTTAAAACGCTCCAGCTATCCAGGGGCAAAGTAATGCCACCAGTCACCCTGGATCAAATGGAAAAACTCAAGCTCCTCTTGATTTACGACCAATCATCGATTGACAACCGCTAATGATGACTTGACAACCGTAGCTCATAATAAGCGACCTCCACTGTCTTTACTTTACTTTACTTTGCTTTGCTTTGCTTTGCTTCTTGCTATGCTCTGCTTTCTTGTAAACAATCTGGAATGATTTGCACACATTGTACCGAACAATAGCTTTATGAATCAAAAGTTCTTTGCTTACATAAATCATATATTAGTTAGCTCTTGCTGAAATCGATTTCTTAAATGTAGGCAAAGTAGAGGCAACCACTCATTTACAATCCAACCAATAACTAGAAGTTACCCAAGAAAATCTTGGTTGGGTCAACTCAAGTGATAAGTGCCCAAAAGCATCGTGCAAATTAAGCAATATGGATAAACGCACCACTTTACAAATCTCAAGAAATAAGTTGTCTAAGATCAAATGATGAAAAGCGCTTCAAATGAACATCAAGTCGGAAAGCTACACCTCTCATCACAGAAAAAACCTCCTTAGAAAGGGGGGATTAAAATACCAAACCCTTAACAAGCGTCCAGCAAAAGGATTGGTACCAAGTTTTGTAAATGATGCAAAGGTGAAAGCAACCCAATTCGAAAAGATTTGTCCCATAGTTAAAAGATTGCAAGTCCCACTAAAAAGGCACCTTGTTAGGTGCAGGACACGAGCTCTTTAAATCGAGGTAAAACTCGATAAGAGGAACTAGCGTCCGCCTCCTGGGATGAAGCATCAAGTCGGAAGGACCGATAAACCTAGAGGTTAGATGTTCCGGTCCTAGTGCCGGAAGGACTGAAAACTAGTCGGAAGGACCGACAAACCTAGGCTGGAAGCACTATTCCTAGTGCCCGAAGTATCGGCAACGCAAGTTGGAAGGACCAGCATCAACAAAAATCCTAACCTAAAAGGGGTATCCAACAAAGTCCTTTTTGATTATGAATTCATCAGAGCAAATAGGACCAAAATTGGATTGAAACTTGAAACCCAAGACCTTCCTATGGGGCACATATTTAAACCCAATCTCCGAAGGGCTTGGCTCACCAGGTTAGCGAGAAATGGGGTTAAATGCAATTAAAAAAACCTCGTACCCAAACTCGATCTCTGAAGGACTTGGGTCACCAGGTTAGTGAGAAATGCGGCTAAATACAATAAAAGCCATGCATTCAAAACCAGACTCCGAAGGACTTGGGCCACCAGGTTAGTGAGAAATGGGGTTAATTACGTTTTTAAATAAATAATAAATAAATATATATGTATGTTGCTAATCGAATCTCCGAAGTACTTGGGCCACCAGGTTAGCGAGAAATACAATCGAATACATTATATAACCCTCTTCAAAAGGCATGCATCCAAGCCAAATCCCCGAAGGGCTTGGGCTACCAAGTTGGCGAGAATATGAGTGAATGCATAGCAAATATGAATCGATCAACGAAACTGAATTCAAACCATAAATAAGAGAATTTTGAAAAAGATGATCGATCTTAACCTATTAAAGTTGTAACGAACTATGGAATGGGGGCATAACCATAACATCAAAGTAAATTGACAATGCTATTTTTTCATACCATAAGTCTGTTACAACTATACATACTGTGATGCAAATGCAACAGATGGTGTACAACAAAAGCTGGACAAGAAGATGCAGTACAACAAACGAAAACACTGTCCAAAGCAAACAAATCAAAAGTATAGTTTCTTCATAGAAACACAAACCAGTCATAGGGCCACAAAAGTCAAACAATATAAGCACAAAATAGAGAGCGAGGACTAGCACTTGCATATACAACTGGCCTAAGAATCTCATTTTTCCTTACCATCTCCGGAAGGCCTACAAGAGAAATCTGAGAACTTGAGGCCTCAACATTGGCTGGACATGAGGAAGTATCAGCTGTAGTAGCATCTGGGGTCTTTTTCCCAAGGGATTTAGCTCGCTCATCTATTAATATCTTCCTTCCCTCAGCCAAAGCATCTCGATCCTCTGCTTCTTGGAGAGCGCTATCTTCTTCACCATTGGAATATATAAGTACGTGTTCCCAGACAAGAGCCAAGGTTAGGGGAAAGTCCTTATTCAGAAAGATCAAACTTCCACGATTTATGACACTATCAACATAAAATTGGAACAAAGTTTCGTCAGTTTTAACCTTGGCTTGTTCAAGAGCGCTGGTTAGCTTTGTTTTATCTTCCTCCAAAATTTCAAGAGCTTTGCTTTGAGAAACAATCTTGTCCTTAAGAATTATCTTCTCCTGTTGATGAGAAGCTGAAGTTTGCTTTTCCAAAGCGAGTTGAGATTCAGCCGATTCTCAAGCAGATTGAGCCTCATGAACTTGCTTTTTAGCAGCCTCAATCTCTCTCCTAAGATTTTCAATTTTAGTTTCTAAGATGCTCTCCCTTCTATCTCCATCCTTTAAAGAGGCAATCTCAGCTTCTTGAGATTTAATCATATAGGCCAGTCCGGCCTTGTCATTTTCAAGAAGTTCAATAAGCTCAAGGTGTCGGACATTCTGCCTTTGAAACTCGTAGCCAAATTTGGTCCAATGCTCTACTGTCTATCAATATTGCTCATGGCCTTTCTAACTGTATTTCAAGTTGGCTCTTGGCAATATCAAGTTGGGTAGTCATACAACCCTTTATAGTGCACAATTCTTCAACAGCATTCTGCCTGTCGTCGGAGTGTAAATCTAGGTTAAAGCTCATTCCTCTCAAATCCCAACCTCCAAATCGATCCTTCAGCGTGGAATTACCAGGTACAATTTCGTAAGAAGGCCTATCGACAATCACCTGGATCTGACTAGAAGTTGGGATAATAGATTGAGAAGCCGCAAAGGGTTGTTCCAGAGAAATAAGGGGATCAGGGTTTGAGAACTTTGTTGATTCATGATGTTCCAAGGGCTCATTCTCGCCTCATTCATCACTGTCTCTCTTCTTCTTAGCCTCCTTCGAAGGCTGCCCCTTGCCCTTAGCACCTTTATCAGATATCTTTAAATGATCATGCTTCCTTTTCTTCCGTTGGTCAGTCAACGAAGGCTCGGGAGTATGCTCGGGCAGAGGATCTGAAGATAATTAGGAACGCTTCGAGCAGCGAGAAAGACGGGATTGTAAAAGATTTTGTGGGCTAACAAGACCAGCCTGTTGGGAAAAGCTGTCTGGTAAAGAAGTTTTCATTCTTGAATCTGCAAAAACAAAAAGGGAAGATCTTAATGCTTAAATTTGAGAGTACTAGAACAAGATAAAAAAAGAGCTAAAGCATTGGGAATGTATAACATAAGAAAGGAAATGTGCTAAGTATACATTTATTTACGAACCGATCTTAAATGGTGGTTCTAAGACAATCCCTAGCTTTGTGAGATATTTTTCTGGCCTAAAAAGAGAGCTTTGAGAATTCCTATATTTAAAATCCGGGGTTTAAATATTTGAACAACAGTATCACCTTAAATAAAGTCTTTAGCCAAATCAAGGACACCAAGATCCTTAAAAATTTCTGAACTACCCTCTTCTTGATTATCCCGAATAACAAGATTTTCATTAGTGGCATTGGTATCCGAAACTTCCTTAGAAATCACTCTAGCTTTATCAAACTGCTCATTCTCATTAGTCGGATCCGAAACAGTTTTTGAAGAAGTTTCACTTGCATTATCCTGACCAGTTTCCGCTGTGGAACCTGAAGGAATACCCTCCTTCTCAATTTGATCAGATAAAATCATGGGATTCTTACCCTTGCGGCATTTAGATACTGCCCTTTTTACTGAAACCAACTTGGATTTAGGAGGTGTTTTACTGCTTTCTGCAGAATTGGGGTGCTTCTTTAAGGCCCTTTTTTGCCGGGGACCTAATAACATCGCCTTTCTTGTCTGCAGAATCCATCACGAGAACGCGCGAAGGGGGAAGTAAGTTATATTGACGAAGAAACTCTTCTATGATCAAGAATTTCCTGTTTCTTTCACCCTCTTTAACAACCAATAAAGAATTACAGAGGTCTTGATCAAAGGCGGTACTTTTGTTAGGAAGTGATGTAACATAGCAAAACAATTAGGTAATAAGATAAAGAGGAAAGGGAAATAAGACATTGAGAGATAAACACACTCACTTCCTTCCGTCCAAAAACCATAGATGCTGCTAGGGCATCGGACAAATAAATATTGGTTCGGAAATCCTCGAACGTTTTCTACTAAATCAGTAATTATCTTGGAGCCCCGGCTTTCAACAAAAATGATTGAGGGACGTTGAGACCTTCTCTTAAAAGAATGTACAGAGTATATATCTTCAAATGAAGGCGCACGTCGTTTCTCTCTCATGAAAAGTACGTAAAGGCTCAATAAAAAGGCATAACTGTGACACCCCACATCCGTTAATATCACTCTATATAGAATGCATTAAGTTTCATGAAGCGTTATAGGTAAATAAGAACATAATATCACAAGACAGACATGTAAAATAGTAGCGGAATTAAAAACTTTATTTAAATCAAAACATCATGGTCCCAAATGCTGAGTTTACATCATAGTTTGAAATAACCAATTATATTAAAAATCTATCTTGCCAAAAATATCAGAGTACAAACGCATAAAACCATATTTCCCTAGCGAAACCATAAGACAGTTGACAAGAAGTCAAAGCGGTAAATCAATATCCAAAATCCAAGCTAAGCTGAAAGAATCCAAATCAACTCTAGGCATTTCCACCATGAGAACCTAGGAGGGACAACGGAAGAGAGAGAAGAGGAAACAAAAAGGGTCAGACATAAAGTCTGGCGAGTCCAGTTACTTTTAAATATAATTAAATAAAAGTATCATTGCAGGTATATAAAAACTGGAAGAACAAGATAACAATAACAAGGAAAAGTGTGAACTGGGCAAGATAAGTTTGAACAGAATATATTATGCTTCTTAAATATGTTTCTCTGCACCAAACCAATTCTAGTATCTCTGAAACAGAATGATCCCTACAAATACCGTTCCATTATATTTTCTTGATTATTAGGGTACTTGGGTTAATAGCACTCAAGACTTACCCACGCATCGTACCTAATTACTTTCCCATGGATTAACCTAATACAATATATGTAGTTATCTCTCAATATTGAGATACACCCCATGGTACCCCACTCGCATGGTCTCCAACATAATGAATGCAGTCCCTCATCCTACGTCGGAGTGACGTACGGATCCCTATATAACAATGTTATGTTCCGCATAAATCTGTCGTTACTATGCTACGTAAGTGTACGGACTGCCACCCTCGATCGAATCAGATTTCATTCCAGATTAATGCCCTCAAGTCTACAATACACCACTCAGAGTCGATATGCATGTATCTAGACTGTCCCACATACATATTGTTAATTGTAGCTCGATGCCTCAACCGCACGTCCTCTAATGTGCACCAAATTCCATGACAGAGCGATACAAGAAACACGGAACTCAGTCGGGATCTTTTCCATATTTGTATCGGCCGCCTTTAAGAGCCTCAAAATACAGATATTCCTAGGGTCTGATTTCACGGTGGCTATGGCCTTACCTTGGCCCTTCCCTCAACTAGTAAAGACTACAAGAGCTAAACATCCATTTGGCATCTTCCCTCAACCACCCATACCCCGATAGTGAAAGGTGAAATGGTCTGTTGATTTTAGCTCTAGTCTTTTCGCATCCCACTAGCTGTCGATGATGGGCATCCGACGATCTTCTATCCTTATTGGTCTTGATCCTTTACCTCCCCGTAGAGGCAACCACCGAATCACCCTAACGTCACAGCGCCACAGCATTATGACTGCATAGCTACTTTTGCAGTCAAGGCCCACCCACCTAGTAGTTACACGTAGACCCAACCGCTGCGGGCACATCCTAATCATCTGCCATCGCACAGAGGACTACCAGGAGCACCTTACATATCTCAGGAAGCCACGTGCTTCCCCTTCCAGTCCTTCGAGCCTCCAGAATAATCATATGAACGTGCACTCCCCTCATGCCTAATAACACCACGATGATCTACCCCGTTGGGTTATTCACCCTCAAACGTACAGGCTGGTCCAAGCGTGTCATTAGACCTTGTGTCTAAACATTCTTTTACACGCTTGCTTTACCTCACTAGGTTTCCATTTAACTTGGTTATCCCCATTCACATTGACTTCTTATTCAAGTTACCAAGTTCCTCTTGCTTATTAATTTCAGTTGACCCATTAATAAGCCCACAACATGTTATTCTCTAAACTGTAATTCAAGGTCTGTACTTTACAATCTCTTTATATTTTCATCGTCTGATTCCATAGTTACAATAACATGTTCTTACTTAATGTGTAATTAAGTATGTCTCATTTTATATGTTTCCTTTTTAACATGCCCCTTATCAATTATGATTAAATATAACTTATATCATTTTATAAGTTTCCCTCATTCTTTTTCATTTAATCATAATTCCATTTTATACCGTCACTACAACTTAGCGTTGTTTACTTATTAACCTAGTTCTCTTAACTAAGGTCCACTAATAAGTTCCTCTCCCTACCATTATGTTGTCCAAATCCGTAGATTTTAGATTCTTGTTCTTGTAAATAACTTAATTTACAATTAAGTATAACTTATCCCCTTACATAAGTTATTTATTCCCTTTTCGTTTATTATAACCTAAGTTATAATTTCCACTTGTCCTTAGGACAAGTCTAAACATGTAATTCTAATCAGCATATTTCATACTTCCAAGTTTACAGATTACTTAATTTATAATTAAGTACAACTTCCTACGTTTCATAAACTTTCCCCTTTTTCTCTACTTATTACAAATAACTGATTTGAGTTTTTCCCCATTTGTTGATTACTTAATTTATAATTAAGTGTCACTTACCTTATCTCACCGGTTACCTCATTTCCTTACTAGTTTATTATAACCTAAGTTATAATCTTTACTTATCCCTAGGACAAGTCTACCTATTATTTCTCCTGTTTATACATGTTAATGCCCACACCTTTCACATTAAGTCAACCACTTGTTGATGCTGGATATGCCGAGTGGCTTCGGGCAGACTTAAACCACAAGTTTGGACTTAATCTCGTGTCGTGGAGTCGTTTCACACTAGACCTCTCACAGTAGATTATCCACTTGTGGTCGTTGTATATGCCGGGCGGCTTCGGGCAGACTTATTCCACAATTGTAATCTAACCTCATGTCTAAGCGTAATTACAATTCCAATTTTAGGCATATTCATATTTGCAATTATCCTATTTCAATTATAGGTTTCCATGACGTAAATCAATATTCACATGTGTTCCAGTTTGTGCCCCCAAATTGACATTTACATATGTTACAATCTATGCCCAATTTCATAATTACATATGTTCCAATTTATACCCCAAATCAATATATACATATTTCAGTACAAGTTATGCCCAAATTCATGTTCACATATTTTTCCAATGTATGCCTAAATTCTGATTCATATTATCCAACACGATATATGCCCCTAAATCCATATTCGTATATTCCAAATTTTATGCCCAAATTTATATTCATATTTTCCAATACCAATTATGCCCCAAATTATGTCTTTTCCAATCGTTCCCAATTTCGCACGTTCACATATTTTAGCGTTAGGCCTAGGCTCGAAGGTAGCCTGGCTATAAAATAAAAAGGGAAAAGAGGGAGAGAAAGAAGTTAAAACAGGCAAAATAACGAATCAATAATATAATGGTAGAAATAAGCATAAAAACTAAATAGGCGTATTATGACAAGATTAGGCATGGTGACGATATAAACATAAGAACAGATCTGATGAATATGTCATAATAGAACTAATTAGGCACCGATTCAAGATCCCATTTTTATATACATATCAAGATTACTATTTAAATATTTAGATCTAAAAAGAACATGAACTCATAGTGAATAAATCTAAGGAAATGGGTCCAAATTACTACGATGAATCGCCACCATTTTTTTTAGATGAATAAAACATAGTTTAGGGTCCTTTTTATAGCTTAGAAGCAACGAACCTGGTCCAGAAAGAATTCAGGGTACATGAAAATGAATTTCGCCAAGATATGCATGAGGGAGGGGGGTCGACCCATGGGTCAACACCCCCTTGAGGGGTCGGCACCCCAACTATAAGGTCGACTCCCCTAAGGCGGGAAATTTCTCGCTCACGGAAATCTTAATTTTGAACTAAAATTTTGATTTTCTGGACCTTATATTTATATATATTATTCTTACGCATATACAAACTTCAAACCTTCATTACTTCCTCATACTGTGTCCGTTTTTACGCAAACCCAATGTCTATCTTGGCCAGAATTTCGATACGGACGCAACGGCGTAGTCCTTCCCTTAATTTTTAATATTTAATTTAGTTTTCCTTAATTCATTGTTAACAGTGTATTTCACATTAATTATTCTTTAATTCATCATCTTTAGTGTCGTTAAAAATTTCGGGGTGTTACATTCTCCCCTACTCAAAGGATTTCGTCCCCAAAATCTCTAAGTTAAGAAGAACGTATATCCTAACATCCAACAATCATACATTCATCTAGCAATCACAGTCATCCATTGCCGTCAAGGAATTTCTAATGCTTTTATGAACATATGCAATAGTATGTGTATATGTCCGTAAACTAATGCAAAAGATCAGGCGATCTACTGATTCAGTTGACCTCCTTAATGCAATGTATGTTTGTGCCATGCAACCAAAAATGTATGCAAATCATCCTAATCCATGTAAGTTCTATATATGTGCACAATCATCCATCCAAATGCAACATCAATGTAACGATACACCTATTTTCATCCATAAAAATTTAAAATGTACACACATCCATAAGCAATATGTAAGTGATTGAGCCGATCTAGTGCCTATTGTAAGTGTATATGCATCCACGAGAAATCACTAGCAAACACTTGCATCCATCAAACATAGCATGTCTCAAGCACATGTTTACATTCATTGGTTTTCTACCTAAAGACTCGACCGATGGGAGATATTCAAACGATAGATACAAGTATTAATTCGAAGCTGGGAAAAAGAAGTTAAGAACATATTCTCGAAAAGGAAAGGGTATGAAGCGCGAATCTTGTCTTCAGCCTCCCAAGTAGCTTTCTCGTGGCCCCTCTTGTAATAACCCGGAAAATCTGGGCCAGTTTAAAATTTTTATTTTGGCAATTTTAGCGAATTTTGAATATTTAAAATAGATTATTTTAAATAATATCGACGAGAAATTTTATTTTGAATATATTAGAACGTATATATTATATACGTCGTCGTTAGAATATAAATATTTATATATAATTACAAAAAAAATTGAAAATGGCGCGGTAGTTAAAAAATTCGATTTCAAACTTCAATTGGATGTACCAGGTGCAAAACAATCCGGATTTTAGTGAAACCAAAAACATTAGGATCTAATTGATGATATCTTTCCAACGAATCCGAAAAATCAAGATTTCATAGCGGGAATCAAAAGATATGTCCAGTTGAAAATTCTGAATAGTCGCAATGGAATTCAGGCCCTTAAAAATGGGAATTTTGCAAACGATCTCGGATTTCGACGAAACCACTTTTGTTGGATCCGTGATGTAAAGTTATTGCTAGGTTCCAAATTTCATAATTTTTCGAATCAATGTGTGAGCGTGGCATAGGAAAACGCGTTTGACCAGTTTTAGTTGATTTTAATCGACTGGAAAATGGCCATTTTTCAAACGGTCTCAGAATTCGACGAAACTAGTTTTGTTAGGACCATATCGTCAATACGAAGCTAGAAAATATTTTTCTGCAATTTTTCGAGTCCGTATGTAACCCCAGTAATTTGAAATGTACGTTTAAAATTCAATATAGTGATTTAAAGGTAAATTTAACGGAAACTGATTGTAACAGCCGAATCATCCTACGATACATATCCCATTGGGTTCGGAATAGGGGTAAAACGCTATAGACGACAGGCGGTGGGCCTCGTTTAGAGGTCGAAAATAAAAGTTGCTTTTTAGTGATGAATAAAATAATTAAATAAGAAAAGAAAAATAAAAACCCTCTCCTCCTTTTATCAGCCGACCCCCCCCCCCCCCCCCCGTTGATTTCAAAACGAAACGAAAAAGAAAAAAGGAAAAAAAAAAACGCGTTGCCCTAGCCCTTCGACGGAGCCGCCGCCACCGACGCCCCCCCCCCCCCCCACTGCCTCCTGCTGCCTTCCTCGATTCCCGTCCCCCTCCTCTTCTGAATAAATCGAGACCCCCCCCCCCTATCGCGAAGCACCCCCCCTGGATCGATGCACGCAGACCCCCCCCCCCAGTCCCGAACCCGCAACCGAGCCCCCCCCCCCCCCCCAGCAGCGAGACGACCACCGACGCCCCCCCTTCTCCTTCGACCGAAGACACCATCTCCCCTCCCTTCGCCTGCGACCTCGAGCCCCCTACCCTGCTGCGCCCTAGCTGAAACCCCTTTGTAAGTTTTTACCTTTATTTCTTTTTATTTATGATAAGCAAAAACTGAATTTTTATGGATAACAAGAACCGATTTTTATTAATTTAAAAGCATTGATTTTTAGTTTAGAAAAGAATAAATGTTTATTTAGGAAAAATAGTTATTTTTAAACTAGAAAGATGCGATTTTTATTAACTAGGTAAGATTAGATTTTTAAATCAAAATGATTTGATTTTGAAAAGTAAAGATTTGATTTTGAATTGTGGGAGTTAAAAATATGATTTTTATATTTTTAAAGTAATAAAAATATGATTTTTTATATTTTTAAAGTATTAAAAATATAATCTTTACTATATAGAAGATGTAAAAATATGATTTTTGGTTAGGTGGAGAGTTAAAAATATAATTTTTACATAATAGGAATATTAAAAATATCATCCTTATATGTGTAGAAAAATAAAAATGAGATTTTTATAAAGATGAAATCTTTAAATTTGAAAAGGCGAAGTCTATGTTTTTTATAAAGGCGAAATCTTTATTTTAGAAAAGGCGAAATCTTTATATGGAAAATAGCGTGATAAAAATATAATTTTTATCTATATAACATAGTAGTAAAAATTCGATTTTTATATATTGAATAACGGAATAAAAATTCGATTTTTAAATGTAGGAAGCGATTATAAAAATATGATTTTTATTTTAAGGACATCAACAAATAAAAATGTGATTTTTATATATGTAGTGGCTACGGGCAACGAAGATGAAGAAGATGCGATAGCAATGAAGTTTTCTATCAATGAAGAGTCAAGATGATTGGATAGCTATCTGTGAGAATTTCTCACCTTTCAATTTCTTTCCTAATTATATATTTATACTAGGATGCAGACGGTGCTTAGTAGCACCCGACACAATCGTCCACAAACCATGGACTTATTTGTTTGATTGCCAAAAATTAGTTAGATTATTTGATTGAAATTGAATGGTGTGGTGAAATGAATTGATGTGATTGATGTGTGAATGGCGTGGGCCTTCACTAGACCGGGGATAAGGCTAGGCATTGTCCCGTTTCTAGTATCGTGCCGTTATGCCGCCGAAATTTTCTAAAATATGTTAGAAAAATAAAAATATCATTTTACTTGATTAATGAACTGAATAGAAATTCATATGTTAAAATAAAATGTTTTATCGTTAAAAATATAATTTTTAACGTGAATATGAATATAGTGAATGCGAATAAATAAATATTCATTTACAAACCGGACGGTTTGTTTATGTACATCTATTTGAATGACATTGATTGGGACGATAAATTTTACACATCGCCCAACTGCACAAATAAAATCTGTGTTTGATTGTTTGAAACCCCACACGGGTGTTGGGATGAAATATGAAGTTCACTCATCCTGATTAATTAAATATGTCGATCGATGGATTGACATGCTGTTATAAGCGTTAGATATCTATATTTGATGCTTATGCAGTGTAGTGCACTTTGGTTGATGGTTGATTATTTTTCAATGCTATTATATACATGTGTTGTATGAAAATCCATATAATTAACTTTATATGGTAATTGATTGGGCCTCATTCCAATTTAGAAAATAAAGAATAATATAAAATAAAGGTTCATGTGTTGACTGTACTCATCCGTTGAGAATAGTCATGTGTTGAACGAATTATTTTTATAATAAAATTTACATCTTTATCAATATAAAATAAAGGTTCATGTGTTGACTGTACTCATCCGTTGAGATTAGTCATGTGTTGAAAGAATTATTTTTATAATAAAATTTACATCTTTATCAATATAAAATAAAGGTTCATGTGTTGACTGTACTCATCCGTTGAGATTAGTCATGTGTTGAACGAATTATTTTTATAATAAAATTTACATCTTTATCAATATAAAATAAAGGTTCATGTGTTGACTGTACTCATCCGTTGAGATTAGTCATGTGTTGAACGAAATATTTTAACAAAAATAGTCACACATGGACGGTACTCATTCGTTGAGATTAGTCATGTGTTGACAAAAAGAAATATTTGAAATAGAATATATAAAGCCGTGTTGATTAGTGATGCGCCATTTTGACGCGAACGATATTTATATCGATTACATTCGAAATTGAATATATAACGATTTCGAAATGAATTGAATATATAACGATTTCGAAATGAATTGAATATATAACGATTTCGAAATGAATTGAATATATAACGATTTCGAAATGAATTGAATATATAACGATTTCGAAATGAATTGAATATATAAGGATTTCGAAATGAATTGAATATATAACGATTTCGAAATGAATTGAATATATAACGATTTCGAAATGAATTGAATATATAACGATTTCGAAATGAATTGAATATATAACGATTTCGAAATAAATTGAATATATAACGATTTCGAAATAAATTGAATATATAACGATTTCGAAATAAATTGAATATATAACGATTTCGAAATGAATTGAATATATAACGATTTCGAAATAAATTGAATATATAACGATTTCGAAATGAATTGAATATATAACGATTTCGAAATGAATTGAATATATAACGATTTCGAAATGAATTGAATATATAACGATTTCGAAATGAATTGAATATATAACGATTTCGAAATGAATTGAATATATAACGATTTCGAAATGAATTGAATATATAACGATTTCGAAATGAATTGAATATATAACGATTTCGATTTGAATTGAATATAAAACGATTTCGAATTGAATGGAATAGAAAACCAATTTGATTCCAATTGAATATATAATGAATTTGATTCAAATAGAAAACGAAACGAATTTGATTTGAATAGAAAATGAATTTGAATCGAATATAAAACCAATTTAAATTGAATTGAATTGAAAACGAATTCAAATTGAATCGAAAGCGAATTAAAATGAATTTAAATTGAATTAAAATTTGAATTGAATAGAAATGAATTTTAAAACGAATTTATAAAGAAGAATTCAATTTTGATTTAAATTGAAATGGGAGTTGAAATTGCTTTTGAAACGAATTTAAAACTATTTATATAATTCGTTTTAAATAGAAATCGACGAAATATATATTATATATACTATATATATAATATAATGGCCTGAATAGAACGCGCCGCGCCGCGGCAGTTCGTGAATTTCGACCATTTATTTCAAACGGACATTACGGGAGATCCGACCGTCGGATTCTCCTAAAACCGGAACCGTTGGGTTCGTATCGAAAAGAGCTTTCTAACGAATATTAGAAATTTGAAATCTAACAGTTGGATTTGGGGATACGTCCAAATCAAATTCAAAAAGGTCGCTATAGGTGCAGTTCGATGGCCGTTGTTGGAAATCGACTGTACGGGCCTTGATAAAATTATTAAAAATAGTAATAATTTGTGTAAAAGCAGAAGAAATGATTTGGGAAGAATTGGGATGAAAAACTCCATATTTGAAAAGATAAAAATAGATTTTTATCGAAATGAACTAGTTAGAACTCAATTTAAAACCCGGGTTTTTATTTTTAAAATAAATAAATTAGATTTAAAAAGGGGTTTTAAATAATCGGAATTTCTAACATATAACGATTGGATTTGAAATGGGTTTATCGTGAACTGTGTTTTAAATAACACCTAGTTCTTTAACCCAGTAAAAGGAGTTTCAACGAATCTGCAATTAGATTGAAATATGAATCGATAATCTAAATTATCAAATTTAGAAAATGAGCGAGAATGGAGTATTACCAGTTTCGCTCCAAAGCGATAGATAAATCTTTAATTAGATTTGAACGTGAAATGGTAATTAATTTTACCGACAACACTGAGGTGTTAGATATGGAGTATTACCAGTTTTGCTTCATGGGATGAATAGGTTGGGATTGGGAAATAAAATAAATAATTACTTCGGTGTGGTTCGCTAATCTCGACTAATTTAGAAAACCATAATTCGGTTTGAAACGGCATCCAAAGGAAGATTAAAGGATAAATTTTAAAGAATTTATCTTGGATAAAATTAATGGGAACCTTTCCCTAAAAATGTGATTTTGTGAATAAAAGAATATTCTGAATTGGAATGAGGCGTATGTTGTGTTTATGTAACATTTGTTTTAATATACGCGGGTTGTTCGGAAAGTCCGGGTTTATACCCATTCTGAATAACCGATTCGACGATAAGTCGAAGAATGAAGACGGTGGTCGAAGACCGGAAGTCTTCACATCGTTTGGGAAATTACTGACGATCCTGATTGGGCTATACACCCAAGAGGATGGAAGTAGTTGGTGGTCGTCCAGACGTACTTGGAGATGGATGGATATGCGAGGAAAGTGCCTCCGGTTTCGTTCAGACCCAGAACGGACTTGTAAATGGATTGTGTGTCTGACATTGGATTTTATTCTGTGTTGATTGATTTCTATTAAATATACATCTGTTTGGCGGCGGAGAATTTATTCTTTTGCTTAACGCCCTTCTCTGAGACGTACGAGCTCAGATGTTGTATATCGATGGACATCAGTCGCATGGCATGAATTGCCTGTGTGGCATGCTGAGATGTAATGATCAAGGCATTTGTTGAAAAGCAGAGTCTTGTGGTTGATGATCAAAGCACGACTACGTGGCAGCTTTGTGTATAACGTGAATTCGCGAGCCTCACACCTCGGTATGAGTTAAAAACGAGATACGGACCGCTGGGAGAGCACGACGTTTCTTTCTAGCTATGGTGGTGTCAGTGACTTACCAGCCCTGACATTTATATACTTTTCACCTTTGTGGTTGTTGGAATGAGGCGCCTCGATTATAGGTCTGTAAGGACCGGGAAACGTGTGTTCAGGAATAACCAATCCTCTAACGTAAGTGAGGACCGGCCCAGCCGCATCCAGGGTTGCCCAGAGTGCGTAACCCGGAGGCATTTGCTAGAGTGTCTCGAACGCGGAGAGGAGCTTGCCCCTTGCCTCGACTCATGACGGAAATCCAATTTCCAATACGTGTGATTCGGTTTTAATTGTAGAACTAGTATGGCGACATAGTAGATGGTAGCTATGTCGCCTATGATTGATATTTATGATTGAAATTGTTTTGACACTATACACTTATTATAGTATCAAATGATTTGTTTTAAACGTACCAAACATGTTTGGCTATTATAAGGGAAAACCCTATCCTCCGGCTTGCGTTGCATTGTGTGATGGGACCTGGGTCTTATAATAGCTTCATTGTTCGAAAAAGCATTGCGTTGTTTATTCTATGCACTGGTGTAACAACCCGTAAAATCTGGGCCAGTTTAAAATTTTTATTTTGGCAATTTTAGCTGAATTTGAATATTTAAAATGAATTATTTTAAATAATATCGACGAGAAATTTATTTTGAATATATTCGAACGTATATATTATACGTGTCGTCGTTAGAATATAAATATTTATATATAATTATAAATAGAATTAAAAATGGCGCGGTAGTTCGATAATTCGATTTCAAACTTCAATTGAATGTACCGGGTGCAAAACAATCCGGATTTTAGTGAAACCAAAAACATTAGGATCTGATTGATAATATCTTTCCAACGAATCCGGAAAATCAAGATTTCATATCAGGAATCAAAAGATATGTCCAGTTGAAAATTCTGAATAGTCGCTATGGAATTCAGGCCCTTAAAAATGGACATTTTGCAAACGACCTCGGATTTCGACGAAACCAGTTTTGTTGGGTCCGGGATGTAAAGTTATTGCTAGGTTTCAAATTTCATAATTTTTCGAATTAATATGTGAGCGTGGCAAAAGAAAACGCGTTTGACCAGTTTTAGTTGATTTTAATCGACTGGAAATTGGCCATTTTTCCAACGATCTCGAAATGAATTGAATTTTAAAACGATTTCGAAATGAATTGAATTGAAAACGATTTCGAAATGAATTGAATTGAAAACGATTTCAAAATGAATTGAATTGAAAACGATTTCGAAATGAATTGAATTGAAAACGATTTCGAAATGAATTGAATTGAAAACGATTTCGAAATGAATTGAATTGAAAACGATTTCAAAATGAATTGAATTGAAAACGATTTCAAAATGAATTGAATTGAAAACAATTTCGAAATGAATTGAATTTTAAAACGATTTCGAAATGAATTAAATTGAAAACGATTTTGAAATGAATTGAAACGATTTTGAAATGAATTGAAAACGATTTCGAAATGAATTGAATTGAAAACGATTTCGAAATGAATTGAATTGAAAACGATTTCGAAGTGAAATGAATTCAAATTGAATTGAAATTTGAATTGAATAGGAACGAATTTATAGAGAAGAATTCAATTTTGATTTGAATTGAAAAGGAAGTTGAAATTGCTTTTGAAACGAATTTTTAAAACTATTTATATAATTCGTTTTAAATGGAAATCGACGGAATATATTATATATATATTATATATATAATATAATGGCCTGAATAGAACGCGCCGCGCCGCGGCAGTTCGTGAATTTCGACCATTTATTTCAAACGGACATTGCGGGAGATCCGACCATCGGATTCTCCTAAAACCGGAACCGTTGGGTTCGTATCGAAAAGAGCTTTCTAATGAATGTTAGAAATTTGAAATCTAACGGTTGGATTTGGAGATACGTCCAAATCAAATTCGAAAAAGGTCGCTGTAAGTGCAGTTCGATGGCCGTTAATGGAAATCGACTGTACGGGCCTTGATAAAATTATTAAAAATAGTAATAATTTGTGTAAAATCATAAGAAATGATTTGTGAAAGTTTGGGATGAAAAACTCCATATTTGAAAAGATAAAAATAGATTTTTATCGAAATGAACTAGTTTTGAACTAGAATTATAATTCTATTTATTTTTAAATAAATAAATTGAATTTGAAATGGTTTTGAAAATAACCAAAATTTCCAATGATTGCATTGGAGTGGATTTGAATCGAAATTGTCTTCGGAATATTTCGATGTTGGAATTCGTGATATTACAGGTGTTGTTATGGAAATTTGAAAGATATATATTTGTATCGTTATTTCCAATACGACATTTGTTAGTCGTAGAATTCGATATTGAATATAAGCCGATATATTTTCTATTCAGAGCCTTGTATTGAATATCGAATGTGATTTGGGTTTGTCGTGAATGGTGTCTTCACTAACACTGTTCTTGAACCCAGTTGAGAAAAGATTAAATCTTTTTATTTAGATTTAATGAAGTGTACCAATTAAATGATATTTAATTGGAATTGAATTGGTATTGATTTTTGGGTTTATCGTGAACAGTGTTTTAAATAACACTTGTTCTTTAACCCGATAATTAATGGAATGTGATTTGGGTTTGTCGTGAATGGTGTCTTCACTAACACTGTTCTTGAACCCAGTTGAGAAAAGATTAAATCTTTTTATTTAGATTTAATGAAGTGTACCAATTAAATGATATTTAATTGGAATTGAATTGGTATTGATTTTTGGGTTTATCGTGAACAGTGTTTTAAATAACACTTGTTCTTTAACCCGATAATTAATGGAATGTGATTTTGGGTTTATCGTGAATCGTGTTTTAAATGACACTGATTCTTTAACCCAGATAATGATTAAAACTAAGTGGAGTTTTAATGAATCTTTAATTAGATTGAAAAGATCGAGAATGGAGTATCACCAGTTTTGCTCCAGGCGATAGATAAATCTTTAATTAGATTTGAACGTGAAATTTAGAAACTAACTGTCGGTTAGCCAAGCAGAATGGTTTTCTGGATATTGATCTGATGTTGGTTTCGGCCTTCGGGGTTAATATTTGGGGAATTATTCTCTTGATTAATTTATGGTTAGTGACTAATGAATTGGAATGAGGCGTATGTTGTGTTTGTGTAACACTTATTTAAAATATACGCGAGTTATTCGGAAAGACCGGGTTCATCCCATTCTGAATAACTGATACGACGATAAGTCGAAGATGAAGACTATGGTCGAAGACCGGAGGTCTTCACGTCGTTTGGGTGATAACTGATGATCTTGATTGGGCTGTACACCCAAGAAGATGGAAACAGTTGGTGATCGTCCAGACGTACTTGGAGATCGATGGATATGCGGGGTACTAGGTGCCTCCGGTTTCGTTCAGCCCCAGAACGGACTTGTAAATGGACTGTGTGTCTGACATCGGATTTCATTCTGTGTGACTGATATCGGTTGCATAGGATGGTTTGCCTGTGTGGCATGCTAAGATGCAAATGATCGAGGCTTCTGTTGAAAAGCAAAGTCTTGTGGTGATGATCAAAGCACGGCCTTTGTGGCGTAGCTTTGTGTAACGTTTACCTCGCGTGTTTCACACCCGGTATGAACCAAAAACGGGAGACGGACCTCAGGGAGGGCATGCGTTTCTTTCTAGCTAGAAGTTGAATTGAAATTTGAATTCATTTCACTTCGAAATCATTTTCAATTCAATTCATTTCGAAATCGTTTTCAATTCAATTCATTTCGAAATCGTTTTCAATTCAATTCATATTGAAAATGAATAAAATCGATATAAATATCGTTCACGTCAAAATGGCGTCAATCTAATCAACACGGCTTCATATATTCCTTTATTTTCAAATATTCTATTTCAAATATTTCTTTTTCAAAATATTTCTTTTTAAAACTGGAATGAGGCCCAATCAATTACCATATAAAATTAATTATATGGATTTTCATACAACACATGTATCATAGCATTGAAAAATAATCAACCATCAACCAAAGTGCACTACACTGTATAAGCATCAAATATAAATATCTAATGCTTATAACAGCCTGTCAATCAATCGATCGACATATTGAAAATTTAAAATTGGGCCTCATTCCAATTTGAAAAATATAGTTTTTATGTTTTGAACTTCGAAAGAAAAATATAGTTTTTATGTTTTGAACTTCGAAAGAAAAATATAGTTTTTATGGTTTGAACTTCGAAAGAAAATATGATTTTTATATATTGAACTTCGGCATAAAAATATGATTTTTATATATAGAACAACGAAGACTTCTACATTAGGAGAATCGTGGTATCAGAGCTTTGGTTTACAAAGCAGAGAACAAGACACATTAGAACCATACGAAAGAATTCATCAGATATTGGATTAGTAATATCCAATGGGAATGACTCGTTAGAGATAGGATCAGTAGTATCCTAGAACGAGTGTGAAGAGTATATTTTTCAAATGAAAACAATTTTTGTTTTGAGAATTTAAATCAATTATTCGTATCTGATTATCTATTTATATTGAGATGGACAGTCCAGTATATAAAGATTTTGCGTATACGTCTGATCCGCGTGTATTCGAAGTTTTAATATATTGGATAGATATAGATTCACACTCTAGTCGCCCGAAGGTGATTCTGATGATTGTAGCTACATCATCAGAATTAATATTCGAGAGTCGAAGGTGTGATATTTATATATTTCCTATTGACTGGTGTGAGAACCAAAATTAGATAGGGCCTATTGTTGTGAATTGGCATCAAAAACCTGATTTTTGTATATGTATCAAAATTATGAATTTGAAACTCTAATTCACTAATTGATTGATGTTTGTGTTGTATGTTTATTTGTTTGATAATTTTTAGCCATTTAGCCTAATTAAATCAAATATTGAACTGTATTGAAAATTGGTCGCATTTGCTTGCATATACATGTATATCATTGAACAGGTCATAGCAAGGAGGCTAGAGCCGAAGAATAAAATTTGTTTGCCCGACAAATAGGTACATGTTTACTACATAATTTCCTATTTTGTTTGGGTGATGATGATTTTGTGAGCCTATTGGCTAGCCGCTTGGCTTTTTCTTTTTCTTTTTGAGATCTGAAGGACCGGGGAAGCTATTTGAAAATCCCCGATGCTCCCGGTGCAGGGGAGGTTATGGCGAAATTTTTCAAAAATTTAGGGTGTTAGCCAAATTTTTGAAATTTTGAAAATTCTCAGAAACTAAAGAGTTGGAGAATGGAAGCCTGATCGATCGTAGAGCTTATTAATCAAACCACTTTCGACTTTGTTCCTTTTCGGGGACGAAAAGTTTTAAGTGGGGGAGATTGTAACAACCCGTAAAATCTGGGCCAGTTTAAAATTTTTATTTTGGCAATTTTAGCGAATTTTGATTATTTAAAATGGATTATTTTAAATAATATCGACGAGAAATTTATTTTGAATATAATTCGAACGTATATATTTATACGCGTCGTCGTTAGAATATAAATATTTATATATAATTATAAATAGAATTGAAAATGGCGCGGTAGTTCGAAAATTCGATTTCTAATTTCAAATGAATATACAGAATTCAATATAAGTCAGAATTGAACGAAACAAGAAATATTTGAATCTGTATAACTATATCTTTGTAACGAAGTTGACAAACTGAGATTTCATCTTAGAAATGATAAGATATGTCCAGTTTAAAATTAGAAATAGTCGCTATGGAATTCAGGCCCTTAAAAATAGCAATTTTGCAAATGATCTCGGATTTCGACGAAACCACTTTTGTTGGGTCCGTGGTGTAAAATTATTGCTAGATTCCAAATTTCATAATTTTTCGAATCAATATGTGAGCGTGGCAAAGGAAAACACGTTTGACCAGTTTCAGTTGATTTTACTCGACTGGAAATTGGCCATTTTTCAAACGGAGTCAGAATTCAACGAAACTAGTTTTGTTAGGACCGTATCATCAATACGAAGCTAGAAAATATTTTTCAGGAATTTTTCTAGTTAGTATGTGGCCCCGGTAATTTGAAAAGTATGTTTAAAATTCAATAAAGTGATTTAAATGTAAATTTAACGGAAAATGATTCGAACGATCAAATCAGCTTGCGATACATATCCCATTGTGTTCGGAATGGGGGTAAAACGCTATGGACGACAGGCGGTGGACCTCGTTCAGGGGCCGTTTGTAAAAGTCAACTTTTTGCGGAATTAAATAATAAAATATTAATAAAAGGAAAAAAAAAACTTCTCTTCCCCCCCGTTAACCCGCTCTGGCCCCCCCCCCCTTTTTGTTTCATTTCGATTTCAGAATAAAAAAAAAAAAAAAAAAAAACGAAAATCCGCATATCTACTTCTAGTTGTGTATTGTATTATTTTCCGCTGCTATGTATTTAAATGTAACTTAAATCTCTGATATTTCTGTGTAATATTCATTTATACTCTGTATATTCTTGTAATCTGATGCATTGTTGTTATATACAATGAGATGTTCTTTTATATGCGTTCTGTTGTGGTTTGTTCTCGAACTATCCGACGCTTTCCTTTACGGGGAAGTTGCGGGTTTTCACAGTCTTTCTAAATCATTTCTTATGATGTTACACAAATTATTACTATTTTTAATAATTTTATCAAGGCCTGTACAGTCGATTTCCATCAACGGCCATCGAACTGCACTTACAGCGACCTTTTTCGAATTTGATTTGGACGTATCTCCAAATCCAACCGTTAGATTTCAAATTTCTAACATTCATTAGAAAGCTCTTTTCGATACGAACCCAACGGTTCCGATTTTAGGAGAATCCGACGGTCGGATCTCCCGCAATGTCATTCAAATAAGTGTACATAAACAAACCATCTGGTTTGTAAATGAATATTTATTTATTCACTTCACTATTTTCATATTCACGTTAAAAATTATATTTTTAACGATAAAACATTTTATTTCAACCTATGAATTTCTATTCAGTTTATTTCTTCAATAAAATGATATTTTATTTTTCTAACATATTTTAGAAAATTTCGGCGGCATAACGGCACGATACTAGAAACGGGACGAGGCCTAGCCTTATCCCCGGTCTAGTGAAGGCCCACGCCATTCACACATCCTTAAATTTATTCTTTAATCCAT
This sequence comes from Allium sativum, assembly GCA_030737875.1. Taxonomy (NCBI): domain Eukaryota; kingdom Viridiplantae; phylum Streptophyta; class Magnoliopsida; order Asparagales; family Amaryllidaceae; genus Allium; species Allium sativum. The sequence goes on from CM060924.1 coordinate 793,019,004, forward strand.
TTTTGAATATCAATTCAAACTAGTCGGGATTAACGAACCTTACCGAAGTAATCATTTGTTTTAATTTCCCAATCCCAACCTATTCATCCCATGAAGTAAAACTGGTTATACTTCATATCTAACACCACAGTGTTATCGGTAAATTCAATTACCATTTCACGTTCAAATCTAATTAAAGATTTAACTATCGCCTGGAGCAAAACTGGTGATACTCCATTTTCGATCATTTCAATCTAATTAAAGATTCATTAAAACTCCACTTAGTTTTAATCTTTGACTGGGTTAAAGAATCAGTGTCATTTAAAAACACGGTTCACGATAAACCCAAAATCACATTCATTAATCATCGGGTTAAAGAACGAGTGTTATTTAAAACACTGTTCACGATAAACCCAAAAATCAATACCAATTCAATTCCAATTAAATATCATTTAATTGGTACACTTCATTAAATCTAAGTAAAAGATTTAATCTTTTCTCAACTGGGTTCAAGAACAGTGTTAGTGAAGACACCATTCACGACAAACCCAAATCACATTTGATATTCAATACAAGGCTCTGAATAGAAAATATACCGGCTTATATTCAATATCAAATTCCACGACTAACAGATATCGTATTGGAAATAACGATATAAAGATATATCTTTCAAATTTCCATATCAACATCCGTATAATCACGAATTCCAACATCGAAATATTCCGAAGACAATTTCGATTCAATTCCACTCCAATGCAATCATTGGAAATTTTGGTTATTTTGAAAACCCTTTTTCAAATTCAATTTATTTATTTAAAAATAAATAGAATTATAATTCTAGTTCAAAACTAGTTCATTTCGATAAAAATCTATTTTTATCTTTTCAAATAGGGAATTTTTCATCCCAATTCTTCACAAATCATTTCTATTCAATTCAAATTTCAATTCAATTTGAATTCATTTCAATTCGCTTTCAATTCATTTCGAAATCGTTTTCAATTCAATTCATTTCGAAATCGTTTTCAATTCAATTCATTTCGAAATCGTTTTCAATTCAATTCATTTCGAAATCGTTTTCAATTCAATTCATTTTGAATTCAATAAAATCGATATAAATATCGTTCACGTCAAAATGGCGTCAATCTAATCAACACGGCTTCATAAATTTCTATTTTCAAAATAGTTGTTATTATCAAAATATTTTTTATTTTCAAAACTGTGACGGCAAGGAATTTCGCTCGGTCCGAACCAGTCGCTAAACCGATCCAGGCCATTCGAAACGCCCTATCGTTTGAGAACACGACAAAACAGAACGCATATAGAAAAACATTTCATTGCATATTACAACAATGCATCAGATTACAAGAATATACAGGGTATAAATGAATATTACTCAGAAATATCAGAGATTTAAATTACATTTAAATACATCGCAGCGGAAAATAATACAATACACAACTAGAAGGAGATATACGGATACAAAGCTTTCCGGATATCGTTCCAGCTGTAAACCAGGATCCTGTGAATATAAATCTGCAAAACCCAAAACTACTAGCTGCCCGTGTCAAAATAAGGGCACCCAGAGTTTAGGTTGAAACAATAAACTCCAGGTCAGTCATGTGACTGGTGTGAGAACTAAAACAGTTAATCTTTATTTTTGAAGCTAGGTAAATCAAGGGACCACGCCGTATAACACGGAACGGGTTTCCTCCCAAGAATACCAGTGCATAAACAACAGCGCAATGCTAAATAAAGAAAAATGAAGCTGTTATAAGACCCAGGTCCTATCACACAATGCAATCGCAAGCCGGGGGATAGGGTTTTCCCTTATAACAGCTAAAGAATGCTTGATACATTTAAAACAAATCATTTGATACTATTATAAGTGCATAGAGTATAAAACAACTTCAAATCATAAGTATCAATCATAGGCGGCATGAATGCCCCATACCACTATGTCGCCATATATAGGTTTACAAATAAAACCGCAAATGGCACGTATTTGGAAATTGGATTTCCGTCTATGAACCGAGGCAAAAGATAGTCCCCAACCGATTCGTGACTCTCTAGCCCGAGCCACAGGGTCAGAGCGCATCGACCCTTGGAGCGACAGGGCCGGTCCACCGATGTGGATTAAAATGCCTGAACACTACGTTTCCCCACCCTATGGGGTGTAAGTCTGGTCCGTCAGCCGACCAGAAGCATCGGCCGGAACCGATATAACCGAGGCGCCTCGCAACAGCAACAACCACATAAGTCAAACTCGTCAGGGCGTGTAAAACCACTGACGCCACTTCTAACTAGAAAGAAACGCATGCCCTCCCTGAGGTCCGTCTCCCGTTTTTGGTTCATACCGGGTGTGAAACACGCGAGGTAAACGTTACACAAAGCTACGCCACAAAGGCCGTGCTTTGATCATCACCACAAGACTTTGCTTTTCAACAGAAGCCTCGATCATTTGCATCTTAGCATGCCACACAGGCAAACCATCCTATGCAACCGATATCAGTCACACAGAATGAAATTCGATGTCAGACACACAGTCCATTTACAAGTCCGTTCTGGGGCTGAACGAAACCGGAGGCACCTAGTACCCCGCATATCCATCGATCTCCAAGTACGTCTGGACGATCACCAACTGTTTCCATCTTCTTGGGTGTACAGCCCAATCAAGATCATCAGTTATCACCCAAACGACGTGAAGACCTCCGGTCTTCGACCATCGTCTTCATCTTCGACTTATCGTCGTATCAGTTATTCAGAATGGGATGAACCCGGTCTTTCCGAATAACTCGCGTATATTTTAAATAAGTGTTACACAAACACAACATACGCCTCATTCCAATTCATTAGTCACTAACCGTAAATTAATCAAGAGAATAATTCCCCAAATATTAACCCCGAAGGCCGAAACCAACATCAGATCAATATCCAGAAAACCATTCTGCTTGGCTAACCGACAGTTAGTTTCTAAATTTCACGTTCAAATCTAATTAAAGATTTATCTATCGCCTGGAGCAAAACTGGTGATACTCCATTCTCGATCTTTTCAATCTAATTAAAGATTCATTAAAACTCCACTTAGTTTTAATCATTATCTGGGTTAAAGAATCAGTGTCATTTAAAACACGATTCACGATAAACCCAAAATCACATTCCATTAATTATCGGGTTAAAGAACAAGTGTTATTTAAAACACTGTTCACGATAAACCCAAAAATCAATACCAATTCAATTCCAATTAAATATCATTTAATTGGTACACTTCATTAAATCTAAATAAAAAGATTTAATCTTTTCTCAACTGGGTTCAAGAACAGTGTTAGTGAAGACACCATTCACGACAAACCCAAATCACATTCCATTAATTATCGGGTTAAAGAACAAGTGTTATTTAAAACACTGTTCACGATAAACCCAAAAATCAATACCAATTCAATTCCAATTAAATATCATTTAATTGGTACACTTCATTAAATCTAAATAAAAAGATTTAATCTTTTCTCAACTGGGTTCAAGAACAGTGTTAGTGAAGACACCATTCACGACAAACCCAAATCACATTCGATATTCAATACAAGGCTCTGAATAGAAAATATATCGGCTTATATTCAATATCGAATTCTACGACTAACAAATGTCGTATTGGAAATAACGATACAAATATATATCTTTCAAATTTCCATAACAACACCTGTAATATCACGAATTCCAACATCGAAATATTCCGAAGAAAATTTCGATTCAAATCCACTCCAATGCAATCATTGGAAATTTTGGTTATTTTCAAAACCATTTCAAATTCAATTTATTTATTTAAAAATAAATAGAATTATAATTCTAGTTCAAAACTAGTTCATTTCGATAAAAATCTATTTTTATCTTTTCAAATATGGAGTTTTTCATCCCAAACTTTCACAAATCATTTCTTATGATTTTACACAAATTATTACTATTTTTAATAATTTTATCAAGGCCCGTACAGTCGATTTCCATTAACGGCCATCGAACTGCACTTACAGCGACCTTTTTCGAATTTGATTTGGACGTATCTCCAAATCCAACCGTTAGATTTCAAATTTCTAACATTCATTAGAAAGCTCTTTTCGATACGAACCCAACGGTTCCGGTTTTAGGAGAATCCGATGGTCGGATCTCCCGCAATGTCCGTTTGAAATAAATGGTCGAAATTCACGAACTGCCGCGGCGCGGCGCGTTCTATTCAGGCCATTATATTATATATATAATATATATATAATATATTCCGTCGATTTCCATTTAAAACGAATTATATAAATAGTTTTAAAAATTCGTTTCAAAAGCAATTTCAACTTCCTTTTCAATTCAAATCAAAATTGAATTCTTCTCTATAAATTCGTTCCTATTCAATTCAAATTTCAATTCAATTTGAATTCATTTCACTTCGAAATCGTTTTCAATTCAATTCATTTCGAAATCGTTTTCAATTCAATTCATTTCGAAATCGTTTTCAATTCATTTCAAAATCGTTTCAATTCATTTCAAAATCGTTTTCAATTTAATTCATTTCGAAATCGTTTTAAAATTCAATTCATTTCGAAATCGTTTTCAATTCAATTCATTTTGAAATCGTTTTCAATTCAATTCATTTCGAAATCGTTTTCAATTCAATTCATTTCGAAATCGTTTTCAATTCAATTCATTTCGAAATCGTTTTCAATTCAATTCATTTCGAAATCGTTTTCAATTCAATTCATTTTGAAATCATTTTCAATTCAATTCATTTCGAAATCGTTTTCAATTCAATTCATTTCGAAATCGTTTTAAAATTCAATTCATTTCGAGATCGTTGGAAAAATGGCCAATTTCCAGTCGATTAAAATCAACTGAAACTGGTCAAACGCGTTTTCTTTTGCCACGCTCACATATTGATTCGAAAAATTATGAAATTTGAAACCTAGCAATAACTTTACATCCCGGACCCAACAAAACTGGTTTCGTCGAAATCCGAGGTCGTTTGCAAAATGTCCATTTTTAAGGGCCTGAATTCCATAGCGACTATTCGGAATTTTCAACTGGACATATCTTTTGATTCCTGATATGAAATCTTGATTTTCCGGATTCGTTGGAAAGATATTATCAATCAGATCCTAATGTTTTTGGTTTCACTAAAATCCGGATTGTTTTGCACCCGGTACATTCAATTGAAGTTTGAAATCGAATTATCGAACTACCGCGCCATTTTTAATTCTATTTATAATTATATATAAATATTTATATTCTAACGACGACACGTATAATATATACGTTCGAATATATTCAAAATAAATTTCTCGTCGATATTATTTAAAATAATTCATTTTAAATATTCAAATTCAGCTAAAATTGCCAAAATAAAAATTTTAAACTGGCCCAGATTTTACGGGTTGTTACAATCGGTATTCTTGGGAGGAAACCCGTTCCTTGTTATACGGCGTGGTCCCTTGAATTACTCTCTTTTAAAGTAAAGTTTTAAATAACTATTTTAGTTCTCACACCAGTCACATGACTGACCTGGAGTTTATTGTTTTAACCTAAACTCTGGGTGCCCCTATTTTCCGCACGGGCAGCTAGTAGTTTTGGTTTTGCAGATTTATATTCACAGGATCCTGGTTTACAGCTGGAATGATATCCGGAAAGCTCTATATTCGTATATCACCTTCAGTTGTGCTTTGTATTATTTTCCGCTGCTATGTAATTTATTGTAATCTCTGATAATTATCGAATGTAATTTATTCATTTATACTCTGCATATTCTTGTATCTGATGGAATTGTTGTAATAGCAAGGAAATGTTCTTCTGTTTGTGTTCTGATTTGTCCTGTTCTCAACGTTCAGGGGTTTCGAACGGTCTAGATCGGTTTAACGACTGATTCGGATCGAGCGAAATTCCTCGCCGTCACATTTGGTATCAGAGCTTTGGTTTACAGAGCTCGAGAACAAGACACATTAGAACCATACGAAAGAATTCATCAGATATTGGATTAGTAATATCCAATTAGAATGACTCGTTAGAGATAGGATCAGTAGTATCCTAGAACGGGTGTGAAGAGTATATTTTTCAAATGAAAACAATTTTGTTTTGGAAATTTAGATCAATTCTACGTATTTGATTATTTATTTATTTCGAATATGGACAATCCGATATATAAAGGTTTTGTATATACGCGTCGTGAACGTATATTCGAAGTTTTAATATACTGGATAGATATAGAATCACACTCTAGTCGCCCGGACCTGATTCTGATGATTGACGCGTCATCATTAGTAATTAGTTTCGCGTTTCGAAGGTGTGATACCTATATATTTCCATTAGACTGGTGTGAGAACCAAAACTTATATAGCTAGAACACATTGTTGTGAATTGGCATCAAAAACAAGATTTTCAGTATATATATCAAATTATCAATTTGAAACGTTAATCCACTAATTGATTGATGTTTGTGTTGTTTGTTTATTTGTTTGCTAATTTTGAACCATTATGCCTAATTGAACCAAATATTGAATTATATCGAAAATTGGTCACATTTGCTTGCATATACATATATTTATATTGAACAGGTCATAGCAAGGAGGCTAGAGCAGAGAATAAAATTTGTTTGCCCGACAAATAGGTACATGTTTACTACATAATTTACTGTTTTGTTTGGGTGATGATGATTTTAAGAGCCTATTGGCTAGCCGCTTGGCTTTTTCTTTTTCTTTTTGAGATCAGAAGGACCGGGGAAGCTATTTGAAATTCCCCGATGCTCCCGGTGCAGGGGAGGTTATGGCGAAATTTTTCGAAAATTTAGGGTCTTAGCCAAATTTTTGAAATTTTGAAAATTCTCAGAAACTGAAAAGTTAGAGAATGGAAGCCAGATCGAACGTAGAGCTGAATAATCAAACCACTTTCGACTTTGTTCCTTTTCGGGGACGAAAAGTTTTAAGTGGGGGAGATTGTAATAACCTGGAAAATCTGGGCCAGTTTAAAATTTTTATTTTGGCAATTTTAGCGAATTTTGAATATTTAAAATAGATTATTTTAAATAATATCGACGAGAAATTTTATTTTGAATATATTAGAACGTATATATTATATACGTCGTCGTTAGAATATAAATATTTATATATAATTATAAAAAGAATTGAAAATGGCGCGGTAGTTCAATGATTCGATTTCAAACTTCAATTGGATGTACCGGGTGCAAAACAATCCGGATTTTAGTGAAACCAAAAACATTAGGATCTAATTGATGATATCTTTCCAACGAATCCGAAAAATCAAGATTTCATAGCGGGAATCAAAAGATATGTCCAGTTGAAAATTCTGAATAGTCGCTATGGAATTCAGGCCCTTAAAAATGGGAATTTTGCAAACGATCTCGGATTTCGACAAAACCACTTTTGTTGGATCCGTGATGTAAAGTTATTGCTAGGTTCCAAATTTCATAATTTTTCGAATCAATGTGTGAGCGTGGCATAGGAAAACGCGTTTGACCAGTTTTAGTTGATTTTAATCGACTAGAAAATGGCCATTTTTCAAACGGTCTCAGAATTCGACGAAACTAGTTTTGTTAGGACCGTATCGTCAATACGAAGCTAGAAAATATTTTTCTGCAATTTTTCGAGTCCGTATGTAACCCCAGTAATTTGAAATGTACGTTTAAAATTCAATATAGTGATTTAAATGTAAATTTAACGGAAACTGATTGTAACAGCCGAATCAGCCTACGATACATATCCCATTGGGTTCGGAATAGGGGTAAAACGCTATAGACGACAGGCGGTGGGCCTCGTTTAGAGGTCGAAAATAAAAGTTGCTTTTTAGTGATGAATAAAATAATTAAATAAGAAAATAAAAATAAAAACCCTCTCCTCCTTTTATCAGCCGACCCCCCCCCCCATTCATTTCGAAACGAAACGAAAAAGAAAAAAGAAAAAAAAAACGCGTTGCCCTAGCCCTTCGACGGAGCCGCCGCCACCGACGTCCCCCCCCCCTCCACTGCCTCCGCCTTCCTCGATTCCCGTCCCCCTCCTCTTCTGAATAAATCGAGACCCCCCTATCGCGAAGCACCCCCCCTGGATCGATGCACGCAGACCCCCCCCCCCCCCCCAAGTCCCAAACCCGCAACCGAGCCCCCCCCCCCAGCAGCGAGACGACCGCCGACGCCCCCCCTTCTCCTTCGACCGAAGACACCATCTCCCCTCCCTTCGCCTGCGACCTCGAGCCCCCTACCCTGCTGCGCCCTAGCTGAAACCCCTTTGTAAGTTTTTACCTTTATTTCTTTTTATTTATGATAAGCAAAAACTGAATTTTTATGGATAACAAGAACCGATTTTTATTAATTTAAAAGCATTGATTTTTAGTTTAGAAAAGAATAAATGTTTATTTAGGAAAAATAGTTATTTTTAAACTAGAAAGATGCGATTTTTATTAACTAGGTAAGATTAGATTTTTAAATCAAAATGATTTGATTTTGAAAAGTAAAGATTTGATTTTGAATTGTGGGAGTTAAAAATATGATTTTTATATTTTTAAAGTAATAAAAATATGATTTTTTATATTTTTAAAGTATTAAAAATATAATCTTTACTATATAGAAGATGTAAAAATATGATTTTTGGTTAGGTAGAGAGTTAAAAATATAATTTTTACATAATAGGAATATTAAAAATATCATCTTTATATGTGTAGAAAAATAAAAATGAGATTTTTATAAAGATGAAATCTTTAAATTTGAAAAGGCGAAGTCTATGCTTTTTATAAAGGCGAAATCTTTATTTTAGAAAAGGCGAAATCTTTATATGGAAAATAGGGTGATAAAAATATAATTTTTATCTATATAACATAGTAGTAAAAATTCGATTTTTATATATTGAATAACGGAATAAAAATTCGATTTTTAAATGTAGGAAGCGATTATAAAAATATGATTTTTATTTTAATGACATCAACAAATAAAAATGTGATTTTTATATATGTAGTGGCTACGGGCAACGAAGATGAAGAAGATGCGATAGCAATGAAGTTTTCTATCAATGAAGAGTCAAGATGATTGGATAGCTATCTGTGAGAATTTCTCACCTTTCAATTTCTTTCCTAATTATATATTTATACTAGGATGCAGACGGTGCTTAGTAGCACCCGACACAATCGTCCACAGACCATGGACTTGTTTGTTTGATTGCCAAAAATTAGTTAGATTATTTGATTGAAATTGAATGGTGTGGTGAAATGAATTGATGTGATTGATGTGTGAATGGCATGGGCCTTCACTAGACCGGGGATAAGGCTAGGCCTTGTCCCGTTTCTAGTATCGTGCCGTTATGCCGCCGAAATTTTCTAAAATATGTTAGAAAAATAAAAATATCATTTTACTTGATTAATGAACTGAATAGAAATTCATATGTTAAAATAAAATGTTTTATCGTTAAAAATATAATTTTTAACGTGAATATGAATATAGTGAATGCGAATAAATAAATATTCATTTACAAACCGGACGGTTTGTTTATGTACACCTATTTGAATGACATTGATTGGGACGATAAATTTTACACATCGCCCAACTACACAAATAAAATCTGTGTTTGATTGTTTGAAACCCCACACGGGTGTTGGGATGAAATATGAAGTTCACTCATCCTGATTAATTAAATATGTCGATCGATGGATTGACATGCTGTTATAAGCGTTAGATATCTATATTTGATGCTTATGCAGTGTAGTGCACTTTGGTTGATGGTTGATTATTTTTCAATGCTATTATATACATGTGTTGTATGAAAATCCATATAATTAACTTTATATGGTAATTGATTGGGCCTCATTCCAATTTAGAAAATAAAGAATAATATAAAATAAAGGTTCATGTGTTGACTGTACTCATCCGTTGAGATTAGTCATGTGTTGAACGAATTATTTTTATAATAAAATTTACATCTTTATCAATATAAAATAAAGGTTCATGTGTTGACTGTACTCATCCGTTGAGATTAGTCATGTGTTGAAAGAATTATTTTTATAATAAAATTTACATCTTTATCAATATAAAATAAAGGTTCATGTGTTGACTGTACTCATCCGTTGAGATTAGTCATGTGTTGAACGAATTATTTTTATAATAAAATTTACATCTTTATCAATATAAAATAAAGGTTCATGTGTTGACTGTACTCATCCGTTGAGATTAGTCATGTGTTGAACGAAATATTTTAACAAAAATAGTCACACATGGACGGTACTCATTCGTTGAGATTAGTCGTGTGTTGACAAAAAGAAATATTTGAAATAGAATATATAAAGCCGTGTTGATTAGTGATGCGCCATTTTGACGCGAACGATATTTATATCGATTACATTCGAAATTGAATATATAACGATTTCGAAATGAATTGAATATATAACGATTTCGAAATGAATTGAATATATAACGATTTCGAAATGAATTGAATATATAACGATTTCGAAATAAATTGAATATATAACGATTTCGAAATGAATTGAATATATAATGATTTCGAAATGAATTGAATATATAACGATTTCGAAATGAATTGAATATATAACGATTTCGAAATGAATTGAATATATAACGATTTCGAAATAAATTGAATATATAACGATTTCGAAATGAATTGAATATATAACGATTTCGAAATGAATTGAATATATAACGATTTCGAAATGAATTGAATATATAACGATTTCGAAATTAATTGAATATATAACGATTTCGAAATGAATTGAATATATAACGATTTCGAAATGAATTGAATATATAACGATTTCGAAATGAATTGAATATATAACGATTTCGAAATGAATTGAATATATAACGATTTCGAAATGAATTGAATATATAACGATTTCGAAATGAATTGAATATATAACGATTTCGAATTGAATGGAATAGAAAACCAATTTGATTCCAATTGAATATATAATGAATTTGATTCAAATAGAAAACGAAACGAATTTGATTTGAATAGAAAATGAATTTGAATCGAATATAAAACCAATTTAAATTGAATTGAATTGAAAACAAATTTGTTAGCCTGCTTTGTGACCAGGCTACCCAAAGAAAAGATCATGTTGACACACCTCTGGGTAAATGTTGTCTCATATGGAATCTCTGGATAACATCGCTCTCTGGCTTTGGAAGCATCGTTAGAAGACGCAAGGCAGTTTGGTCAAAATCACAACATCAGTATAAACTGACCCGAAACCCCTATTAAATGAGCTCATTTGGATCTATTCACCTCATACCCTTGTAGCCCTTTGAATTAGCTTCAGTTTGAGCTTTGGTTTGGCTCAATCGGCCTTACGATTTGAAAGTTATGCTCGTTTCCGTGAATGGGTGTAATCTAGCATCGAAGACTCAGGCCATCGCATCGGATCGCTCCCATCAGTTCGCCCTCGATCGGATCGCCCCCCTCGGATCACCCCCCTCGGATCGCCCCTCGCGCGTCACGATCCGACTCGTCACCACCCTGCTCGCTCCCTCCAACCACGACCCATTCGTGGTGCGTACAGTGACCATGATCCAATCCCATTACCACGATCCGACCACCGAACCTGCAGATAAGCGCACTGTTTTGACCTATTCTTAAGGCTATTCCTGCTCCTACTTTCATGGATCGCCTGCCACGTGTCCTACCACGGCCCAGTCCTCCCAGGAGCTTTCCTACAGCTATAAATACACATACAGATGGCATTTTCAGGGGACTTTTGGCATCTCCCCATCCATGGCTGCCATGGCCAACACTTCTCCATGAATAACCACTATCTTGCTCAATAAATTCAATGGATTCGGAGAGAATTATTCATTGAATTCAAGTGATTGAAAGACAATATTCATTGTAATTGTAATCTATGAGTGAAATGAGAAAATATGAAGTGGACGTAGGCTCGTTAACGCCGAACCACTATAAAAATCTCGTTGTCTTGCTTTTTTCTCTATTTTTCAGTTATTTCTTCATATCCTATGCTCAAAATACGACGATTTGGGTGTTAGGACCATTTTTTGGTCTAACATTTTGGTGCTTTCACTGAGAGTCGAATGAGGATAATAAAGAAAATGCACAGGAGCAGGTTAGAGCAAGTGGCCGGTTCTTGGTTCGCGGATCGCAGGGGGCATCACGATCCGATTCGCGGTTCGCGGAACGACCTCCACGAACGGAGCCCAAAGAGCCATCACGATCCGATTCGCGGTTCGCGGAACGACCTCCACGAACGGAGCCCAAAGAGCCATCACGATCCGATTCGTAGTTCGCGAAACGACCTCCACGACCCGGGCCCAGAGTGACCTTCACGACCCGACCTAGTGTAGGATCCGCGATCCGATCCGAAGACGGTGATTAACTGACGATTCGAGCCACGAACCAGACGACAGTAGCGAACCGCGACCCAGAAAAGTGGTGACGAACAAGGGTCGCGATCCGACCCAAAAAAGTGACATTTTTTTGGAAAAAATGTAATTTTCAGATCATTTCAGAAAAGGCTCTATCTTCCCAAATCGATCGCCGCCGGGACTGCGGGGCCCCGGACCCCCGCCGGCGCTGCGCCCGGACCCGCTGACGGCCTCGCCTTCGGCTCGGAGCACGGCTCGCCTTCGGCTCGGAGTACATTCTGACCCACAATCATCACAAATGCTTATCGACCGAGATTCGGTAGGTATTCCGAGGATTCTTTCCAGAAGCCATGACCTCTATCTACCGATGTTATTGAATGTGAGGGGTTGTTGAAAAGATTCGACACGCTGGCTATGGTGTGCATATTTCCCAAATGCAACTGATGATGCTCCTGAGCGAATAGTGATCACCTAGTTTACGTGACTTAAACCTGTCCTACAGGCGAAATTTCAGATGACATTGACATAGAGCAATCCGGATACTATTCTGAGGATGACTCAAAAGATCCCAATGACCATGATTCTCAATAATGGGATACCCGACGGCAAGTAAGGACCCTAGCACTACAAAGTTACCCTTCGCTTGAATGGCATGGTGAAAAACGTATGTCCTACGGTTCACCTATTTGCCATCAACCGCATCGAGATAGATTGATTTCCACGTGTCCAAGGGTTAGATCGATGTACTTTGGTCCCCAGAGTTAGGAACCAATTGAACCTCCGCAGGCCGTGATTGGATATATGGATCATTGCTGGGATGATAACAACTTGACTGCTCACCAGCCACCTTATGACATTGGTCAAGAAATGAGAACTTGAGATCAACGCAAATATGAATCAACCCTTTGCTCTCCACTTCATACAACAGTTGTGATAGGATATACGAACCTTACTTGAAGTCTTGCAAGCCATGCTATTGCATTCAAGCTTATCTGATCGTGGTCTCAACCAACCAGGTCTAGCGGAATTCAGAGCTTACATAGCATATGGGTGTTAACCGTTAAATATCCCTACCAAAGACGGAGTGAGACTGGTCTATGGTGACCAAGTTATTGGAGAAGCCGACTGATTAGGAAGGATGGAATATGCTACGCAATAGAGATTGCGTGAAACCCAAAGACGCTTCCCCTCCAGATGAAATGGAGTGTGAAGGAGGTGTCAATATTGCGAATGATGGGAGCATCGCAAAAGGAATTGCCAAACGACCTGCCCGAAGACATAGATTCCAGAGAGGATGGTGATTTGGGATGAAGAAGGGTGACATCTAATAACGCAACTGAACGTGTTCCGACTTCCGAGCGAGAGAACTTATATGCTTTCTGTAGGCGAGCCTGGATGTGTTCGTTTGGACCAATGCTAATATTTGCGGGATTTTATCCCAAATTATGAGTCATTTCTTGAGTATAAACCTGAAGTGTGCTCCTGTCAAGCAAATAAGACATATGCAGTAAGTTCACTATCGCGGGATTTTATATGGAGTTGCCATTCGAAATGAAAGATGAAATCAAGCACCTGGAAGTTGTATACAGACGGTGCAAGAAATGATCGGCAATCCAACGCGGAAGTTTTGCAGATAACCCCCGAAGGACAAATCGAAAGGAATTCCAGTCGGAGAAACCACAACTCGCAGCTTACCTAGAATGGGCAGAAGAGTTATTGGATGGATTGGAACGTAACAACATACCTCATATTTCATACACAAAAGATCTAAAGTCGAATCATCTGGTCGAATAAGAAAGTTCCGATAATCCAGAAAAGATAGAGATGATCCCCATCAAGACACTATGAAATACAACCATTGATAAAATGGAAGTTGATCCAACGTTGGAGACCAAACCCGGAAGAGAGTCATGGTTAACTCCATGATAAACTTCCTACAACACAAAATGCATCTAACAAGGTGAAGTGAAAGGCGTGCAATCGTTCTTTATGCCTCGAGGTATGACATGCAATTCGACATTGCCTATTTCTCTTGGAAGGTTGTCCCAAAACAAACACCAACGAATGCAATTGCCAAATTCACCGCCCTAAATGATTCGACTAAATCACCAGTCAGCCACCCATTAGATGGGAGATGTACATGAATGAAACTTCTGACCAACGGCGTTCTGAAGTTAGAAAGTGAAGACTCATATTTCCACTCTTTTCATCGATTATCTGCCAAGTGACTCACTCCCCTAAGGCTGGGGGCAACTACAGATTTGAGCATAAATTGCTCGAGATTACATCATCTAATTCGGAGCTGATACATCAAGAATTTGCCTGGCCAATTGACTTAGTCTTGCCTGAAAGTTAGCGAGTTGAAGATCTAGAATGATTACGCATGAATGCTGGTTGATTGTCGGCGCACCAACCCTTGTCCCCGATATGGGATCGAGGGTATATCAGCAAATTTATGTGATATGATTATCCCACCAGCAGTAATATCCTATTTCCTAGCACGGAAAGTTCAAAATTTTCTATAAGCATGAATCCATTGTTCTCATGCTAATTTACAACCTAACACCAATGCAAAGATGTGCTACCATTAGCAATCCAGTCATGACTTCCTGACACTCTATCCTTACCCTCAGCACGGGGGCAAAAAGGCGATTTGAAGGAGATGCGACCTCATCACTCGCTTATAGTACCTACCTAGCCGCCTTTGCCATCTCAAGACCCCGATCAAGCCCTTTATTGACAGAGATAGGGCGAAGCAAAATGGACCTGCAATGAATATGCAACGCCATTTTTCACTCAGAATGATACTCATTCCTTTAACAGGATTATTCTATAACCATGACTCTTATATTTGCATGATTTATGAGTTATTGATGTAATTAACTCAGATGAATTAATATGTGGATGGTGTAGGTATCCAGGATTTGCTACCGATCAAACTTGTAACACCCGCATATAGAGCCATAGAGCAATACTATAACGAGCTCGACTGAACTGCTCGTTTACAAAGACACGTTCTTCGTCTAAAGAATGCTGTATAGCTCAAGGTGGATCCGGGATGACCATCCAATCCTTGGCTCACACGTGGCAGACCACAAGACAATTGAACATAAATCATTGAGTTACAAAGTCATAGTCCGACTCCAGATGGACGCGGTGTGCCCGCCTACATGGCTTGATCCTATGCTCGACGCCACCAAATTACATGAATTCAAATAAAGGAGACAACACTGCCTCTTAATTTGCTTACTTTTCAATCATAAAATTTGCTTTCACATGCTTTCCGAGTTACTGACGTGACTAATTCGTGCGGTGTGAATAATGCAGGTACCCGAAGTCTGGTGCCAACCATTCCTCCCGTAGACTGTTCGGAGGAACTCAAAGCCTTAGCAAATGCTCCAACTGCTTGTCCGACTGGTTTTAATCCTCGGAGCTTGGATTAAAATCTAAACCTAGGATGAGTTTGATGAGCGTGCATGATTGCAGACCGCTTGATCCGTGACTCTAACTCTCCAGAGTCGAGAGAGAGTATAAAAGCGTCCATGATTTGGCGCTGAGAAAGGACTCTTACCTCGCTGAAGGATCGGGGAGCGATGGAACAGCTGAGTCCCAACTCTAACTCTCTAGAGTCGAGAGAGAGTATAAAAGCGTCTATGATTTAGCGCTGAGAACTTCTGTTCCGCTGAAGGATCGTTGAGCAGATCATGAACCGAGCTTGAACTCTAACCCGCTGAAGGATCGGGAGAGTATAAAAGCGCTAGAGATTCAGCGCCCCAGCAACTCTAACCCGCTGAAGGATCGGGAGAGTATAAAAGCGCTAGAGATTCAGCACCCAAGCAACTCTAACCCGCTGAAGGATCGGGAGAGTATAAAAGCGCTAGAGACTTAGCGCCTCGGGAAAATTCCTCCCCCGTTAAAGGATCGGGGGGGGGGGGCAGGATGGAAGCTGATCCCAAATCCTCCATGTCCCGACATGGGGGCAACACAGTTATGGTCCTAATCAATCCTCAACAAGACCTGGCCAGGCACTAAGTTAATGATTGATTGGGGGCATGCCTATACATACATACTACTTTACTGCACTTTCACTTATAAGTTGCACTGATAACTTATAATGTTTCATGACTTGTTTGCTTATTTGCGTTTCAAATGTTTAAATGCATAACTAATTATGGAATGCTCGCAGGTACAGGATAATGCGAAAGGACTCTCACCCCGCTGAAGGATCGGGGAGCGACTGAACAGCTGAGTCTGAACTCTAACCTTGGCGAACGCAAGGAGAGTATAAAAGCGTCTCCGATTGAGCGCTGAGAAAGAACTCTTACCCCGCTGAAGGATCGGGGAGCGACAGAACAACTGAGTTCGAACTCTAACCTTGGCGACCGCCAGGAGAGTATAAAAGCGTCTATGATTAAGCGCTGAGAAAGGTGTTGGAGACTCAGCACCCCCCATAATTTCTGCTCCGCTGAAGGATCAGGAGAGTATAAATGCATGACAACATATGCCACTCAAGGGATCCTATCCCGTCACACGACTGGGACCAAGAATGAAAATGGAGCTCGAACCACTCGTTTCCGAGAATAGGGGGCAGCACACGAACCAATCAGCAGTCACACAACGTGCAGCTTCGATTCAGAAAGTCGTACATGGAAACATGGGCGATGGAACGGCTACCTGCAACTTCCTAGATGAGTATGCAAGAATCACAATGAACTCAGATCATGCACAACCAGTTTTAACTCCAACTCGAATGAATACTCGAGCGACATTTCATACTCAGCTCCGAGAAAGAACGCAACAATTCGAAAAATAGGAACCCGGTCAGGTCAAATGACTCGAACCATGACCTGGGGGCAATATCGACGTGGAAACAAGAAATCAGCAAAGACCCCCTTTTGTAATCTCAGATTCGATGCTGGGGGCACCAGCCGGGATCTTGATAATGTGCAACAATTCTTTGACGGTGATCTGCTCGCCAGTTTAATTCGGCACCTCTCGAGGAGCGGTACTCCTCTAGTTGATGTGGATAACGACAATCACAGCCCTCACACGTGGGACGTCAGGATCCCCTGTAATTCCCCCGGACTTTAAATTTTCTCTATAACAAGACTTTCTCAGAGATTTTGATGAATTCAACCCTGAAGTCGATAGACTTTCATGACAAAAAGGTGTTAGCGTCGAGGCGAATGACCTAGATGCCTTCCTGACTAAAGAATGGGGTACCTTCTAATTCCTGAAATGATAAGGACAAAGGAAAAGCCCTGGAAAACAATGACAAGAATGTGCAATTCCAAAGAGAATCTATACACTTATCGAGCCCATGATCTTGTTTGTCAAGCACAATTGAACCGAGCATGAGAAAGAGACTCAATATGACTGTGATAACCATTTCGGACTATGCTGAAGCATAAACGGTGGGGCCCAACTAACTTCATAACGACATTTATTCACTCGCATTCAACAACCTTACTTGACTCCGCAATTGATCTGATAAGAGTTTCCGAAGTCGCTGATGCCCGATGAGGCAATCCTCACTTCGACCATTCGCATGTACAACTCGAACTCTTGCTGACTCAAGAAGAGCACAGGACAACTTGGGTCAACTAGAATAGCTGAACTTGCAACTCAGCTACGGCCTGAATCAACTACAGAGAGTATAAGAGCTTAAAGACCGTATGCCCCAATAACTTAGCTCACCCCCACCGACGCTGGGGGCATAAGTATTAACTTCGCTTGTCCTCCAGTGGCCCTCATAGCATGAATGCCGATTCGCAAGCAGACATTGAATATGACCCTGGCCTGGCACATGACCCGAAATGTATACACTATATCTTCAGAGTGTGACAGAATGCATCTTGCCCGTTCAAATGAGTCAGTTTACGGGTCAAGTGTGACTTCAAAGGTTTAAATCGCTGCTACACCGGATGGAAGGTGTGACAAATTCCTCCACTGCCTTATGATAGTGACGATCGCACGAGCACTGGTTCACATAGTATCAACTACGTCTCTTACTGACTTGCATATGATTATTGAATTGCGAAGCAATCCAGAGCGATCGCGGATTCCTTTGACCACGATCCAGAGTGATCATGGCCTTCAGATTCCCTACTGTTACGATTCAATGCGATTCTAAGATCCTGGATCAATACCAAGATATCAAGATAGTTCGAACTTGAGTACAAATGACAAATTCATATGTTGATTCTGATGTGCTTTATCCCAACAGTCCAGTTGTTAGCTTAGAGCCCAAAGATTCTTACATTGCCCCATGATTTGGTTGGCTACTTCATACATTGGCTCATATGAAAAAGAAAGTCCAACCCTACCACGCGCTTGGCTTGCATAGAATGATGATGTTGTTTGGCAACGACCTGTGCGTGTAGAATCACGCTCGAGAGCCGATGATTTAGCATGACATTTGACAGATGAATTAGATCTTTTGATCCGACAAGGTTTAAACAATTTCTTGATCGTCTCGAATACTCCTTCCGTAGAACTTAGCCTGATTAGCTCCAGTGGAAGCAATGCAACAATTGGATAAAGCCTTCTCAAGGATAAACGACGTTCCAGAGAGATTTAGCCCAACATATTCAAAGCACATCTCATCATCGATAAGATGTACTTTGGGGGGAAAAATGTTAGCCTGCTTTGCGACCAGGCTACCCAAAGCAAAGATCATGTTGACACACCTCTGGGTAAATGTTGTCTCATATGGAATCTCTGGATAACATCGCTCTCTGGCTTTGGAAGCATCGTTAGAAGACGCAAGGCAATTTGGTCAAAATCACAACATCAGTATAAACTGGCCCGAAACCCCTATTAAATGAGCTCATTTGGATCTATTCACCTCATACCCTTGTAGCCCTTTGAATTAGCTTCAGTTTGAGCTTTGGTTTGGCTCAATCGGCCTTACGATTTGAAAGTTATGCTCGTTTCCGTGAATGGGTGTAATCTAGCATCGAAGACTCAGGCCATCGCATCGGATCGCTCCCATCAGTTCGCCCTCGATCGGATCGCCCCCCTCGGATCACCCCCCTCGGATCGCCCCTCGCGCGTCACGATCCGACTCGTCACCACCCTGCTCGCTCCCTCCAACCACGACCCATTCATGGTGCGTACAGTGACCACGATCCAATCCCATTACCACGATCCGACCACCGAACCTGCAGATAAGCGCACTGTTTTGACCTATTCTTAAGGCTATTCCTGCTCCTACTTTCATGGATCGCCTGCCACGTGTCCTACCACGGCCCAGTCCTCCCAGGAGCTTTCCTACAGCTATAAATACACATACAGATGGCATTTTCAGGGGACTTTTGGCATCTCCCCATCCATGGCTGCCATGGCCAACACTTCTCCATGAATAACCACTATCTTGCTCAATAAATTCAATGGATTCGGAGAGAATTATTCATTGAATTCAAGTGATTGAAAGACAATATTCATTGTAATTGTAATCTATGAGTGAAATGAGAAAATATGAAGTGGACGTAGGCTCGTTAACGCCGAACCACTATAAAAATCTCGTTGTCTTGCTTTTTTCTCTATTTTTCAGTTATTTCTTTATATCCTATGCTCAAAATACGACGATTTGCGTGTTAGGACCGTTTTTTGGTCTAACAAAATTCAAATTGAATCGAAAGCGAATTAAAATGAATTCAAATTGAATTGAAATTTGAATTGAATAGAAATGAATTTTAAAACGAATTTATAAAGAAGAATTCAATTTTGATTTAAATTGAAATGGAAGTTGAAATTGCTTTTGAAACGAATTTAAAACTATTTATATAATTCGTTTTAAATAGAAATCGATGAAATATATATTATATATATTATATATATTATATAATGGCCTGAATAGAACGCGCTGCGCCGCGGCAGTTCGTGAATTTCGACCATTTATTTCAAACGGACATTACGGGAGATCCGACCGTCGGATTCTCCTAAAACCGGAACCGTTGGGTTCGTATAGAAAAGAGCTTTCTAACGAATATTAGAAATTTGAAATCTAACAGTTGGATTTAAAGATACGTCCAAATCAAATTCAAAAAGGTCGCTATAGGTGCAGTTCGATGGCCATTGTTGGAAATCGACTGTACGGGCCTTGATAAAATTATTAAAAATAGTAATAATTTGTGTAAAAGCAGAAGAAATGATTTGGGAAGAATTGGGATGAAAAACTCCATATTTGAAAAGATAAAAATAGATTTTTATCGAAATGAACTAGTTTGAACTCAATTTAAAACCCGGGTTTTTATTTTTAAAATAAATAAATTAGATTTAAAAAGGGGTTTTAAATAATCGGAATTTCTAACATATAACGATTGGATTTGAAATGGGTTTATCGTGAACTGTGTTTTAAATAACACCTAGTTCTTTAACCCAGTAAAAGGAGTTTCAACGAATCTGCAATTAGATTGAAATATGAATTGATAATCTAAATTATCAAATTTAGAAAATGAGCGAGAATGGAGTATTACCAGTTTTGCTCCAAAGCGATAGATAAATCTTTAATTAGATTTGAACGTGAAATGGTAATTAATTTTACCGACAACACTGAGGTGTTAGATATGGAGTATTACCAGTTTTGCTTCATGGGATGAATAGGTTGGGATTGGGAAATAAAATAAATAATTACTTCGGTGTGGTTCGCTAATCTCGACTAATTTAGAAAACCATAATTCGGTTTGAAACGGCATCCAAAGGAAGATTAAAGGATAAATTTTAAAGAATTTATCTTGGATAAAATTAATGGGAACCTTTCCCTAAAAATGTGATTTTGTGAATAAAAGAATATTCTGAATTGGAATGAGGCGTATGTTGTGTTTATGTAACATTTGTTTTAATATACGCGGGTTGTTCGGAAAGTCCGGGTTTATACCCATTCTGAATAACCGATTCGACAATAAGTCGAAGAATGAAGACGGTGGTCGAAGACCGGAAGTCTTCACATCGTTTGGGCAATTACTGACGATCCTGATTGGGCTGTACACCCAAGAGGATGGAAGTAGTTGGTGGTCGTCCAGACGTACTTGGAGATGGATGGATATGCGAGGAAAGTGCCTCCGGTTTCGTTCAGACCCAGAACGGACTTGTAAATGGATTGTGTGTCTGACATTGGATTTTATTCTGTGTTGATTGATTTCTATTAAATATACATCTGTTTGGCGGCGGAGAATTTATTCTTTTGCTTAACGCCCTTCTATGAGACGTACGAGCTTAGAGGTTGTATATCGATGGACATCAGTCGCTTGGCATGAATTGCCTGTGTGGCATGCTGAGATGCAATGATCAAGGCTTTTATTGAAAAGCAGAGTCTTGTGGTTGATGATCAAAGCACGTCTACGTGGAAGCTTTGTGTATAACGTGAATTCGCAAGCCTCACACCTCGGTATGAGTTAAAAACGGGATACAGACCGCTGGGAGAGCACGACGTTTCTTTCTAGCTATGGTGGTGTCAGTGACTTACCAACCCTGACATTTATATACTTTTCACCTTTGTGGTTGTTGGAATGAGGCGCCTCGATTATAGGTCTGTAAGGACCGGGAAACGTGTGTTCAGGAATAACCAATCCTCTAACGTAAGTGAGGACCGGCCCAGCCGCATCCAGGGTTGCCCAGAGTGCGTAACCCGGAGGCATTTGCTAGAGTGTCTCGAACGCGGAGAGGAGCTTTCCCCTTGCCTCGACTCATGACGGAAATTCAATTTCCAATACGTGTGATTCGGTTTTAATTGTAGAACTAGTATGGAGACATAGTAGATGGTAGCTATGCCGCCTATGATTGATATTTATGATTGAAATTGTTTTGACACTATACACTTATTATAGTATCAAATGATTTGTTTTAAACGTACCAAACATGTTTGGCTATTATAAGGGAAAACCCTATCCTCCGGCTTGCGTTGCATTGTGTGACGGGACCTGGGTCTTATAATAGCTTCATTGTTCGAAAAAGCATTGCGTTGTTTATTCTATGCACTGGTATTCTTGGGAGGAAACCCGTTCCGTGTTATACGGCGAGGTCCCTTGAATTACTCTCTTTTAAAGTAAAGTTTTAAATAACTGTTTTAGTTCTCACACCAGTCACATGACTGACCTGGAGTTTATTGTTTTAACCTAAACTCTGGGTGCCCCTATTTTCCGCACGGGCAGCTAGTAGTTTTGGTTTTGCAGTTTTATATTCACAGGATCCTGGTTTACAGCTGGAATGATATCCGGAAAGCTCTGTATCCGTATATCACCTTCATTTGTGCTTTGTATTATTTTCCGCTGCTATGTAATTTATTGTAATCTCTGATAATTATCGAATGTAATTTATTCATTTATACTATGCATATTCTTGTATCTGATGGAATTGTTGTAATAGCAAGCAAATGTTCTTCTGTTTGTGTTCTGATTTGTCCTGTTCTCAACGTTCAGGGGTTTCGAACGGTCTAGATCGGTTTAACGACTGATTCGGATCGAGCGAAATTCCCGCCCGTCACACCTCTCCCCATTGCACTCTTACTAGCTTCACTTCTTTATTGCACAATTTCTTAACCTCCGATCCAAGTATGCAAGTCGGAACTCGTCCAATCATTGCTTCCTTCTCTACTTTCACTTCCTCTTGCAAGTTTGGCTCCACTACCTAGAACTCTATGCACTTTATCGCCTCTTGAATGAATAGTCATCTTAGAATGATGGGATTCCTCAATTACTGTCTTAGTAGGTTTCCCATCCCGATATGATTCACCTATCAAACCTCTTCTCAAGTAACTCCCCTGCTTGCTTACAAAGTTTCCTCTTTTCTTTTAGGAGCCACATGTCGCACAGGTAATGCAACTGGCTTTGCATTATCCACCAAGTATATGTGGAAACCATAATTATGCCTCGGGGTAAACCCCGAACCTCATCAAAACATCAAGATACTCACAACTATTGGTACAGATCGCAAATCTTCCATAGATATATCAAGAGGTTCTAGGAGACTAAGCATGACAGATACTTTTAGGGTCATAAGAAATCTCGAGAGTCTTTCCATGGCAAGTCAGAAGTCTAACGATCCTCCTCTCACAATCTAGAATGGCTCCATGTATGGTTAACCAATCCATCCCTAGAATCAAACCGTATCTTAAGAAATCAAGAACATACAAACTCGACGCCTAACACAGAGATTCTCAAACCCTGACAAGTTATCGATAAATGATTCGTACCTCCAATGGGGTTTGAGACAATAATGGGATCCAAAACCATACTAGTATCTAGGAACAGAGAATAAACTAAAGGATCAGATATAAAAGAATGTGAAGCGCCGGAAAAAGAATCCCAATAGGATGATCAGAAATAGAAATCAAACCTTCGATGGAAACTTTCCTACCCTTATCCTGTCCTCTAGCTATGAGAACATTAGCTTGCCCTCTAGAAGTTCCTGACCTATGGCCTTGTCCTTGTCTCTTTTGGCGCTCCTTAATAAGGTGTCCCGCCTTACCAGTGTTAACAAACGTCTTTTCTCTTTTTGCAATCCTTTTTCAAATGACCCACCGTTCCGAAATTATGGTATTTCCTCTTTTCTTCTTTCATCTTTGGGTTGTAGTCCTTAGCCCCAACTCCCTTATTCTCTTTTTTACCATCCTTATGCAACATTCTAACAAGTCTCTTGAAAGCTGCCTCCATCGCACAAAAATCCTTACGAGGCTTGAGAGAAAATAAGCCGCAGGTGAAACTACTATGGCTACAGATGGGGGTTGGGCACTTCTTTGCCCTTCGACATGTATCGTAGTTCTAACATGAATATGGAACCATGCCGAAATGGGGATACCCTTTCGGGATGAAATGGTTCCACGAACAAAAAGGAAAAGGAATCAAGTAGAGAATTGTAACAACCCGGAAATTTAAGGCCAATTTTAAAATTCTATTTTTAATTTTGTTAAGAAATTAGGGTCAAAATTAAAAACTTTATTCTTTTAAATAATTTATTTTAAATAAGAATGGTTGAAAATTTTAGGTTTATAATATTAATTATATTCTGAACTTGAAATGGCGCGGTAATTTCAATATTTGATTTTGAACCTTGAGAAAATTATAATTGGGAGTTAATAATAAATAAACATAATTTATTTGTAAATATGAATATAACAAAAAAATTGACTGTAGCCTATATTTGCATTAATAAAGTGGACTGAGAACCATAATAAACCTGAATAGTTTATTTATAAATATGAGCATGACTTTGAGATGAAACAATTAGGCTTAACATTAAAATGGGTATTAAGTTATATGCCTAAATTTTTTATTCTATGGGACCATTTGATTTGATATTATTCTATGGGGCTCTGTGACCTGGCATTATTTTATGATAAATTTATATATATATATATATATATACATTAAAATCCATTCTTTAATGCGAAAGAATAATTAAATACGATTCATTGTTTTGAAAATGAATGTACATATGTATTTGTCATATGCATAGAAAATTTTATACAAATTAAATATCTCATTAACACATACCTTTTATTTACTTCCTTTTCATTTAATTGTCCTTTCTTTCAATTAGAAAACCACATCGACTACTTTATTTATTTTGACCGTTTCCTCTCACTCCACTCTCCTCTTTCTTTTGGTTTTCCACTTGAAGCTTCATAAATAGAAAAAAAATTAAAGTAAATATGTTATTTCGACATTGATTTTAAATATATTAATATATGCATTGATTAGAAAATATGTTAATTTATATTGATTTGTGAACATTTCATTAATTTAGTAAACATGACATTTGACATTGATTATAAGTATGCTAATATATGCATTAATTAGGAAAATATATTCAATTGAGAATATGTCATTGATATTAATTTAGAGGATATGTACATGTAAATTTGAGAAACATATAAATTTGTCAATGAATGTAATTAGAAAATACGTTCATATTAATTTTAAGAACGAAATTTTGCCTAGCCTATATAATTTCCTAATCCTAACCTAATCCATCATTATTTAGAAAACACAACCGCCTCTCTCTTCTTCTCTTCCTTCTCATTTCAGCCGCCATTCCCTTTTCCTCTATCTTCCTCCTCTAATCTCTCCTCCTACGAAAAGAATTAGATCCTCCTCCTTTAGATTTTTTTTGTAGAGATTCTTCTCCTCTTTACATCCATACCAAGATCTTCACCTAAAATTGCACATAGACCCAGAACACACACCCCCTAACCCGCGGGTTTCAGCCTAAACCGCACCCCTAAGGCCCCACCGCACCGTACACCACCTTGGGCGCCTACTCCCCTCCCCATCTTCTACTCCGTCGTGCCACTTCCTGATCGCCTCCAAGCCTCCTAGATTTCAAGATAATTGCAACCCTAGATTTGAGCATATGGGTTCAAAGGCACGACTTTGATTTGGAAGAATAAGAGGTGAGTTTTCTATTTTTAAAAATAAATTAAACGTTTAATTATTTATTATTAATGGAAATTCATAAATACATGTTTATGATCTTATCCGTAATGATTTGGGTTTGGATTTGTTGTTGTATGATTTGAGAAGTGTTGGAATGTTCATGCTTGTTTAGATTCATTTTATTTAGATCTATAAAACACCAAATTGTTTAGATATGGATTCAAGTAAAAAATATTCATTTTTACAAATTCATGATATGATATGTGGTTAATATGAAATTTATAAAATTGTTTGGATGTTATAACATGGATGTTGACACCAAATATATAAAATTGGCGTTGTATGAAATATTGAATTGGTTACGTATGTTGACACAAAATATATAAAATTGGCGTTGTATGAAATAAGATTATAAAATTGGCATCGTATGTTTTCAGGAAGTAAGATTATAAAATTAGCGTTGTGTTGAAACATGAATAAAAATTATATATTTTAGCGTTTATGGAAAACATGAAGATGCAAGTATTTTTTTAGCGTTTATGAAATATAATTATATTTTTAGCGTCATGAAATATTATGAAACGTGAAGATAAAGTTAGAGTTGCATTTATGCATATGAAAATAAAGCATATTCTTATACATGATATTGCATATGAAGTATAGTCATATTTTGTTGTAGCGATATTGCATATGAAGTATAATCATATTTTGTTGTAGCGATATTGCATATGAAGTATAGTCATATTTTGTTGTAGCGATATTTCATATGAAGTATA
Source organism: Allium sativum (assembly GCA_030737875.1). Taxonomy (NCBI): domain Eukaryota; kingdom Viridiplantae; phylum Streptophyta; class Magnoliopsida; order Asparagales; family Amaryllidaceae; genus Allium; species Allium sativum. The sequence goes on from CM060924.1 coordinate 793,045,487, forward strand.
ATCATATTTTGTTGTAGCGATATTTCATATGAAGTATAATCATATTTGGTTGTAGCGAGATTGCATATGAAATGCAATCATATTTTATAGTCATGAAATTGCATATGAAATGCATTAATATTTTGTAGTCATGAAACTGCATATGAAATACATTCATATTTTGTAGTCATGAAAATGCATATGAAATATATTCATATTTTAGAGTCAAGAAAATGCATATAAATATAAACATATTAGTGGTATGTTAAATGCATTAGGGAAAAAACATAGTTCAACGTTACGTTAATGCAAAGGAAATACAAACATATTTAGTGTTATGCTAATGTTTTAGAGATTAATATATTTTTGGTGTGCCAGGTTCATGCATTAGAAATAATAATTGGAATGATTTATATTTATATATATATTTCTATACATTAAAATAGAATGAATTAGAAATGTATATTTTTATACATTAAAAGAGAATGAATTAGAAATGTATATTTTATACATCAAAAAGAGTTTAAACAAAAATACATTTTTCTTCATTAAGAAGAAAGATTACATTTTGATCATTAAAAGGGACTGAAGAAAAATTAGCATTTTGTTTACTTTAAAGGAATGAAGACAAAAATGACATTTTTGTTTCCATTGAAAGATTAGACAAAAGTAACATTTTCATTAAATCGGGCAAAACCCAATATAAGATGTTAGCATTAGAAAAAGATCATTTTTATTATATGAAACGTTAGCATAGAAAAGTAACATTTTTATCTTATAAAATGTTGCATAAGGAATAAAGGTTCACTTTTGTTAAAAATGTTGCATTTAAAAGAATTAACATTTTTAGTGTAAAATGTTGCATTTAAAAGAATTTGCTTTGAAAATAAAATAGCATTGTTATATGTAATTAAATAATATGTTTTTACATGTAAAATAAAATTACATTTTTAATGTAATTAAAAAATAGAATTTGACGGTGTAATTAAAATAACATTTTTAATGTAGCTTAAAAGGGTAGAATTTTACATTGCAAAAAAAAAAAAAAAAACAAGATTTGTCATGTAATATTAATTACATTTTTAATGTAACTTAAAAAGGTAGAATTTTACATTGCAAACTAAAAGACAAAATTTGACGTGTAATGTTACTTACATTTATTTGTAATTAAAAGAATGGATTTTCCGTGAAATCATAAGAATAGAATTAAAAGAATAAAGAATGAAATGCAACATTGAAATGTAATTTACATTTCTATGTAAATAAAAGAATAAAGAAATAAAAGTTACATTTTTAATGTAAAATGAAAAGTTACATTTTTAATGTAAAATGAAAAGTTACATTTTTAATGTAAATAAGATTAAAAAGAAAGGTTACATTTTTAATGTAAAAAGGAAAAATTACATTTTTAATGTGAATAAGGTAAAGAAGGAAAATTTACATTTTTAATGTGAATAAGGTAAAGAAGGAAAATTTACATTTTTAATGTGGATAAGGTTTAAAGTAAGAAAATTTACATTTTCATGTAAAAAGAATTAGAGAGAAAATTGACATTTTCATGTAAATAGTATTTAAAGAAGAAAATTTCATTTTCATGTAATTAAGATTTAAAGTAAGAAAATTTCATTTTTATGTAATGAAAAGATTAGATTTTGACATTGCAAATTTATTTAATGTAATGTATATTATATTAAAAAGAAAAGTTTACATCCTTAATGTGAATAACAATAATGGAATTAAAATTTATATTTTTATCTTTATTTTAGATGCGATAAAAAGAGTAGGTATGAAATGTATATTTTTATCGTCACTTTAGATTCGATAAAAGAATAGAATAATTATTATATATTTTTTTATCATCATTTTAGAGGCGGGAAAAAAGAAGTTACATTTTTCAAATGTAAATAAAAGAAAAATAGGAAGTTACATTTTTATATGTAATTAGAGAAATATAGGAACTTACATTTTTCAATGTAAATAAGGATGAAATAGAAATTTTATTTTATTTTTATATGTACATAAAAGAATTTACATTTTTCAATGTAAACAAAAGAAATAAAAGAATGATTATGAATTTACATTTTCCAATGTAAATAGAATATGAAAGATTAGAAATTTACATTTTTAGGAATGGGTTTTTATTATAAAGAATAATGAAACCAAATATACATTTGGTGTAAATTGAAAGATGAAAGAAGAAAAAAATACATTGTTGGATATAACATGTGTATGTGAATTAAAATAAAATAAACATTATTGTGTGTCATGTTATACCTTGATATTATTATACATAAATAGGGATATTCAATATTAACAAAATATAGTGAAATGAAATGGATGACGGAATTATATAGGGCTGTTATGGTAATGGTTACCGTTACCGTTTGGCAAATACCGTTACCGTACCGTTTTTACTGGTAAGTCAGAATTGCTTACCATTACCGTTACCGATCAACTGGTATACCGATGACTGGTATACCGATAATCTGGTAACCGTTACACTGGTAATGGTAAATTACCGTTTGTCCAATAAAGTTTATATCTTAACATATTTTTTGTACACAGTATGTCTTTACTATACTATATGTAGTGTTAGTTTATAAAAAACATAAATGAAAAAGAAAATAAGTGTATCTAGAATTATTTCATTTGATTATTGAACCAAATATAATCATTTATTTGGTTCTACGTGCCTGTAATAAAGCATATCAGATGAGTATACTTATGTTTTGAATTAACTGGTAAAATTACCGTTACCGCTGGTATTGTAACGACCCAGATTTTTGAACAGTTTATCTTAAATATTTAGTATGGTTTTAAATATTGAATTTATAATATAGATGGTATTTTATTGGGTTATTGTTTAAATAATCGAAATACGATTTATTTTGATAATTATCGAAATACGAGAAGTTTGAAATAATTCAATTCGAAGATAAAACTGAACGATGATAATAGAAATTCATTGATGAAGAATTTATTTATTTTGAATTTAAAATGATTTAATATGGCTATTTTAAATATACGTTCAAATTAAATTGTATAATCTATTTCATTGAATTCAGAATAGTGAATAACGTTGGAAACATCGGTCGTCACGGTTGAATAGTGGTTCGGGATTACTAGTTAAGGACCGCGAAATATTTTAATTATTTAATTAAAGAAAAATCAAACCATAATAAAAACAAGCCGACCTAAAAATTTAGCGCCACCCTAAGATTTTACATCAGCACAGCACAGACTTTATTCATCTCGAGCCAACAGCTTTGTCTCCAAGCTTCACTATCAGGTAGACATAATTTTAATGGCTCGTACTCTTTGTTTCCCCAATCGTGTATATATAAATGGCGACATCATCGCTTTACTTTCCATTCTAAAATCAGTTCATTTCATTTCCCTTCGTTCTTTTTTCTGGCCATCCTATAAGCCACGATGACCCATCTCCCTTTATAACCGTGATTCCTTTCAGTTCATTTATAAAACCGGAAGAGCCTCAAAACAAAAAAAAAATCGAAAATGAAATCTTCAGCAAACAATTTAAAATGGTCGTCCCCTCAAACAATTGGAAATCGGAATTTACTTCAAATCAAAGACTGGAGGGAGATCGCGATTCGAAAGCTTGGTTGTGGGGGGGGTCGCGATTGTTGATTGGAAGTGAAGAGGGGTTCGACGAGGGTTGTCGTGGGTTTCTCTTGAGCAACAGTGAGGATGGAGGAGATTCCGATCTCAAGGAAGGCTCGACACGGTTTTGGTCTCGATTGGGAGTGGTTCGATGATATCGACGTTGAATTTGGATATTTGGGGGCTCAGCAATATATCGATCTGGAGTTCGAACGCGATGTGGTTCCAAGGGACTATCGGAGGTTCGAGGCTGCTAGGGTCACATTGCTGAGTTGAAGAGGTTATTCGATCTTGTCAAAGTTTTGTAGGGTAGAAGCAGGCGCTGGAATGCCAGTAAGGGTGGAGTTATGTATTTGTTGAAATTGTGAATTTTGTGATGGAAGGGAAGGGGCTAGGAAACTGCAGATGGGTTAAAGGAGAAATAAAATTAAGGTAATTTTATTTTAGTTATTTTCTAATTCAAATTATATAAGAAATTAGTTTATATGAAAGGTGAGATTAATCTATATATAGTTTATATAAAGGGAAATTGGTTAGGAGGGGAATAAAATGTATAAACTAATCGTTTAAAATAAAATTTAGGTACTTACTTTTAAATTAGTTAAGGCCTTTTTATATAGATTAGTTTAGTTGAAATTTATTTAGAAAGAGTTATTTTAAAATGTTAAAATAGTTGATCGATAATTTAAAATTTAATTATCATAGGTGCTAAACAAATAAATTCGAGAAGATTCGTAGCCAGGGGTTTGGAAATAAACAAGATATTCAACAACTGCAGTTACGGTGAGTAAATCTCACTCACCTTTTATTTATAATTATTTTTACTTCGTAAAAATAATTGTTGTTGCTTGTTTGGATTTTTCTGCTTGTTTTATATATATATTAGTTATTTAGGCTATTATATATATATTGGGTTGATTGATTGGTTGGATTCCCGCAGTCTCATTAGCGGATGCCCGTAGTTTCATAGCGGATGATTACCCTATACGCCCCACGCTATGATTAGTGGATGACCTTCTATACCGCGATATTCTGCCACGAAGCAGAATGGGTATTATTTATCTGCTAACATCTGTGGATGCAGGAAAACAGGTTGGAGGGATCCAACTGGATTCCTCAAAAATATATTATCTGTTTGGTGTTTGCTGATTTCATATATTCATATATGATGTGTTAAAAATAAAATGATTGAAAATTGGGTGATTTGATTGTTTCAAATATCACTGGGCTAAGTGTTAATGTATTTAAAATATCATGGAAGGATATTTGAGATTCAAAAGGGAAAATTCTATTTTTAAATAGAATTTGAATTTTTAAATGGAATAAAAATATAAAACTTGTTTTTGAAAAATATAACAAGTAGTTCCTTTATAAACGAAGTTTATAAATAGTTCTTTTATAACGAAGTTATAAATGAAGTGAAAAGAATTATCATTTGATAATTCAGAAATAGAAATACAAGTGAGAAATTGGAATTTGAAATGAAATTTCAAAATAGGATGTGAAAAGAAATTTTTTATATATAACTCAAATGAAATTTGAGTATAACATTTGAATAGTAGAATTAGAAAAGGAGTTTAAATATTTGAATTTTAAAAGGAGATTGAATATTAGAAATTCAAATAGAAGTTCAAATAGAATTTGAATAGACGAAATTAGAATGAAAAATAGAATTTGAATTCAAGGAATTAAAATAAAATTTGAATTCAAAGGAATTCGAATAAAGAAATTCAAATAGAGATTTGCGTGTAGAATTTCAAAATAGAATTTGAAATAAACTTTGAAATAGGATTTTCAAAGTAGAATTGGAAATAGAATTTCAAATAGGATTTCAAAATAGGAAATCCAAATGGTTTTGAAATGGAATTTGAATTCAAGGGAATTCAAATGGATTTGAGTGAAGAAATTCAAATGGTGTTAAAAATAAGTTTGAATATTAGAATTCAAATGGGGTTGGAAATGAATTTGAATATTAGAATTCAAATGGAAATGGAAAATGAAATTTGAATATAAGAGATTCAAATTGAATTCAAATAGGATTTAATCTATGGGATTTGAATATGAAATTCAAATGGGTTTTAAACTATGGAATTTTGAATATAGAATTTAAAAAGGAGTTCGAATATTTGAATTCTAATAGAATTCAAATATAGAAATTGGAATATAGAAGTTCAAATGGAATTTAAATATAGAGTTGGAATAAGAGAATTCAAATGAATTCAAACATAGAATTTGAATATAGGGAATTCAAATAGAAATTCAAGTATTGAATTTGAATATCAAATAGAAAAGGAATTGGAATTTGAATATAGAATTCAAATAAAAGTGAGATTGGAATTTGAATCAAGAAATTCAAATAGAGTTAAAATGGAGTTGAATTCATTTTAAAGAAGTTTAAAGGTTTATATATATAAATATAATTAAAACGAACTCGCCGCAGCGCTGCAGTTCGTAAAATAACGATTCGAACTTCAATCGAGTATACAGGACTCAGTTGGAGTCGGATCTCTTTGAAACAAGAAACGTCAGGACCGGTTTGATAATAGTTTTCTAATGAAAGAGAAAAATATGAATTTCGTCGTATAGATTTTGAGTTATGTCAAAATCAAATTTTCAGAAAAACAGCGCCAGAACTATTTAAAAACCATAACGGTTTATTTCATTTTATAAAAGGATTTTAAACAAATAAAATCCGAATTTCTATTTAGAAAATCTCAGATTTGAGTTATGAAATATATGTGAACTCAGGTGAAGTAATGAATTGATTTTTGAAACAGAAATCAGATTTTTGATTATTGAATAGAATTAACTAATTCGAATAATAATTAGTAAATGAGATGTTGAATCGATATTGGGCCTTAAATAAGTGAATTCGATTTGAGAATTTATATTCGAAATAGAAAAGAGAACTAGAATTGAAATTGAAATTCAATTTGGTTATGAACGAGTTAAATATTTTGTTTGAACATGTTATGTTCAACAAAGAAGTGAAATAGGCAAAATGACTAATTTAAAGAATAAATGGGCGAAACTGAATTCAAACGATTAGATGGTATTGAATTGAATTGAAAACAGGTGAACATTTGTTAGACAGGTACATGATGAAGTATATGAAGATTTAAATTTATGTGCTCGACAAAAAGGTACGTGTTTAATTCATATATGAGATTTTATGCGCCGTATCGGCAGGCCGCTTGGCTTTTTCCTTTTTCTTTTGATTGAGGAAGATACCGGGAAGCTATTTGAAATTTCCCGATGCTCCCGATGCAGGGGAGGTTATGGCGAATTTTTCCGGGAATTTAAGGAGTTAGAATATTTTGGGTTGCCGTACGATGTTTATACCGCATTCGTTTTAACCCAAGTAATGTTATTTTGGAAATATAACAGTAAATATTTCCTGAGTATAATTAAAATAGTCGGGATAGAGATAAGTGATTGGAATTGTTTCCAATTGCAAATAGAGATACTTTCTAATATATAGAAAATAAAAGGAGTTGATATTGGGAAATGTTTTCCAAATGGCGTAAAGGGCCAAGATGATTATTGAAAATATTTGGTTAACAAATATTGATAGGGAAATAGAGAAGTGGTTTAATTAATGAAATATTAATTAAAGAGCCCAGTGATTTGTTTGATACGTTTGGATGAACACTTGTTTTTATTCGATAGTTGAATCACAGACTATCGAAGTTTTTGACCATCGTTGTCAATATGGAGAGACCGGTTGGATTATTATCCGAAGAACCACTCCGTATCGGCATAAGCGTCGCGAACCAAGTATGTTGAATATATTGAAGACGGAGTAAAGTGCAAGGGCTTTTCTAGTAATAGAAATAGTGCCTTCGGTTTCGTTCAACCCCAGAACGAACGTAAATGGACGAATGTCTGACAGAGTATTTCCAATGATCAAATGGGTTGGTCTGTATGAATATATATGGTTGCAACGGATTTATCCCTTAGCATAATATCCAGAATATTTGTGCAAACTCAACTAGTGATTAACGGATCTGACAATGTGGCATTCAAAGTGATTGTGCTATCAATGAATGGTAAGTATTCGTAGCCTCAGGCCTCAACAACCGGGAAAGGACAAAAATCGGGCAGGCAGCATGGCTATGTGGGTCGCACCCATTAGGATGTATAATCACCTATCTAGAGGTTCATTTAATTTCTTATTCTATTCGATGTTGTCCCAGTCGGGAGACGGTTGCTGATCCCAACCGTTGGTGATATACATTCGATACACTCAAGCGAAATGAGTGGTCGGTCATGTGTGGGCCGGGTTACAAGATGTTCTTGTTGAACCCAGTGTATTCCTCTCTAGAGATACACTAGCGGAAGGTGGTTCCATACCTTGTCATGTTGGAAATCCAATCTCCAATAAGCGCCATGCGGTTTTTGATTTTATACTATATATGTGGAGTGTGAGATGCAAGCGTTCTGCTATTTGGTTATTTATTTGATGTAGACATTACTATAATATCACTGGATTTGATATCAAAGTGTTTTGGGTTATAGTAAGGTAAAAACCGTCCATGTTTATGTGTGGGTTGGTCTTACTATTATCTTTTCTTCGAAAGAGTTTTAAAAGTTAAACCAATGGTTGGAGTTTACTCACACCAGTTCCATAACTGACCCAGAGTTTATTTTGTTTTGTTTTCCCTAAACTCTTGGGTGCCCAAATTTGTACGGGCAGTCAAGTAGTCGGGATTTCACAGATTCATTTGAAGGAGCTGGAAGCAGGAGGCTTCACCGGTTAGCTATAGGCTATCATATATTCCGCTGTGGACCTTGTTTGTATCTGGAAACAGGTGTTTATAACTGTTCCAGAAATGACTGTTGTGCTCTGATGATGGTATGTATATAAAGTTACTGATTTGTATTTCAAAAGTTATGTTATATAATATATTTTATTCGTTCCGCTGTGAGTTGTGATCTTCGTTTTCTTCTATTCTAATATTTCTTTCTTCCTATTTCTCATTCTATAAATGGTTCGTATTTCTGTGTTATTTGGGTTGGACGTGTGGTGTATTTAGTCAACTCAGATAGCTCGGATTTGCGGGTCGTTTCAGTTGGTATCAGAGCTTAGGTTGAGCGAACACCTAGGTTTGTGTGGCATGTGCTCATTAGAGATAGGGTCAGTAGTACCCTAGAATGAGTTGAGTGTATAGATACGAGAGAGCGTATTTGTTAGTTGATATAAAAGTTGTTTTATATTGTGTTGGCTAGTCTGTGAGTGGTTTATGAATTCTGGTCGAATCGTGGGACGCCACGAAGTCGATAGGGATTTCTAAACACTTGAACAGAAAATACGACATGATATTGTTTTTAAGTGGGTAAATGAAATAATTTACCCAAAATTTCTATTTTTGATATAGAAAGAATAATTTTCTAGAATTATTATTATATGGATGTGTTGGATGTTGATTTTATAATCAAATGAGATTATAAAATTAAAATGGTTAATTATAACCAAAATAGAATTTGTATAGAAATTGAATATACAAATGAGATAAATTAGAATTAAATTCAAACCAGAATTAAGAATTCAAAAATCCTGGGAAGTTGACAAATATTTTTCAAAGTAAATTAAAATAATATAGATTTGTTTTAAAAGGATTTGAAAGAAAATCATTTTAGATGGATTTAGAAATAATAAAGCACTGAACTCACTTCAGTGGCTGGGAAATAATTCTGATGACGATTGCAACATCATCAGTGTTCATTTTCGAGTTTCTAAGTGATGGATTGCTACCTTAGAAAAGTTCTTGGTCGAAATTTGTTTTGAAAAAGAATAAGTGGTTTGAAGAATTCAAGTGTTTTGAATTTGAGATGGAAATAAATATATGTATATATATTTTTGTGATTTCAGAAGGATTTGAAATAGAAACCCGGGAATTTGAATTCTGGAATTAAAATTTAACTTAAAACAAGTTAAATAAATCAAGTGAATGAATTGATTTAGAATCAATTTGAATGCATGTGAATGAGAAACCAAATGTTTTGGTAAAACTAAATTGTTGAAATATGCGGAGTTGAGTTTCAACATAAGTGAGATTTTGAAAAGTAATAGATTTGTACCATTTTTCCTACCTTAGCAATTTCGAGGACGAAATTATTTTAAGGGGGGAAGAATGTAACGACCCAGATTTTTGAACAGTTTATCTTAAATATTTAGTATGGTTTTAAATATTGAATTTATAATATAGATGGTATTTTATTGGGTTATTGTTTAAATAATCGAAATACGATTTATTTTGATAATTATCGAAATACGAGAAGTTTGAAATAATTCAATTTGAAGATAAAACTGAACGATGATAATAGAAATTCATTGATGAAGAATTTATTTATTTTGAATTTAAAATGATTTAATATGGCTATTTTAAATATACGTTCAAATTAAATTGTATAATCTATTTCATTGAATTCAGAATAGTGAATAACGTTGGAAACATCGGTCGTCACGGTTGAATAGTGGTTCGGGATTACTAGTTAAGGACCGCGAAATATTTTAATTATTTAATTAAAGAAAAATCAAACCATAATAAAAACAAGCCGACCTAAAAATTTAGCGCCACCCTAAGATTTTACATCAGCACAGCACAGACTTTATTCATCTCGAGCCAACAGCTTTGTCTCCAAGCTTCACTATCAGGTAGACATAATTTTAATGGCTCGTACTCTTTGTTTCCCCAATCGTGTATATATAAATGGCGACATCATCGCTTTACTTTCCATTCTAAAATCAGTTCATTTCATTTCCCTTCGTTCTTTTTTCTGGCCATCCTATAAGCCACGATGACCCATCTCCCTTTATAACCGTGATTCCTTTCAGTTCATTTATAAAACCGGAAGAGCCTCAAAACAAAAAAAAATCGAAAATGAAATCTTCAGCAAACAATTTAAAATGGTCGTCCCCTCAAACAATTGGAAATCGGAATTTACTTCAAATCAAAGACTGGAGGGAGATCGCGATTCGAAAGCTTGGTTGTGGGGGGGGTCGTGATTGTTGATTGGAAGTGAAGAGGGGTTCGACGAGGGTTGTCGTGGGTTTCTCTTGAGCAACAGTGAGGATGGAGGAGATTCCGATCTCAAGGAAGGCTCGACACGGTTTTGGTCTCGATTGGGAGTGGTTCGATGATATCGACGTTGAATTTGGATATTTGGGGGCTCAGCAATATATCGATCTGGAGTTCGAACGCGATGTGGTTCCAAGGGACTATCGGAGGTTCGAGGCTGCTAGGGTCACATTGCTGAGTTGAAGAGGTTATTCGATCTTGTCAAAGTTTTGTAGGGTAGAAGCAGGCGCTGGAATGCCAGTAAGGGTGGAGTTATGTATTTGTTGAAATTGTGAATTTTGTGATGGAAGGGAAGGGGCTAGGAAACTGCAGATGGGTTAAAGGAGAAATAAAATTAAGGTAATTTTATTTTAGTTATTTTCTAATTCAAATTATATAAGAAATTAGTTTATATGAAAGGTGAGATTAATCTATATATAGTTTATATAAAGGGAAATTGGTTAGGAGGGGAATAAAATGTATAAACTAATCGTTTAAAATAAAATTTAGGTACTTACTTTTAAATTAGTTAAGGCCTTTTTATATAGATTAGTTTAGTTGAAATTTATTTAGAAAGAGTTATTTTAAAATGTTAAAATAGTTGATCGATAATTTAAAATTTAATTATCATAGGTGCTAAACAAATAAATTCGAGAAGATTCGTAGCCAGGGGTTTGGAAATAAACAAGATATTCAACAACTGCAGTTACGGTGAGTAAATCTCACTCACCTTTTATTTATAATTATTTTTACTTCGTAAAAATAATTGTTGTTGCTTGTTTGGATTTTTCTGCTTGTTTTATATATATATATTAGTTATTTAGGCTATTATATATATATTGGGTTGATTGATTGGTTGGATTCCCGTAGTCTCATTAGCGGATGCCCGTAGTTTCATAGCGGATGATTACCCTATACGCCCCCATGCTATGATTAGTGGATGACCTTCTATACCGCGATATTCTGCCACGAAGCAGAATGGGTATTATTTATGTGCTAACATCTGTGGATGCAGGAAAACAGGTTGGAGGGATCCAACTGGATTCCTCAAAAATATATTATCTGTTTGGTGTTTGTTGATTTCATATATTCATATATGATGTGTTAAAAATAAAATGATTGAAAATTGGGTGATTTGATTGTTTCAAATATCACTGGGCTAAGTGTTAATGTATTTAAAATATCATGGAAGGATATTTGAGATTCAAAAGGGAAAATTCTATTTTTAAATAGAATTTGAATTTTTAAATGGAATAAAAATATAAAACTTGTTTTTGAAAAATATAACAAGTAGTTCCTTTATAAACGAAGTTTATAAATAGTTCTTTTATAACGAAGTTATAAATGAAGTGAAAAGAATTATCATTTGATAATTCAGAAATAGAAATACAAGTGAGAAATTGGAATTTGAAATGAAATTTCAAAATAGGATGTGAAAAGAATTTTTTTATATATAACTCAAATGAAATTTGAGTATAACATTTGAATAGTAGAATTAGAAAAGGAGTTTAAATATTTGAATTTTAAAAGGAGATTGAATATTAGAAATTCAAATAGAAGTTCAAATAGAATTTGAATAGACGAAATTAGAATGAAAAATAGAATTTAATTCAAGGAATTAAAATAAAATTTGAATTCAAAGGAATTCGAATAAAGAAATTCAAATAGAGATTTGCATGTAGAATTTCAAAATAGAATTTGAAATAAACTTTGAAATAGGATTTTCAAAGTAGAATTGGAAATAGAATTTCAAATAGGATTTCAAAATAGGAAATCCAAATGGTTTTGAAATGGAATTTGAATTCAAGGGAATTCAAATGGATTTGAGTGAAGAAATTCAAATGGTGTTAAAAATAAGTTTGAATATTAGAATTCAAATGGGGTTGGAAATGAATTTGAATATTAGAATTCAAATGGAAATGGAAAATGAAATTTGAATATAAGAGATTCAAATTGAATTCAAATAGGATTTAATCTATGGGATTTGAATATGAAATTCAAATGGGTTTTAAACTATGGAATTTTGAATATAGAATTTAAAAAGGAGTTCGAATATTTGAATTCTAATAGAATTCAAATATAGAAATTGGAATATAGAAGTTCAAATGGAATTTAAATATAGAGTTGGAATAAGAGAATTCAAATGAATTCAAACATAGAATTTGAATATAGGGAATTCAAATAGAAATTCAAGTATTGAATTTGAATATCAAATAGAAAAGGAATTGGAATTTGAATATAGAATTCAAATAAAAGTGAGATTGGAATTTGAATCAAGAAATTCAAATAGAGTTAAAATGGAGTTGAATTCATTTTAAAGAAGTTTAAAGGTTTATATATATAAATATAATTAAAACGAACTCGCCGCAGCGCTACAGTTCGTAAAATAACGATTCGAACTTCAATCGAGTATACAGGACTCAGTTGGAGTCGGATCTCTTTGAAACAAGAAACGTCAGGACCGGTTTGATAATAGTTTTCTAATGAAAGAGAAAAATATGAATTTCGTCGTATAGATTTTGAGTTATGTCAAAATCAAATTTTCAGAAAAACAGCGCCAGAACTATTTAAAAACCATAACGGTTTATTTCATTTTATAAAAGGATTTTAAACAAATTAAATCCGAATTTCTATTTAGAAAATCTCAGATTTGAGTTATGAAATATATGTGAACTCAGGTGAAGTAATGAATTGATTTTTGAAACAGAAATCAGATTTTTGATTATTGAATAGAATTAACTAATTCGAATAATAATTAGTAAATGAGATGTTGAATCGATATTGGGCCTTAAATAAGTGAATTCGATTTGAGAATTTATATTCGAAATAGAAAAGAGAACTAGAATTGAAATTGAAATTCAATTTGGTTATGAACGAGTTAAATATTTTGTTTGAACATGTTATGTTCAACAAAGAAGTGAAATAGGCAAAATGACTAATTTAAAGAATAAATGGGCGAAACTGAATTCAAACGATTAGATGGTATTGAATTGAATTGAAAACAGGTGAACATGTGTTAGACAGGTACATGATGAAGTATATGAAGATTTAAATTTATGTGCTCGACAAAAAGGTACGTGTTTAATTCATATATGAGATTTTATGCGCCGTATCGGCAGGCCGCTTGGCTTTTTCCTTTTTCTTTTGATTGAGGAAGATACCGGGAAGCTATTTGAAATTTCCCGATGCTCCCGATGCAGGGGAGGTTATGGCGAATTTTTCCGGGAATTTAAGGAGTTAGAATATTTTGGGTTGCCGTACGATGTTTATACCGCATTCGTTTTAACCCAAGTAATGTTATTTTGGAAATATAACAGTAAATATTTCCTGAGTATAATTAAAATAGTCGGGATAGAGATAAGTGATTGGAATTGTTTCCAATTGCAAATAGAGATACTTTCTAATATATAGAAAATAAAAGGAGTTGATATTGGGAAATGTTTTCCAAATGGCGTAAAGGGCCAAGATGATTATTGAAAATATTTGGTTAACAAATATTGATAGGGAAATAGAGAAGTGGTTTAATTAATGAAATATTAATTAAAGAGCCCAGTGATTTGTTTGATACGTTTGGATGAACACTTGTTTTTATTCGATAGTTAAATCACAGACTATCGAAGTTTTTGACCATCGTTGTCAATATGGAGAGACCGGTTGGATTATTATCCGAAGAACCACTCCGTATCGGCATAAGCGTCGCGAACCAAGTATGCTGAATATATTGAAGACGGAGTAAAGTGCAAGGGCTTTTCTAGTAATAGAAATAGTGCCTTCGGTTTCGTTCAACCCCAGAACGAACGTAAATGGACGAATGTCTGACAGAGTATTTCCAATGATCAAATGGGTTGGTCTGTATGAATATATATGGTTGCAACGGATTTATCCCTTAGCATAATATCCAGAATATTTGTGCAAACTCAACTAGTGATTAACGGATCTGACAATGTGGCATTCAAAGTGATTGTGCTATCAATGAATGGTAAGTATTCGTAGCCTCAGGCCTCAACAACCGGGAAAGGACAAAAATCGGGCAGGCAGCATGGTTATGTGGGTCGCACCCATTAGGATGTATAATCACCTATCTAGAGGTTCATTTAATTTCTTATTCTATTCGATGCTGTCCCAGTCGGGAGACGGTTGCTGATCCCAACCGTTGGTGATATACATTCGATACACTCAAGCGAAATGAGTGGTCGGTCATGTGTGGGCCGGGTTACAAGATGTTCTTGTTGAACCCAGTGTATTCCTCTCTAGAGATACACTAGCGGAAGGTGGTTCCATACCTTGTCATGTTGGAAATCCAATCTCCAATAAGTGCCATGCGGTTTTTGATTTTATACTATATATGTGGAGCGTGAGATGCAAGTGTTCTTCTATTTGGTTATTTATTTGATGTAGACATTACTATAATATCACTGGACTTGATATCAAAGTGTTTTGGGTTATAGTAAGGTAAAAACCGTCCATGTTTATGTGTGGGCTGGTCTTACTATTATCTTTTCTTCGAAAGAGTTTTAAAAGTTAAACCAATGATTGGAGTTTACTCACACCAGTTCCATGACTGACCCAGAGTTTATTTTGTTTTGTTTTCCCTAAACTCTTGGGTGCCCAAATTTGTACGGGCAGTCAAGTAGTCGGGATTTCACAGATTCATTTGAAGGAGCTGGAAGCAGGAGGCTTCACCGGTTAGCTATAGGCTATCATATATTCCGCTGTGGACCTTGTTTGTATCTGGAAACAGGTGTTTATAACTGTTCCAGAAATGACTGTTGTGCTCTGATGATGGTATGTATATAAAGTTACTGATTTGTATTTCAAAAGTTATGTTATATAATATATTTTATTCGTTCCGCTGTGAGTTGTGATCTTCGTTTTCTTCTATTCTAATATTTCTTTCTTCCTATTTCTCATCTTCTAACTTCTTTCTATAAATGGTTCGTATTTCTGTGTTATTTGGGTTGGACGTGTGGTGTATTTAGTCAACTCAGATAGCTCGGATTTGCGGGTCGTTTCAGGTATTGAAGAAACTTTACCGATAATTTACTGTTAAAAATGGTAAATTTACCGTTACCATACCGTTTTAACTGGTATACCGATTTTAATGAAATATGCTTACCGATCGACTGGTAATGGTATGGTAATGGTAAATTTACCGTTACTGTAACAGCCCTAGAAATATATATAAGTATATATATATAGAAATTAAAATCAAACGAATCGAGCGTGGTAGTTCGCACCTTGGAATTGTACTTTTAATTGATTATACCGGAATATCCGACCGTCGGATTTTCCCAAAACTGAAACTGTTAGGTTCGCCTTGGGAAGATCTTTCCAACGATATGAATTGTGTTAAAATCCAACGGTTAGATTTAGAGAAATGTGTAAAACAAATTTGGGTGAAAACAGCGCCAAGGTCGCTTATTGACATGAAGTGTTGTCAAATAAAATTCAATTATTTTTATATAAATAAAAAAAATAGAGATTAATCGTTATAAATTAATTTTAACGATAAGAAATGTCTTGAAATGATATATACACGAGAATCATTTGAAAAGTCCGAGTTCAATCTCATTGCAAATGATTATTCGTCGATCTAAGTCGAAGAGTTGAAGACAGTGATTGAAGACCGACGATCTTCACGTCGAATGGATGAGTTACCATTGAGGCCCATGATTGGAGTAGCTACCTTGAAGGGGCTACAATGGTGGCCATCCAGACTACTTGTTGGTTGTTCGGATATGCGAGGTATGAGGTGCCTCCGGTTTCGTTCAGACCCAGAATGGACTTGAAAATGGATTGTATGTCTGACGTTGTATTCCTTTATACGGTATTCGTTGATCTCTACTAAATATATATCTGTTTGGTGTTTAACACCCTTCTCTAAGACGTACGAGCTTAGAGGTTATATATTAGTAGGAATCAATGGTACGGTATGGATTGACAACGTGGCATGCTAAGATGCAGATGATCAAGGCTTTTGTTGAAAAGCAGGCCTTGTGGTTGATGATCAAAGCACAACTTGAATAAGCATAGCTTTGTGTATTACGTAGCTTCACGAGCCTCACAACCCGATTGGAGTCTAAAATGGGAGAAGGAAATGCAGGGAGAGCAGCACGTTTCTTTCTAGCTAGAAGTGGTGTTTGGGTTTTACACAGCCCGACATTTTACTTATGTGGATGATGGAATGAGGTGCCTCGGATGATAGGTCCTATAGGATCGGGAAACGTGTGTTCAGGAATAACTAATCCACAAAGCTGTATGTGTGGACCGGCCCTGCAGCTTTCCAAGGGTTCACTACGGGGGATCCTGAGACATTAGCTAGAGTGTCTCGAATCGGTAAGGAGCTCCTCCCTAGCCTTCACTCATGATGGAAACCCAATTCCCAATACGACCCTATGGACTTGATTGTAATTCTAGTATGGAGGCATAGTATATGGTAGCTATGCTTCCTAGGATTGATACATTTACTTTGAAATGTTTTTGAAACATATATACACTAATAATAATATCAAATTCGTTTTTATCGTATCAAGCATTTTTGACCATTATAAGGTAAAACGCTATCCTCTGGTTTGCGTTGCATTGTGTGATGGGACTTGAGTCTTATAATGGTTTCATTTTTCTAAAAAGCATTGCGTTGTTTAACGATTTACATTATTTTTATGCACTGGCAATCCAATGGAGTAAACCCGTTCCGCGTTAGCGGCGTGGTCTTGTGATTAGCCTTATTATTAGATTAGTTAAGTAAGATTTCTCATACCAGTCCCATGACTGAGTCGCAATTTGTTTCACTTTGCAAACTCGGGTGCCCTCTTTTCCACATGGGCAGTCGAGTAGCTTTTTGCAGATATTTATCTCTTGAGCAGGATTCTGGATCGAAGCCTAAAGCTGTGTCCAGAGCATAGAAGTCTTCCGTTGTTTATTGTATTAATTTACTGTAATTTATCTTCCACTGTAATTTTATTTGATGTACTCTGATATTCTGTACTCTGATGTAACATTATTGTAATTTGTATAAAAGTCTGTTGTTATTGTTCTGATGTGTCGTATTCCCAGAGTTAACGTGTTCGGGTTTTGAACGATCTTGGTCGATTTTGCGATCGATCGGGTCAGGCGAAAACCGAAGCCGTTACAGTTGGTACCAGAGCTCTGGTTAGCTCAAATCTTTGGGGTACAACTCGTTAGAACTGAACAAAAGACTCATCAGAGATTGGATTAGTAATATCCAATAAGAATACTCATTAGAGACAGGATCAGTAGTATCCTAGAATGAGAAAAACTCATTAGAGATAGGGTTAGTAATGCCCTAGAATGAGTTGAGAGTGGTGAGTTATAATTAACGTATTTGGGTTTATATTTATTTTAGAAAATATGATTTTTGATATATAAAAGTTATATATATATTTGAAAAGCTAATCAACTAATTGATTGATGGTTGTGTTAACTAATAAAATTATTGAAACCAATATAAGAATGAAAATTGAAATAATTAGTTAAACAACTTATAGCTCCGTTCCTTTTCGAGGACGAAAAGTTATTAAGTGGGGGAGAATGTAACAACCCGGAAATTTGGGGCCAATTTTAAAATTCTATTTTTAATTTTGTTAAGAAATTAGGGTCAAAATTAAAAACTTTATTCTTTTAAATAATTTATTTTAAATAAGAATGGTTGAAAATTTTAGGTTTATAATATTAATTATATTCTGAACTTGAAATGGCGCGGTAATTTCAGTATTTGATTTTGAACCTTGAGAAAATTATAATTGGGAGTTAATAATAAATAAACATAATTTATATGCAAATATGAATATAACAAAAAATTTGACTGTAGCCTATATTTGCATTAATAAAGTGGACTGAGAACCATAATAAACCTGAATAGTTTATTTATAAATATGAGCATGACTTTGAGATGAAACAATTAGGCTTAACATTAAAATGGGTATTAAGTTATATGCCTAAAATTTTTATTCTATGGGACCATTTGATTTGATATTATTCTATGGGGCTATGTGACCTGGCATTATTTTATGATAAACATATATATATATATATATATATATATATATATATATATATATATATATATATACACACACACACACATTAAAATCCATTCTTTAATGCGAAAGAATCATAAAATACGATTCATTGTTTTGAAAATGAATGCACATATGTATTTGTCATATGCATAGAAAATTTTATACAAATTAAATATCTCATTAACACATACCTTTTATTTACTTCTTTTCCATTTAATTGTCCTTTCTTTCAATTAGAAAACCACATCGGCTACTTTATTTATTTTGACCGTTTCCTCTCACTCCACTCTCCTCTTTCTTTTGGTTTGCCACTTGAAGCTTCATAAATTGAAGAAAAAAATTAAAGTAAATATGTTATTTCGACGTTGATTTTAAATATATTAATATATGCATTGATTAGAAAATATGTTAATTTATATTGATTTGTGAACATGTCATTAATTTAGTAAACATGACATTTGACATTGATTATAAGTATGCTAATATATGCATTAATTAGGAAAATATATTCAATTGAGAATATGTCATTGACATTAATTTAGAGGATATGTACATGTAAATTTGAGAAACATATAAATTTCTCAATGAATGTAATTAGAAAATACGTTCATGTTAATTTTAAAAACGAAATTTTGCCTAGCCTGTATAATTTCCTAATCCTAACCTAATCCATCGTTATTCATAAAACAAAACCGCCTCTCTCTTCTTCTTCTCCTCCTTCTCATTTCAGTCGCCATTCCCTTTTCCTCTTTCTTCCTCCTCTAATCTCTCCTCCTACGAAAAGAATTAGATCCTCCTCCTTTAGATTTTTTTGTAGAGATTCTTCTCCTCTTTACATCCATACCAAGATCTTCACCTAAAATTGCACATAGACCCAGAACACACACCCCCTAACCCGCGGGTTTCAGCCTAAACCGCACCCCTAGGGCCCCACCACACCCTACACCACCTTGGGTGCCTACTCCCCTCCCCCTCCTCTCCGTCTAGCCACTTCCTGATCGCCTCCATGCCTCCTAGATTTCAAGATAATTGCAACCCTAGATTTGAGCATATGGGTTCAAAGGCACGGCTTTGATTTGGAAGAAGAAGAGGTGAGTTTTCTATTTTTAAAAATAAATTAAACGTTTAATTATTTATTATTAATGGAAATTCATAAATACATGTTTATGATCTTATCCGTAATGATTTGGGTTTGGATTTGTTGTTGTATGATTTGAGAAGCGTTGGAATGTTCATGCTTGTTTAGATTCATTTTATTTAGATCTATAAAACACCAAATTGTTTAGATATGGATTCAAGTAAAAATATTCATTTTTACAAATTCATGATATGATATGTGGTTAATATGAAATTTATAAAATTGTTTGGATGTTATAACATGGATGTTGACACCAAATATATAAAATTGGCGTTGTATGAAATATTGAATTGGTTATGTATGTTGACACCAAATATATAAAATTGGCGTTGTATGAAATAAGATTATAAAATTGGCGTCGTATGTTTTCAGAATGTAAGAATATAAAATTAGCATTGTGTTGAAACATGAATAAAAATTATATTTTTAGCGTTTATGGAAAACATGAAGATGCAAGTATATTTTTAGCGTTTATGAAATATAATTATATTTTTAGCGTCATGAAATATTATGAAACATGAAGATAAAGTTAGAGTTGCATTTATGCATATGAAAATAAAGCATATTCTTATACATGATATTGCATATGAAGTATAGTCATATTTTGTTGTAGCGATATTGCATATGAAGTATAATCATATTTTGTTGTAGCGATATTGCGTATGAAGTATAGTCATATTTTGTTGTAGCGATATTTCATATGAAGTATAATCATATTTTGTTGTAGCGATATTTCATATGAAGTATAATCATATTTGGTTGTAGCGAGATTGCATATGAAATGCAATCATATTTTATAGTCATGAAATTGCACATGAAATGCATTAATATTTTGTAGTCATGAAACTGCATATGAAATACATTCATATTTTGTAGTCATGAAAATGCATATGAAATATATTCATATTTTAGAGTCAAGAAAATGCATATAAATATAAACATATTAGTGGTATGTTAAATGCATTAGGAAACAAACATAGTTCAACGTTACGTTAATGCAAAGGAAATACAAACATATTTAGTGTTATGCTAATGTTTTAGAGATTAATATATTTTTGGTGTGCCAGGTTCATGCATTAGAAATAATAGTTGGAATGATATATATATATATATATATATATATACATTAAAAGAGAATGAATTAGAAACGTATATTTTTATACATTAAAAGAGAATGAATTAGAAATGTATATTTTTATACATTAAAAGAGAATGAATTGGAAATGTATATTTTATACATTAAAAAGAGTTTAAACAAAAATACATTTTTGTTCATTAAGAAGAAAGATTACATTTTGATCATTAAAAGGGATTGAAGAAAAATTAGCATTTTGTTTACTTTAAAGGAATGAAGACAAAAATGACATTTTCGTTTCCATTGAAAGATTAGACAAAAGTAACATTTTCATTAAATCGGGCAAAACCCAATTTAAGATGTTAGCATTAGAAAAAGATCATTTTTATTATATGAAATGTTAGCATAGAAAAGTAACATTTTTATCTTATAAAATGTTGCATAAGGAATAAAGGTTCACTTTTGTTAAAAATATTGCATTTAAAAGAATTAACATTTTTAGTGTAAAATGTTGCATTTAAAAGAATTTGCATTGAAAATAAAACTGCATTGTTATATGTAATTAAATAATATGTCTTTACATGTAAAATAAAATTACATTTTAATATGTAATTATAGAAGAAGAATTTGCACTGTTAATAAAATTACATTTTTAATGTAATTAAAAATTAGAATTTGACGGTGTAATTAAAATAACATTTTTAATGTAGCTTAAAAGGGTAGAATTTTACATTGCAAAAAAAAAAAAAAAAAAAAAAAAAAAAACAAGATTTGTCATGTAATATTAATTACATTTTTAATGTAACTTAAAAAGGTAGAATTTTACATTGCAAACTAAAAGACAAAATTTGACGTGTAATGTTACTTACATTTATATGTAATTAAAAGAATGGATTTTCCATGAAATCATAAGAATAGAATTAAAAGAATAAAGAATGAAGTGCAACATTGAAATGTTATTTACATTTCTATGTAAATGAAAGAATAAAGAAATAAAAGTTACATTTTGAATGTAAAACGAAAAGTTGCATTTTTGATGTAAATAAGATTAAAAAAAAGGTTACATTTTTAATGTAAAAAGGAAAATTTACATTTTTAATGTGAATAAGGTAAAGAAGGAAAATTTACATTTTTAATGTGAATAAGGTAAGGAAGGAAAATTTACATTTTTAATGTGGATAAGGTTTAAAGTAAGAAAATTTACATTTTCATGTAAAAAGAATTAGAGAGAAAATTGACATTTTCATGTAAATAGTATTTAAAGAAGAAAATTTCATTTCATGTAATTAAGATTTAAAGTAAAAAAAATTCATTTTTATGTAATGAAAAGAATAGATTTTGACATTGCAAATTTATTTAATGTAATGTAGATTATATTAAAAAGAAAAGTTTACATCCTTAACGTGAATAACAATAATGGAATTAAAATGTATATTTTTATCATCATTTTAGATGCGATAAAAAGAGTAGGTATGAAATGTATATTTTTATCGTCACTTTAGATGCGATAAAAGAATAGAATAATTATTATATATTTTTTTCATCATTTTAGAGGCGGGAAAAAAGAAGTTACATTTTTCAAATGTAAATAAAAGAAAAATAGAAAGTTACATTTTTATATGTAATTAGAGAAATATAGGAACTTATATTTTTCAATGTAAATAAGGATGAAATAGAAATTATATTTTATTTTTATATGTACATAAAAGAATTTACATTTTTCAATGTAAACAAAAGAAATAAAAGAATGATTAGGGATTTACATTTTCCAATGTAAATAGAATATGAAAGATTAGAAATTTACATTTTTAGGAATGGGTTTTCATTTAAAAGAATAATGAAACCAAATATACATTTGGTGTAAATTGAAAGATGAAAGAAGAAAAAAAATACATTGTTGGATATAGCATGTGTATGTGAATTAAAATAACATAAAATAAACATTATTGTGTGTCATGTTATACCTCGATATTATTATACACAAATAGGGATATTCGATGTTAACAAAATATAGTGAAATGAAATGGATGACAGAATTATATATAAGTATATATATATATATATATATATATAGAAATTAAAATCAAACGAATCGAGCGTGGTAGTTCGCGCCTTGGAATTGTACTTTTAATTGATTATACCGGAATATCCGACCGTCGGATTTTCCCAAAACTGAAACCGTTAGGTTCGCCTTGGGAAGATCTTTCCAACGATATGAATTGTGTTAAAATCCAACAGTTAGATTTAGAGAAATATGTAAAACAAATTTGGGTGAAAACAGCGCCAAGGTCGCTTATTGACATGAAGTGTTGTCAAATAAAATTCAATTATTTTTATATAAATAAAAAAATTAGAGATTAATCGTTATAAATTAATATTAACGATAAGAAATGATTTGAAATGATATATACGTGAGAATCATTTGAAAAGTCCGAGTTCAATCTCATTTCAAATGATTATTCGTCGATCTAAGTCGAAGAGTTGAAGACGATGATTGAAGACCGATGATCTTCACGTTGGATGGATGAGTTACCATTGACGCCCATGATTGGAGTAGCTACCTTGAAGGGGCTACAATGGTGGTCGTCCACACTACTTGTTGGTTGTTCGGATATGCGAGGTATGAGGTGCCTCGGGTTTTGTTCAAACCCAGAACGGACTTGAAAATGGATTGTATGTCTGACGTTGTATTCCTTTATACGGTATTCGTTGATCTCTGCTAAATATATATATGTTTGTTGTTTAACACCCTTCTCTAAGACGTACAAGCTTAGAGGTTATATATTAGTAGGAATCAATGGTACGATATGGATTGACAATGTGGCATGCTAAGATGCAGATGATCAAGGCTTTTGTTGAAAAGCAGGCCTTGTGGTTGATGATCAAAGCACAGCTTGAATAAGCATAGCTTTGTGTATTACGTAGCTTCACGAGCCTCACAACCCGATTGGAGTCTAAAACGGGAGAACGGAATGCAGGGAAAGCATCACGTTTCTTTCTAGCTAGAAGTGGTGTTTGGGTTTTACACGGCCCGACATTTTACTTATGTGGATGACGGAATGAGGCGCCTCGGATGATAGGTCCTATAGGATCAGGAAACGTGTGTTCAGGAATAACTAATCCACAAAGCTGTATGTGTGGACCGGCCCTGCAGCTCTCCAAGGGTTCACTACGGGGGATCCTGAGACATTAGCTAGAGTGTCTCGAATCGGTAAGGAGCTCCTCCCTAGCCTTCACTCATGATGGAAACCCAATTCCCAATACGACCCTACGGACTTGATTGTATTACTAGTATGGAGGCATAGTATATGGTAGCTATGCTTCCTAGGATTGATACATTTACTTTGAAATGTTTTTGAAACATATATACACTAATAATAATATCAAATTCGTTTTTATCGTATCAAGAATTTTTGACCATTATAAGGTAAAACTCTATCCTCTGGTTTGCGTTGCATTGTGTGATGGGACTTGAGTCTTATGATTGTTTCATTTTTCTAAAAAGCATTGTGTTGTTTAACGATTTACTTTATTTTTATGCACTGGCGATCCAATGGAGTAAACCCGTTCCGCGTTAGCGGCGTGGTCCTGTGACTAGCCTTATTATTAGATTAGTTAAGTAAGATTTCTCATACGAGTCCCATGACTGAGTCGCAGTTTGTTTCACTTTGCAAACTCGGGTGCCCTCTTTTCCACACGGGCAGTCGAGTAGCTTTTTGCAGATATTTATCTCTTGAGCAGGATTCTGGATCGAAGCTTAAAGCTGTGTCCAGAGCATAAAAGTCTTCCGTTGTTTATTGTATTAATTTACTGTAATTTATCGTCCGATGTAATTTTATTCGATGTACTCTGATATTCTGTACTCTGATGTAACATTATTGTAATGTTTATAAAAGTCTGCTGTTATTGTTCTGATGTGTTGTATTCGCAGAGTTAACGTGTTCGGGTTTTGAACGATCTTGGTCGATTTTACGATCGATCGGGTCGGGCGAAAACCGAAGCCGTTACAAGAATCGAGAAGATATTTATGGCTTTGGGAAATATGCTTTTAAAAAACAGATTTTTTATTTTAAAAAACTTCGTTTTTGAGACCTATTTGAAAACCATTTTAAAATATTTCATCCGATCTTATAACGACATGCTCTGACACCAAATGTGACACCCCACGTCCGTTAATGTCACTCTATATAGAATGCATTAAGTTTCGTGAAGCGTTATAGGTAAATAAGAACATAATATCACAAGACAGACATGTAAAATAGCAGCGGAATTAAAAACTTTATTTAAATCAAAACATCACGGTCCCAAATACTGAGTTTACATCATAAGATTGAAATAACCAATTACATTAATAATCTGTCTTTCCAAAAATATCAGAGTACAAAAGCATAAAATCATATTTCCCTTGCGAAGCCATAAGAGAGTTGACAAGAAGTCAAAGCGGTAAATCAATATCCAAAATCCAAGCTAAGCTGAAAGAATCCAAATCAACTCTAAGCACTTCCACTCTGAGAACCTGGGGAGGGGGGAAACGGAAGAGAGAGAAGAGGAAACAAAAAGGGTCAGCAATAAAGTCTGGGGAGTCTAGTTACTTTTAAATATAAATAAATAAAAGTATCATGGCAGGTATATAAAATCTGGAAGAACAAGATAACAATAACAAGGACAAGTGTGAACTGAGCAAGATAAGTTTGAACAGAATATACTGCGCTTCTTAAATACGTTTCTCTACATCTCACCAGTACTAGTATCTCTGAAACAGAATGATCCCTACAAATACCGTTCCATTACATCAAATTAAGTCAACCACTTGTGGATGTTGTATGCCGGACGACTCCTGGCAGACTTAAACCATAAGTTTAGACTTAACCTCGTATCGTGGTGTCGTTTCACACTAGACCTATCACATTAGATTATCCACTTGTGGTCGCTGGATATGCCGGGCGGCTCCGGGCAGACTTATTCCATAAGTGTAATCTAATCTCGTGTCTAAGCATGATTACAATTACAATTTTAGGCATATTCATATTTGTAGTTATCCTATTTCAATTATAGGTATCCATGCCCTAAATCAATATTCACATGTGCTCCAGTTTATGCCCCAAATTGACATTTACATATGTTACAATCTATGCCCAATTTCATAATTACATATGTTCTAATTTATACCCCAAATCAATATTTACATATTTCAGTACAAGTTATACCCAAATTCATGTTCACATATTTTTCCAATGTATGCCTAAATTCTGATTCATATTATCCAACACGATATATCCCACAAAATCCATATTCTATATTTCCAAATTTTATGCCCAAATTTATATTCATATTTTCCAATACCAATTATGCCCCCAAATTATGTCTTTCCCAATCATTCCCAATTTCGCATGTTCGCATATTTCAGCGTTAGGACTAGGCTCGAAGGTAGCCGGACTATAAAAATAAAAAGGGAAAAGAGGGAGAGAATCAAAATAGGCATAATAACGAATCAATAATATAATGGTAGAAATAGGCATAAAAACTCAATAGGCATATTATGAGAAGATTAGGCATGGTGATGATATAAACATATAAGAACAGATCTGATGAATATGTCATAATAGAACTGATTAGGCACTAATTCAAGATCTAATTTTTTATATACATATCAAGATTACTATTTAAATATTTAGATCTAAAAATAACATGAACTCACAGTGAATAGATCTAACGAAATGGATCCAAATTACTACAAAGAACACGTTGAATTTGTTGTTGTAGCAATCGTTGAATTTGTATAATCTTTGCTGAATTGGATTTGGAGAAGAAAAGGCCATTCAATTTACGTTGCAGCAGAGCTCCGCCATCGCCAGCATCTTTTTAGATGAATAAAACCTAGGTTTAGGGTCCTTTTTATAGCCTAGAAGCAACGAACCGAGTCCAGGTACATGAAAATGAATATCGCCCAGATCTGCCCGGGGGGGTCGACCCCCCCTTCGGGGGTCGACACCCCGACTATAGGGTCGACTCCCCTGGGGCGGGAAATTTTCCGCTCACGGAAATTCGAAGTTTGAACTGAAATTTTGATTTTCTGGACCTTATATTCATATATATTATTCTTACGCATATACAAACTTCATAACTTCTTCATACGGCATCCGTTTTACACAAACCAAATGTCTATCTTGACCAAAATTTCGGGAGGGACGCAATGGCATAGTCCATTTCCCTTAATTCTTAACATTTAATTTAGTTTTCCTTAATTCATTATTAATAGTGTATTTCACATTAATTATTCTTTACTTCATCATCTTTAGTGTCGTTAAAAATTTTGGGGTGTTACAATAACTATTTGTATGCAATTGACATGGGGCAATAGCTAAGTTATTGAGAATCATCTCTAGATAGGGAATAAAAGGAGGGATTGCCCCGCTCGTCAGCATACCGCGGTTAACTACGACATATCCCGTTGGGGGGAACATCCGCAAATTCACCCTTCCGTCAATCTGGTTTCTTCCTTTTCTGAAATTCCAAACCAGTTGCATAGCTATTGAAATGAGCTAAAAGAAAGTTCCATCTCATGCCTCTTACATGGTACTGTGGAAAGAGCATGAGGCTTAGGAAATTTTTGATTCATTCGGGGAACAGTCCCCGATGTAGTTTCAACAATTCGGTCAGAATTTTCAACACTACCAAGCATAGTTTGGTCCTTAAGATTCTATTGTAATTGATGGCGAGTTAGCATTTCTACATCAATAAATGTTATGTTACTAAAAATTAGTACTACCAAAGACTCAACAGTCAAATAAAAGCCTTGGCGTCGGGATAGGTCAAGCATGACCAAAATAGCTGAAGTTGAGTGTGTCAAAGCAAAAAAAGGTCATGTACAACCGACCCCTATGGGTCGAGTACAAGCAAAACTGACCAGGTTTAAACATGGATTACCTAGGTCTATCCGGTCGCACAACTCCTAACTGCTCGCTCTGACCCGCTCGCACGTATAACCAGATCTATGCCCCCATCAACTCTGGCCTGGTCGCGCATGGTCAGATCATGACGTTCGCTCAAGCTCAACTCAAGGCAGTCACTAATATTCGATCACAACAGGCTCGTTCATTACCAACCCCACATAAAAGCTGGGCAGGGACGACCCTTGTCAAATTAAGTATTGAGCGACCACAAAGGGCGAACATGAGTATGAATGACCACACAAAAAAAGAGGGGGGAAATTTTCGAACCGAGTATAGGATCAAAACAAGTGCAAACGGCAAATTTCTCAATTCCACAATACAAGTGCAACATTGTCACCAATTCAAGTGACAATCAACAAAGCTGTATCAACAACAACATGACCGCGCAAGTATGCGACAAAGGGATGTTGGAAACATTTTGGCAGGCAACTTACAGCCATCAGAAATCCAAAACATCGTACGTATTCAACAAACAAAATGGTTATATAAGAAATCCTACAACGTTAAAAATCAACCCAAAATTTCCAAAAAAACACGCAAGGGAAAGATCTCGGTTAATATTCAGACTCTTCAGATTATACCCAGGGTTCTCGAACTCATACTTCAAATTAAATCAAAGCAAGGTTAACTCACCTACAAACAAACGGATAGCCTCAAATTTAAGAGTGAGTTGGTTCGATCAATCTTGAAGCGGTAGAGCTTTGTTAAGGATATCAAGCACGATCACAATATTGAACTTCGAAGGGCTAATACGATTAAAGTTTGAAAGGAGTTGGAACGACAAGATTCTCTAAGGCAATGCCACCATTAAAAGCTTCTTCGAAGAGGAATAAGACTCAGACAATAAAAAAAGGAGGTGGTACATAAAGTAAGAGGAAGACTAAGAGGTTCAACAGACCAAAAGTGACACATCAGCCCGCTCGCTCAACTATACTGAGTAGGCGAACGAATTCAAATCCAACCAGTATTGTCTATGTATAAACGACCATGGAGCCGTTTGATGTTGTACGAGTACGAACCATTGACAAGTACGATCATCTTATAAGGAACCAGACTTAATCCATCAAATGGTATTACATCTCATTATTTCGATGCATGTAATCTTTATAAATTAAAAATTACAAACTTCAAGGGGCAAATGTTTATCCCTTAAGAATCATAAACACATTGGATGACTAAATCTACGAGCACCCTTAAAGCTCACATACTCATACTCCAATCAGACATAGCAAGGTCGTTCGTACACAACAAAATCATTCGCACATAATGGAGGTCAAGCATGGAATATGGGAATGGCCATTCATAGAAGAAGTCGATCGCTCGCATAAAGTAACTTGATCCTACTTCAAGTAAGTCGCTCGAACAGCAGGAAACTTGGGCACAACACAACTTGAACACCTTGGCAGACCGCTCGCACATAAGGATAGCTTGCTCCGCCTATCAAAACAGTTAGAGCGTCCATTCTACACAACCGGGGTCGGCCATGCCGCATAGCTTGACCTGCAAAGAGGTCGCCCGCTCTTCTTCTGCCCAGTCAATCATTCCTACATCAAAGAGGCCGATCATGCAGGACAAGAAGTAGAATTGATGTCGGTCACACATACCTCTCTACAGTCGTTCGTTCAAACTACCTTGATCGGTCGTACATGTCTCTTGGGCAAGAAACCCAAAGATACCAGGGGTCACACGCGCATCCTGTGTTTGCTCATAAATTGCAACCCTAATCGCTTGCTCATTCCTTGATCAGTCACTAATGCTTCAATCAGATGCTACCTACCGGTCGGTCAGATACCAACTCCTGAAGGGTCACACTTACATTTTTATCTACAAGCCTTGATCGCTTGCCTGTAGACTATGGTGTTGGTCGCCCGATCAGCTGCATCAACCAGACACCATCTATCGGTCAATCGTTAAAAGGCTTAACGTGGTGCTCAGTCCGTCGCCCATACACCAATCCAAAAGCTCTGACCAATCGCTCGCGTACTCATCGCCTGATCGCCCGTTCAATCTGCTCAGATCTATGTAATCGCTCACTCCTATAAAGTCATTTGCATAGGACAGCTGGATACAACTATCGACA
This sequence comes from Allium sativum, assembly GCA_030737875.1. NCBI lineage: Eukaryota > Viridiplantae > Streptophyta > Magnoliopsida > Asparagales > Amaryllidaceae > Allium > Allium sativum. Next base: position 793,075,436 of record CM060924.1, read on the forward strand.
GTTTGCTACAACTAGGTGGTGGCATTTTAGTAATTAATGAGACGAGCAACCCATAGCTAGCATATATGAATTTCAGCTTATTTCTTCATGGGGGTTCACCTATAAATAGGCCATGGCTTCCACCACAGGGGGGGGGACGGCTGGTCGCCACGAAGTGCTGTCGAATTCTTACTTCCACCATTCCTTAGCATTCCAACCACCATCATTATTTCCATTTGAAGATCTTTCATCCGTTTCTGGCTATAAATCCATGGAGATCATCTAAGTGGCAAAAGAGATTGAAGACTCTCCTTCCTCCTCATCTTAAACAAGGACATTCTCCTTCTCCTCCATTGGTCCTACATTTCTTCATTGAATTCCGTGAATCTAAACGAGATCTATGAAAGAGAGAGAGAATATGTTGCAAGAGAAGGAACATGTATGTACAAAGAGTGATTTTATGCCTTGTAATCATTGTCATCATAAGAAAAGCTACATTCATAGTGGATGTAGGCCTAGCTTAGGGCCGAGCCACACTAAAGTCTTCTCTCTATTTTACTTTACTCACATTTTTACTTCTAATATTCGTTGATCGCTGCTTCATTTACTTTCTAATCACATTGGTGAAGTACGGTTCACATACCATTGGTGTTTGAGCCATTTTTTTGGTGAAAGCATTTTGCGATGAGAGAGAGTGAGGGAGGCATTGATATTCACCAAACAAGATGACAGCATTGAGAGCGTTGGATTTACCTGTATTGCCGATCTTTATGGTGAATCAAGCTAAATTCCAGTAGGAAACACTCATTCTTCATACCAAAGAGCCACAAAAATTTCATAACAAAGTTGCCTTGACAAAAACACAAACCCAAACTTCCAGGTGAAATAGTTTACTGACAACAAAGCTCAAATACATCACAAACTGAAAATTACATCTAACAAAAAGTACCTAACAAATCGAATAAATTAGAGGACATTGAACAACCATCACCATGAAACGATCCAACTCAACCAACTGAATGACTGATGGTGCAAAGAATCCCTCACGTTAGCCTACTGACCTAGAAGTTATGCACACAAGTACTCATTAAATAAAGAGAAAGTCTCTAGATACCAGGAAAGGAGCTGGTGAGTTGCGAGTCAAGTCGCGACGCTAGAAATTGTTGCGCTTTGAAGTAACACCGTGCTAGGTACAAACCTTCATAACAAAACAAGTCGAAATAACCTACTGTCGAAAAACAAACCAACTTTCGAAGGAGACAGAGAGCAAGTAGTTTCCAGGAGGGGTCACCGCGCTATGATTTGAAGGGATAACCATAGTTTTGAGAAGAAAGAGTGGTTGTGAAGAGAAAGAAGATTGGTGGAAATTTGGGGAAAAAGGCTCAGATTACATTAGAAACATTTCTCGATGGAGATTCCACGCTAACGAAAGAAAAATTACTTGAGGAAGAGAATTGAAGAATAGAGATGGAAGATAAAGAAGGGTAAAAAGATAAAGGAGGCAGAAGAAATAAAGAAAAGTTGAATAGGAAATTTTGTCGCTGTTAACAGTCTCCCCTTTTATTACAGTTTTGGTATTACATATCCATAATTCCAATTGAATTATATTTTCTAACGTGCGCGTAATAAAAAAGATTCTAATCAGTCACATAAAATTAGGCGCACAAATCAGCCATATACATATGCTAATATTAAGGATTTGGGCTTATTTTGCACATAACAAAAATTTAACATAAAACTGTAAAATTTGATGTAGAAAAGGGAAAAGAGAACCAAGATTATATGTTATTAATTTAACAGGAATCAAATAATGATATATACCACTAATAAAAAGAATATTTTAAATCCACTCACCTGTAGTGCATTCTACGGTTTAGATTTGATTTGGATCTTAGATTATTTTCGGTTCTTTTTTCAGTTTGAATCTACAAATCTATTTAGACATAAAGTTTGGACATCTAATTCTTAAGTCTACTACATCTGTTAGGGACTGAGAAGTTAATGATGATGGTTTTGATGACAAAAACCTTATTTCAATTATTATTATTATTATTATTATTAAATATTTACTAACACTGTTGTCTAGAATATATATATATATATATATATATATATATAGGAAATCTATATAGGAATTGATTATTGGAGACTGTACAATTAAGAGAATCAAGATTTCAAAGTAGAAGAGTTCAAGGCACAAGACTCATGAGTATCAAGAATTCAAGAGTTCAAGAAATATAGAGTAATAGCGTCCAAATATCTTGTTAAAACTCTAGTTAGCACTGAATTCTTTTTTCAAACTTCTTTCACTATTTTCAAATGTTCCAAAATTATCTTTCTATTTTAAATCTATTCTGAAATTGATTTCAAATATACTTCCTTATTTTAATTTTATATCTTTCTATTCTTAGATTTCTTTTAACTCCTAAAATACATTTTAGCTCGTATTTTTAAATTTATACTTAATATATTTTAAATCTTAATTAAAATGGTTTTTACTTACAAATTTAATTATAATTTTATCATAGTCATTAATGTTTTTGATTTACTTAGTTATATTAAGGTTTTAATATATTTCCCATATTCATAGTTTTATAATTTTTATATTATTTTATATTTAGTTTTTAATCATTTCTTAATCATATAAATATATGTTTTTAAATATATATTTCTACTTGGAATACAAAGGAATATAGTTTGTTTAAACTCAGGAATAACCATATTTTATTTGAACATTTTTTACTTTGATTTAAAATTTATTTTTTGAAATAATACTAGGATATGTCGACATACGTGTTTTGGTTTTTTGACATATGTATCGTTTGATTAAAACTGAAAATTTTAAAAGTTGTGTCTTTTGAATTCAAATCTTTTCTAAAAGGATAGGCTATAGGATTAGGTTTTTTTAATAACTTATCATCTACTTCTTCTTCCTTAATCCTCTCACCATTATTCTTCTTAATTTCTCTAATTCTATACTTATACTTTGCTTATTTCTAAAAAAAAAAAATACCAAACTCCTTCTCTTTTAGTTCTCTATCAAACTCTTTCTTAAATTCAAATGCTACTCAAGAGTTATAGAAATTTCATAATCAAAGATCGCAAGTTCAAGTTATATTGAGTTTATCCTCCAAAACTTATAAGGACAGGATTTGGCCGTGTCCCATATAAATCGGCTGGATCTGATTATGTCCCAGAAATCAATTAGGTGTACAGTTGTGGCCTCGAAAATCATTTGAGTCTCACTGTGCACGGAGGCAGTTGGGGTGTGCCCTTCTAGCCCTGAAATCAAGGATTGTAATTTGGATATTAGTCGAATAAAAATCAACATCAACCCAGCGTTGTGCGAGACTAGATGCAGGGGAGTCTCGAACCAGCATAAAATCCCGATGTTTACTTTCCTTTTACTGCTTTTTATTTTTATTTTCTACATCTGTGATTGATTATGTGCTTGTTGAAATACGTGATTTGCATTACATTCTATTTAATTCAAAAGGATTTCAAGAAATTAATAAAATCTATAAAACACTATTCACTCCCTTCTAGTGTTTTATTTGCCTTAAGATTCTTAATTTGCATCCCCAACAATTGGTATCAGAGAGTTGGTTTTCAAAGTTTTCATAATTTGAATTTTTGAGAAGTTTAAATGGAAGCCAACATTGGAATTGCCAATAATATTAGTTCTTTGGTAGAAGGTCAGTCCACTATTAGACCACCACTATTTAATGGCAATAATTATGCATATTGGCTTGTAGAATGAAAATTTAGTTACAATCTGTAGGATTAGACACTTGGAATATCGCACAAACTGAATATGTTGAACCCACTGTTAATTTTGCACAATGGACTAATGATCAGAAAGCCACTGCACAAAATAATTCAATGGTTATGAATATTTTATTTTGTTCATTATACAGGAATGAATTTAATAGTGTATCCATGTGTAAATCTGCATATGAAATCTCGAAAATTTTGTAGGTAGCTCAAGAAGGAACAAGCAAAGTTAAATAGAACAAATATCTATGTTAACCAATCAGTTTGAATTATTTAAAATGAATCAAAATGAGACTATCTCTTATATGTACTACAGGTTCCAAGAGACCGTGCATTCACTAATGGCTTTAGGAAAAATGTATTCTAAGGAAGATCAAGTTAGAAAAGTTTTGAATTCATTAACTTCAAATTGGGGCCAAAAGACACTTGCAATTGAAGAGGATAATGGTATTAGTACGATGAAAATCGAAGAATTAATTGGTAATCTAATGTAGCTTGAAGTCCAGATACAAGGAAGGAAAGAAAATAAGTCAATAGAAAAGAAATCAATAGCATTTAATGCACCAACTGATGATTCTGACTCAAATATCAACAATGATGAAGGGATACCCTTATTGACAAGGAATTTTAAAAAATTCCTTAGATACAAAAAAAGAAATAACTTCAATAGGAATGAGCGAAGAAATTCTATGAAAAATAATGAGATTCCAAATAATATCGGAGTTATAACTACGATGAACCATGCCATATGAATAGATTTTGTCCACATCTAGAAAAATAAAATCAACCTACAATTGATATTTCATTAAAGAAGAGAAAAGAGCATATGCAGCAACTTTGGATGATTCTGATTCATCTTTCAGTGATGAAGAACAAGAAACAAACAATTCAAATATGCACTTCACAACAATTCATGAATCAGAAGAAATAATAGAAAGGATCTAAAAATATGTATGCCTTTACAACAATTTTTTAAATTTTTATTGAATCATTGTTTGCTGGCTTGTTTGTTTGTTTTGATTGATTGCCTTGTTTGAAAATTTGAATTTTATATTCAAAATCCAATGTTTGAAATTTGAAATTTAAAATTTAAAATAATACCTATTTAATAAACTAATAATAAAATAATAGTATAAAAATTATTTTATAATAAATATTATTACAGAAAATAATTAAATAAGAATATAGAGTTAAATAAATCAAATAGTCAAAAATCAAATGTCAATTTGAAAATACATAGGAATATGTTGACATACATAAATGTATATATCGACTTATACCTGACTTTTGAAATTTGAAATTCAAAATTTGAATTTCAAACTCTTGAATTTCCCTCCATTTTTCACCAAACCCAATTGTTTACACCAAAAAATGGCTTAAACACCAAAGGTACTAAAATTGTACTTCACCAAAATGGTAGGGAAATAAATGGAGCCGTACTTAATAATATTTGAAAATGAAAATGCGAGGAAGATAAAATAGTGATAAGGTTTAGAGTGGTTCAGCCTTATATTAGGCCTACGTCCACTATGAAGATAGCTTGCATTCTTATAATGGGGATTACAAAATTCATAAACTCTTTTTTTCATACATCTCTATACCTACTCAATATGCTCTCATTCATATATTTCAATCCTGGGATTTTATGAGAGAATGGTAGAGTTTGAGGAGCAGAAGAATGGGTGAATGATTGAGAAGGAAGATGTCTTTGTTTCCCCTAATTACAAGGTTGTACTTGACTCCATGGCCAAATGGGTGATGGAACTTCGAGTGAAGAAGATGATCATTACTTCCAAGTGTTTGAGGAGTCACTGAGGATAGAATTTAGCAGCACTTTGTGGCTAGAAAGATTGGATCCCTTTTAAGCTGGCAGCCGTGGCGTATTTATAGGTGAGCTCCCTTGAGCAAGTGATCTGAAATCTGTATATGCAGGCTATGGGTCGTTCATCCCCTTAATTACAAACATGTCATCACCTAGCTGTAGCCCGCTGTCCGTAGTTTTATCCAGTTGTCATGTGCGAATATAGGCCGAGATCAGTAATGAAACTCGTGTCTTCCTGGTCCGGGCCATGCATCATGATTTGATTGTAGCCGGAATATGCATCCATGAAAGACAGCAACTCATGACCAGCCATAGAATCTACTAATTGATCGATTCTGGGAAGAGGTAAACTACCTTTCAGATAGGCTTTGTTAAGGTCTGAATAATCTACACAGACTCACCATTTACCATTTGATTTCTTTATGAGAAAAGGGTTGGAGACCCATTTTGGATAGGTAGATTCCTTGATAAAACCATTTTCCATTAACCTGTCGACTTCTTCCTTTAAGGCGCGCGACCTCTCCGGCCCCTGGGTTCTCCTTTTCTGTTTGATAGCCGGAACGCGTGGGTCAATGTTTAGCTTATGGACCGCAATGTCTGGAGATATGCTGCAAATGTCGGAATGGTTCCACGCGAACACATCCAAATTAGCTCTTAAAAAGATAATCAATTGATTTTTTAGTTCAAGGCTTAACCAAGATCCTATATTCAACACACGATTTGGGTCTTTTGGAATTACAACTACAGGAATTGTGATTTCGGCCGATGTTGCCCTTTCGTCCTCTGCACTAGCTTTCCTAGGGTCGATTTCTTTTTGTGCTCCACTATGTCCGCCAGTGCAGGGACCCTTCTTTAATTGCTATAAAGGGAGTTTTTGGATGTGGGGAAGAGCCTCCGCATCCTTTTCCGAGTCCTTTTTCTTAGCCTCCCTCAGCTCTGTCACATAACAGTCTCTTGCAGCGATTTGGCCGCCTTTAATCACACCAATTCCCTTTTCAGTTGGGAACTTCATAGTCAAACACCATGGAGCTAGTGCAACCTTAAAACCCAAAAGAGTTACTCTCCCAAGGAATGCATTGTAAGACAAAAACTCATTTATCAGGACAAAAGTTCGTATCATAGAAGCCCAACGTTCGCCGTCTGCCAATTCCACAGGTAAGTCTATCGTTCCGATGGGTTGCGTAGGTTGACCCGTAAAACCGTGAATCTTATTTGGATATGCGCGCACTTTCGCCTTAGGGAGATTCATTTTTTGGAAGGTGCTTATGAAAATCACATTAACAGATGCCTCTATGTCAACTAGGACCCTTTTTACAACTGCAGGACCGAGACCAATTGTGATCACCATGGCATCAATAGTTGGTGTAACTAGTCTGTTTGCATCTTTATCCTTGAATATCATATCACCGGTCGAAGTTTTGGGCATTTTCATTGGGAGCTCGTTGTTCAGGATCATACATCTTTCCTCTTTCGAGGCATCCTTTAATTCATTAGCATACTTTTCCATATCCGCCCAACTGTTCCCAGCCGGGCGGGGCCCCCCAAATATCATATTGATTACTGTCCTCGAGTCGACTGATATTTGACCTTCCTTACTTGAGTCGGGTTGGCTAACTGTATTATTATGCCCTTGTGCAGCTGAAGTATTTTGAGGATTTTTCACATACTGTTGGAGTTGATTCTTCCTGATGAGCTCTTCAATTAAACTCTTCAGGTGCCGACATTCATTTGTGTTGTGTCCAGGTTGATTATGAAACCGACAAAACTTCCCGGTATTGGCCTGTTGTTCCGTAATTCTTTGTGGTTTTACCTGAGGGAATATACTTGAGTCCTTCGTGGTAGAGTAAATCTTATATGGGGTTTCATTTAAGGGAGTCAATTCTGTTTGCTTAAAAAAATATTGACTTCTTGTGTATTTTATTGTCTCTTTCATTAGACGCTCTCTTATGCCCAGAGTCATCCTTCTGAATTATTTGAGATTCATTACTTTTTCCTTCCTTAACAGTGCTTTTTCTCGTGTCCTTCTGAATATCTAGGGTATCGTTTTCCATGCTCATGTATTCTTCGGCTTTCTTGTATAACTTCTTTAGAGTCTTTGGTTTGTTCATCTTGAGCCACTTCCCAAATTCTGACCTTGTTGATAGCTCCTTTCAGGGCTGCCAATTGAAAGTGTCGGTATACGACTTAGGCAGGATCAGTAATATGGATATGCGGAATGTATGTGATAAACTAACTTGTATATTTACAATAGTTATGCAAATAAATATGAGATAGTGAAATATATCACAAATAAAAAGCAGTAAAGTAAAGTAATAACACTAGGGATTTTTATACTGGTTCGGAGAACCGTCCTACGTCCAGTCCCAGACCTCTCTCTGGAATTTCACTAAACAACAACCTCGCTTCACCCGGAGGAACAAGTTCACAACACACCACTTGATTTCACGGGCTACAAGCTTACCCACTTGATTTCACGGGCCACAAGCTTACCCACTTGATTTCACGGGCCACAAGCTTACCCACCTGATTTGAACGGCTACAGGCTTACCGGAATTTCAATACAAAGTAGTTGATGATTGACTATATATTGTGTCTTCAATACACAGACTAGCCACTTGTAGTACACCCTTCCTATAATCGTATCCTCGAGTATATACTTTGAATGCGTAGATTTAAGGAAGTAGAATGCTTGTTGAATCAAATGATATTAAATTGATTCAAGGATTCAACAAGTATTTGAAATTTGGAGAGCTTTTGTTTTGCAAAGAGTTTGAAAATGCAATTCAGAAATTAGAGAGAATATAGAATGATTTCGGTTACTGTAAAACAAGTTTGAAGTTGTTTATATAATAGTAGAAAGGTAGTAATTCTTCAGGAAGAGTTTCTATAAAAAGTTATGTCCATTTCCTTTGATTATTGATTAGAAATCTCTTCACAAATAGAAGCAACCTTTCAGAAAAAAGCTTGCTGTTTGAAAACGGTCAACTGGTGAATTTCAATCGGTCGACTGGTTGAATTTAATAAAAATTGAAAATTCCAGAAAAATAGCCGTTATGTGCAAAAATACACAGACCGGTCGACTGGTCCATATTCACCGGTCGACTGGTTCGGGTGAGAAAAGTTTTGTTTCCAAAACAAAAACATGAACGCTCGACTGGTGGTATTTTGGGCGGTCGACCGTTTTATTGTTGTGGACCAGAGGCCCTTGGTCCACAGTCTAGATCACTCTACACTTTTTCCCGGTCGGAGCCTGGACCATTTGGGCTTTTTCTGTGACTTTACAATTCCTCAAATATACAGATTTCAGCAACGAAGATATGATATTGTTTTATGCATTCGTGTTATACTTTGAGGATAGATTTTAACCTATTTCTAACAGAACTCAAAGTAAAAAACCTTATCTCTATGAAATGATCTTCATTGCACCTTTATATGTTGGCATCGATCAAAATCTTGTCTCAACATTCTCCCCCTTTTTGATTGATGACAACACCTTCGATTTTCTCCCTCTAAATATAAAGCTTCCCCTGAATTTCTGCAACATTTGTTAGTTCATAATATAAATAATCTTACCTTTTGATTCCTGCATTAACAAATGTTAGTACACATATACTATTACCATGTTAAGCACATAATTTTAAATGATAGTATATGTAACATGAATGATATGAATAATCATAAGAGAAAATATTTCTCCCCCTTTGTCATCGATTAAAAAGAATAAATACCATAATAAGCACAGTAATCGAAAGTAGTAGAGAATACAAATAATTATTGCACCTTTAGGGGGTATTGAATCATGTGATTTTTTGATAAGCTGAGTTTTCAAAGATATTTAGAGATACCGAATAACCTTCTCTTTGTTGTGGTGTACCTGCAAAAAACATAACATATATAGTTTTGGTACCCACTTGCTTTGTTTGGGTCCATCGGTTAGATGGAAGGTAACCATACCCAAGAGGGTTTAATGGAAACTTTAAAGATAAAATTTTCATTATTAACTACTGAATCAAAATAATCATCGATATATTTTTCTTTATTTTTCCAACTTACAGGAACCCAAATACTTAAGTAATTTCTAGTGATATTCCTTTTCGTACTTCTATTTTTATTATAAATACCGCTAGTCATAGAAGTATTCGAATTTCTATAATAATTGGGTCTTGGATGTGCATTAGTACTAGCAGTGATATTCTTATTGTACATAAAAGCATATCTAGTACTATTTCTATGATTGGTTTTATTATATGCTATACCACTTTTATCGTGTAAAGGTCTAGAGCAGGATAAAATATCATTTAAATCATTTTGACCTTTATTAAATTTCGTGAACTTATTTGTACAATTTTCAAATTCGATTCCAAAGTCGCGAGTGACATTTTCAAAGGAAATTTTGTTATTACCAATTTCCTTATTTAATTCAGAAATTTTTTCTTTCAAAGTACCGTTCTCAGTTTTGAGACCAAAAATTTGAGATTCTGAATTAAAAGGAGATTGTAATTTTTCAAAATTTTCTTTTGAAAATGTCACTCGCGACTTTGGAATCGAATTTGAAAATTGTACAAATAAGTTCGCGAAATTTAATAAAGGTCAAAATGATTTAAATGATATTTTATCCTGCTTTAGACCTTTACACGATAAAAGTGGTATAGGATATAATAAAACCAATCATAGAAATAGTACTAGATATGCTTTTATGTACAATAAGAATATCACTGCTAGTACTAATGCACATCCAAGACCCAATTATTATAGAAATTCAAATACTTCTATGACTAGCGGTATTTATAATAAATATAGAAGTACGAAAAGGAATATCACTAGAAATTACTTAAGTATTTGGGTTCCTGTAAGTTGGAAAAACAAAGAAAAATATATCGATGATTATTTTGATTCAATAGTTAATAATGAAAATTTTATCTTTAAAGGTTCCTTTAAACCCTCTTGGGTATGTTTACCTTCCATCTAACCCATGGACCCAAACAAAGCAAGTGGGTACCAAAACTATATATGTTATATTTTTTGCAAGTACACCACAACAAAGAGAAGGTTATTCGGTATCTCTAAATATCTTTTAAAACTCATCTTATCAAAAAATCACATGATTCAATATCCCCTAAAGGTGTTATAATTATTTGTATTCTCTACTACTCTCGATTACTGTGCTTATTATGGTATTTATTCTTTTTAATCGATGACAAAGGGGGAGAAATATTTTCTCTTATGATTATTCATATCATTCATGTTACATATACTATCATTTAAAATTATGTGCTTAACATGGTAATAGTATATGTGTGCTAACATTTGTTAATGCAGGAATCAAAAGGTAAGATTATTTATATTATGAACTAACAAATGTTGCAGAAATTCAGGGGGAGCTTTATATTTAGAGGGAGAAAATCGAAGGTGTTGTCATCAATCAAAAAGGGAGAGAATGTTGAGACAAGATTTTGATTGATGCCAACATACAAAGGTGCAATGAAGATCATTTCATAGAGATAAGGTTTTTTACTTTGAGTCGTGTTAGAAATATGTTAAAATCTATCATCAAAGTATAATACGAATGCATAAAACAATATCATATCTTCGTTGCTGAAATCTATATGTTTGAGGAATTGTAAAGTCACAGAAAAAGCCCAAACGGTCCAGGCTCCGAGCGGGAAAGAGTGCACAGTGATCTAAACTGTGGACCGAGGTCCTCTCGTCCACAGCAATAAAATGGTCGACCGCCCAAAATACCACCAGTCGACCATTCATATTTCTGTTTTGGAAACAAAACTTTTCTCACCCGAACCAGTCGACCGGTGAATACAGACCAGTCGACCGGTCTGTGTATTTTTGCACTTAACGGCTATTTTTCTGGATACCAATTGAAAGTGTCGGTATACGACTTAGGCAGGATCAGTAATATGGATATGCGGAATGTATGTGATAAACAAACTTGTATTTTTACAATAGTTATGCAAATAAATATGAGATAGTGAAATGTATCTCAAATAAAAAGCAGCAAAGTAAAGTAATAACACCAGGGATTTTTATACTGGTTCGGAGAACCGTCCTACGTCCAGTCCCAGACCTCTCTCTGGAATTTCACTAAACAACAACCTCGCTTCACCCAAAGGAACAGGTTCACAACACACCACTTGATTTCACGGGCTACAAGCTTACCCACTTGATTTCACGGGCCACAAGCTTACCCACTTGATTTCACCGGCCACAAGCTTACCCACCTGATTTGAACGGCTACAGGCCTACCGGAATTTCAATACAAAGTAGTTGATGATTGATTATATATTGTGTCTTCAATACACGGACTAGCCACTTGTAGTACACCCTTCCTATAATCGTATCCTCGAGTATATACTTTGAATGCATAGATTTAAGGAAGTAGAATGCTTGTTGAATCAAATGATATTAAATTGATTCAAGGATTCAACAAGTATTTGAAATTTGGAGAGCTTTTGTTTTGCAAAGAATATGAAAATGCAATTCAGAAATTAGAGAGAATATAGAATGATTTCGGTTATTGTAAAACAAGTTTGAAGTTGTTTATATAATAGTAGAAAGGTAGTAATTCTTCATGAAGAGTTTCTACAAAAAGTTATGTCCATTTCCTTTGATTATTGAATAGAAATCTCTTCACAAATAGAAGGAACCTTTCAGAAAAAAGCTTGCTGTTTGAAAACGGTCAACTGGTGAATTTTAATCGGTCAATTGGTTGAATTTAATTAAAATTTAAAATTCCAGAAAAATAGTCATTATGTGCAAAAATACACAGACCGGTCGACTGGTCCGTATTCACCGGTCGACTGGTTCGGGTGAGAAAAGTTATGATTCCGAAACAGAAACATGAACGGTCGACTAGTGCTATTTTGGGCGGTCGACCGTTTTATTGTTGTGGACCGGAGGCCCTTGGTCCACAGTCTAGATCACTCTGCACTCTTTCCCGGTCGAAGCTTGGACCGTTTGGGCTTTTTCTATGACTTTACAATTCCTCAAATATACTGATTTCAGCAACGAAGATATGATATTGTTTTATGCATTCAAGTTATACTTTGAGGATAGATTTTAACATATTTCTAACACGACTCAAAGTAAAAAACCTTGTCTCTATGAAATGATCTTCATTGCTCCTTTATATGCTGGCATCGATCAAAATCTTTTCTCAACACCACTAAGTACCAAGGCTATGGTTTAATGACTTCTGTTGTTGCAGCATGGAAGCGTGTAAGGAAAGCTCTGATGGTTTCCCCAGGCTTTTGTTCCATTGCGCATAGTGACATCACATCCCTTGCCTTGGTGGTTTGTAGTCGAAATTGATCTTGAAACCTCCTTGCCAAGTCGGCGAACTGATCAATACACTTAGGTGGAAGTCTGGTGAACCATAGCGAGGCCACGCCTTCTAGGCACACGGGAAAGTATAAGCACTTGATTTTATAAGTAGCTCTAGCTCCATTCATGTGTTGGTCGTACTTGAACAGAAAAATGTTCGGATCTCCAACTCCGCTATAAGCTGCTATTGTTGGGGGCATGAATTTCTTTGGGAATTTCGCTTGATGGATTTTCTCTATCAATGGATTTTTGCTGGGTGAGAACTCCCACTCTTTCTCTTCATCTTCTTGGGTCGCTTTCTCCTTCATTATTTGTTGGATCATGTCTGTAATGTGCCTCTCATCACCTGCTTGTTCATCGATGTCGGTATCGATGTTTTTATCAGGGCGACCACGATTTGAGCTTCAACGCCTTACACCTTTTTTGGGAAATGTTATGTTGGTGGGAATCGCGATCGTCTGAGCCGCACATTTTTTTCTATGCTATGGAGATCTGTCCTTGGAGTCCTCAACGTCGGCCTCTCCCTTGTCTCCCACTAAGTAGTGAGATCGACCAGGATCTGAGGCTGATGAGTCCTCTTTTTCACCAGAATTATTCACAACATTTGGTGGCAGTAAACTGGTTTGAGCATTAGTCAGGATATCAAACCTTTCCATCATCGTCTTCGTCGTAGCTTCCATATTTTCGTTCAAGTTGGTTACAACCACATTCAACTCATCTCGCGTTACATATGGCCTAGGGGTTTCCCCAGCCCCTTGGTCCAGAGTTTGTGGTATAGTATCATCAACATTATTATCCTCATTGATCGTGGGAGCTTTGGCAGATTTGCTGCCTTTCTTTGACCCGTCCATGGCTTCAAAGGAGAAAGCGGTTTTGGATTTTTTCGCTTTTAGGTTGCTGAACTCTGAAAAGAAGTACGAAGCAAGGAATTATGAACACGGCCCCATGGTGGGCGCCAAAATGTTTACACCAAAGGTACTAAAATTGTACTTCACCAAAATGGTAGGGAAATAAATGGAGCCGTACTTAACAATAATTGAAAATGAAAATGCAAGGAAGATAAAATAGAGAAAAGGTTTAGAGTGGTTCAGCCTTATATTAGGCCTACAACCACTATGAAGATAGCTTGCGTTCTTATAACGGGGATTACAAATACATAAACTCTCTTTTTTTCATGCATCTCTATACCCACTCAATATACTCTCATTCATATATTTCAATCCTGAGATTTTATGAGAGAATGGTAGAGTTTGAGGAGGAGAAGGATGGGTGAATGATTGAGAAGGAAGATGTCTTTGTTTCCCCTAATTACAAGGTTGTACTTGACGTCATGGCCAAATGGGTGATGGAACTTTGAGTGAAGAAGATGATCATTACTTCCAAGTGTTTGAGGTGTCACTGAGGATAGAATTTAGTAACACTTTGTGGCTAGAAAGATTGGATCCCTTTTACGCTGGCAGCCATGGCGTATTTATAGGTGAGCTCCCTTGAGCAAGGGATCTGAAATCTGTATATGCAGGCTATGGGTCGTTCATCCCCTTAATTAGAAACATGCCATCGCCTAGCTGTAGCCGGCTGTCCGTAGCTGTATCCAGTTGTCATGTGAGAGCGACTCTATAGGAGCGAGCATTTTGGATAGACGGGTGGATGATCATGATTTTCTGATGCGGCTATGTCTGATCCTAAGTGAGCAGGCGATGACCTTTTTAGCATGGAGGTGACTGACCAAGGCTTGCGACTTGAGATGTAAGTGTGCTCTTCCTAAGAACTGGTGTACGACTGACCAGTAGGTGGTATCTGACCAAGGTGTTGATGTTCGACTAGTAAGAACATACGAGCGATAGGAGTTGCAATCCATGAGCGGTTGTCAATTGTACCAGCGATCTTGACACCTGCTCTGATATGTACGACCGAACTTTGATATTAGGTCAAGCGTCTTCCATTGCTGTGGGCGACTTGCTTTGTTTTGATTCTTGAGCGGCTTTGTTCCAATATGAATGCCCGACCTTTGCTTCTGCACCCAAATCATGACTTTCTTCGGGCTTGCTCTGTGTAGTTGCATTCCATCCTTTATAAGCTGCTTAAATGCCTTGGACAAAACTATGCACGATCGACCCTAAAGGTGTTCGTTCTGTAGCTCCTACTCAGATCTTGTAACTCAATGTGCGTATGGATTTTTACGGATCAACACCAATGTACTGAAAAGGTGTCCCATTACCAGGGAATATGTCCTTTGATTCTCTATTTAACTATCTATTCTTATTATCTCTCCCTTTGATTCAAAATTCAAACTTATCTTTATTTTCGTATGCTCATAAAGACATATCTCTAATGGATTCCTCAAGTACACAAAAAACAATGAGGTTGACCAAGACAACAAAAGCCTTCCTTTAAAACAACCTGAATGTTATCAAAAATTACATAAGCTATGTATACTTTGGTAAAGTCGATACCGAAAAATTTGCTATTTTTGGTGAATTTGCTACTTATGATCTTGAATCTCTTTCTCATGGAAATGGAATTTTAAGTCTTGTTGATTCTCAGGAAAATGATGAAGTTCGTTATTTGAGTTTTTTTAAAAATATTTTATGCAAACTTGAGTCGTGATTTTATCAACGAAGTGAAAATGAAACTTGGAATAGTGTTGAAGGAAATCAAATTGTTCTGAATTATGATGTTTTAAGTGCAACTTTGGGATGCAAAAATATGGCAATGGATCTCACAGAATTTATGATCAATGAACATGATCTAGAGACCTTCAGCTATATTTTTGAAAGCGATAAAAATTTGGAATTCAAGAGTTTTTTATTGTTTTAAAGCAAGAATTGTAAATTTACTTCTTCAACACACCATCACCCCTCGTTTCGAAAATTTCAACAACCCTATTTTGAAAGTTTGGAAAGCCCTCATTGCTATTTTTGGAAACTACGACATTAATTGGGCTCAAGTGATTTTAAATGAGTTTTTGCCAAAGGATATTTCATCAAAAAAAATACACGCTATATCATGGAATGTACCTTACTCATCCTTCTAAATATCTTTATGTTGATTTCAAAGGAGAAGAGTTTGTTTCTAGGAAAGTTTTCAATTCCGGAAATATTTCTCTTACGAAGATTCCACTTGTGTTTCATCCATATAAAACACATGCAGAAAAACAAGCAAGATTGGAACAAGAAGAAGAAACCGATCATATGTGTTACCACCAAAAATTAACAATGGAAGGACCTAGCGGTAAAGGGGTATCGAATGACCTAAAGCTCACCGAAGGCTCAAGAGGAAGTGGGGCCAAGTACTAGGAAGGGCTAAGAGCAGGAAGAAATAACCAGAAAAGTTGCATCAATTAAAACCCTCCTAGGTGAAAGGATCGTAAAAGCTATGGGATATAACCAACGGGATCTATCCGCCAGGGTCAATCCAACAAAGTCCTTCCGACAGTATCAATCCGACAGAAAGATTCTGTGGCAGAGAGTTATACTGATTTGAAACCAAGGAAGTCAAAAGCAATAAACCCATCGGGTGAGGCTCAAATGATCTTCGATAATGACCTGCCTAAGAACCGATACACCTGAAGGTGAGGACATCGAAGGTACTAAACCAAGAGAACACAAGGATCACCCAGAACCAGCTTTCGGGGCATCTGCCATATGAATACCAAAAGGCCAAATCCACAAATAAAACAGAAGTGACACCAGAGGCCCCCTTCCGAGAATCCAGGATAATTCAAAAAACTCCGTCAAAGAACTAACCGAGACCCAAACAGATATACAGGTTACCCGTACTGATCTACCTAGTACCGAAACCCGCAGCGGCTTCGAACCGGCAGTTATCAACATACATCATGAGGGCAAGCCCCTCCAAGTATTCACAATAAAGTTGGAGGCGTACATCCGAAAGCTTACGTCTAGGAGCCTACATTCAGGAGCTGTTATCAAGGATTCAAATACCTTCCAAAGACCATAACTGATACTTCAAAGACGGCCAGAAGTCAAGCGCCCGAAACTAAGGAAAAAGCGACCAGCAAAGGCCCCCACAGGCCCAATAGCCCATCAGTGGAAGGAGCCCTGAACCACTATGAATAAGGCACTAGGGGTCACATTTAGGGGATCAATTTTTTATTTATATTTGCACTCTTAAAAAGAAGCTTGGCACTGAGATTAATCCGCGGATTTCCCCTATTACATCTATGTCATCCCAACGAAAGTCAAATAAAAAGGGATCTTCTTATAAGAAAATTGCTTTGTAAGTTTATATTGTTATTTTCCAATCATCGCTGTTGCAGCTTATTGTTCATTCTCCAGATAAGCATGGGTTCCCATCAATAGATGTTATCAAATAGGAGAATATACCTCCTTCTCTGAGTTCAAATCCATTCTGATAGTCCTTGGCGATCCCACACCTCCAAGCTTCGATATCTAGGGTGGTGACCCGATTTAACCCAAAAATAGCGAATCCACCTATTTCTCCTTTGGATCAATTCCTGCTAACCCATATCCTGTGTTGACGAAAAATATCGTTAACATTTTGGCGCTAGAAGGAGGGTCTGAACCTCCGATCCTTTGGTTAACCCAATCACATATCTACCTGAGTTGTTCTGTCCTAGATTGGACTAGCTTTGAAGGAGCAAAGTTATGAGTAAAAGACTCAGACATAAGTTTTCAGGATCTCGAGCGGAAAAGTCAAAAACCACCAAGCATAGGGTGAGGGAGGAGCAAAGGTTAAGAGTAGAAGCCTTACGGGTGATAAAGCGGAAGAGAAAAATGGAACTACATGCTTATGATACTGGGGATGATAGCTTTTCCTATATAGGACAAACTTTAGCGCTCCCACCCAATGGATCTGCATTAGAGGATACTAGTGTTTTCTCTCACCTAAAGAATGATCTCTACGGGCAAGTTAAGGGAATGACACTCGAACGAGAGATAATGGACAATTTCAACTGCTTCGCCAACAAATGGTTTAAAGAGATGTTGTCTCAATTTCAGTGTGTTCCGGGAGGAAAGAACTAAAGTATGAGCACCGCAGCTAGGCTAACGCACAAGAGGATTAGGCCCCAACAACAAAGAGGAGAACGTGCACCGAGGGTACCCAAAGAATACTACCTCACTACTTCGATGGAGAACGTTTACTTCCTAACCAAACACGAACTCAACTATTGGATATTCATAAAGAAGAAGCCCAAATACGAAAGGAAAATGGGAGGGCCTTACTGCCATTACCACCTGATGAATGGACATGAGACTAATCATTGCATAACCCTTGGGGAAACCATCGTTAGATTTGTTAGCCAAGGCCAATTACGAGAATTTGTGAAAAGATCGAGGTGAATTCGGTAAGAATCCTTAGGAAAAAGATTACCAAACATGATTCAAGGGTACGGACGTGTAAGCCTCTATCAGTGCCTACGATGGCCTGTATAGAGCATCAAAAGAGTAAACCTTAGTTTTGTGCCTACGATGGCCCCATTTAAATTTCTAAGATCTTATCATCGCCTACAATGGTCAGGATAAGGTGCCTCCTAGAGGGAGGTCGGGCAAGTCCTTGGGCCCTGCTTATGGATAAGCTAGGCAAGCGCGCCAAACGCACATGCCCAGAGAGTGGCCCACAAAGCACGTATATCCTTTTCTTTGACACCAAAAGCTCAAGGAGTGGCTCAGGAAGTATGTACAACCTCTGCTTCACAAATAAAATCCAAAGGGGATACCGAAACAATAAATACCGGAGGGGATTCTGGTCTTCTATTATTAATACCTGAATCTGGGTCGATTCAGTGCTTCACAAATACTGGAGGGGGTTCCAGTCTTCTATTATTAATACTCGAATCTGGGTCGATTTGGCGCTTTACAAATACCTGAGGGGGGTTACGGTCTTCTACTATTAATACCCGAATCTGGGTCGATTCGGCGCTTCACAAATACCCGAGGGGGTTCCGGTCTTCTATTATTAATATCCGAATCTAGGTAGATTCAACGCTTCACAAATACCAGAGGGGGTTCCGGTCTTCTATTATTAATACCCGAATCTGGGTCGATTCGGCACTTCACAAATACCGGCTGGGGTTCTGGTCTTCTATTATTAATACCTGAATCAAAGTCGATTCGGCGCTCCATAAAAACTGGATGGGGTTCTGGTCCTTTATATATCGATACCCGAATCTGGGTCGATTCGACTCTGTACAAATGCCGGAGGAGGGGCCGGTGTTCTATGTATTGACGCCCGAATCTAGGTTGAGAAGACCCTTCACAAGCATTGGAAGAAGGCTCTGACCGTTAGTACACGATTGTCCGAAGGGGTGTCAGGCTAGGACGTCTATTATAAACCGAAAGAGGATTGCCAGCCTTACACCGATACTTAAATCTGAATAGTCCTGAATTGAAATGGATCCGAAAGATAAGTATTTACCAACAGAGGATCTCCAAAGTAATTATCTCAAATTGAAGCAATAATAGGTGTACCCACGGGAAAGGTGCCACAAAACAAAATTTGGGAAGTTGACGGAAAGCTCATCGTCGAAAACAAGTCCAAATAAAAAAGGTTGTATCTTCTCTTACTCAAGGAAACCTCTTAGATCGTTCATTATGCAAACAATTTTTACTTACGTTTCATACCAATGTTATTTACATACTAGACATTGTCAATACACAAGTTTATTCACCAAAAGTTACATTCTCAGTACCCTGATTATGGGTATAATTATACGTCACCATTAAAAAATGTTAATGAATATCTAGGTCCTCTCTATCCCCAGGCAAAGAAGGGTCGATGGAATAACGAAGTGCAACACCTAGTAGCTTGTTAAGTCTAAATGATCGGAAGGTTTAATCTGAAATTTCAAGGCTCTATTGTAAGCCCTACACATTGCCCTAAGAGGCTTATTTTTCTTTTCCAATTCAAAAACGTTTACATGCAAATCATGATTTTCTTCTTGCAAATGTCTAATTTGGTCGACATACCTGACGGCATGGTCGTGAGAATCCTTAATTAACTTAGTATCATAGATTCCTTTCATCTCAGCTACCACTCTTTTACACCACTTAGAAATAATTGATTCCTATAACCCCGGAGGAGGGTTATTCAAGTAATAGCACTTTTGAAGAGCGGGAGCCTTACGAGCTGTCGCAAATCTAGGAGGCGAAGTTCCCATCATTATAGGGATATTCTCGAAACAATGTTCCCATGTCTCGTACTTTGTAGTAACATTGTTTAAATCAATTTCCAAGTTGACAATATGTTGACGTAGGATCCTTAGCTCGTCCTCAAACTCCATAGAAGGTTTAGTATTTATGTATGTCCTCATCCCAAGAATAGTCCTATCCTTTTCCCCCAACAAATCTTTCAAAGCATTAATTCTTTCATTCAAATACTTGATAGTTAAACTCTGATGGAAAATCTGCCTTCCTTGAGACATTGAAGTTTGTTCTGTTGATAAGGGCGCTTCACCATGAGGTGGCGAATCTCCACAAGGATCTACCTACTTGCAAAAGAAGAAGAAGAGAAATTACTTCTTCATGCATTTATTGTTTACATAGCACCCTATCATGTTTAACCCTTAAACTCTTTAGCATAGCTTCACGATCCCCTCTCAGAAAACTAAAGGAGATCTGAGGAAATGCAGTATAAACATTCTTAAAACCCTTAAGGAAACATTTCTCCCTGAAAGCGTAAGTAGGTGTCGTTCGAAACTCCTTTTCGGTCTACAAATCATGCGTAATGCATCCTCATAATAAACTAAATTCTGTCATGATGCCGACAATCATATTAGCCTTTAGGAATAACGAAGGGGAACCCCATACAAGTGTTGCATTGGTTGCAGAACTAAGTTTACAAGTATGCCACCTGCCCTACATAAAAACAGTTTGAACTTTTTGTTGCCTAAACTTTGCTTAAAGCAGGAAAACAATTTTTCTCTTGTCTATTATAACGACAGGAGACTATTCGATGTTAGATATCAAAGGAAAAAAAACAGGTCCAGAGTAAGAATTATACCCGAGGGAAGGAAACTTCATGGCTAAAAGCTTTCTTTCCTCACGGAAGACCGAAGGGGCCATCTTCTCTAGGCAATGACGATTCAGAATTGTGGACAAAATGCTCGCCTGGGAAGCCTCCATCTATGGGACCGTTACCCCCATTCTCCTTATTATTATCAACAGAAGCGAGAGTCCCCCCTTCCTCGCCTAAATCATCCACAAGATGATCAATATATAAAAGGTCCTCAATTGTGGGTTCACTTCTCCATGGTATCTCGATTCCTTCTTCACCCTACTTAATCCTTTCCATAACCCGATCCCGGATAAAAGTAGGAATTTGGGTGGTTCGGAGTTCAGGAAGACTTTGAAGGTTGTCGGAAAGAAGGTGAAATAGGACATCTTCATAGCAGTTGGATTTAATTTATGGGAGGTGGACTTGCAAAAAATTGGAAATCCTATCCTCGACTGCATAGATTATCTGGGCAGCGCGAGAAAGCTTTTTATCCTTCTTCCGAAGCTCATCAGCATGGGTAACCACGTCCTCCGCTATCTGGTTCTCTAAGGCCAGCACCTTGTCAGGTGTTATGTCCTTAGCCTGTCTCTCTTTCTCCAAAGCTAACTCAGTACATTCCAAGGAAGCCTTCAACCTCTCACACTCGTCGCTCAGGACTACGTTTGCATCTCGAAGTCGAGTAATTTCAGTAACAGAAGAAGAAAGAATAGGCTTAGACAAGTGCCATTCCTTGATAGTCTGGGAAATTAGAAACATTCAGCATATAGTTGCGACAAATGGAAATCCCGAAGTAAAAAAGGAAATGTTGTACCTTAAGCTATCGAATTATCAAACGCTGATAAAAATCCATTGTGTCGGAAGAAGTGGAAGGAGACAAGATATCAGAAAATTCAGGTCCCGAAAGAACAAGTTTCACACAATCAGTAAAATCAAAATGAAAATCAAAGAGCCTCGAAGGTTCAGCAGTCTGAGAAGAAGGAGTACGCGACATGGCACCTACACCCACTCCAGATACACTTGGAAGGGATAATGGGAAAACACCACTTCCAATTTCTCTACCGTAGGCACTCCCGAAAATCGCGGAGGTAGAAATATTGAGCTTCAATCTCTTAGCTGGCAGATCGATAGGAAATTCAGCTAACCTCTTAATAGTAGCCGTGGTAGATCGATTCAAGGCATCAATAAGAACAGGGGCTTCCGAAACCGAAACTCCTTGTCAAACGAAAGGCCGGGGAAAGAGTTAAGGACATGGAACGTTAGTGTCAAAAGATCTCAATAAAGAAGCTATCATCAACAAAACATACCCGGAAATAAAGGAGCCGAGGGAGCGAACACTTCTGAACATACCGATAAACGTTTAGAGCCAGGAAGACGGATAGGTGGGCGCCCCAAGACCTTACGTCTATTAGAAAGAAGGTTATAAAGACACAACTTTTCCTTGGTTAGTACAGTGGACCGACTTGGCTACTTTTCGAGTAGTTTCAGAATAAGCTCAGATACGCGAGATTCGCTCTCGGTTAAAGACACCCCCTTAAAAGCAAAATTTGAAAGAAGGAAATTAAAGATGAGCCACAAATGGAAAAGTATCGTGAAGGGTTAAGAAGACTAACTACGATCAACAAATTGGCCAGAAATACCAACAGGACATTTAATAAAGAAAAAATGATCTCCCCAAGGTATAGCCTTATCCGCGCTGTCGTTGACAATCTTCCGCAAAAGGGTAACATGGAATATGGGGAAGTCAACACCTCTTGAAAAATGCATCAGATGTCGAACGAGGTTCGTAGTAAGAGAAGCCTGACCCGATTCCAAAACAAGTACTTCCAGGCATAATAGCATTTTGTAAGTGTTTGGTAGAAATTGAATGGGCGCAATTTTCAAATCCCGCAGAAGTCAAAACATAAAGGAAGGAAAATGAAAGAAGCCTCCATGCCAGATATGTACAGCTGAATAGGCGAAATATCCTTCAGGAGGATGCATGATGTCATCACGATAGGTAGCGGGAATAGCTCTACATTGTCCATCCCAAAGCTGGCAAGAATGGAGTTTACTTCATCTTGAGAAGTAATCAGCGATTTCTTCAAGAGAAGAGATTTCCTCCTCCGAGAAAGATCACAAGCGTCAGTGGATGATAAACTAGAACTCCTTTTATCAGACATAGTGCCGCCAGGTAAAAAGTGAAGAAAAAGCAGTGGTAATTATGCAAGGATATTTACCCAAATCCCACCGCACAAACAAAGACCAATTAGCGTTCCCCTGCCAAGGAAGATCAAAAGACTCTGATATGACACTTTGGAAAAGACAGAGAGTTAGACTTGGAAAGGCGAAAATACCCCTTTACTTGGGGGGAGGGGGTTAATGTTACCACCAAAAATTAACAATGGAATGAGCTGGCGGTGAAGGGGTATCAGATGACTGAAAGCTCACCGAAGGCTCAATAGGAAGTGGGGCCAAGGACAAAGAAGGGCTAAGAGCAGGAAGAAATAACCCGAAAAGCTGCATCAACCGAAACCCTCCTAGGGGAAAGGGTTGTAAAAGCTACGGGATATAACTAACGGGATCTATCTGCTAGGGTCAATCCGACAAAGTCCTTCAAACAGTATTAGTCTGATAGAAAGATTCTATGGTAGAGAGTTATACTAATCCAAAACCAAGAAATTCAAAAGCAATAAACCCATCGGGTGAGGCTCAAACGGATCTTCCGTAATGATCTGCCTAAGAACCGATACACCTGAAGGTAAGGGCATCGAAGGTACTAAACCAAGAGAACACAAGGATCACCCAGAACCAGCTTCCGGGGCATCTGCCATACAAATACCGAAAGGCCAAATCCACAATAAAACAGAAGTGACACCAGAAGCCCCATTCCGAGAATCCTTGATACTGCAAAAAACTCCGTCAAAGAACTAACCGGGACCCAAGCAGATATACAGGTTACCCGTACTGATCTACCTAGTACCGAAACCCGCAGCGGCTTCGAACCGACAGTTATCAACATACATCATGAGGGCAAGCCCCTCTAAGTATTCACGATCAAGTTGGAGGCGTACATCCGAAAGCTTACGTCCGAGAGCCTACATTCAGGAGTAGTTATCAAGGATTCAAATTGTAACATCCCATATTTTTCGATCATTTAAATTATTGAATTTAATCGAATTTTTGAATTTAAAATGGTTTCAAATATAAAATTTATATTTGAGATGCGTCTAATTAAACTTAGCGTAGGAATTAATTTCGTTGGAAAATACGCAAGTTTGTACCGTTTGCGTTAATTTAATTAAATAATTAATTATTGCTACGAACAAAACGTTGTCGGAACTTCAGCGGATTTGAACTAAAAATACTAAATTGTATTCTGAAGAGAACCTCATTTTTTGTTTCATGAAATTCAGACATATGAACCACCGTATGCATGTCCGTATATATGATTTTATGTTAAAAGGGATCTGTAACGCGTTTTGATCAAAGCGTCATAACATTGCAAACTGTGTACCGTTGCGTCCGTCTCGTCGAGCTGGTTTCCGCAATATATTCACTTGTCAATTTCGGTGCTCAATTCGTGATGAAATTGCAAAAATGCTTGTATGGTTCATTTTTGAAACAAAGTCATTTGAGTTCGACGTGTCCCTATTCCGATTCAACATATTTTTATAGCCATTTTGGGTGTGCAAAACCAGTCTATATCATTTTGCATAGCGCTTAAAAGGGCAATAATGGGAAGAAACGTTCACCTTCTTATTTAAACATGCACGCACATGTTATTTTTCAACCATCCATTTAGAGAACATTTTCCTTTCCCCTTTCTATGACTGTGCGTCCTTCTTCTTACCCAAACCATTCACTTCTTTCTTTATATTTCCACACGTATACATTAACAAAAAAGTTGGAAGTAGAAAAGGAACAAAATGTTTGAAGTGGTAAAAGTTTACTCAGTAGTGATAAGTTGGCATACACAACACATTATGATCCATTTATTTTATGAGTTCTAGGCATCTCAGTTTCAAATTATATACATATACACACGAAAAATCGAGGTACTTTTAAATCTCAATTGACAATTTTTTATTATTAAATATATATTTCGAACTGTGCCAATTCATTTGCCCTAACGCTTTAGTACCCAACCATCGTTATAATTCATGTACATCACAACCGTCCAAATGTTTATATATGTCCCTGAAACCTACGTCTCTTTGGCATACTCTTCCCCCCTTTCCCTTTTTCTCAGCCGAACAAATCCACTTTCCCAAAAATCAAAAATGGTTTCCACCTTTCCCAATTCAATGACCACTGCCAGAATTAAATCGCTCCACCGAAATCCAAATCGCCTCTGCCCTCCTCAAATCAGATCACCGATCGTGCGCCGCACACCCGCAAGGTTGATGGATCTCGCCCGCTCCAGAGCGTAGCCACAGTTCCGATCATTTTCTCCTCCGAGCCGTCAGCCGCTCTTCGCATCTCCACCTCCTGCGTTTTCTACTGTTTCAAGGTGAGTATTTGGTCACGGTTAATGTTTACTCAAGTAATTTAACTTCTTAGGGATTTGAATGTAATTGTCATATTGTCTGTTAAATTGATTTGCATGTGCTTGCCTGCTGCCTCCATTGATTTCTCCATATTAATGCTGCACTGGTTTTTCTTGTTGAATGTCAATCCTTATATACTTGTAGATGTTGTACCTGCTTGATTTGTTTTGAGTTTAATTACATGCTGGTAATATATATGTAAAAAAACTGTAGTTAGCTGAGATAAATTAACACTTATTGATCACTGTTTGTCATGATATATCACATGTATTCACATGCATTGAACACATAATGTTTGAATAGAAAGCATTCTAATTTTATTGTTTCAAAGGAAGTTGCAATGCCCCAAGTTTTAAAAAGAACATATAGGGCAAAGTCTCAATGTCTTACGTGGGAAATGGCACTTCCCACTCTATGCTTTGATCCTATTATAATTGTCTGTATTATAATGGTCATTTGCCTTTATCCTCTCTATGCTTTTGTTGTCTGTAGCTAGGTGATTTCATCCTATTGCTTTGGTGAAAAAAATGGGGAAAAAAAACAAAAAGGTTGACTATCTTTTGAATGCATAGCCTGTAGCATTATTTGGTTGGCTACTCCTTTATATTTGTTGATTCTTTTGTTGCATTCTGTTGACATGAACTTCTACTTGTATGTATATAACTGTAAATGTATGTATATATGTAAAAGATTTCTCCATTTTGCAAAATTTACACACAAGAATTTTTTCAAAGAAAAGATCATCAAAAGTAATGTTTTCAAAACAATGTTTGAAGTTTTTATTATTATCATTATTATTATTCCTTAATGGTTTCAATTAAGAGAAATTTATTATTTCCAATGGATTTTGATATAGAACATAAAGAATTAGTTGGTTATTTCAAAAACTGAGGATAAATGTTTGTGTTAAATTTGGTGATACAAAATCACAAATTGATTGGAGCAAATTTGCAAAGAATGGAAAGTAAATATTTTATAATGGGAATGCATTGATTGCATTTGATGAGATGGCAGGGAAATAAATGAAGGGATTAATTTTCTTCCATTTATGCTAAAGTAACGGATTGATTTACTTTCTATGTTTGCACAATTGTTGCTATGGTAATTTTTCCTCCATTATATTATTACCATATGTTGGTAATTTAATTGATGACACACATAGATTTGCACTAGCTATATATTAAGGGGTAGATTTTAGTGTAAACCGATCCTGGCTTGGAGCAAGTGATCCCCAATGGTGTCTCTTCTTGTTAAACCTGATTGAGGTTTGGATATGTAAACTCTTATTTTGTAATCTCTTGTAATTCTCTCATGTGGAATAAAATCTCTCTGTTGGACTGGACGTACACTATGATGATAGTGGAACCAGTATAAATATTGTGTGTCTCTTTGTTTCTCTTTTACAGTTATTTACTATGTTGTTGATGTAATAGAATAATTGCTATCAGATTAGATTGATGTACAATTGGCAAATCTAGATCCTGCTTATTGTGCTTCCGCATTCGTGCAATTTTCATAACAGATTGGTATCAGAGTAATTTTTGCACAACAGTTTTAACCCCTTGTTTATACTTGATTGCATTAAAATGGATGTGCTTATAATCCTGCACCTTTTATCTTGACCACAACTTGTGACGTAAAACTTGAACTTAACAGCTACATTTGGCACTGATATTTCACCTTTTAATAAGCATACCACTCTATTCTTGTCCATCCTGAAATTGATTAACCAGATCATTTGTTGCTTTGTGTGGTTTGTCAATTGCATGTTGCTTTGTGTTGCTTTGAAAATCATTATACACACACACATAAGTGTGTACATATGCATTTCTTTCTCATGTCCACTGCCGTATTCATTCATTTGAAGATGTAGTTTTTTTCTCTTGAATTACTTGTACATATGCATGTATCATACTTTTATTTTAGCTGTCTGCATTCCTTGTTCCTCTTGTTTGCATGCTCATGATGTTTCATGTTGGAATAAATATATGGTTTTTGAATAATAAGCATGTTGTGCCTTATTGAAATATAACCTAACATGCTTGGAGTGTGTTGTCCTGAATAATATCATGCACCAATGTTAAGATTTGTTTTATAATTGCCTAAGGATAGCTATACTTTCATATCTTAGGTATTCTAATATTAGATAAAGATGTATATGTCCAAACTAACATTAGCTTTAGCAAATTTACATCCCAGATCTGGATGTATTGTGAATTGTAGAATCGGAATCTTTGTATGAGTATTTATCTTGATTTGAAACATGATCATATTGTTTGTCTCTTGAACCAGTATGTTGCTTTTATCGTGTCCAAATCTGACCATGAATACTTGGCATATATTCGGAATTAGAACTTCATATTCAAGTTAGGATTAATTATTTTATTCAGTGCTTATTGAAGTTAATTTACTTGAACAAAGATTAATCATGACTCGAGTGTTTTATGTTTTTGCATGGAATGCTCGGGTCAAATACGAGTGTTGCAGATTTAAAGATTTTAGCTCGTAAAGAAGAGAGGCACGCCCGCACAGATTTGAAAAATTTGTTGTAAAAATTATTTTATGTAAAATCAATGTTTTAATTCTTCCGCTGTGTAAAAATTTGTGTAACTTTGATATTTTGTGTAAATTTATTCCGCTGTAAGAAATTGTATTATGTGATTTCTGTGTTTGATTCTGTTAAACCCGTAAGTTAAATAACAATCTGTTGTTTCGAACGGTTTATGTTGGTTTAATTACCAACTTGAAGCGGTCGAAAAGGCAGGGCGCTACAGTTGGTATCTGAGCTTTGGTTATACAAAGCTTAGCTTATGGTGTTTAATATGAATCGTCACTGGAATCACTGTAAAGAGAGCGTATTTTGAAAATATAAATTATTTTGAAATTAAATAAATCATTTAATATGATTGTTTTGAAACTAATATTATGAAAGAGTAGCGCCGCGGAAGCGTTTTGAAATTAGTAAATTTTGAAAAAAACTTATTCTGAATTTTATAATTTGTTTTGAAATATATTGTGTTGTCTTATATATTTGGAAATGATGTATCTTATAAAACAGAAATTTGAGTATTTTATTCGACGTCAAGGTTGGGCTATTGAGTATGTAAGATTTTGAATATACGCGTAGCTAACGTATGTACGAAGTCTTATGCATACTAGATGGATATGAAGTCACACTCTAGTCGCTTGAAAATGATTCTGGTGATTGTTGCAACATCACCATTATTTATTTTCGAGTTTCGAAATTAGGATAATCATATGATTCTGATTGAAACGTCGAGAAATACTTAAGTTATTTTGATAAATGTTTCAAATGAAATGCTTGGAACTTATATAGGTATGAGATTAATTCGAAAACCACTGATTTATATGATAATTGATTTAAATAATAGTCTTATATAATGGAATTTATATTAAACATGATGTTGAAAAAGAAATCTTATGTAACAGATATTTATGTAAGTACGTCGAACTCAAAAATTGCGACTTAATAAAATGGAATTCATACGAGTTATGTTGACATTTACCTGTTGAGTTATATGGAAAATGATTTACGAGAGATATTTGAGAATATCAAGAACGAATGTTATTCGAACATGAAACAAAATCCAAATAGTTAATTCTAAAATGTTAGAATTTGAAAATTGATAATCTTATATTTATATAAGTGTGGAAATGAAATAGTTTTGAAAGCTATGACTATAAAAAAATCGGCAAAGATTCGATATTGAACAATTTGATTCTTATATAAAATTGGAAGTTATATAAGTATGTGGTGAATTTGATATTACTGATTTGAACAAATCCCAATTGGAAAGGAAGAAAAATTTATGTAAATGGAATTTTATATAAGCACGATATATGCGATGTACGAAATGAAAAATACTATATGTAGTATTATCTGTTTTGAAGTCGAAGATATGGAAAGTACTTTCTATCGAAAATCGTGATCCTACTTGATAGGGTTGCGTTGGAACTCCGCACGGAGTGTCCATCGGAAATCTGGGTCCTACTCGGTAAGAACACGTACTGGAATCCCACTCGGTGGGGTCACTTTGATTTATTTATATTCACCTGCTGTTTCATAGCGTAATTCGAGGGGCGAGATGCCTACAGTTACAAGCGATTCTACTGGGATAGTGGCGTAACCGCTGTGTAACTACGATCTATAACTATAGCGAAATTCGAGGGGCGAGATGCCTACAGTTACAAGCGATTCCACTGGGATAGTGGCGTAACCGTCGCGTAACTGCGATCTATGGCAACAACCATGGCGAAATTCGATAGGGTGTGATACCTACGGGCACAAGCGATTCTACTGGGATAGTAGCGTAACCGTTGCGTGTCCGCGATCCATGGGGGAATGTATTTTCCATATCTGTTTTAAAAGTTTTAAGTATTTTCACTGGAAATTGAAACAAGTACATTGAGTACTTGGAGATTTATAGTCGTGTGTCTGATCAACGTCTGACTAAATTCTGTAAGAACGAAAATAAACTTGTTAAGATTTCGAGTTATAAAGTATTTTAACGTTAAATAATAAATCAATAACATGAAAATTTAATATTATATCACTTCAACATAATAAACTAAGAAAAAAGTTTTAAATATTTTCTGAAATTAACTATTTTGAAATCTATTAAAGTATTAATTATTCGTTCCCTTCCTTTTCGAGGACGAAAAGTTCTGAGTGGGGGAAATTGTAACATCCCATATTTTTCGATCATTTAAATTATTGAATTTAATTGAATTTTTGAATTTAAAATGGTTTCAAATATAAAATTTATATTTGAGATGCGTCTAATTAAACTTAGCGTAGGAATTAATTTCGTTGGAAAATACACAAGTTTGTATCGTTTGCGTAAATTTAATTAAGCAATTAATTATTGCTATGAACGAAACGTTGTCGGAACTTCAGCGAATTTGAACTAAAAATACTAAATTGTATTCTGAAGAGAACCTCATTTTTCGTTTCATGAAATTCAGACATATGAACCACCGTATGCATGTCCGTATATATGATTTTATGTTAAAAGGGGTCTGTAACGCGTTTTGATCAAAGCGTCATAACATTGCAAACTGTGTATCGTTGCGTCCATCTCGTCGAGCTGATTTCCGCAATATATTCACTTGTCAATTTCGGTGCTCAATTCGTGATGAAATTGCAAAAATGCTTGTATGGTTCATTTTTGAAACAAATTCATTTGAGTTCGACGTGTCCCTATTCCAATTCAACATATTTTTATAGCCATTTTGGGTGTGCAAAACCAGTCTATATCGTTTTGCATAGCGCTTAAAAGAGCAATAATGGGAAGAAACGTTCACCTTCTTATTTAAACATGCATGCACATGTTATTTTTCAACCATCCATTTAGAGAACCTTTTCCTTTCCTCTTTCTATGACTGTGCGTCCTTCTTCTTACCCAAACCATTCACTTCTTTCTTTATATTTCCACACATATACATTAACAAAAAAGTTGGAAGTAGAAAAGGAACAAAATGTTTGAAGTGGTAAAAGTTTACTCAGTAGTGATAAGTTGGCATACACTACACATTATGATCCATTTATTTTATGAGTTCTAGGCATCTCAGTTTCAAATTATATACATATACACACGAAAAATCGAGGTACTTTTAAATCTCAATTGACATTTTTTTATTATTAAATATATATTTCAAACTGTGCCAATTCATTTGCTCTAACGCTTCAGTACCCAACCATCTGATAATTCATGTACATCACAACCGTCCAAATGTTTATATATGTCCCTGAAACCTGCGTCTCTTTGGCATACTCTTCCTCCCTTTCCCTTTTTCTCAGCCGAACAAATCCACTTTCCCAAAAATCAAAAATGGTTTCCACCTTTCCCAATTCAATGACCACTGCCAGAATTAAATCGCTCCACCGAAATCCAAATCGCCACCGCCCTCCTCAAATCAGATCACCGATCGTGCGCCGCACACCCGCAAGGTTGATGGATCTCGCCCGCTCCAGAGCGTAGCCACAGTTCCGATCATTTTCTCCTCCGAGCCGTCAGCCGCTTTTTGCATCTCCGCCCCCTGCGTTTTCTACTATTTCAAGGTGAGTATTTGCTCATGGTTAATGTTTACTCAAGTAATTTAACTTCTTAGGGATTTGAATGTAATTGTCATATTGTCTGTTAAATTGATTTGCATGTGCTTGCCTGCTGCCTCCATTGATTTCTCCATATTAATGTTGCACTGGTTTTTCTTGTTGCATGTTCATCCTTACATACTTGTAGATGTTGTACCTGCTTGATTTGTTTTGAGTTTAATTACATGCTGGTAATATATATGTAAAAAAAACTGTAGTTAACTGAGATAAATTAACACTTATTGATAGTTTGTCATGATATATCACATGTATTCACATGCATTGAACACGTAATGTTTGAATAGAAAGCATTCTAATTTTATTGTTTTAAAGGAAGTTGCAATTCCCCAAGCTTTAAAAAGAACATATAGGGCAAAGTCTCAATGTCTTATGTGGGAAATGGCACTTCCCACTCTATGCTTTGATCCTATTATAATTGTCATTTGCCTTTATCCTCTCTATGCTTTTGTTGTCTGTAGCTAGGTGATTTCATCCTATTGCTTTGGTGGAAAAAAAATGGGAAAAAAAAACAGAAAGGTTGACTATCTTTTGAATGCATAGCCTGTAGCATTATTTGGTTGGCTACTCCTTTATATTTGTTGATTCTTTTGTTGCATGTTGTTGACATGCACTTCTACTTGTATGTATATAACTGTAAATGTATGTATATATGTAAAAGATTTCTCCATTTTGCAAAATTTACACGCAAGAATTTTTCCAAAGAAAAGATCATCAAAAGTAATGTTTTCAAAACAATGTTTGACGTTATTATTATTATCATTATTATTATTCCTTAATGGTTTCAGTTAAGAGAAATTTATTATTTCCAATGGATTTTGATATAGAACATAAAGAATTAGTTGGTTATTTCAAAAACTGAGGATAAATGTTTTTGTTAAATTTGGTGATACAAAATCACAAATTGATTGTAGCAAATTTGCAAAGAATGGAAAGTAAATATTTTATAATGGGAATGCATAGATTGCATTTGATGAGATGGCAGGGAAATAAATGAAGGGATTAATTTTCTTCCATCTATGCTAAAGTAACGGATTGATTTACTTTCTATGTTTGCACAATTGTTGCTATGGTAATTTTTCCTCCATTATATTATTACCATATGTTGGTAATTTAATTGATGACTCACATAGATTTGCACTAGCTATATATTAAGGGGTAGATTTTAGTGTAAACCGATCCTGGCTTGGAGCCAGTGATCCCCTATGGTGTCTCTTCTTGTTAAACCTGATTGAGGTTTGGATAT
Organism: Allium sativum; assembly: GCA_030737875.1. Lineage (NCBI taxonomy): Eukaryota > Viridiplantae > Streptophyta > Magnoliopsida > Asparagales > Amaryllidaceae > Allium > Allium sativum. The sequence continues at coordinate 793,108,228 of CM060924.1, forward strand.
GTAAACTCTTATTTTGTAATCTCTTGTAATTCTCTCATGTGGAATAAAATCTCTCTGTTGGACTGGACGTACACTATGATGATAGTGGAACCAGTATAAATATTGTGTGTCTCTTTGTTTCTCTTTTACAGTTATTTACTATGTTGTTGATGTAATAGAATAATTGCTATCAGATTAGATTGATGTACAATTGGCAAATCTAGATCCTGCTTATTGTGCTTCCACATTCGTGCAATTTTCATAACAGATTGGTATCAGAGCAATTTTTGCACAACAGTTTTAACCCCTTGTTTGTACTTGCATGCATTAAAATGGATGTGCTTATAATCCTGCACCTTTTATCTTGACCACAACTTGTGACATAAAACTTGAACTTAACAGCTACATTTGGCACTAACATTTCACCTTTTAATAAGCATACCACTCTATTCTGGTCCATCCTGAAATTAATTAACCTGATCATTTGTTGCTTTGTGTGGTTTGTCAATTGCATGTTGCTTTGTGTTGCTTTGAAAATCATTATACACACACATAAGTGTGTACATATGTATTTCTTTCTCATGGCCACTGCCGTATTCATTCATTTGAAGATGTAGGTTTTTTTTCTTGCATTACTTGTACATATGCATGTATCATACTTTTATTTTAGCTATCTGCATTCCTTGTTCCGCTTGTTTGCATGCTCATGATGTTTCATGTTGGAATAAATATATGGTTTTTGAATAATAAGCATGTTGTGCCTTATTGAAATATAACCTGACATGCTTGGAGTGTGTTGTCCTGAATAATATCATGCACCAATGTTAAGATTTGTTTTATAATTGCCTAAGGATAGCTCTACTTTCATATCTTAGGTATTCTAATATTAGATAAAGATATATATGTCCAAACTAACATTAGCTTTAGCAAATTTACATCCCAGATCTGGATGTATTGTGAATTGTAGAATCAGAATCTTTGTATGAGTATTTATCTTGATTTGAAACATGATCATATTGTTTGTCTCTTGAACCAGAATGTTGCTTTTATCATGTACAAATCTGACCATGAATACTTGGCATATATTCGGAATTAGAACTTCATATTCAAGTTAGGATTAATTATTTTATTCAGTGCTTATTGAAGTTAATTTACTTGAACAAAGATTAACCATGACTCGAGTGTTTTATGTTTTTGCATGGAATGCTCAGGTCAGATACGAGTGTTGCAGATTTAAAGATTTTAGCTCGTAAAGAAGAGAGGCACGCCCGCACAGATTTGACAAATTTGTTGTAAAAATTATTTTATGTAAAATCAATGTTTTAATTCTTCCGCTGTGTAAAAATTTGTGTAACTTTGATATTTTGTGTAAATTTATTCCGCTGTAAGAAATTGTATTATGTGATTTCTGTGTTTGATTCTGTTAAACCCGTAAGCTAAATAATAATATGTCGTTTCAAACGGTTTAAGTTGGTTTAATTACCATCTTGAAGCGGTCGAAAAGGCAGGGCGTTACACAAATACCATCCAAAGACCATAACTGATACTCCAAAGACGACCGGAAGTCAAGCGCTCGAAACCAAGGAAAAAGCGACCGAAAAAGACCCCCATAGGCCCAATAGCCCATCAACGGAAGGAGCCCTGAACCACTATAAATAAGACCACAGGGGTCACATTTAGGGGATAGATTTTTCCTTTATATTTGTACTTTTAAAAAGAAGCTTGGTGCTGAGATTAATCTGAGGATTTCCCCTATTACTTCTATGTACTCCCAATGAAAATCTAATAAAAAGGGATCTTCTTATAAAAAAATACTCTGTAAGTTTATATTGTTATTTTCCAATCATCACTATTGCAGTTTATTGTTCATTCTCCAGGTAAGCACGGATTCCCATCCATACATGTTCCCAAAGAAGAGAATATACCTCTTTCTCTGAGTTCAAATCCGTTCTGATAGTCCTTGGCGATCCCACACCTCCAAACTTCGATATCTAGGGTGGTGACCCGATTTAACCCAAAAATAGCCAATCCACCTATTTCTATTTGGATTCGTTCCTGCTAACTCGTCTCCGGTGTTAACCAAAATATCGTTAACAATATGGATATTGAAAAAGAGGAAGATAATACTTCCTTACAAAGCATTGAATTTCCTGCTAACCCTTCCAAGAAAATCTTTCTCAAAACCAAATGATTTCCGCTAAGAACTAAAAGACACCAAAAATGTGATGACCCAAACCCCTAATTTCGGGTAGAAAGGATAGTCATTGGAATATAACACATTAATCACAACAACAGAACACTGAACATATCATAACATCAGATAATAATGTACATGAGTTTATATCAAATGATAGTATCAGAGTATACAACATCGCAGGATCATAATTATACATAACAGTGTTTCAGATAGCAAATAAATACACAGAGGAATCAAAATAATGAACACCAAAAAGTCTGGGAGAGTTCAAAAGAAACATCAAAATCCTATCCAACTCCAAGTCCAAAACTAGCTTCCATGCTCCCATACACATCCAAGAGAAGGAAGCTGATAACCTGTTTACTTGGTTGCTCATGTGAAAATATGGGCACTTGATTTTGCAAGGGAAAATCAAACTACGGGTCAGTCATGGGACTGATATGATAAACCCTACAGTTAACTTAACTTATTTTAAATTAAGGCGTATCATGGGACCACGACATATAATACGGATCGGGTTTACTTCACATGAATGCCAATGCATAAAACCACACAATTCTTTTTGAAAAATGAAGCCATTATAAGACTGAAGTCTCATCACATAATGAAAGCACAAACCGGAGGATAGAGTTTTACCTTACAGTGGCCAAATATTCTTGATACAAGAAAATCCTTTGATATTATTAGTGTTTAAGTGTTGAAAACAACTTCAAAAATAAATGTATTAATCTTAGACGGCATAATACCCCCATCTTGTTATGTCGTCATATAGGTTTACAACTAAACCGTAAAGTCTCGTATTGGAAATAAGATTCCATCATGAGCCAAGGCAAAGGATCTTCCTTATCTGAACTTTAGAACATCTCTAGCAAAATGTTCCAGGGAAAACAATATGTATCCCTTGGAGCGGCAGAGCTGATCCACCTATCTCTGATGGATTGGACAATTTCTTGAACATAACGTTCCCTTGTCCTATTGGGCCTACAATATAGTCAGTACGTCGACCATCATCCGAGGCGCCCCAATTCCAACATCCACATAAGTAAACTTCTTGGGCTCCATACCGTGGCATCACTTTGATCTAGAAAGAAACGTATGTCCTCTCTACGGTCCTTCATCCCGTTTCTGGCTCATACCGGGGTGTGAAGCTCGAGACTTAACGCACCACAAAGTTCTGCTTTTCAACAAAAAATTTGATCTATCTGCCAGCAGCACTTAGCATGCCACATTGTCAATTCACACACATGATTACTTTCCATTAGTAATATAACCTTTGAGCTCGTATGTCTTGAAGAAGTGTGTTAATCTAAATGATAAATTCTCCGCCACCACAGATATATCAGCAGAAAAAACTAATTGTTTATGTTATGAAATACAATGTTAAACATAGAATCCATTTACAAGTTCGTTCTGGGTGGCACCTTATTCCTCGTCCCATATGTCCAATTCATGAGAGAGGCCCTTGCTCATCTGGACAATCAACAAGTATGTCCATCCCATTGCCACTATAACCCTTTCAAAGGAGATACCCAATCCAGGGCATCAACAAGCAGTCCATTCGATGTGAGGATTTCTGGTCTTGCACTGTCTTCAATATCTTCGATTTTTAATCATCGTTCAATTATTCGAAATGACTTGAACCTAGTCTTTTCATATAATTCACGCCAAAACAAAACAAATCAAATCCTTATTGGATTATTGAATCACCAATTAAGTCTCCTTTAATTGTTCCATTTTATAAGATTTAAAATCTTATTCTCAAACCTGGTTAAGTTATTTGGCTTCCAAAAACCATCTCATAACCTTATAAAATGGTTTACTTAAGAATTTGATTCTATTTACGAATTAAAATTCTTATTTCCAAACATCTCTCAAAATTTGTTATATAGATTTACAAATTAAAATTTTTAATTCCAAACATCTCTGGAAATTTGTTATATAACCTTTTATAGAAAACAACCAAATTCCACTTATCCCATTTTATCGTTTAAAACCATATAAAGTTGGTTTATACCTATTCCAAATCATTTATAATAATTTATAATGATTTTTCACTATTTTTATTTATAAAAATTGTTCATACACGTAATTTCCAATACAGGTCATTACAGGTCCTAGCATTGTTTTTATTCAAATTTGATTTGAACATTTCTCGAAATCTAACTGTTAGATTTCGGAACTCTTCTTATCATTTAAAAGAACTTTTCAATACGAACCCAACGGTTCCAACTTCAGAAAATTCGACGGTCGGATCTCCCTGTACATTCATTCAAAGTTACAAGTCAAAATTCGTGAACTACTGCTGCGCGACACGTTCTATTCTGACCAGTATTCGACATATAATATAAAATACATTGAATAGCTTCAAAACATTCCCTATATACTTTAACCGAACTTCACTTTTGTCGGTTACTATTTATTTCAAAAATAAAACTTAAACAAGTTATATCTACATAAAAATTATTTCAAAACAACTTATTATAGTTATGAATATTCATCTATATTTTATAATCTTTGTATTCATCCAAAATCGGACATCAAATTCAAACTTTGATTTTCATCCCATTATTACATTATTAAAATATTCATTAAAAATCCAATTTTCATGATGGAGACTTGATCGATGAACCAATAACCACTTATATCGTTCATTTTCAAAAAGCATATCATAAAACACTCAATCAACCATCAAGCAACATCTAATTCACACATAAAGTGGAATTCACGGCATAAGCTTCAAATAAGTAATGCTTACATAATCCTGTCAGTCAACAGATTAACTCATAAATCAAACAATTGGGATTAGTGTCAATTATCATTCCAATACCCGTGTAGGGTTTTCTGCACATTCAATAAACACTTGGGAGATGTGTAGGTTAATTATCATCCCAATACCTGTGTGGGGTTTTCTACACGTTCAATAAATGCTTGGGAGATGTTTAGCTTAATTATCATCCCAATATCTGTAACAACCCACGTCCATTAATGTCACTCACAAAGGGAATGCATTAACTTCTATGGGGCGTTTTAAGAAAGTATAGAATAGAAACTTAACAACAAGGCAGATATAAACAGTACTCAAAAATTTAAAACTTTATTTCATTGCGGCGGAAAACACATATGTTTGATTACATCATCAAAAACCAGAGTCAAAGTACATAATATCCATCTTGACCAACTCAAAGTACATAAATTGAAAGACATAATCCCCAATACAAAATATCCATAAATAAAAGAGGCTGAACTTTACTTCAGCGATCCAAGCAATCTTCTAAAAGCAGAGAAACAGCAGTCCAAAATCAAGCTCCACTGGTGCTAGTTCCAACCTGAGCACCTGGGGGGGAAAAGGAAGAAAAGAGGAGGAAACAAAGGGGGTCAGACATAAAGTCTGGCGAGTGCGATAACTTTAACAATATAATTACCAAAGTAACTAGGCTAAGGCATAAGTTGGAAAATAAGGAAATGACCATGAACCATTGAGTATGGTAGAGTAAACAAGGAAACAAGATGAACAACGATATCATTAAAGCGCGCCTAACCCACTATAAGATAATTACTATACTGCACCACCACTATAAGGTAATTGCTATACTGCACCACCACTAGTCACCCTAAGGTTGATCCCGCCTACAGAACTTAATAATGATATTGGTAGTTTCGTGCACCCCTAGCTGCCTTCATAGGTGCTGCCTGTCCCTATCTCCACTAGGTGTACCCACTACCCCCATGCGATCGGCTCCCTAACTTGTAGATACCCGTGCTGGCCCCACAGTGGGGTGTATCACTCCCCAAAGTGGCAACCCGATACCACAAATAATGCACGGTTTATACCTACACGATGCAACAACATTTTACGTACCAGCCCGGGCCCACACACGCATATGAACCCGTTGGACTTGCGTTGCCACCGCTAACCCATTTTGGGCCACTTACAGTCAAGCCCAGTATGCGTGTCCCGTCCTCGACTTGGGTCGAGCCCACAAAGATACGTATGGGTTACTGGTTGAAATGGGCCCCCATTATTTGACACAAGCTATCCACCTAAGCTTGGTCCCCTCTAGTACATCCCACTTAACCCACTTCTTATTCATGTTTCAATTCTGGTTAAGTGCTTCTAATCGTATTTCAAACGCCATCCAAGGCACCCACAAGATTCCACATGCCACCGAAGGCACCCACTTAATCCCCTCATGCCCCACTACATGTTTATCTTGTTAAGTGTTTCTTAATTTATTAAGACCGTAACCTCATAAAGACCTCTCACATTAGACTGGCATTTGTGGCAGCTGGATTTGCCGGGCGGGTTCGGGCAGTCTTACACCACAAACGAGCCTAACCTCGTGTCTTTACAATTGTTACGTATTCAATTTATGCCTAAGACCTCTCACATTAGACTGGCATTTGTGGCAGCTGGATTTGCCGGGCGGGTCCGGGCAGTCTTACACCACAAACGAGCCTAACCTCATGTCTTAGACGATTAATTACACCTAATTAATCATTCCCCAATTGAATTACTTTCCCTATTCAAATTATCAATTAATTCCAAATTTGACGATGCCCATAATTGACTCAATTATGTCCATCCATTTATGGTATGTAAAATCATACCAATTTTCATCACAAATTTATTTTATGCCTTTTAAGGCATTTATGCCAATTAAATCTTTTTAATATTATCCCATTTACCCCACGTTGTACGTTCATTCGTTTAACGTAAAATATACGTCAGACTCGAATAGTCTAACCCATGGAATAAAGAGAAAACATCACAACATACATATAATTAAAACTAGATCTAAACATAGGGGTGAACTTGCATGTGTGAATGATGTTCTACACCTAAAACTTGCATAGGCCAAAGTTACAACTTGCATAAAACTACATATGTCATAGACCCAAATTTAAGGGTGTAAACTTGTTGAGATAATGGTCACAAACTTGCATAAATCATGTATGTCATAGATCTACATCTAAAGGTGTAAACTTGCATAGGCAATAACCACAAACTTGCATAACATGATTCATACTCAAACATATGTATTCATACAAACTTGCATACGTGATTTATGCAACATAACAATGGTATAAACTTACATCTAAACATGTAAACTAGCATATAGAATTTGGCATATAACTCAGACATGTCATAGCCTAACTTTAGATCTAAAATAGATGTCATGAAGCATATAAGGTCATACATATAATTTTCCCCAACTTGCATATGGTTTACGTCTTAATAAAAATCTAAACTTGCATACATACTTATGATTTATCATATGAATCATCATGCCCAAACTAGCATATGAACAACATGGTGATTCAATTGTACATAAGCCAATCATAAAATTACAACATGGATGATAGCATCATAACTTTATAATATAGATGATCACAATCATAACATCATAGAATTCATCACAATTTTACAACATAATTATCACATGCGGTCAATAATTCATATCATATCCAAATAATCCGCATCATAACATAATCCAATTAATTTGCTAATTATTTTATTAAAATTATCGAACTCACAACTCAAAGAAGGTCTTGAGTTCTGAAGTTGTATTAGCTTTCCCTTGAAGAAGATTCGTTGTTAAAGTTGAAAAGAGTTGAATTAGATTAGCTTTCTTCCTCTCTAATTAGTGGCGGCTATGCTGAGTTGCTAGGTGACAGCATGGAGGCCATGAATCTAATTTTTGTTTTGATTTTAGGGTTTGAGTCTAGAGATGTTTTTATAGAGTTTAGGATTAGTTTAAGCCGTCCGATCATCCCAGAATTAATCCCAGCCAACCAGAGCATATCAGAAACCCTAATGAGTCAGCATCTAGTCATCAACAGGTCACAAAACAAATCTGGCCGGGGAGGGGGGGTAGGTCGACCCTATGGTCGACCTGGTCAGGGCAGGTCGACCCCCAGGTCGACCCTATGGTCGACCTGGCCCTGGCGGGAATTTTCCTGCCTAGCCTGTCTGACTCCGAAATTTTGAAATTTGAAATCTGTTTTGAATTTTCTGAAACATCCGATGGCCATAACTTGTCCAATTCACGCAAACTCAGACTCTATCTCAACCAGAATTCCGAGACGAACACAATGGCGCAACCCGTTTCCCTTAATTCTCATGTCTGAGATTAGTTATTCTTAAATTTGTTATTATAGTGTTAACAGAAATACGGGGTGTTACATTCTCCCCTCCTTAAAGGATTTCGCCCCCGAAATCTCCAAGTTAAGGAGAATGCATATCCTAACATCCAAACAATCATCTACTCAGCCATCAAACACAGGCATCCATTGTCCTTATAAAATTTCTAATGTTGTATGACCATATGCAAGAAGTGTGTGTATATGTTATCTATCTAATGCAAAATCAGGCGGTCTACTAATTCAGTTGACCTCCTTAATGCAAACCGTGATAGTGCCATGCGTCCATTATGTATGCGAAAGAACCTTATCGATACATATTATTTCTACATGTGTGCACAACCATTCACCAAAATGCAACGTCCATATGATGGTACAACCATTTTACATCCATTACTTAAATATGTACACACATTTATATGAAATATGATGTGACTGAGCCGATCTAGTGCCTAAAGTGTGTGTATATGCATCCACGAGCAATCACTAGCAAACACTTGCATCCACGTGCATCCATCATACATAACATGTCTCAAACACATGTTTCAACCATAGGACTACCCTATCTAAAGGTCAAAGATACTAGCGAGAGGACATACTAAAGATAAGATAAGTACAAGCTAAGCGATAAAGGAGAAATTAAAAGACATATCCTCGAAAAGAAAAGGGTACAATGAACGCATCTTCTCTTCCATCTCCCAAGTAGTGTTGCTCTCATCATCTCCCCATTGCACTTTGACTATCTTGACCTCTCGATTCCTCAACTTCTTAATCTCCGACCCAAGAATGCACGTAGGAGCTCGTCGAATCGTCGCATCACGCTCTATCTCCACCTCTCTAAGAAAGCTCGGCTCTACCACTTCCGCGGTCTCGTGCAAGCACTTCCTCAAATGTGATACATGGAATACATCGTGTACACCACTAAATCTCTCGGGCAACTCCACTCTATACGCCATCTACCCAATCCTCTCCTTAATAGGAAACGGCCCTATGAACCTTGGTGCTAACTTCCCAACGGACCCAAAGCGAACAACGTTCCGTAATGGAGACACCTAGACAAAGACCATGTCCCTAATATCAAACTCAAGATCTGACCTCCTCTTGTCCACATAAGATTTCTGCCTATCTTGCGCCGTCTTCATCCTCCTTCAAATCAAATCGATCTTTTCCGAAGTCTCTCTAATCATATCGAGTCCAAGCAAGATCTTGTCTGTAGACTCCCACCAACATGTAGGCGAACGACACGGCCGTCCATAAAGAGCCTCGAACGGTGCCATGCCAATGCTAGACTGAAATCTGTTATTATATGCGAACTCCACCAACGGAAGATGTTCCTCCCATTTACCTCCGAAGTCTAAGACACATAACCTCAATAGGTCCTCTAGAATACGATTCACCCTCTCGGTCTGGCCGTCTGTCTGAGGATGATATGCGGTGCTCAAACATAACTGAGTCCCTACCGCCTCTTGCAAGCTCTTCCAAAATTCGCTAGCAAAGATAGGATCGCGATCGCTCACTATGCTAGAAGGAACACCGTGCAAACGAACTATCTCTCGAATGTATACGGAGGCTAACCATGGAGCAGTCCTCTTACTCTTCACGGGAATGAAATGGGCGCTCTTAGTAAGTCTGTCTACTATGACCCAAATCCCTGTATTACCCTTCCTTGATCTCGGTAATCCATCGATAAAGTCCATCGAGACACTTTCCCACTTCCATTGTGGGACCTCCAATGGGTGAAGCAATCCATCGGGCTTCTTTTGCTCTGCTTTTACTTGTTGGCACACCAAGCATCTAGCAACAAACTCGGCCACGTCCCTCTTCATACCGGCCCAAAAGTAAACTCGTCTCATGTCCATGTACATCTTGTCCCCGCCGGGATGGATGGTCATCTTCGAACGATGTGCATCATCAAGAATGGTCTTCCTTAGGTCCTCGTCTTTTGGTACACAAAGTCTACCGTCCCTACGTAACCAACCCTTATCATCTAGAGTATACCTACTGAGATGGCTCGATGACTCCCCTCTTTTGAGCTTTTCTATTAACTCAACCAACTGTGGGTCGTCTCGCTGTGCCTCACCAATCCGTCCTAAAAGCGTAGGTATGACCTCTAAGGATGCTAGCAAACCGGGTACGAAGTCAATGGAAGGTCTAAAGTCAAACGTAGAGATGAGCTCTAAGCTTCGCCGCTCAATAAACAACGGACTCAAGGACAACCTTTTTCTTAAGGCGTCCGCCACCACGTTACCCTTGCTAGGGGTATATGCTATCTCGAAGTCGTAGGATGCTAAGAATTCCATCCACCTTTGCTGCCTTAAGTTCAAGTCCTTCTGAGAGAATAAACATTTTAGCGATATGTGGTCAGTGAATAATTCGAATTTTTCGCCAAGGAGATAATGACGCCAAGACTTAAGCACGAAAACAATAGCGGCCAACTCTAGGTCATGTGTAGGGTAATTTCTCTCATGCACTCTCAACTGCCTTCCACCATAGGATATTACCCTTCCCTCTTGCATTAAGACTGCGCCTAGTCCTGTCCCACAAGCATCGGTATAAACGGTAAATGGCTTACTCCCATCTGGCAACACTAAGACTGGGGTTGTGGTCAAAGCTCTCTTTAAACGTTGGAACGCATCATCACAATCTACGTCCCATGTGAAAACTAAGTTCTTCTTCGTCAAGCGTGTTAATAGGGCTGATATTTTTGCGAAGTCTTTGATAAACTTCCTATAGTAGCCAGCCCTAAGAAACTCCTCACTTTGGTAGCATTTTTAGGAACCTTCCAATCTTGGATGGCCACTACCTTCGCGGGATCCACAGCTATCCCTTCTTTGGAAACCACGTGCCCTAAGAATCGCACTTCCTTCCTCCAAAAGTGACATTTAGAAAATTTAGCTTTAAGGCTATGCGCTCGAAGAGTCTCCAACACTTCCCTAAGATGTAGGGCATGCTCTTCCTCGCTCTTAGAAAAGATCAAGATGTCGTCCACAAAGTCTACCACGAATTTATTAAGGTACTCCCTAAACACCCTACTCATCAAGTCAACAAAGTATGCGGGGGCATTTGTCAAACCGAAGGGCATCACAAGCCACTCGAAGAAGCCGTCTGGAGTCCTAAAGGCAGTCTTGTCTATGCTATCCTTAGCCACTCTCAACTAATGAAAACCCGTGGCTAAGTCCAATTGCGAAAACACCGAGGCGCCAACTAACTGATCGAAGAGATCTTCAATCCTCGACAGTGGATGTCTATTCTTCTTAGTAAGCCTATTAAGTTCTCTATAGTCCACACAAAGTCTAAGGGACCCATCCGCCTTCATGGCAAATACTACTGGAGCACCCCACTCCGATATACTACGTCTGATGAACCCCTTCTCAAGCAATTCCTTCACTTGCTTACTGAGTTCTCTTCTCTCTCTTGGAGCCATGTGGCGCACTAGCAATGCAACTGGCTTTGCATTATCTACAAGATATATTCGAAAGTCTATTTCATGTTTTGGGAGTAAACCCCTCACCTCATCAAAGACATCAACATATTCACGGACTATGGGAACAGAATGTAAATCATCAACGGATGCGTCAAGGGATTCTAGGTAGCTAAGCATTACTAGACCCCTAGGGTCACAAGAAATATCAAGGGTCTTTCCAGAACGAGTCAACAATCTAACTACCCTTCTTTCACAATCTAGGATGGCCCCATATCTAGTTAGCCAATCCATACCTAGAATTAAACCATAGCCCATGAAGCCAAGAACAAAGGCGTTGCACTCAAACTCAACGCCCAAGATAAACACTCTCAAATCCCGACAAATCGTAGAAAGATGAGTCGAACCACCGATGGGATTTGAGACTACTAAAAGATCAGTAACTAGACTAGTATCTAGGTGCATTGTTTCAACTAATGATGTAGAGATAAACGAATGTGATGCGCCGGAATCGAATAAAGTACGGACAGGATGATCAAACAGAAAAAACTAAACTTTCAACGGAGATTGCTCTACCTCGTTCTTGCAGTGGTGGGACCACGAGAGCCTGAACTTGTCCCCTTGCCTGCCCTGGTGCCATGAGAGCCTGCACTTGTCCTCTCGAGGTAGACCCTGCCCTCTGCCCTTTCTTTGGGCAGTCCTTAATAAGATGTCCCGCCTCGCCACAGTGGAAACAACCAGTCTTCTTTTTCTTCCTACAATCTTTTCTTAGATGGCCGGGTGTCCCACAGTTAAAGCATCTTTTCTTTCCCTTAGCATTGTTGCCTTTGCCACCTTTTTTGTTATGTTGTTGCTGTTGCGGCTTCTTTTGATCCCCTTCCTTCTCGGGTGCCTTATTAGCATTAGCGCCCTTCTCCTCTTCATGCATAAGCGCCATGTCAACTAGTCTTTCAATGGTAGCCCCCATAGGGATGTGGGTCATAGCTAACCCATGAAGCGGCTCGTTCAAACCCTTAACAAATCTCAGAGCCTTCTTTTCTGGAGTATTCACCAAGTCCAAGCCAAGTCTCGCCAACTGGTTGAACTTGTTGACGTATTCTTTCACCGATAGATTCCCTTGCTTCAACGCCAAAAATCTTTCCATGTATAGATTCTCTTCAGCCCGTGAGAGAAATTTCGCCTCAAACCTCCGCCTAAAATCTGGCCATGTATCGACTGGACGTCCCACATTAGTGACCTCCCACCAAAACGAGGCCTCATCATTCATTAGCCAGGCAGCTAGCTGGACTTTTCTTCCATCGTCCACTTCAAAGATTCCAAACAATTCTTCCACCTCTTTAAGCCAATTACGAGCTTCAACAAATGTCTTCGTCCCGTGAAAAGGTTTTCTACCCATTGCCCGAAAGTCCTTACATATCTTAGCAAAAGTATCGACGCGAGGAGGAGGAGGAGGAGTATTTGTTGGACCTGCGGTGGCGGCCCTAGCCTCGAGATATTGACGAAACCAACCGGGTACATGAACACCCTCTGGTATCTCAGATGCTTCAGACATGCTGACACGAAAAAGGAAAGATTCAATACAAAAGAACCGAAGGAAAGATATATGGATCTTGGGGTTATGCTTTCTAAAATAAGCTTTTCTCTTGAAAATACTTTCCTTAAAACGTACTTTTGAAGGTACTTCTTTATAAAAGTTGTTTTGAAAAATAGTTTTTCAAAATTCATATCTGTTCTGGTAACCTTCAGCTCTGATACCACATGTAACACCCCACGTCCATTAATGTCACTCACAAAGGGAATGCATTAACTTCTGTGGAGCATTTTAAGTAAGTATAGAATAGAAACTTAACAACAAGACAGATATAAACAGTACTTAAAAATTTAAAACTTTATTTCATTGCAGCGGAAAACACAAATGTTTGATTACATCATCAAAAACCAAAGTCAAAGTACATAATATCCATCTTGACCAACTCAAAGTAATTGAAAGACATAATCCCCAATACAAAATAGCCATAAATAAAAGAGGCTGAACTTTACTTCAGCGATCCAAGCAATTTTCTAAAAGCACAGAAACAGCAGTCCAAAATCAAGCTCCACTGGTGCTAGTTCCAACCTGAGCACCTTGGGGGGAGGAAAGGAAGAAAAGAGGAGGAAACAAAGGAAGTCAGACATAAAGTCTGGCGAGTGCGATAACTTTAACAATATAATTACCAAAGTAACTAGGCTAAGGCATAAGTTGGAAAATAAGGAAATGACCATGAACCATTGAGTATGGCAGAGTAAACAAGGAAACAAGATGAACAACGATATCATTAAAGCGCGCCTAACCCACTATAAGATAATTACTATACTGCACCACCACTATAAGGTAATTGCTATACTGCACCACCACTAGTCACTCTAAGGTTGATCCCGCCTACAGAACTTAATAATGATATTGGTAGTTTCGTGCACCCCTAGCTGCCTTCATAGGTGCCGCCTGCCCCTATCTCCACTAGGTGTACCCACTACCCCTATACGATTGGCTCCCTAACTTGTAGATACCCGTGTTGGCCCCACAGTGGGGTGTATCACTTCCCAAAGTGGCAACCCGATACCACAAATAATGCACGGCTTATACCTACACGATGCAACAATGTCTAACCTACCAGCTCGGGCCCACACACGCATATGAACCCGTTGGACTTGCGTTGCCACCGCTAACCCGTTTTTGGCCTCTTACAGTCAAGCCCAGTATGCGTGTCCCGTCCTCGACTTGGGTCGAGCCCACAAAGATACGTATGGGTTACTGGTTGAAATGGGCCCCCATTATTTGACACAAGCTATCCACCTAAGCTTGGTCCCCTCTAGTACATCCCACTTAACCGACTTCTTATTCATGTTTCAATTTTGGTTAAGTGCTTCTAATCGTATTTCAAATGTCATCCAAGGTACCCACAAGATTCCACATGCCACCCAAGGCACCCACTTAACCCCCTCATGCCCCACTACATGTTTATCTGGTTAAGTGTTTCTTAATTTATTAAGACCGTAACCTCATAAAGACCTCTCACATTAGACTGGCATTTGTGGCAGCTGGATTTACCGGGCGGGTCCGGGCAGTCTTACACCACAAACGAGCCTAACCTCGTGTCTTTACAATTGTTACGTATTTAATTTATGCCTAAGACCTCTCACATTAGACTGGCATTTGTGGAAGCTGGATTTGCCGGGTGGGTCCGGGCAGTCTTACACCACAAACGAGCCTAACCTCGTGTCTTAGACGATTAATTACACCTAATTAATCATTCCCCAATTTGAATTACTTTCCCTATTCAAATTATCAATTAATTCCAAATTTAACGATGCCCATAATTGACTCAATTATGTCCATCCATTTATGGTATGTAAAATCATACCAATTTTCATCACAAATTTATTTTATGCCTTTTAAGGCATTTATGCCAATTAAATCTTTTTAATATTATCCCATTTACCCCACGTTGTACGTTCATTCGTTTAACGTAAAATATACGTTAGACTCGAATAGTCTAACCCATGGAATAAAGAGAAAACATCACAACATACATATAATTAAAACTAGATCTAAACATAGGGGTGAACTTGCATGTGTGAATGATGTTCTACACCTAAAACTTGCATAGGCCAAAGTTACAACTTGCATAAAACTACATATGTCATAGACCCAAATTTAAGGGTGTAAACTTGTTGAGATGATGGTCACAAACTTGCATAAATCATGTATGTCATAGATCTACATCTAAAGGTGTAAACTTGCATAGGCAATAACCACAAACTTGCATAACATGATTCATACTCAAACACATGTATTCATACAAACTTGCATATGTGATTTATGCAACATAACAATGGTATAAACTTACATCTAAACATGTAAACTAGCATATAGAATTTGGCATATAACTCACACATGTCATAGCCTAACTTTAGATCTAAAATAGATGTCATGAAGCATATAAGGTCATACATATAATTTTCCCCAACTTGCATATGTTTTACGTCTTAATAAAAATCTAAACTTGCATACATACTTATGATTTATCATATGAATCATCATGCCCAAACTAGCATATGAACAACATGGTGATTCAATTATACATAAGCCAATCATAAAATTACAACATGTATGATAGCATCATAACTTATAATATAGATGATCACAATCGTAACATCATAGAATTCATCACAATTTTACAACATAATTATCACATGCGGTCAATAATTCATATCATATCCAAATAATCCGCATCATAACATAATCCAATTAATTTGCAAATTATTTTATTAAAATTATCGAACTCACAACTCAAAGAAGGTCTTGAGTTCTGAAGTTGTATTAGCTTTCCCTTGAAGAAGATTCGTTGTTAAAGTTGAAAAGAGTTGAATTAGATTAGCTTTCTTCCTCTCTAATTGGTGGCGGCTATGCTGAATTGCTAGGTGATGGCATGGAGGCCATGAATCTAATTTTTGTTTTGATTTTAGGGTTTGAGTCTAGAGGTGTTTTTATGGAGTTTAGGATTAGTCTAAGCCGTCCGATCAACCCAAAATTAAACCCATCCAACTAGAGCATATCAGAAACCCTAATGAGTCAGCATCTAGTCATCAACAGGTCACAAAACAAATCTGCCCGGGGGGGGCATGTTGACCCCCAGGTCGACCTGGTCAGGGCAGGTCGACCCCATGGTCGACCCTATGGTCGACCTGGCCCTGGCGGGAATTTTCCCGCCTAGCCTGTCTGACTCCGAAATTTTGAAATTTGAAATCTGTTTTGAATTTTCTGAAACTTCCGATGGCCATAACTTCTTCATACGAAGTCCAATTCACGCAAACTCGGACTCTATATCAACCAGAATTCCGAGACGAACATAATGGCGCAACCCGTTTCCCTTAATTCTCACGTCTGAGATTAGTTGTTCTTTAATTTGTTATTATAGTGTTAACAGAAATACGGGGTGTTACATTATCCATGTGGGTTTTTTACACATTCAATAAACACTTGGCAGACATGTTACCAAGAACAATTAATTGCAAATATTGTAGTTGATCATCTCATTCTGTACAAATTCTAGGCAAATATTTATGTGCTTGAATCAACTAATTCATAGCGTTTTCAACTCCTATAGTAAATTTAAACTGCGTAAGTTTAAAT
Organism: Allium sativum; assembly: GCA_030737875.1. NCBI lineage: Eukaryota > Viridiplantae > Streptophyta > Magnoliopsida > Asparagales > Amaryllidaceae > Allium > Allium sativum. The sequence continues at coordinate 793,125,139 of CM060924.1, forward strand.
TACTAAATGTCATGAATTAAAGTAGTGTTAATTAATAAATTTTACAGCAACAAAATACGTTTGCAACCTATTATATAAAGTTAAATATAGTGAACTTTTAAGGGAAATATATTTCACACATGACACTTGAATTGAAAGATACATTAGCACTTAAAACGATTGTTTTTATACAAAATAGTCCTAATTTTTGTCATTCATACTAAAACACATGGGAATTCGGTTCATTGCATATTTTGCAATCAATTATGGTAACATATAAGCATCAATTTATTAATGTAAGTCGTAAAATATGAACAGTAGAAAATTATGATAAATTATTATTTTGAAATATAACCATGTTAATGAGAAAAAGGAACAAAAAAGTTCTTCAAAATATAGAAGCGAATTGAGGAATGAACAAACATTTATGTTTTTGAAGCACCCAAATTTACACGTTTGAACTAACAATAATTATAAATTAGTAAGAATGTCAAATGTTTGTATATTTGTCTGTTACTACGCAGTTCCTAAAAAATTGCATTATACAAAATAAGGTATGATATATAAATATAATTTTAGACAGACATATAATAAAAAGGCTCATGCCAAGGCTTATAAGTGGTTTTAAAAGCTGTCTAATAGTCATTTCAAAATCTGTTTGTTTGCCATTACAAAACCTGTTGTTCTATCATGTGTAAATTGTTGTGATCCAAAAGTAGGACATAAAGTGCCGATGACTTAGTTTGACAAAAGTAAGCACAATTCTTGTTAATCACATACTTCAGCATAATCAACCCCAATATATATATTAGCGTTGAAAAATATAAAACGGTAAAAAGTCAAGCATACACAAATTTCGGTCTAAGTTGACACTTCATTTCATTTTGTTATTTTAATATTATATCTATTACAACATGTTGGGGCTATGCACATGTATAAAAAAAAGAACAATGGTAGATTTAATTTATTTGAACCTAAAAGTAAAACCATGTCTTCCACATGGTAAACATATCATCAACATTGGGTTCGTCTATTATAAATAAATAAAAGAAATTATTTGTGTTGAAAATCAAGGGAAAGAAGAAATACAACCAAATTCAGTAATGCAGAGTAGTACATATTCTTGTTAATACGGTCCATTAGCAAATATACATTTAATTTGTAAACTTACGATTAAAAAAGCAAATTGAGTTGACTTTTGAATATTTATTCATTAAATCTAAACGTATCTACAGAAAATAAATATATCTATTTACCCCCAAAAAAACATAATTCTTATTTTTATTGATAACTGGAATAAAATCTTCTTTATTTTTGTCTAATGACAACTATATGTGAAATCAGATAAGTTCGATTTCTTTTGCTATTTATATACCAAGGAAACTTTTTTAATACAGCCAGTGCAATTAATATACTAAATTTGGCTGAAAATGCGAGCGTACTGCGGCAAATGTATGTATCATTTACAACTTCTCCTTTTTTTGCACGGTAACATAATACTACCTTAAGCACTTCTTTTTAGCTTTTATTTAACAAAAGAAAGAATCTTTAAATACTTGCTAGTCAACAACCACCAATCCTAATAAATATATATGAATTTTATGATAGAATTTCAATCTATCATGAAAAAATCAAGTTTACCGTATACAGAAGGTTTAAGATAATCCTATAATATTGCTAAGTTTCTATGAATGATTTAGGGTATATAATTGTTCTGTCCAGCTCATGTCAAATCTATATAAACATTAAACTATAAACAACTCCTAATACATGTACTAAGATATGATATATACTTGTCTGGAACTATATTCCGTGCACCCCTCAAGCCGCTGAACTTGTTGACAACTTCAACTATGGTAAACTTAAATATTATGTCAGAAGAAATTTGTTTCACCCAAAAATGTAAAAATATCTTTTATTATGTCACTTGACTTCCATTGTCAAATTTTGTTTTTGCGTTGTCATACATACCAAGAACAATCAATGGTAAAATTGTAATTGATCATCTAATTCAGTACAAATTCTAAACAGAGAAAGATGTGCTTGCATCAACTAATTCATAGCTCTTTCAACTGCAAAAGAAAATTTAGCTGCCTAAGTTTAAATTAGTAAATGTCCATGAACGCAAAGGAATGTATATTACTAAATTTTATAGCAACAATCTAATTGAGAGAGATTAAAGCAAATTGAGTTGAAATTTATATATTTATTCATTAGATATAAATACTTCCATAGAAAAACAAATATATCTATTTACAAACAAACAAAAAAAAATTAAATTTATTTTTATTGATAACTGGAATAGTCATGAATAATATTTTGATCCAAGCATAGGCTTTCCAATTTAACCACATATGCAAATGAGAGGTCCTAAATAAAAATTATTATATTTTTTCTAATGGAAATTTGATATGTTAATAATGTCACAAACTGGAATTGTAATATGTGCAAAAAACAATAATAGTTCAATATTCATTTTTATATTTTTGTTTATTACAAATACATATGAAATTGTAATTTAATGATATAAGATCATTTATAAAGGTATGCACATGCATTGCACTGTTTCAGTGTACATAGATACCAATAACAGAGATAAAGGATGAAACAAATGTTTGGAAAATTAACAAACTATAAGTATGCCCCACTAACATAGAAAAAAATTAAACTAAAAAAATATTTCACCGCTTCAAATTTAATATAAAAACAACACCAATACAAAAACATCATTTTTGAATAGTATTGAGCATTAGTTTAATACTTGAAATGTTACTGGTATAGCCAAATCTTTACATATACTTTAATATGGAATGATTGAAAGGGAAAGTAAACAAAAAGAGAAATGTTCCTGTAAGGAATATAAAATAATATAAGCTCTAAATGGACATGAAATTAAAACTTCTCTTATTCTTAAAATTATTATTATTACATGACATTCTAAGGAAAATAGTAAAGCTTAAACATAAATTAAACATGTGCATATAAACAAAAAAGAAACAGTTACATTGTGATATTTTCGTATAATTATACAACCGGATTTTTTTAATAGATTATTATTAGACTTCGTAATAACCCGGAAATCCGAGCCAATTTAAAATTTTATTTTGGCAATTTTAGCGAATTTTAAGTATTTAAAATGAATTATTTTAAATAATAACGACAAGAAATTTATTTTGAATAGAATTAGAACGTATATATTTATTTGAATCGATTTTAGAATATAAATATTTATTTTAAATTATAAAAGGAATTGAAAATGACGCGGTGGTTCGAAAATTCGATTTCAAATTTCAATGGAATGTACAGGATTCAAAATAAACCGGATTTTAGTGAAACCAAAAATATTAGAATCTATTTGAAAATATCTTTCCAACGAATCCGAAAAATTGAAATTTCATAGCGGGAATAAAAAGTTATGTCCAGTTGAAAATTCAGAATAGCCGCTATGGAATCCTAGCCCTTAAAAATGGAAATTTTGCAAATGTTCTCTGTTTTCGACAAAACCACTTTTGTTGGATACAGGATGTCTAATTATTGCTAGATTCCAAATTTTCTGAATCGATACGTGTGTGTGGCGAGGTTAAACGTGTTTAAACAGTTTCAATCAATTTTGATCGACCAGAAAATGGCCATTTTTCAAACGGTCTTAGAATTTGACGAAATTAGTTTTGTTAGGACCGTATCGGCAATACGAAGCTAGAAATAATTTTTCAGGAATTTTTAGAGTTAGTGTGTGGCCCCAGTAAATTTAAATGTACGTTTGAATTGAATATATATATATATATATATATATATTTATATTTTAATTTAACCAGAAACTGATTATAACAGCCGAATGGCTTACGAAACATATCCCATTGTGTTCGAAATGGGGGTAATTAGCTGGGGGCGACAGTCATTGGGTTGGATTTCGAGTTCGAATATAAAAGTCAACCTTTTGAAATAAAAGTAGAATAAAATAATTAAATATATATATTATATTACCCTCATTCCCGTCACGTCCCCCCCCCCTCGCGGCCTGCGCCGCCGCAACTAGGCACGGCGCCCACCTCCGCCATGCTCCGGCGATCTTCCCCCCTCCTCCATCTCTTCTCCTTCCTTCTTCTCCATCCAATCGAAGAAACCTGACCCTCACCCCCTAAACCCGCTGCGCCACCCATGGAGCCCACCGCCGCCGCGATAGAGGTGCCCCACCACCTCAGACCCGGCGCCGCCCCTCTGAACTCCTCCCCTCCCCTGTTTCCCTCAAAACCCCGCTAACCCTAGCTTAAATCCCGCTGCTCCGACCACCACCGTGAGGCACCAGCGCCGGAGCAACCCAGTCGACGCCTCCGCGAGCTCCTCCCTTCGATGTGAGTCTTTGATTATTAAAATACGTAAGAGCTATGGTTTTATTTGTATGAAAGATCGGATTTTTATATAAAGAAAGCTTTGATTTTTATTTAGAAAGCTTTGATTTTTATATGTAGAAAGATTTGATCTTTGATAGTAAAAAGAACAGATTTTTAATTAGAGAAAAGGTGTGATTTTTAATGTATATATTAAAAAAATTTGTCATGAAAGAGAAATAATTAAATAGGATTTTTATATATGTAAAGAGCGAATAAAGTTTTGGTTTTTGTTGTGAAGTTAGCGGGGTAAAAATATGATTTTTAATGATGTAGAGTAATAAAAATATAATCTTTACAATATATGAAGTGAAATAAAAATATGAACTTTATTTTTATCATGAAGTAGTGAGAATAAAGATTCGATTTTTATAGGAGTAGCGGATTAAAAATAGAATTTTTATATAATGGAGAATATAAAAATATGATTTTTATATAGGTAGCGAATACGGACAACGAAAGTGACAAAAGGCGAGCACAGCGAAGATTTCCTACATATGAAGAGTCGTGGCATTTGGTTTAGCTCTCGGTGAGAACTTCTCACTTTTATTTTAGTTTCTAGTTGAAATATATGCTAGGATGCAGACGGTGCTTAGTAGCACCCGACACCCGTCGTCCACAGGCCATGGATGACTTGTTTGTTTGATTGATGTGTTGTGAAAATTGATTGTGTGGTGTGGAATGAATAAATATTTTATAGTTAAAGATATAATTTTTAACTTGTATATAAAATAAATATTCATAAACAAATCAGTCGATTTGTTTATGTACACACATTTGACTGATATTGATTGGGACGATAAATTTTACACATCGCCCAACTGCACAAATACTATTCTGTGTTTATTGGTTGGAAACCCCACACGGGTGTTGGGATGATATTTGGCGTACACTAATCCCAATTATTTAGTTGTATGTCGATCGATTGGTTGACAGACTGTGTAAGCGTTAATTATTTATATTTAATGCTTATGCAGTTGTGTGGTGCACTCTGGATAATGGTTGATTATTTATCGAGTCCTTACAGTGGTATCAGAGCTCTGGTTTACAGAGCTCGAGAACAAGACACGTTAGAACCATATGAAAGAATTCATCGGAGATTGGATTAGTAGTATCCAATCAGAATGACTCGTTAGAGATGGGATCAGTAGTATCCTAGAACGAGTGTGAAGGGTATGTTTTTAAAAATGAAAACAAATTTTGTTTTAAAATTTAAATCATTTTATACGTATTTGAATATTTTATTTCTATAGATTTGGACAATCCAATATATAAAGATTTTGCATACACGCCTTGCAAACGTGTATTCGAAGTTTTAATATGTTGGATAGATATAGAATCACGCTCTAATCGTTTGGACATGGTTCTGATGATGGTGCGCCATCATCAGTATTTATGCTCGAGTTTCGAAAGTGGGATTTCTAAATGGTTCCAATTGACTGGTATGAGAACCAAAACTAAATAGGGCGTATTGTTGTGATTTGACATCAAAATCTGATTTTTGGACTATGTATCAAAATTATGTATTTGAAACGCTAATCAACTAATTGATTGATGATTGTGTTATGGGATTATTTATTTAAATCCTTATGTGAAAGAATGGTAAATATAGCCAAATTGAACAAAATATTGAACTGTATTGAAAATTGTTTGGAAATGCATACATGTACATATATATGTGTGAATAGGTCATTGCAAGGAGGCTAGAGCGGAGGAATAAAATTGTTTGCCCGACAAATAGGTACATGATTATTGTATTTCTTGGGGTTTTTGATGATTTTATGAGCCGATTGGCTAGCCGCTTGGCTATTTCTTTTTCTTTTTGGATTGGAGAGGCATGTATGGCAATTTCGGTATTTTCCTAGTGCTCCCGTGCAGGGGAGGTTATGGCAAAAAAATTCGAAAATTTAGGGTGTTAGCCAAATTTTTGAAAAATTTGAAAAGTTCTTAGAACTGAAAAGTTGAAGAACTTAAGCCGTAAAGAAAATAATGAAAGTTGAGTTGGTTTGTAAAACAACTTTCAGCTTCGTTCCTTTTGGGGGACGAAAAGTTTTAAGTGGGGGAGATTGTAATAACCCGGAAATCCGAGCCAATTTAAAATTTTATTTTGGCAATTTTAGCGAATTTTGAGTATTTAAAATGAATTATTTTAAATAATAACGACGAGAAATTTATTTTGAATAGAATTAGAACATATATATTTATTTGAATTGATTTTAGAATATAAATATTTATTTTAAATTATAAAATGAATTGAAAATGGCGCGGTAGTTCGAAAATTCGATTTCAAATTTCAATGGAATGTACAGATTCAAAATAAATAGGATTTTAGCGAAACCAAAAATATTAGAATCTATTTGAAAATATCTTTCCAACGAATCCGAAAAATTGAAATTTCATAGCGGGAATAAAAAGTTATGTCCAGTTGAAAATTCAGAATAGTCGCTATGGAATCCTGACCCTTAAAAATGAAAATTTTGCAAATGATCTCTGTTTTCGACAAAACCACTTTTGTTGGATCCGGGATGTCTAATTATTGTTAGATTCCAAAATTCATAATTTTCTGAATCGATATGTGAGCATGGCGAGCTTAAACATGTTTAAACAGTCTCAGTCAATTTTGATCGACCTGAAAATGGCCATTTTTCAAACGGTCTCAGAATTTGATGAAAATAGTTCTTCTAGGACCGTATCGGCAATACGAAGCTAGAACTATTTTTTTGGGAATTTTTAGAGTTAGTGTGTGGCCCCAGTAAATTGAAATGTACGTTTGAATTGAATATATATATTTATATTTTAATTTAAGCAGAAACTGATCGTAACAGCCGAATGGGCTTACGAAACATATCCCATTGTGTTCGGAATGGGGGTAATTAGCTAAGGGCGACAGTCGTTGGGTTGGATTTAGAGTTCGAATATAAAAGTCAACCTTTTGAAATAAAAGTAGAATAAAATTATTAAATATATATATTATATTACCCTTATTTCTCTCTTTCACCTCTCAGATCCAATCGAAGAAAAAAAACCGCACCTATTTCCCGTCACCCCGCCGCCCTTCGCGGCCTGCGCCGCCGCAACCAGGAATGGCGCCCACCTCCGCCGTGCTCCGGCGATCTTCCCCCCTCCTCCATCTCTCCTCCTTCCTTCTTCTCCCTCCAATCGAAGAAACCCAACCCTCACCACCTAAACCTGCTGCGCAACCTATGGAGCCCACCGCCGCCGCGATAGAGGTGCCCCACCACCTCAGACCCGGCGCCGCCCCTCTGAACTCCTCCCCTACGTCGTTTCCCCCAAAACCCCGCTAACCCTAGCCTAAATCTCGCTGCTCCGACCACCACCGTGAGGCACCAGCGCCGGAGCAACCTAGTCGACGCCTCCGCGAGCTCCTCCCTTCGATGTGAGTCTTTGATTATTAAAATACGTAAGAGCTATGGTTTTATTTGTATGAAAGATCGGATTTTTATATAAAGAAAGCTTTGATTTTTATTTAGAAAGCTTTGATTTTTATATGTAGAAAGATTTGATCTTTGATAGTAAAAAAGAATAAAGTTTTAATTAGAGAAAAGGTGTGATTTTTAATGTATATAAAAAAAAATTAGTCATGAAAGAGAAATAATAAAAATAGGATTTTTATATATGTAAAGTGCGAATAAAGTTTTGGTTTTTGCTGTGAAGTTAGCGGGGTAAATATATGATTTTTAATGATGTAGAGTAATAAAAATATAATCTTTACAGTATATGAAGTGAAATAAAAATATGAACTTTATTTTTATCATGAAGTAGTGAGAATAAAGATTTAATTTTTATAGGAGTAGCGGATTAAAAAATAGAATTTTTATATAATGGAGAATATAAAAATATGATTTTTATATAGGTAGCGAATACGGACAACGAAAGTGACAAAAGGCGAGCACGGCGAAGATTTCCTACATATAAAGAGTCGTGGCATTTGGTTTAGCTCTCGGTGAGAACTTCTCACTTTAATTTAATTTTCTAGTTGAAATATATACTAGGATGCAGAAGGTGCTTAGTAGCACCGACACCCGTCGTCCACAGACCATGGATGACTGGTTTGTTTGATTGATGTGTTGTGAAAATTGATTGTGTGATGTGGAATGAATAAATATTTTATAGTTAAAGATATAATTTTTAACTTGTATATAAAATAAATATTCATAAACAAATCGGACGATTTGTTTATGTACACACATTTGACTGATTTTGATTGGGACGATAAATTTTACACGTCGCCCAACTGCACAACTACTATTCTGTGTTTGTTGACTGGAAACCCCACACGGGTGTTGGGATGATATTTGGCGTACACTAATCCCAATTATTTAGTTGTATGTCGATCGATTGGTTGACAGACTGTGTAAGCGTTAATTATTTATATTTAATGCTTATGCAGTTGTGTGGTGCACTCTGGATGATGGTTGATTATTTATCGAGTCCTTACAGACTTCTTCCCTTGTTGATGGATTGATGCAAATAATATTAACAATCAATACATAGAATTGGCCATATGATTATTCTATAAAGTTATATAGATGACATGATTCTTAAAAAACAATAATTATCAAAAGCTAATCCAATGATCCTACCACATTTATCACCGCACTAAAAACTGGAAACATGATTGTAAATTGAGCTCAATCCTAAAAATGGAATAGAATATCCTTTCAGATCAAAATTAAATAATAACATAAATACTGAATATTACTATGTATTAACCAACGTCGGAAAACCAACTAATTTGGAACTATTTTATATACCTAAAAATATACAACAGCAGTAGTACTGCAGAATATAGTTTTAATACTTCCTGCCCTTTATCACTCAGTGAAGTGGTATACATAGGTGCTATTAATCATAGAATTTCAACAATTTTTTGATCAAAGTCGTATTTCTAAAAATTTATCATTCGAATTGCAATGTAACACGGAGATCCAGAAGCACCGAACAATCTTTTAAATCCAATCTTTATGTTTTAGATTCAATCAAATACGAAGAAGCCAAGTATCATATGTTAATTAGTTTCAAATTCATCTATGTTAATTGCTAACTTTGTACAAAGGTATTCATGTATAACTTTTATGTCAACTCATGTTTGTTGGAAAAAATAATAATTCAAAAAATATATTAATTAAAAAATTCCTAATGCATGGTGATTAAAAAACAATTAGCATACGATAAATAATTAATAATAGTTCAACCAACCTCTGTTATTTACAAATGTAAAAAAGTTTATTTAAACTTAAAGAGGGCAATAATTAGAAAAATAGCCATTCCCCATTGGGAGGATAAAATATTATTGGAATTGACTTCCATACCTAATTCAATGAAAGAGCAGTAGTCTATTCTCTATCGACCATTCAAAGAAATTATATAATGTTACCTAATTTGTATGCAAAAGTCATTTAGTACGTGTTCAATAATAAGAAAAATCTTCATATGGGAGGGAAAGAAGTAAAATATTCAAAATGAAATGGTTATGGCTGAAGAAATTAATCATGAAAATAGTAGAGGTTAAACTTACCATATCTTCCCAAAGACATAGTCACACAACTGTTGTTTGCGGTTTACATGAAAACTGCTAGATTTCAAGATAGGTTTCTCCAATTTGGAACTGCGCTCTGAAAATCCATATGGAAGAATCGGTTTTGTGTGGCAGAAGAAAGAGAACAGAAACATGCTTTATACATACCTTCAAATTATGGAACAAATTTTGAGAGAATTACTCGATTCGATCAACTATCAATAACTAAAATCCAACTTCAAACCCTAGATCTACATTCTTCACCATAATAGATTAGGGCCTTTTGAAGAGAAGCAGTAGGGATGAAGATTTAGAGAAAGAATGACGGCAGTTTTCGAGTAAATGGAAAGTGAAAAAGCAAAGAGACGACTTGGGGTAGAGTGGATATGGTTAGAAACTAACGGACGAAAAAAAAGGGAAACGTGAATTCATAGGCAGAGAAGGGAGAAACGCGTAGCATAAAATAGGGACAGGTGTCACGACCTAAATGACTTGGTTCCTGCTTTCCAGTATAAGTAATAGATGCCAACATCTCTCAACAAGAGCTTCTACCACACAACGTACTACATGAGCAAATGTGGGCAATTGTAGAAAATTACATAAATGTGATACTTATAACCTAATCTTAATCGGGCTTAGGTAATATATGGAGGTATTGATTAATGTACTTATGCCAACTATCATGTATAAATAAATAATTACTCTAAGTTAACAGTATACTAAGCATAATGATAAACATTTATGGTTTGTGATAAACATATTTATCTAAAAATTGTATATTAAAATTATAGTTGTGATATCACTAGCACCACACTTAATCGATGTTTCATCATCAGTGGCAGCTCGTGCAAATATATATGATTATCTAGAATCACAATAGCTTCGAAAATGATATGAACTTCATCAACATTTGCATCGATCCTATAACTGATGGTTCGTCCACTAATTTTGATGGATTGAGTCAATAATATTAAGCCTTGCGTCAATACAAATGTTAGATTTCAGTCGCTTTTTCAACAAGCTCCTAAAGCTTGGATACTTTTTAAATAAGCTCTTATCATGATCCCATATGCGGACTGCTGTTTGACAAGTGCCCGATCTTTGAACGCTTGTTGAGAAAGCGCTTAACATTGGCGCTTGTCAAACTAGCATTTGGATTTAAAAACTATTGGAAAAACCAACGAGCTGCATTTTGTAACGTCATAAAATGTAACGTTGAACATTAAACTGGTTGAAAAAACTTTGACATATGCCGTATCTAATGTTTAACTATCATGTGATACTATATAGTAAACTCTATCTTAATCAGTAATTGTTTTACTACAGTTAATTTTATAAAAGTTAGAACATCATGACACAATTATAATTACGCAGTTGATACAACATAGCAACTACATAGTATACCAATATTATATAACATCGTAAAAATTATCTACATGGTTTACAAAAATGTAATATTTATATGATGAACTTTTAGGGGGTAACACATATGAAGAATAAGGCTACTGAGGAGCGACCTTCTTTATATTAGCTTTGAACGAGTGATAAATATGTCGGATAATGTTGTCTAACTTTTTAAATCTCATGAGGAAATCCGTCACATCTAATTCAAGTCCAAATCTACTACACAACGACTGTATATAATTCAGAATCAATATAAAATACGTAACAATAAAATCAGAGTCAAGACACAGATATCCACATCACTAAGGCGGAAATAGATATGAATATAACACATGAGTATAAATACAAGATAGTGCTCATAGTCGATCCACTATACAACAAAAGAATAGGTACAAGTTCTAGCCAAAAGAATATGTATACATGAAATTCTAAGATACATGTATAATTAAGAACTATAACTCTAATGTAGATAGTAAAAATCCAAGATTAGTCCCTGCTAGAAATCCAATGTAAGCACCTGTATACTTAGTTTGACCCGAGTATTATTTATAAGAATAAACAGTAAACGGATCATTCTAGCTGTACCCATCATAATAAACCGAGATAGAAATAAAGATATAAACAGATAATGACACACATGTACTACATAATAATAGTCACAGAAAATGTGAAGGCTCGAAAATGTCTATAATATATCTCCTAGAAATCTCGATGCTATAAAAGATTATCACACTCTAAAGATATAGCTACTCACAAGGAATATTAGCACATATCCAAAACAACACAAGATTGGATAGCACAAGATATCTCCTATCAAGTCAACACAAGATCGATAACACGATATAGAGACGACAACAACCGATGACCCATATCAAATAAACCCGAATTGATAACACCTATCAAAGAAACACAAGATTTGATAACACAATTCCAGATGATCCGAAGATCGGGGAATACACAATCCCACTTGGAACACACAATTCCAATGAATGGACCGAAGTTCAACAAATATTCACTCGAAGATCAGGGAATACACGATCCCACTTGGAACACACAATTCCAATGAACGAACCGAAGTTCAACAAATAACCCGAACACTCTCAACGATGAACCGAAGTTCCATAAAGAGAACACAATTCGAGATGATCTAAAGATCCGCAGGATGATTCAAAGATCGTCAGAGTGACCCGAAGGTCGGATTGACCCAAAGATCGAGTATAGTGTAAACTACGCCAAGCTAATAAATATAAGAGTCGAGATACATGTCTCAGAACAACTTGCTCCACTCGAATATTTACGAACAAGTTGTATATTCCACTAGAAATACAAAATGATCATTGTCACGTTGTTCAACCGAACGAGTCCAAGAATTAACCATCAGAGCAACCACAAGGGGTCATAGTTCTTGTTTTTACTAAGGTGTTTAATTAGATTTCTCATACGAACGAGAAAAAGGTTTATGAAATCATATACTAATAGATTTTTAAATCAATTTATGAAAAAACTTCATATTGCGAAGTCGGATTAGAAACCAATTCGGAAAATAACTTCATATAACGAAGTAGAGTTAGAAATCGTTTAGCAAAAGATTAATATCTACTGATTATTTAAAAACCCTTTTATATAGATTCGAGGTGGAAAATCTCGTGTAATAGAGATCGAAATGACAATCGAACTAAGAATTAACATTCTAATAACGCAAATTAAATCTCGTGACTATCGATTATAAATTCGTTCACCACGAATCAAGCGAAAGTCCATAAAATTGACCGTAGAAATATGTGAACCAAAGAAAGTGAAAAGTCATAGAAAAAGGCTGAACAGGCCGAAACTCGGCCGGGAAAGAGCCTGAAACAACCTAAAAGGTTAACCTGGTCTCCATTGGTCAACAGCAGAAAAATAGGCATAAGACGTTTGAGCACCCAAGACAGACGTCTGAGCTGACAAACAATAGTTTTTTTAATTTCCCGAGAGCTTGGACAGATGTCTGACCTATTTGGTCAAAGGTCTGAGCTGAAGTAATTAAATAATTTGCCTAGGAAATGAATTTTCAATCGACTTTGGTTGGGCTTAGACCTTTGGTGATAGTATATGATGTTTTCTAAGTTAAAATGAGGCATCTAATGTTCAAACACTCAAACACTCATAAATCGGAAATCTCATGCTCAAACATACCAATCATACAATGCATACACAAGACAAACGTGCCATAGGCACACTAGACAAGCATATAGCTTGAGGCAATAGACGTGTGTTCTAATAGAACTCACCTTTACTTGCAAGAAGCAAGAAATCAATTTGAAGCTTAATCTTCAACCTAAACACATATGCATGAATTTCCTAAGAATTGGGTCATAGGAAATATCAAAAATTGAAGAGGAAACAAGATGAAAAAGATGAAGAGGAAGATGGAGAAGCTTACCCAAGTCTCTACACTTGATTTCCTCAAGAACCGGGGTTTCCAGTTGCAAAACCTAGCTTAGGAATTTTAATTTCCCATTCCTCTCCCCATTTCCATTTTCTCTTAAGTATTAGGAATGAATGAGAGGGAGAGGGCTAATGGGGGTCTTAAGGAAGTAGGCTAGGTTAGCTAAACCAAGACCTAACCAAATTCCCAAAATCCGCGAACTCGAAATATATCGTGCTTATAGTTTTCGCCCGTGCAAACGGCATTTTGAACTCAATGGAAGTGGTTTCAAGTCCAAATTCATCCGTATGTAAAATGTGACTTTTTGGACACACACTCGATTAACGATGTTATATTCAAATATATTATCGTTAAATATTCGGGTTGTTTATAGATTTCCCCCTTAAACAAATTGCTTCCCCGCAATTACTTAAGGAAAATCAATATAGTAATAACTAAGCATTAACCAAGAATTGATATGCAAAAATATATTTAACCAAGAAATTCATATATGAAGTATTAGTCAAATTTTAAAATTTGAGTTATAAATCACTATATAACTTAAGTTTACACATGTATAATGTTCAAATAAAAGTCACGAACATATAGGAACTACTAGTTTATTTTAATCACAAGTGGTTTCAATAAATTAGAATTTTCTTACTCAAATTCCGTATATTCTAAACCTCGATTTCAATCATTATTTAAATTTTTAATAGCGAACTACCTTACCGTGATTTTTCTGAGAATTTGGCTTAGACATATCTCAAAATCTACAAGATGAAATTCAAATATTTTTCTTTCATTAGAAAACTATGATCCAGTAGATTGAGATAATTCTTGTTTCGAAGACTTCCGATTTATATTGGATCCTATATACTCATTTAAAATTCAAATAAAAAATTTTGAACTCCCGCCATGTGACAAGCTCATTTTAATAAAATTTTATTAATTAGTTTAACATTCAATAAATTTATAAATTATAAACCCATACTCTTACGTTTTTAGTAGAAACTAATTAAATAATCAAATTAAAAATTGGAAATATCGACTATCCAAAATCGTCGAATATTCCTTAATACGTTTTAGCTAGAAAATTTTATCACTCAAAAATTTCTCATAAGTATTCTAGCTTACGGAATCTCCTTATATTGAAAAGGATAAACGATCTCATTAAGGAAACATGATCATGAAATAAAAATCCGGGTTATACACCATAAAATTGGAAATATTAGAACAAGCTCTAATATTTCGCGAACAAACAAATCAGAAATTTTAACTTCCCAATAAACCCCAAAAATATCAAATTTGAAATATTAGTACGTCCTCTAATTTTTCGTGAACAACTTCTAAATCATGAAATACGATAAATGTTAGAAGTTGGACGAATTTCACAAAACTCGAAAACCTTTTGTTTTCAAATTCACAAGGATGTTACCAAGAAGAATGAAGTCAAACCAGTAGAGTTATGATCTCGAAAATTTGGTTCAATAAGGTTACAAAATAAATTGGAATATTCAATAGCCCATATCCACGGGAGCCCAAAGATCGTGAATTCAAAATCCGGAAACAAGAGACCAAGACAGATAAGCAAGATATAGCTTATCATTCTTAATAAGACAATTCGAGATAATTATTCAAATGAAAACTCGAATCAGTCATATTCTAGAAATCACACAAAGAAATTTAGAAGAATATAAATGGATGACACTCAAACTACAACAAGTGTGAGTGTATAATTCCACGAATCACACAGTGATCATAAACGATTAACAAAGAAAGTGTAATTTACATTAAGCTAGTAAATAGGCGAGTTTAGCCAAATGTCCCGTAACCACTGACTTGACTCACTTATTTACAAACAAATTGCAAAATCCACTATAAATCACAAATAAGCACATAGATCCACGGATGAACACGTAAATTGGCAATGGGTATCTGTTCTTCTTTGTGAGCTTATTCACCTCTCTATAGTCCACGCACCATCTAGGTGAACCATCGGCCTTTGTAGCAAAAACAACCGGAGCACCCCATTCCAAAATGCTTCTTTTATGAACTCCTTCTCAAGCAACTCCTTTACTTGCTTACTGAGTTCTCTTCTCTCTCTCGGAGCCATGTGGCGCACCGATAATGCAACTGGCTTTGCATTATCTACAAGGTAAATACGAAAGTCTATCTCGCGCCTCGGGGGTAAACCCCGAACTCCACCGAAGACGTCACCATATTCACGGACCACGTGACCAAATTCCAAATCATCGTTGGACGCGTCAAGAGATTCTAGGTAGCTAAGCATCACCGGATCTCTAGGGTCACAAGAAATATCAAGGGTCTTTCTACAACGAGTCAACAATCTAACTACCCTTCTTTCACAGTCTAGGATGGAACCCTATCTGGCTAGCCAATCCACGCCTAGAATCAAGTCATAGAACATGAAGCCAAGAATGAAGGCGTTGCATTCAAACCCAACGCCCAAGATAGACACTCTCAAATCCCGACAAATCATCGAAAGATGAGCCGAACCACCAATAGGATTTGAGACTACTATGGGATCCGTATTTAGGTGCAATGTTTCAACTAACGAAGTAGATACAAACGAGTGTGAAGCACCAGAATTCAAACAAGGTTCGAACAGGATGATCAAAAATCAAAACCAAACTTCCAACCAAGATATTTCTACCTCTATCAGGTATGCCAGCCGTGAGGGAACGCGTCTGCCCTCCAGAAGATCTTGTACTTTGCCCTTACGTTTGCCTTTTGCTTCTTTGGATGATCCTAATAAGATATCCTATTTCTCCGTAACGATAACAACTAGTCTTCTTCTTCTTTCTAACGTCTTTATTTAAGTAGTCAGGTATTTCACAAGTATGGCCCTTCCTTTTCTCTTGGCCCCTTGTTATCCTTACCGCCTTTCTTTGGATCTACTTTCTTATCGTGTGTCCTATCCATGTCTCTCATGTACATTCTCCATTAGTGACCTCCCACCAAAATGAGGCTTCGTCCTTTATTAACCAAGCAGCTAATTGAACCTTCCTCCCATCGTCTATCTTAAAGGTACCAACAAGTCCTCCACTTCCATCTAACTTTGACAAATGTCCCAGTCCCATGAAGCGGTTTTCCGCCCATTGTATGGAAGTTCTTACATATCTTATAAAAAGCATCTATACGTGGAGGAAAAAATTCAAAAAGGAAAGAGGAAGAGATTTAAAACGGAGAATCGAAGGAAAGATTATGGCTCTTGGGGGTTATGTTTCTCAAAATAAAATTTTCTCTTAAAAGTACTCTCCTTAAAACATATTTTTGAAAGTATTTCTTTATAAAAATTCTTTTGAAAGCAGTTTTTCAAAATCTCTTATCTGTTCTGGTAACCTTCAGCTCTGATACCATGTGTAACACCCCACGTCCATTAATGTCACTCACAAAGGGAATGCATTAATTTTCATGGAGTATTATTGGTGTATAGAATGGAATGTAACAAGGCAGATACATATATTGGTACTTGAAAATTTTAAAACAACTTTTATTGCAGTGAAGAAATTATTTGGTTACAACAACATCAAAAACCAACAATAAAACCAAGTACACTTAATATCCATCTTGACAAATTATTTTCTGAGTACATAAAGTAAAAAAGCATAACCCCAACATAAGTAGCCATAAGAGATGATCTGAACTTTACTTTCAGCAATCCAAGTACTTCCAAAAGAGAGAAAAAGAGATCCAAATCAAGCTTCACTAGCACTAGTCCCACCCTGAGAACCTGGGGGAGAAAGGAAGAAAAGAGGTGAAAACAAAGGGGGTCAGACATAAAGTCTGGCGAGTCCAATAACTTTAACAATATAATTATTAAAGTAATTAGGATAAGGCATAAACTAGTAAAACAAGGAATGACTGTGAAGCAAGTGGGCAAGACAAAACAAACAAGAGGAATATACTGGCGTTAACCGCGCTCCTAATCACTATAGGATAATTACTATACTGCACCATTACTAGTCACCCTAAAAGTTGATCCTACCTTCTGAACATAATAATCATAATGGTAGTTTCGTGGACCCCTAGCTGTCTTCATAGGTGTCGCCTACTCCTATCTCCACTAGTTGTATCCACTACCCTCCCCATTCTAATTAGAACATTTAGTCATAATATGGTAGTTGGACTCCTAGCTGTCTTCATAGGTGTCGCCTGCTCCTATCTCCGCTAGTCGTACCCTCGACCTTCCCCATTCGATCGGCTCCCTAACTCGTAGATACCCGTGCTGGTCCCACAATGGGGTGTATCACTTCCCAAAGTGGCAACCCGATATCACCAAAGATGCACGGCTTATACCTACACGATGCAACAACGTCTTACCTACCAGCCCGGGCCCACGCACATACATGACCCCGTTGGACTTGCGTTGCCACCGCTAACCCATTTTGACCTCTTACAATCAAACCCGGTAAGCGTGTCCCATCCTCGATCTAGATCGAGCTCATTTAGATGCTAAATGGGTTACTGGTTGAAAAGGATCCCCATACTTGACACTAGCTTTCCACCTATGCTTGGTCCCCACTAGGATTTCCCACTTAACCCTCTCTTATTCATGTCTTCTTACATGTTTCGACTTGGTTAAGTGTTTATAATTATATCCCACATGTCACCCATGTTACCCACTTATCAAATCAACATGTGTTATTGGTTAAGCTTGTCTTAACCCTATCCGCTTATCAGATCAATATATATTATTGGTTAAGTTGGTCTTAACCCTATCCACTTATATATTATTGGTTAAGTTAGTCTTAACCCTATCCACTTATATATTATTGGCTATGTTGGTCTTAACCCTTTCCACTTATCAGATCAATATATATTATTGTTTTAAGTTTGTCTTAACCCTATCCACTTATCAGATATATTATTGGTTAAGCTGGTCTCAACCCTACCCACTTATCAAATTAATATATATTATTGGTTAATCTGGTCTTAACCCTACCTACTTATCAGATTATAGGTTAAGATGGTCTTAACCATATCCACTTATATATCGTATAACATGTTTTACTTAATTTATGATTAAGTACATCTTAGTTCACAGATACATTGGTTAAGAGAATAACTCCATAAGTATCAATCCCGAAGTCCGAAATCAACATCAGATTGGTACTCAGAGAATTACTTAACTCAACCAAACTTCTATTTGTCATTCATATTCGTTTTTGATCAGCATTAATTAATTATTAATGCACAGACCTCTAACATTAAGTCGATTGCTTGTGGCCGCTGGATATGCCGGGAGGTTCCGGGCAGACTTCTACCACAAGCCAGACTTAACCTCGTGTCTAAGCATCTTTTAATTATGCCTATGACCTCTCACATTAGACTACCGTTTGCAGTTGCTAGATGTGCCGGGTGGGTCCGGGCAGTCTTATTCCACAAACGAGTCTAACCTCGTGTCTTAGGCATTTATTACTCATTTAATTTATGCCTTTGACCGCTCACATTAGACTACCGTTTGTGGTTGCTGGATGTGCCGGGCGGTTCCAGGCAGTCTTATACCACAAATGAGTCTAACCTCGTGTCTCAGGCATTTATTATTACTCATTATTATTCAAGCCCAATTTGAATTAATATCCCTATTTCAAATTGTCAATAACTTCCAAATTAATCTACATCCATAATTGTCACCTAAATTATGTCCATAATTTCTATGCATATAAATTAGGCCAATTAATGTCTCAAATTTATTATATGCTTTTAAGCCATTTTATGCCAATTTTCACAATTTTAATATTTTCCCATTGCCCCCACGTTGTTCGTACGTGTAATACATATAATACGTAGGCTAGCAAATATCCTAACTCACAAAAACATCACTACTTGCATAACATGTAAAAATAAATCTAACTTGCAAATAAAAATAGGCTAGCATGGATCAAAACTTGCATGATTATAATTTATATAATTATAATTTTGCATAATCAATAACTTGCATAGGCAATAGGCATAATTTTCATAAACTATAAATTGGCATGGATCAAATTATATAAGATATGATTTGCATAGATCTATACACATAAAGGTGAACTTGCATATATGAACATGGTTTTCGCATAAACTTGCATATGCAATTTAGACATGTAAATTAATACTTACATATGATTCACATACAATCTTCATATAAAGTAGCATATGATTCACATCCAAACTTATATATAAACATGCATATATAATTTAGACATGTAAATTAAGATTTACATTAACACTTGCATATGATTTAGACACGTAAATGTCACAAAATGAATCAAATCTAGCATATGTGTTTAGACATATGAACCAACATCATGAGTTTAAACATGTAAACTAATATCACACGTTTTACATATAAACTCGCATGTATATATATATATATATACATACTTGATTCACATACAAACTAGTGTATAATTCGCATACAGACTTGCATATAAACTGATGTCATAAAATGAATCAAGTTAAACATATGTGATTGGACATATGAAATAGATCTACTAACACAAGTTAACAAAACTGTCATATGTTCACAAACAAACGATAACAAAATTAAGTAACGTCACATGATTCAACAAGCATGTTCTCATAATCCAAATTATAACTCATCATAATTAATTTATTAATTATTTTGTGAAAGAAAATGTACTCATAAAGACGGATTAGAGAAGAGAATAATTCGTTCGTCGTTTGTATTAGAATTCTGACTTGCAATTCCTAAGCTTTAAGAAGAAGAACTATTCTAGCAGCAGCATGAAGGCCAAGAGACTAATTTAGTTTAGGTTTAGGGGTTGAGTCTATGCGTGCTTATATAGAAGTTTAAATCAACATAAGCTGTTAGATTATCATAGGAGCAATCACAACCGTCCAGACTAGATAGAGTTATCCAGAATTACCACTTATGCCCTAGTGACTCAGCAACAGGTCAGGAAAGGCTTAGCAACAAGTCAGAATCATCTCATTTCAGATTTGCCCCAGGGGTTAGGTCGACCCCCTGGTCGACCTGTATAGGGGAGGTCGACCCCCTGGTCGACCTGGCCTTGGGCGGGAGAAATCCCGCCCAGCCCGCTTCCTCGTTTGAATTTTAAATTTTAATTCTGAACTGTTATTAATTTATTTAAATTGCTGAAACATCTGAGGTCATAACTTCCTCATACAAAGTCCGATTTACGAAAACTTGGACTCTATTCCAAGCAGAATTTCGAGACGAACGCAATGGCTTAACCCGTTTCCCTAATTCTCACTTTAACAATTAAGTATTCTTAAATTCGTTCTTTTAATAGTCACAGAAAATTCAGGTTGTTACATTCTCCCCTCCTTAAAGGATTTCGCCCCCGAAATCTCCAAGTTAAGGAAAATGTATATCCTAACATCTAACCATCCATCTACTCAACCATCAAACACAGGCATCCATTGTCCTTACAAGATTTCTAATGTTGTATGAACATATGCAAAAAGTGTGTGTATATGTTCCTTATCCAATGCAAAATCAGGCGGTCCACTGATCCAGTTGACCTCCTTAACGCAAATCATGATAGTGCCATGCGTCTATTATGTATGCGAAAGAATCCTAACGATACATATTACTTCTACATGTGTGCACAACCATTCATCAAAATGCAGCATCCACATGATAACACAACCATTATACATCCATTAATTTAAATATGCACACATATTTATATGCAATATGAATGTGATTGAGACAGTCTAGTGCCTAATTTGTGTGTGCATGCATCCACGAGCAACCACTTGCATCCATTTGCATCCACCAAACATGTCTCAAACACATGTTTACAACCATAGGGTTTTTCCTAACTAAAGATCGAAGATATCATCGCAAAGACATGCTAAATGATAGGACAAGTATCAACAAAGCGGTAGGAAAAGGAGAAGTTAAAAACACACCCTCAAAAAGGAAAGGGTACAGCGTACGCATCTCGTCTTCGGTCTCCTAAGTCGCATCTCCTTGATCATCTCCCCATTGTAGTTTGACCAACTTGACCTCTTTGTTGCGTAGCTTTTTGACCTCCGATCCGAGAATGCGTGTAGGAGCTCGTCTAACTGTGGCATTTCGCTCTACTTCCACTTCTTTGAGCGTGCTCGGCTCTACCACTTCCGCCGTATCATGTAAACACTTACGCAAATGCAAAACGTGAAACACTTCGTGAACACCACTAAGCTTGTTGCCTCTTCTCATGTCCCTCCAAAATCTAGGATACATACCTCAAAAGATCTTCAAGGATTCTATTCACCCCTTTCCGTTCGTCCATCCGTCTGTGAATGATAAGCGATGCTCATACTGCCGCCTTTTGCATATCACCTTTTCCTCTTGCATCGAAAACTGCTCCAAGCCCTGTCCCGCAAGCACCAGTATACACTGTGAATGGCTTACTCCCATCTGGAAAAACTAAAACTGGAGCTGTCGTCAAAGCCCTCTTCAAACGTTGGAAAGCATCGTCACAGTCAACATCCCAAGCAAAAGTCAAGTTCTTATTCGTTAACCGAGTAAGTGGGGCTGATATCTTCACGAAGTGCTTAATGCACTTCCTATAATAACCAGCCAGCCCTAAAAAGCTTCTTACTTCTGTTGCGTTCTTAGGAATCTTCCAATCTTGGATTGCGACCACTTTTGCGGGATCCACAGCTATCCCTTCCTTAGAGACCACGTGTCCTAAGAACCTCACTTCTTTTCTCCAAAATTGGCATTTGGAGAACTTAGCTTTGAGTTGATGCGCTCGTAGGGTCTCTAAGACTTCCCTAAGATGTAGGGCATGCTCTTCCTCGCTTCTAGAGAAAATCAAGATATCGTCCACAAAGACTACCACAAACTTGTTTAGAAACTCCCTAAACACACTACTCATTAAGTCAACGAAGTATGCGGGTGCATTCGTCAAACCAAAAGGCATGACGAGCCACTCGAAGAAACCGCCAGGAGTTCTAAATGCAGTCTTATCTATGTTGTCTTCAGCCACCCTTAGCTGATGATATCATGTAGCCAAATCTAGCTGCTAGAAAACCAAAGTACTAACCAACTGATCGAATAAATCATCTATCCTTGGCAATGGGTGTCTTTTCTTCTTTGTGAGCTTATTCAGCTCTCTATAGTCCACGCACCAACTAGGTGAACCATCAGCCTTTGTAGCAAAAACAACCGGAGTACCCCATTACGAAATGCTTCTTCTTATGAAACCCTTCTCAAGCAACTCCTTTACTTGCTTACTGAGTTCTCTTCTCTCTCTCAGAGCCATGTGGCGCACCAGTAATGCAACTGGCTTTGCATTATCTACAAGGTATATACGAAAGTCTATCTCATGCCTCGGGGGTAAACCCCGAACTCCACCGAAGACGTCACCATATTCACGGACCACATGACCAAATTCCAAATTATCGTTGGACGAGTCAAGAGATTCTAGGTAGCTAAGCATCACCGGATCTCTAGGGTCACAAGAAATATCAAGGGTCTTTCTACAACGAGTCAATAATCTAACTACCCTTCTTTCACAGTATAGGATGGCACCGTATCTGGCTAGCCAATCCTTGCCAAGAATCAAGCCATAGCTCATGAAGCCAAGAATGAAGGTGTTGTATTCAAACCCAACGCCCAAGACATACACTCTCAAATCCCGACAAATCATCGAAAGATGAGCCGAACCACCAATAGGATTTGAGACTACTATGGGATCCGTAACTAGACTAGTATTTAGGTGCAGTGTTTCAACTAACGAAGCAGATACAAACGAATGTGAAGCACCAGAATTCAAACAAGCTTCGAACATGATGATCAAAAAGAAAAACCAAACTTCCAACCAAGATATTTCTACCTCTATTAGGTATGCCAGCCGTGAGGGAACGCGTCTGCCCTCCAGAAGATCCTGTACTTTGTCCTTACCTTTGCCTTTTGCTTCTTTGGACGATCCTAATAAGATATCTTGTTTCTCCGTAATGATAACAACTAGTCTTCTTCTTCTTTCTAACGTCTTTATTTAAGTAGTCAGGTATTTGACAAGTGTGGCCCTTCCTTTTCTCTTGGCCCCTTGTTATCCTTACCACCTTTCTTTGGATCTACTTTCTTATCGTGTGTCCTATCCATGTCTCTCCTGTACATTCTCCATTCATGACCTCCCACCAAAATGAGGCTTCATCCTTTATTAACCAAGAAGCTATTTGAACCTTCCTCCCATAGTCTATTTTAAAGGTACCAACAAGTCCTCCACTTCCTTCTAGCTTTGACAAACGTCCTAGTCCCATGAAGCGGTTTTCCGCCCATCGTACGGAAGTTCTTACATATCTTAGAAAAAGCATCTATACGCAGAGGAAGAAATTCAAAAAGGAAAAAGGAAGAGAATTAAAACGGAGAATCGAAGGAAAGATATATGGCTCTTGGGAGT
Organism: Allium sativum; assembly: GCA_030737875.1. NCBI lineage: Eukaryota > Viridiplantae > Streptophyta > Magnoliopsida > Asparagales > Amaryllidaceae > Allium > Allium sativum. The sequence goes on from CM060924.1 coordinate 793,149,250, forward strand.
TATGTTTCTCAAAATAAACTTTTCTCTTAAAAATACTCTCCTTAAAACATATTTTTGAAAGTATTTCTTTATAAAAATGCTTTTGAAAGCGGTTTTTCAAAATCTCTTATCTGTTCTGGTAACCTTCAGCTCTGATACCACGTGTAACACCCCACGTCCATTAATGTCACTCACAAAGGGAATGCATTAACTTTCATGGAGTATTATTGGTGTATAGAACGGAATGTAACAAGACAGATACATATTTTGGTATTTTAAAACAACTTTTATTGCAGCGGAGAAATAGTTTGGTTACAACAACATCAAAAACAAACAATAAAATCAAGTACACTTAATATCCATCTTGACAAATTGTTTTTTGAGTACATAAAGTAAAAAGCAAAACCCCAACATAAGTAGCCATAAGAGATGAGCTGAACTTTACTTTCAGCAATCCAAGCACTTCCAAAAGAGAGAGAAAGAGATCCAAATCAAGCTTCACTAGCACTAGTCCCACCCTGAGAACCTAGGGGCAGAAAGGAAGAAAAGAGGCGAAAACAAAGGGGGTTAGATATAAAGTCTGGCGAGTCCAATAACTTTAACAATATAATTATTAAAGTAATTAGGATAAGGCATAAAGTGATAAAACAAGGAATGACTATGAAGCAAGTGAGCAATACAAAACAAACAACAGGAATATACTGGCGTTAACCGTGCTCCTAATCACTATAGGATAATTACTATACTGCACCATTACTAGTCACCCTAAAAGTTGATCCCGCCTTCTGAACGTAATAATCATAATGGTAGTTTCATGTACCCCCAGCTGTCTTCATAGGTGTCGCCTTCTCCTATCTCCACTAGTTGTACCCACTACCCTCCCCATTCTAATTACAACATTTATTCATAATATGGTAGTTGGACTCCTAGCTGTCTTCATATGTGCCGCCTGCTCCTATCTCCGCTAGTCGTACCCTCTACCTTCCCCATTCGATCGGCTCCCTAACTCGTGATACCTGTGCTAGTCCCACAATGGGGTGTATCACTTCCCAAAGTGGCAACCTGATACCACCAAAGATGCACAGCTTATACCTACACGATGCAACAACGTCTTACCTACCAGCCCGGGCCCACGCACATGACCCCGTTGGACTTGCATTGCCACCGCTAACCCGTTTAGACCTCTTACAATCAAACCCAGTAAGCGTGTCCCGTCCTCGATCTAGATCGAGCTCACTTAGATACTAAATGGTTACTGGTTGAAAAGGGTCCCCACACTTGACACAAGCTTTCCACCTATGCTTGGTCCCCACTAGGATTTCCCACTTAACCCTCTCTTATTCATGTCTTCTTACATGTTTCAACTTGGTTAAGTGTCTATAATTATATCCTACATGTCACCCATGTTACCCACTTATCAAATCAACATGTGCTATTGGTTAAGCTTGTCTTAACCCTATCCGCTTATCAGATCAATATATATTATTGGTTAAGCTAGTCTTAACCCTATCCACTTATATATCATTGGTTAAGTTAGTCTTAACCCTATCCACTTATATATTATTGGCTAAGTTGGTCTTAACCCTTTCCACTTATCAGATCAATATGTATTATTGGTTAAGTTTGTCTTAACTCTATCCACTTATCAGATATATTATTGGTTAAGCTGGTCTCAACCCTACCCACTTATCAAATTAATATATATTATTGGAGCTGGTCTTAACCCTACCTACTTATCAGATTATAGGTTAAGCTGGTCTTAACCCTGTCCACTTATATAACGTATAACATGTTTTACTTAATTTATGGTTAAGTACATCTTAGTTCACAGATAAATTGTTTAAGAGAATAACTCCCTAAGTATCAACCCCGAAGACCGAAATCAACATCAGATTGGTACTCAGAGAATTACTCAACTCAACCAAACTTCTGTTTGTCATTCATATTCGTCTTTGATCAGCATTAATTAATTATTAATGCACAGACCTCTCACATTAAGTCGATTGCTTGTGGCCCTGGATATGCCGGGAGGTTCCGGGCAGACTTCTACCACAAGCCAGACTTGACCTCGTGTCTAAGCATCTTTTAATTATGCCTAGTCCTCTCACATTAGACTGCCGTTTGCGGTTGCTGGATGTGCCGAGCGGGTCCGGGCAGTCTTATACCACAAACGAGTCTAACCTCGTGTCTTAGGCATTTATTACTCATTTAATTTATGCCTTTGACCTCTCACATTAAACTACCGTTTGTGGTTGTTAGATGTGCCGGGCGGTTCCGGGCAGTCTTATACCACAAACGAGTCTAACCTCGTGTCTCAGGCATTTATTATTACACATTATTATTCAACCCCAATTTGAATTAATATCCCTATTTCAAATTGTCAATAACTTCCAAATTAATCTATGTCCATAATTGTCACCTAAATTATGTCCATAATTTCTATGCATATAAATTAGGCCAATTAACGTCTCAAATTTATTATATGCTTTTAAGCCATTTTATGCCAATTTTCACAATTTTAATATTTTCCCGTTGCCCCCACGTTGTTCGTACGTGTAATACATATAATACGTAGGCTAGTAAATAACCTAACTCACAATAACATCACTACTTGCATAACACGTAAAAATAAATCTAACTTGCAAACAAAAATAGGCTAGCATGGATCAAAACTTGTATGATTATAATTTATATAATCATAATTTTGCATAATCAATAACTTGCATAAACTACAAACTGGCATGGATCAAATAATATAAGATATGACTTGCATAGATCTATACACATAAAGGTGAACTTGCATATATGAACATGGTTTTCGCATAAACTTGCATATGATCTACATACAAACTTGTATTAAACTTGCATATGCAATTTAGACATGTAAATTAATACTTACATATGATTCGCATACAATCTTACATATAAACTAGCATATGATTCACATCCAAACTTATATATTAACTTGCATATATAATTTAGACATGTAAATTAAGATTTACATTTACACTTGCATATGATTTAGACATGTAAATGTCACAAAATGAATCAAATCTAGCATATATGTTTAGACATATGAACCAACATCATGAATTTAAACATGTAACCTAATATCACATGTTTTATATATAAACTCGCATGTATATATATATATATATATATATATATATATATACTTGATTCACATACAAACTTGTGTATAACTCGCATACAGACTTGCATATAAACTGATGTCATAAAATGAATCAAATTAAACATATGTGATTGGACACATGAAATAGATCTACTAAGATAAGTTAACAAAAATGTCATATGTTCACGAACAGATGATAACAAAATTAAGTAATGTCACATGATTCAACAGGCATGTTCTCATAATCCAAATTATAACTCATTATAATTAATTTATTAATTATTTTGTGAAAGAAATTGTACTCACAAAGACGGAATAGAGAAGAAAATGATTCGTTAGTCATTTGTATTAGAATTCTGACTTGCAATTCCTAAGCTTTAAGAAGAAGAACTATTATAGCAGCAGCATGGAGGCCAGAGACTAATTAAGTTTAGGTTTAGGGTTGAGTCTATGTGTGCTTATATAGAAGTTTAAATCAACATAAGATGTTAGATTATCATAGGAGCAATCACAACTGTCCAAACTAGATAGAGTTATCCAGAATTGCCACCTATGCCCTAGTGACTCAGCAATAGGTCAGGAAAGACTCAGCAACAAGTCAGAATCGCCTCATTTCAGATCTGCCCTGGGGGGTAGGTCGACCCCCTGGTCGACCTATATAGGGGAGGTCGACCCCCTAGTCGACCTGGCATTGGGCGGGAGAAATCCCGCACAGCCCGCTTCCTTGTTTGAATTTTAAAATTTAATTCTAAACTGTTATTAATTTATTTAAATTACTGAAACTTCTGATGGCCATAACTTCCACATGTGAAGTCCAATTTATGAAAACTTGGGCTCTATTCCAAGCAGAATTTCGAGATGAATGCAATGGCGTAACCCATTTCCCTTAATTCTCACTTTAACAATTAAGTATTCTTAAATTCGTTCTTTTAATAGTCATAAAAAATTCAGGGTGTTACAACAGTTATATGTTGACATATCAATATATGTATGTCGACATACGCTATTGAAAAATAATTAAATTTGATCATTTTGAAGTGTTTTAATATATATATATATATATAATTCTATAAATTCTTGAATTAAAATATAGTGTTATAAATGAATATTATAAAGTAGAAAATCATTTGAAATCATAAGTATAAACTATATAAACATATTTATTAAATTATAAAGTTTAAAACTATATAAATATAGAGTATATAAAACTTAAAAACAATAAAACTTGAATTTAAAATCAAAAGTAAAATAGAGAAAATATAATAGAGAAACTTAATAAAGATTGAAGATAGAATTTGAAAATGGAATTTGAAGTTTGAAAATCAGAAATTGAATTTGAATTCAAACCCGGAGTGTTATTCAGAGTCTTACATAAATTAGACTCTATTACTATATTTATCTTGAACTCTTGAAACCTGATTACTAATGAGTCTTGAACCATTTATGAATTTTGAATCTCTAAAAGCTCTTAAATTGTACTGTCTTCAGTATTAATTCCTATATATAAATCTTGCATATGTGTGTTTGTATATATATTCTAGATTAAAGTGTTATATCAATTAATATTGAAGTAAGGTTGTTGTCATCAAAACTCCATTCTCCAACAATCTCCCCCTTTTTGATGATGACAACCTTAGTTTGTAAAATATCATACATGTACATACCTGTTTATGATGATCCTTCTAATACCCCTCTGTCTATATGAATCCTATAAACTAATTCTATATTTTATAATTTCTCCCCCTTTGGCATTATCAACAAGGAATTCTAAAAATACTCCTCCTAAATCCTATATATATATATATCTATACATATCTTATGATTATATTGAAGTAAATTACTCCCTCAAAATCTATGCTATAAATGATCCTAAAGACTATATAATACTCCCTGAATTGAATAACCTTATATTTTTCTCTAAATCTATGATTCTAAGTCTAACAGATTATCACTCCCCCTAAAATTATGACTATACTAGTCTAGTAAACTAAATAAAAAGATAATAAACTAAGAAAAACTAATCAAATTTTATAATCAATTCAAACAAGCAAATCAATCCAAACAAGCAATTCAAATAATCAATCTAAACAATATAAACCAAATCAACCAAAATAAGACTTCTTGAACCTTCAACTAATCCTAGAAACTAAAAAAATTCCCCTTTAATCTAATACAAAACTAATCCTAGCCTAAACTCTAATTCCCTTAAAACTATAATGAGACTTTGATCTAGACTAAGAAATAATTCTGATAAGATATCCTTAAAACTATAATATAAGTTAAGTAAAGAAATTTAATCCATACAATCAATCAAGTTAAGTTTTGTTGTCACAAAACAACAACTCAAATAAATTCAAACATAAAACCAAACATTTCTTGTAACTTCTATTTATTCTAAAACCTATAGAGCTCCTATCAACTACAAATGCATAAAAAAAATTCTAGCAAACCTATCAACCACTAATGAAATTTAACCATGTCAAGTAAGTCAATTAAGTTATTCAAGTCAAACAAATCAAACAATTTAATCAAGCCAAATAAGTCAATCAAGTTAATCAAGATAAAGTAAATATGTATCAAATCTGGTGCACTCCCATCAAATCAAAAGAAGCAATTAATTTCTACTGAGATGAAATAGTTTCAGCTTGCGATCAAGCTATTACGATTCTTAAAGCAGATCCAAGTTCTTCCCCGGTCCCCGGTGGAAGTCACGAGGCTACCTTTCTCAGTTGTTGACTATTCCCACCTCAAAACAACTAATGCACTTCGCCTATATGTATTTGATAAATAATCCTATATTTCTAATTAGATAAAAAAAACTTCTCATACAATATACTTGTTATATGCGGAGTTAAAGTTAACATGTAATGCAGTGTGTTAGTGATAATGCAGTATGTCATATGCAAAACTATATGAAGTGATATATTGAATGAAATGCAACTTGTGATGTGAATGATTTTAATTTGAGATGCACTGTAATGATGTACGAAAATAAGATGGGTAATAATAATATGCAAAATGATTGGGTGATGATATCTATTTTGGGTAAAAGATTTTCAAAATTCTATATATATTATAAATTATTTCAATAAAATAAGGGTAATATTAATTTCTACACTTAAGTTAATGATACTGATGAAAGAAATTAAGAGTTTAATATATTCATGATAGGTAGCAAAATGTTCGGAATAATTATGAAGTTAAATAATATTAGTAGGATAAATGTAGTATGAATTGAAGATCTTTTTAAAGAGAATATAAAATTATATACAGTAAACTATAAACATATATTCATAATAGTATACATAAAAACTGATTTTTAAAAGAACTTAAACTAATCTTCTTGATACAAATTAATTTAAAATTTAAACTTTAAAAATCCAAACATATTAAATTGCTAAGGAACCATTTATATGTTAAAACTTTAAAAAGAAATCTATAGTCATAACAAAATTATGAAATCTGTATATAAATTAAACTATAACTTCTTATATTTAAACTACATATTTAAGAAATAAAATCATATATATATATATTATTATACCAAAATATTAGGTTAAATATTCAAACTTTTATAAAACTTAACAAGAAATCAAAATTAATATTAAGTTACAAACAGTATTTGTAACCCAAAATTGTTATGAAATCATATGAACAATATATAAGTTAAACTATGTTTGTTTAAACTATATATACAAGATAAACAAATTTATAATTTATAATTTATAACAATATCAAACGTTTGAAAATTTTATATTAATTATGTATATCATATTAACATGTCTATATAATTTTATTAATTTATATATATTTTGAAATAAGATATAAGAAAATAAGTAGATAGACAAAGTTAATAACTAGAATTTGAACTGGTATTTTCTTATTTAAAAGATGGAGGGAAGTTAGAAAGTTTAAGCTTTTGAAATTCAAAATTTGTATTTCATTTTGCAAGCCTTTATGTCGACATAAGGACATATGTATGTCGACATACATGCATAAATTTCAAAGAACATATGGTTTTGTGACTTTGGTTTTAAATTATCGATTTATATTTCAGGTTTAACTATTTCCTGAAATAATACTAATCCTAACAAACATCCAAAATTTATTTTATTATTTTATTTATTATTTTATTGATATTTTGAATTTCAAATTTCATATTTGAATTTTAAATTTCAAGTTTAAAATCTAAAATTTCAAATTCGAAGCAAAGCAAACAAGCAAAACAATCAAAGCATTCATTCAACCAAAAAAATTAAAAATTAATTAAAGCATACACGATTTTTAGATCCATTTCTTCGATATTCTATGAATTCTGAATCGCTGTGAAACACGTATTTGGATTTCCAGTTTATAGCTCTTCATCGCTTGATGATGAATCTGAATCATCTGAATAAGGACACATCCTTTGTATATGGCCTGGTCAACTTGGCGTCAAAATTTTGAATTTGAATTTGAATTTTGAATGAATGGGCACTTCAACTCCTATAAGCTCAAACGTCAAATCCCTTCATAAACTCTTCTTTTCTTGATCGGTGAATGATCATCTTGGTGTCTTTTGGCCTATAGTCATTCTTTTCCTGCAAAACAACATACCTTTTCAAAGAGTCAAGTGACTTTTCAAAATAACTAATTGTAATTTGTAATAACAACATCATGATGATACTGTGATATATCCATTTAAACTTTTCAAGAAATCATATCATGATAACTTGATTTCTCAATAAAATTCATTGCAGACTTATTTAATACTAACGCACTGCATGAATTCAAACTAGTGTTCAAAATTTGCCATTTTCAAAAATCAGATTATGAACTTTTTGAAAAACCTTGCTCTGATACCAATTGTTAGGGAATGCGGAATGGATCGTTAAGGCAAAACTAACACTAGAGGGGGGTGAACAGTGTTTTGAAGGAATTTAAGAAAATCTAAAACTTATATGATCTACTATATGATTCACACACCACAAAAACAATCACAGACACAGAATCAAACACAAGCACAGAAATAAATAGAAATAAAATGCAGAAAAGGAAAGAACATACTGGATTTTATACTGGTTCGGATTACTACTACGTCCAGTCCCATGCAACGCTGGATTGCGCAGATTTTTATTACTATATCAATATCCAAGTACAACACCCTTGATTTCACGGCCACTAGGTTACCTCCGATTCCAAACACCCTTGATTAAGTATATTTCCCTTGATTTCCCGGATACAAGGTTAACACCGCTCCGTTCCTTGGTTTCAAGGCTACAAGGACACACCTTTTCCCAAACACTTCCCAAACAATTACAACAGCCCTATAACTCTTCAATAGCACTCCGACTCAGAGAGTAATGAGTAGAGAGTGAGAAGAGAAGAAGATGTATATAAATAAAATGGAATTCGGCAGAGTATAAGTGTAGAAATTATAAAAATATGAAATATTAGTGTTGTAAAGAAAGGGGATGAAGATGGAGAAGAAGAATGATGAAAAAATTTGAAATCAACCCCTATTTATAAGATTTGAAAGGTTACAGTGCTTCTGGAACATTACAAATAGTGAAAAGACACTTCCTTTCAAAATAAAAAATATGATAGTTATATGTCGACATATCAACATATGTATGTCAACATATGCTATTCAAAAATTTAAATTTGATCATTTTGAAGTGTTTTAATGTATATATATATAATTCTAGAAATTCTTGAATCAAAACATAGTATTATAAATGAATATTATAAAGTAGAAAATCATTTGAAATCATAAGTATAAATTATATAAACATATGAATAAAATTATAAAGTTTAAAACTATATAAATATAAAGTATATAACTATATAAAACTTATAAACAATAAAACTTGAGTTTAAAATCAAAAGTAAAATAGAGAAAATAAAATAGAGAAACTTAATAAAGATTGAAGATAGAATTTGAAAATAGAATTTGAAGATCAGAAATTGAAAATCTGAATTTGAAATTGAAATTGAATTTGAACCTGGAGCGTTATTTAGAGTCTTACATAAACTAGACTCTATTACTATATTTATCTTTAACTCTTGAAATCTTGATTACTCATGAGTCTTAAATCATCTCTGAATTCTGAGTCTCTAAAAGCTCTTAAACTGTATAGTCTTCAGTATTAATTTCTGTATACAAATCCTGCATATGTATGTATATATATATATTCTAGATAAAAGTGTTAGTATATATTTTATAATCAATTAATATTAAAGTAAGGTTGTTGTCATCAAAAATTCTTTCTCCAACAGGAATACACAATTCCACTAGAAGGTTTGACTAAGCATTTTGTCTCACGACGAGGTTGCTTCTCACCGCAAAGTAAAATAATCAACACTGATGTACTTAGAGATATACAACACATGTAATCACTAGGTATTTCTAAGCACATAACTCTGTTTGTTAGCACAAAACTCAATGGTGAGCACACAGTTAACGGTAAGCACACAGCTCGGGAGCGCACACGGCTAGCACACGGCTCGGACGAGCACACAACTCGATGGACACACAGCTCGGGTGAGCACACAACTCAAATGAAAAATGATCAACATCGATATATATAAAGGTACACGACACATGTGATCTCTCATCGATGTATATAATTCCAAAATGATTCTCAATTTGTTAAGTCTAGAAATTAACCGACAAAGTAAATGCAAGTGTGTAGACCCACTCGTTTTTACCAAGACGTTTAATTAAATTCCTTATTCAAATGAAAAGGAAAAATATTTGCTTGAAACAAGTGACACTCAAAAGCAAAAGAGAATACCAAATCATTACCTAAAGAAAAATAAGTCATCTCGATAGCAAGATAAATGGGTAACGAAAACCTTAAGGTAGATGCAAGGATTTTCACAAAACATAGGTTCAAAATAAGTAATCTCAAACTTCATAGTTGAAAAAAAAATCAAACTATGAATAATCAATGGGTAACTCAACACAATAAAACAAATAACATCCAAATAGGAGCGCAAACTTGTAAATAAATAATCAAAGGTACAACCATTTATTTATGAACTAAATTTGAAATTATAAATAAATAAATGAAAACATTTCACACTGGTTAGCGGAAATAATTTACTCATTTTCGCCTCGTAAAGCTAATCTCAAACGGATTAGTATTTTACTTGACCAAAATTATTTTATTAAACCGTTTTATAAAATAATTTAGAAATCTTCAAAACTAAGTCCCAAAAGTTATTTCAACCAAAAATTGGAAATAATTCGGATTCCTACACAAGGAAAGGGACAGGACTCTAGGTTTTTCAAGGCCAAGATGTCACCAAGATGAACTCGAATAAATTTGATTGGTCAAAAAAGGATCATGATATAAGATAGGATATGACGGGTCCAAAGACTCGAACTAAATCCTAAAACATGATTTCCCAAGAGAGACTTAGGAAAATAACCCTCTCCATATTATCTTATATTGTACCGAACTTAGATCTAATACCAAGTGTAACGCCTCACCTCTACACTCGCGTTAGTCAAGGCCGTTCCAAGCAATGGTGTCAACTAACCCCAAAAATAAGGCTAATGAGGAGCGACTATCTATATATTAGCTTTGAACGAGTGATATATATGTCGAATAATGTGGTCTAACTTTTTAAATCTCATGAGCAAATCTGACACATCTAATTCAAGTCCAAATCTACTACACAGCAGCTGTATATAATTCAGAATCAATATAAAATACATAACAATAAATCAGAGTCAGACAAAGATATCCACATCACTAAGGCGGAAATAGATATGAATATAACACATGAGTATAAATACAAGATAGTTTTGGTCATAGTCGATCCACTATACAACAAAAGAATATGTACAAGTTCTAGCCAAAAGGATATATGTACATGAAATTCTAAGATAAATATATAATCAAGAACTACAACTCTAATGTAGATAGTAAAAAGCCAAGATTGATCCCTGTTAGAAATCCAATGTAAGCACCTGTATACTTGGTCTTACCCGAGTATTATTTATAAGAATAAACAATAAACGGATCAGTCTAGCTGTACTCATCACAATAAACCGAGATAGAAATAGAGATATAAATAGATAATGACACACATGTACTACACAATAATAGTCACATAAAATGTGAAGACTCGAAAAATGTCTACAATATATCTCATAGAAGTCTCGATGCTATAAAAGATTATCACACTCTAAAGATATAGCTACGCACGAAGAATATTAGCACATATCCAAAACAACACAAGATTGGATAGCTCAAGATATCTCCTATCAAGTCAACAAAAGATCGATAACATGATATCAAGACGACGACGACAACAGACAACCCATATGAAATAAACCCGAATGGATAACACCTATCAAAGAAACACAAGATTTGATAACACAATTTGAGATGATCCGAAGATCGGGGAATACACAATCCCACTTAGAACACACAATTCCAATGAATGGACCGAAGTTCAACAAATAGTCATTCGAAGATCAGGGAATACACGATCCCACTTGGAACACACAATTCCAATGAATGAACTGAAGTTCAACAAATAATCCGAAGACTCTCAACGACGAACCGAAGTTCCATAAAGAGACACAATTCGAAAAGATCTGAAGATCCACAGGATGATCCGAAGATCATCAGAGTGATATGAAGGTCGGATTGGCCTGAAGATCGAGTATAGTGTAAACTACGCCAAGCTAATAAATATAAGAGTCGAGCTACATGTCCCATAACCACTTGCTCTACTCGAATATTTACAAACAAGTTGTATATTCCACTAGAAATACAAAACAGTCATTGCTACGGTGTTCAATCGAACGAGTCCAAGAATTAACCATCAAAGCAAACACAAGGGGTCATAGTCCTTGTTTTTACTAAGGCGTTTAATTAGATTTCTCATATGAATGAGAAAAAGGTTTATAAAATCATATACTAATAGATTTCTAAATCAATTTATGAAACAACTTCATATTGCGAAGTCGGATTAGAAACCAATTTGGAAAATAACTTCATATAACGAACTAGAGTTAGAAATCCTTTAGCAAAAGATTAGTATTTACTAATAAATTAAAAACCCTTTTATATAGCTTCGAAGGTGAAAAGTCTCGTGAAATAACGATTGAAATGACAGTCAAACTATGAATTCACGTTCTAATAACGCAAATTAAATATCGTGACTATCAATTATAAATTCGTTCACCACGAATCAATTGGAAGTCCATAAAATCGAGCTGTAGAAATTTGTGAACCGGAGAAACTAAAAAGTCACAGAAAAAGGCAGAACAGACCGAAACTCGGCCAGGAAAGATCCTAAAACAACCTAAACTATTAGCCATGGTCTCCATTGGTCAACAACAGAAAAAACAGGCATCAAACGTCTGAGCACCCAGGACAGACGTCTGAGCTGACAAACAACAGTTTTTTTTTATTTTTTCAAGAGCTTGGACAGACGTTTGACCTATTTGGTCAGACGTCTAAGTTGAAGCAATTAAATATTTTGCCTAAGCAATGAATGTGCAATCGGCTTTGGTCGGGCTCGAACCATTGGTGATAGTATATGATGTTTTCTTAGTTAAAACGAGGCATCTAATGCTTACCGAAACAACCTATAACACGAAATTCAATCCACTACCACTCATACAATGCACACAATGCATACACAACACAAACGTGCCATAGGCGCATTAGACAAGCATATAGCTTGAGGCAATAGATGTGAGTTCTAAAAGAACTCACCTTTGCTTACTAAAAGCAAGAAATCAATTCGAAGCTTAGCTAAATCAACCTCTCATCAAGAAGAACTCAAGAATCTTCAACCTAAACACATGAACATGAATTTCCTAAGAATTAGGTCATAGGAAATATAAAAAATTAAAGAGAAAACAAGGTGGAGAAGATGAAGATGGAGAAGCTTACCCAAGTCTCTACACTTGACTTCCTTAAGAATTGGGGCTTCCAATTGCAAAACCTAGCTTAGGAATTTTAATTTCCCATTCCTCCCCCCATTTCCATTTTCTCTTAAGTGTTAGGAATGAATGAGAGGGAGAGGGCTGATAGGGGGGGTCTTAAGGAAGTGAGCTAGATTGGCTAAACCAAGACCCAACCAAATTACCAAAATTCACGAACTCAAAATATATCGATGCTTATAGTTTTTGACGACACAAACGACATTTTGAACTAAATGGAAGTGGTTTCGAGTCCAAATTCATCCGTATGCAAAATGTGACTTTTTGGGCACATACTCGATCTTCGACTAACGACATTATATTTAAATATATTATCGTTAAATATGCGGGTTGTTACAGCCCCGGTCGACTGCCCTCCTATATGAGTGGTTGACCACCCTCCTGTAGGGGAGGCAAGTAAAGGTTGTTTTAAGTAGGGATTTATTTATAGTTTTTATCAGATGGACCACTTGGATTTAATCTATTGAATCTAATGGCCTACATACACAATGTCAACTATAAATAAAGCCTCAAACCCTACAACCATTCTTCTCCATGACTCCATGATGCCTTTTTACCGTCTGTAATTCCAGAAAAGAAAAGGGTTTAGGTTTTCTTCTATCTCCTTAATCAATTTTATCTTGTTTATTCTATTCTAGCACAGACTTAGAATTATTCTGGAATTTAGATTCATATATATATATATAATATTCTAATATGTGATTCTTATATATATATATATATATATATTTGAAAGCTTGGAGCATGTTTTTTCACGAGGGCCAAATCTGGATCTTATTTTATTTAATCTTGTTATTGCTCTACCTAATAGCACCATAAATGAAATCCATCTAAGTTTGTTGTTTTCCTATAATTTGTTAGTTCTAGACTTTGATTATTATTTCTAGGATGGTTTGAGTTCATACGAAAAGAATGCAACATTAAAGCCCCTCAAACCTTCCGTTTTCTTTATGTTTTACGATGAAATTGTCAATTTATGTATGATTGTGATTTTAGGATTATTGGACTAATAAAAGAGAAGCTTGTTTGGTTGTATAATCTTCTATGTTTTGTCATTATTATGTTTTTGTGCAATTTCATATGTATGCTTTTGTGAAAATGGTTAAGATTTGGATGGAGTTGTAAATCCAACAGGTTTACATCTTTATTTCTTAAAAAATAGGGTATTTGAATGTATTATTTACAATATATTCAAATATTAAGATTTTGTATGTAAATATACATAAAAAATGAATCCGTTACAAAATAGGAATTATATATATTGGGTATATGCACTTAGTTATCTTTTATTAGTTTGAAGATCATGTCAAAACTAGGCTACAAGTTCTATATTGTTACTTCTATTTTTCCCATTTTGATTGCTACATGTTAATATGTACCTTAACACCTTGACTGAAGTAAATATGTGAAATAATAACTATACACCTTTGATTTGAAATAGGGATTGACATTTTCAAAACGTTGCTAGGACGTTTATTGCATTCGCTTAATTTACGTATATATATATATAGCAAATAACATAATAATTATACGTATTAAGTGCGTAATAAATACGGTTAAATTAGGAATTTGAATTAAAATGTCCCCATAGGAATTCATATGTTTGTGTGTGCGTTAATGGCCTTAGATATATTTATGACACATAGACATGAGGTTAACTGTTACTTGTAGTAGAATCTTGCATGGAACCGACTAACATATCCAACATCTACAAGTAAGCCAGGTTAATATGAGAGGTCTAAGTACCATGGGCCATTATAATTAATACACTATAATACGAGGGTAGTCCCAACTTGTAGCAGAAGTCTGCCCGGAACGGCCCGACAAATCCAGCTTCTACAAGTGGTTGGTCTAATGTGGATGTCTAGTGTGCATATATATACACATTGTGTGTGAAGTAGGCTTGTCTTAGGAAAAAGGCATTAGCTGGCCGACCTTTCTCTTATTGGGTATTAAGTGGTTAGGACTAGGTCCATTCCTAAGGTTCACTCTGGGTTCAGGGCCCAAGTCATGAGACCCGCCCTTCGAGGATTTAAATGGTTGTTGGGTCCGCTTTTCTTCTACAAAGGTATTAAATAGTCTTATTAGACGATAACGTGAGTAAGGTAGTTCCCCAATTAATATCCGCTTCTTATCTGGGTGCTAGTAAGGGTTGACCTAGGGACGGTATATATTTATATATGGCCAAAAAGGAACTACCGTTTAAGGGAAGTATTAAGTGGCTAGGAGTTCACCCGCAGGGAGAGCTAGATAGAAACAAGGAGGTCCGCTGAGACACCCCACTTCCGTTAATATCACTCACTAAGGGAATGCATTAAGTTTCGTGGAGCGCTATAGGTAAACAAACACAGAATAATTACAAGATAGATATAAATAAGGCAGCAACGGAAAATTTAAGCTTTTATTTCAAGCATAAGTCATAATACCGTGGTCCACAATTTCATAAGTCACAAAAACCATTACAATAAAATAACTTCTGTCTTGCACCATCAGAGTACATAAGTAAATAAAAAGCATCATTTCCCTTAATTAAAAGAGTTAAGCCATAGTAGAGACAAGAACTTGAGCCATACTTCAGAAGTAGCTCCTAGCAAGATGATATCTGATTCCTGATTAAGTCTGAGTGTTTCCTCCCTGAGAACCTGGGGGTAGGGGAAACGGAAGAAAGAAGGAGAAACAACAGGGTCAGACATAAAGTCTAGTGAGTCTAGTTACTTTTAGCCAATAGATAAATAAAAGCAACATGATAGGCATACAAAGTGGATAAGAGAGATCACTACATAAATGGCAGGTGTGATCGGGTAAGCAAGATAAGGTGTGAATGCTTCACTAATGATTACTCTACATTATTACTAGTATAACTAGAAATGAGATGATCCCTTCCATTATAAGTTGGTGGACTTATGACATACGTCCGAGTGTACCCTAACCACTACCTTAATCGATCGGTTCCCTACCCTGTAGATATCCTGAGCTGACCCCACAATAGGAGGTATCACTTCCTAAAGTGGCAACCCAAAGTGTACACAACCATATCTATGGTGTCATGATCGTCTAAGCCCCCTCTGCCCGACCCATGCACGCACATGCCCCTGGTCGGTTTGCGCCCACACCATCTGCCAGTTTGGATCTCTTACAATCAATCAGTAAGCATGCCACTTCTCCGCCTGGTACGAAGTTCTTTATTGATACCAACTCCGGGTTACTGACTGAAATGAGTCCCACACAATATGATACAAGCTCTCTCCTTATCTTGTATCCCTACTAGGTTTTCCACTGATTATGTACACCCTTAGGTGTCTTTAATTACATAGCCCTATACCAGCTATGCTTACCTTAATGGGTGTCTTTAATTGCGTAACTTCATTACATTATCTACCAGTTATGTATAACACTAGGTGTCTTTAATTACATAACCTTATTACATTATTTACCGGTTATGTATACCACTAGGTGTCTTTAATTACATAACCTTATTGGGTTAAGTTCGTGGGCCTATATGTAAATATTACCCACTCCCTCTAATTTACTTAACCCACTTATTACCCATCCAATTTTACTTAACTCTAACTTAAGTTCATAGTCATACATCCTTTATGGATTAAATTAGGTTAAGTAGTCCAATTCTTTACCATGTCCATTTATGGTTTTATAATGGGCTAGACCTCCCACATTAGGCCTACAACATGTGGATATTGGATATGCCGGTCGGGTCTGGGCAGTCTTATTCCACAGTTGGGCCTAACACCGTGTCTTAGCCCGATTCATATTTGTGTACTTAGACCTCCCACATTAGGTTCAACATTAGTGGCTGCTGGATATGTCGGTCGGCTCCGGGCAGACTTCCACCACTAATGTAACCTAACCTCGTGTCATAAGTATACTAAACATTCCAAATTAATCCAAATCTACCTATTTCATTAGGTAACTATTACTATGTTTTCCCCATTTGAATTACATGTCCCATTTCATATAAATATTACATAAATTATGCCAATTACAATCCCTTTTTCCCCGTTTCCTCTCTAACGTATTCGTATGTATTTTGACGGCATCTAGGCTATAAATTAGCCTAGCTACAACAATGAAAAAGGAATATGACGAAGGTGATAGTTTCAACATATCTTGGCATGAACATAATCATAAACTGGTATGATAACAAGGTGAATGGACATGTAATCATCATGGCAAGGTAAGCGAAAAAGTGATGAACTTGTAACAACTACGATGTTAAAGCAACATAATGAGATCTAAATTAACCATAAGGTGTCCAATTATTTAGATCTAGCATAGTTAGGGTGACATAGTAACACGTTTAGATCTAAAGATGGATTCACATGTCAAGTTTACAACATATCTCGATGGATCACAATATGACAGGTGAAAGGTGATTAACATAAAGATCTAGATCCAAGTAATGTTACAACTGTCCCAATTAATAGATGTACATCCACCATAACATGGTTACAAATCAAGATTCACATAAGCAACATAATTAAATCACCACAATTTTATTAGATCTAGGAAAATAGTTCCGTCATGACATAGTATAGGATTTCACATTAACACAGAATCATATTTTACAACATATCCAATTCATAGTCTTTAAAAATATAATCTAAAACCAACTAGAACTCACGGTGTTAGGTTTAGAGAATTGAGGAAGAATGGATCTAAAATTTCTGAATTGGATTTGTAGAATATGTTGTTGTAGAAAACGGTTCAGTTCGCACTCCAGCAGCATATGGCCTCCATGACTTCCAATGAAGAAAATATGAGAAATATGACACGTATATATAGCTGCCAGACCCCCTAAAACCGAGTGCCACGTCAGCCTTAGGGGTGTCGACACCCCAGTAGGTGGGTCGACCCCTAGGTTGACACCCCTTCAGGGGGGTCGACCCCTAGGTCGACACCCCTCTAGAGGGGTCGACCCCCTAGAGCGGGAGTTTTGCCGCTTAGAGGAATTTTTCCAATTTGAATCCTCTTGGTAGAATTCTGACTCATCTCTGACTCACCTCTGACGCATGCATATATATAAAATATTTCTGTGCGTATACAAACTTAAAACCCACATAACTTCTTCATATGGTGTCTGTTTTACATAAACTAAATGTCTATCTTGACCAGAATTTCGAGACGGACGCAATGGTGCAGTCCGTATCCTCTAATTCTGAATATTAAACTAATTATTATTTAATTCATTATTTTTAATGTTGTTAAAAATTCGGGGTGTTACATTCTCCTCTACTCAAAGGATTTCGTCCCGAAATCTCTAAGTCGAGAAGAATGCATATCCTACCATCCATCATCCATCTACTCATCCACCAATCACTAGCATCCATTGTCCTTAAAGATTTTTAATGCTTATATGAATATATGCAAAGGTATGTGCATATGTCCTAACACTAATGCGAAGATCGGGCAGTCTACTGATTCAGTTGACCTCCTTAATGCAATGTATGTTAGTGCCATGAATCCAATATGTATGCAAATAAGCCTATTGTATCATATCAGTTCTATATGTGTGAACATCCATTCGTCCAAATGCAACATCCATATGCCAGTTCATCCATTTCCATCCATAGAAGAAAAGAAAATGCACACACATCCATATGCAATATGAAAGTGATTGAGCCGATTTTAGTGCCTAATGTGTGTGTATATGCGTCCACAGGTAACCACTAGCAAACACTTGCATCCACTTGCATCCATCAATCATAACATGTTTCAAACACATGTTTACACCCATAGGATTCCTATCTAAAGGTCGAAAATACTATGGATAATATATGTGATGATCCCAAAACCCCGTGACTCGGTGTTAAGGATAATCATTGGAATATAACACATTAATCATCATTAGCAGATCACAGATAATAGCATAAACCAAAAATAGAATAATTTACACACATATGACAGCGGAATCATATAGATATCATCACATCAGAGAAGCACAGTACAGGATACAACTTAGTGCATAATGATACATAATCAGTCACCATCGCCAGAGGCGGAATCATACATAAAGAGTATACAAAAGAAATATCAGTCTACATCGCCAATGGCGGAATCATAATATAGATACAATAATGGCGGAGAAAATCCAAGTCAACACGGTGTAGTCAAGCCTCGCCATGAGCCAAAAGGTGCGTCAGAAACCTGTAACTAGGCTGCCCGTGTGAAAATGAGGGCACCCGAGTTTGCAAGGTGAAACAAACTACGAGTCAGTCATGGGACTGGTATGAGAAATCTACTCAACTTATTAATAACGATAATAAGGCAAATCAAAGGACCATGCCACTTTCGCGGAACGGGTTTACTCCAATGAGTGCTAGTGCATGAAATAAAGTAAATGTTTAAATCATCGCAATGCTTTTTATAAAATGAAGCCATTATAAGACTCAAGTCCCATCACACAATGCAACGCAAGCCGGAGGATAGAGTTTTTACCTTATAATGGCCCAAAAATGCTTCATACGTACAAAACAAAAGTGTTTGATTTTATTACTAGTGCATATATGTTTCAAAAGCAAATTCAATCATAAATATTAATCCTAGGCGGCATAGCTACCATCTACTATGTCGCCCTACTAGTAATACAATCACATCCGCATATTTCGTATTGGAAATTGGATTCCTTCATGAGTCGAGGCAAGGGGCAAGCTCCTCTCCGATTCGAGACACTCTAGCAAACGTCCCAGGACCCCACTATGATCCTTGGAATCAGCTGGGCCGGTCCTCTCTTACTTTTGAGGATTAGTTATTCCTGAACACACGTTTCCCGGTCCTTACAGACCTATAATCGAGGCGCCTCGCATTCCAAAACCACACAGGTGAAAAGTATATATAATGTCAGGGCTGGTAGGTCACTGACACCACCATAGCTAGAAAGAAACATCGTGCTCTCCCAGCGGTCCGTCTCCCGTTTTTGACTCATACCGGGGTGTGAGGCTCGCGAATTCACGTTATGCACAAAGCTACGTCACGCAGACCATGCTTTGATCATCAACCACAAGACTTTGCTTTGCAACAGAAGCTTTGATCATATGCCACTTAGGCGTGCCACACAGGCAATCCACTCCATGCGACTGATTTCTGTCAATACATAACCTCTGAGCTCGTACGTCTCAGAGAAGGGCGTTAAGCAAGAGAATAAATTTTCCGCCGCCAAACAGATATATATTTAACATAGATCAATCAACACAGAACAAAATCCAATGTCAGACACACAGTCCATTTACAAGTCCGTTCTGGGTCTGAACGAAACCGGAGGCACCAATTCCTCGCATATCCGTACAATCAACAGTATGTTTGGACGGCTACTACTTCAATTCCTTCATGGTAGCTACTCCAATCACGAGCATCATTAGCGTCCATCCATCCAATGTGGAGATCGTCGGTCTTCAGCCGTCTTCGACTCTTTGACTTCTCAACGTCGATCGATTACTTGAAATGAGATAAACTCGGCCTTTTCAAATAACCCACGTATATTTAGATTTTCAAATCAATTAATTACATGGTTGGACTATTCAACATTCACATTTCAGTTATTTAGGTATAATTTTCATGTCAAATACATTCAACCATCACCTATCAAGCAAACACAACAAAATTGGTTTATTTCCACTCTATATCGTCTATAGTATTTTATAACGATATATCGCCATTTTTATCTAATTTAAAACGGCCATATTTAATTAAACGACGATTCAGGTCATGTCGATGCACTGGCGCTGCTTTTCACTAATTTTGTTTTACACATATCTGGAAATCTAACCGTTGGATCTTCACAAATTTGGTGTCATTTGGAAGGTCATTTCAAAACGAATCCAATGGTTTCAGTTTTGGGAAAATCCGATGGTCGGATCTTCCACACTAGCCATTTGAAGTTACGATTTCAATTTACGAACTGCAGCTTCGTTATTCGATTTAATTTAATTATATTTATATTTATATATATATATATATAATCGTTTCTGGCGCTGTTTTTCTTCAGTTTTGAATTAAACATTCCAGACAATCCAACCGTCGGATCTTCACAAAGTTGGTGCCGTTGGAAAGATATTTCCAAGGCGAACCCAACGGTTGCGGTTTCGGGAAAATCCAATGGTCGGATTTCCCGTACTAGCCATTTGAAATCACGGTTTCAAAACACGAACTGCACGGCCACGTTTCGGTTTAATTTTATTTATATTTATATATTTATATAAATTTAGTTCACTTAAAAATTCCTATATCGTTTCCATTTCAATTATTTCACTAACGCCTTTAAATTTCGGAAAATTTCGCCATAACCTCCTTTGTACGGGAGGGTCTGGGAAAATTCTCAAATAGCCACACGGGCGTCTCATATCAAAAAGAAAAAGAAAAAGCCAAGCGGCTAGCCAACAGGCTCATAAAATCATCACCCAAACAAAGCAGTAAATGTGTACCTATTTGTCGGGCACAAAATTTTATTCCTCTTCTCTAGCCCCTTTGCTATAACCTATTCAATAGATATGTATGTACATATATACAATTTCTATCACTTATCATTTTCCATTCAATTTCATATTTGATTTACTTTGGTTTAAAAACACCACACATTCTAATGTTGCATGCATAGGCTAAAATCATATCATTAGCTAATTAGTGTATATTTCAACTTATGCACATTTATTTGAACAAGTGGCTATTTTTAACACTTCACATTTCAAAGATGATAATTTTGGCGAACTAAAATATATTTCAACACATGACCATTTTATTTAGTTCCTATGCATGTTAAAAAGAATATTTCTTTCACAAATATTTATTTCAACGTCCGCATATCTTTAGCATATCACATATATGATAAAAATGATATTTTTATCATTCAAAATATTTATTCGACAAATGGATGTTTCAACACTTCATAGTTTCAATAAAAATGTAATTTTTATTGTTCGATCTTTTTATTCAACCCATGAACTTTTCCACTACACACACTTCTCAACAAATGAGCACTTCCACACATGGACATTTTATTTATGTTGTTCATATTAAAAAGATGGGATTTTTATTGTTGGAACTATTTATATAAGACGAATATTTTTCATACTTCATATATATATAAAAATGTGATTTTTATTGTTTAAACTCTTCATTCATTCACAAATGAATTTAATTTTCACACAACACTTTTCAACACACAAACATTTCCACACATGGATATAGTTTCAATATATGGCTTTAATTTCAACGCATGAAAATAATTTCAACATATGAAAATAATTCTAACACACACAGATTATTCAAAATTTCGGCAGCATAACGGCAGGGTATTTAAAACCGGCACCGTCCCTAGTACGGCTCCTCGCTCTACCTTAAAACCTCGCGGTTTTTGACAATGGGGATTCATGCATCTAATTCGCATGCAGGCGGCATGTTTAATTTTATTTCCACAAATATTTCTAATTCATTTCAATCGCCAATGGGTATTTTTCAACCACAACCAAACAATATCAACCACAAACAATTATTCAACCATTCGTATTTTTCATCCAATATTTCACACCAATTCACAACAATAAATATCGTCCATGGTTTGTGGACGAGGGGAGTACATATATATATATATATATATATATATATATATATATATATATATATATATATATATAATTGCTATATTTCACTTGCATTTCAACACATATATCAATTACTCTATGCATGTAAAATTCATACTTCGCTTATATAGCTTACACTACGCATGTACATAAGGTATACAACACGTATGTAATTTATATTTCGCTAATATAAATTATACACGACATTTTCCATTCAATTTCATATTAATTTAGATTTCTCACATTGGTTTTCGAAGCGCTAAAAATCGATACGATGTCAGAAAAATCCGCGGCTTCTTCTATTGGGTAGAGAGCTTCCTTACGGTCCCGATGTTTCCTGTTTCATCGAATTTTGTCAACACACCAAAAAGATATGATTTTTCAAAGTGTAAAGATAAAAAAGAACTCACCTTTCACGATGGTTCAAAACTAGGTTTGCAGTCTTCGCGAGAACCGGGGCACGAGGGGATGATCGGCGAGTTGGACGTGGAAGAGCTTCGAGAGGGCTACAGGCGCGCGGCGGTTTGGTGGCGTTCGGTGGTCCAGATCGGCGGCGGCGGCGGTTTAAAGGTCGGAACTTTGGAGGGGGATATCTCGACGTAGAAGCAACGATAGGGGGAGCTCCTTATATGGATTTGAAGAGGGGAAGGAGAACTACAAAAAGTTTAACTGGGGGAGGAGCTAATTCGGGCTGTGGCGCTCGGAAATCGCCGGGGAAGGGGGGAGCTTTTCCGTCGTCGATGTCGAGGTCGGGGGGGGGGGGGGGGGTTTCTGATATTTTTTATTAATTTATTTATGAATGGTGAAATATGATTGGTCGATGGTTTTATTAAATTTTTAAATAGTGTTTTCTCAAACGAACTCCTTTTCAAACCTAACGACCGTCGCCCCTAGCTAAATACCCCCGTTCCGAACACAATGGGATATGTTTCGTAGGCCAATTCGACTGTTACAGTCAGTTATTTTTCAAATTAAAGTATAAAACATTTAATTTTTCACTCTGAACGTACATTTCAATTTGCCAGGGCCACAAACTGATTCGAAAAATTTCAAAAAAATAAATCTAGCTATGTTTTGATGCTACGGTCCCAACAAAACTAGTTTCGTCGAATTCTGAGGTTGTCTGAAAAATGGCCATTTTCTAGTCGATCCAATTTAACAGAAATTGACCAATCACATTTTCTTTTGCCACGCTCACATACTAGCTTCAAAAATTATGAAATTTGAAACCTAGCAATAGTTTGACATCCCAGACCCAACAAAAGTGGTTTCGTCGAATTCCGAGGTCGTATGCAAAATATCAATTTTCCAGGGCTATATATTCTATATGGCGACCATTCTGAAAATTCATTCGGCCATAACTTTTGATTCCCGTTATGAAACTTCGATTTTTCAGATTCGTTAGAAAGGTATAGACTAACAGATTTAAATATTTTTGGTTTCGCTAAAATTCGTTATATTTTCCAACCTGCATGGTCAGTCAAAGTTTGAATTCAAATTTTCAAACTGACTCACTATTTCTAATTCACTATTTTATTGAAATATTCTATTTCAATTGTTCAAATCCTTTTGAAATCACCAATTTAAAAATTTTAAATTGTCTCGTATTTTCCGGGTTATCACAATCTCCCCCACTTAAAACTTTTCGTCCTCGAAAAGGAAACAACAGTAAAGTAGGAAATAAAATGTAAATGCAAAGTATTGTAAAGGTACCTTGCACCGGAGTTAGTAAGAGATATCCACTCTGCATTTGGGGTAAGCTTGCTTAATGCTTTCCTCAATCTCCCAAGTACAGTCTCTAGGATCACTGCTCCACTGCACTTTAACTAAATGAACCTTTTTGCTTCTGAGTTCTCTAGTTTCTTTGCCAACAATCTTTAATGGCTCTCTTATGAGTGATAATTCTGGAGTTATCTCCACATCCTGTTGCGCTGCTTCTTCTACAACAAGATTTGGATCATGCACATGTCTTCTAAGTTGAGATACGTGAAATACATCGTGCACTCCAGGCAACCAATCTGGTAATTGAACCCTATAAGCAAGAGTTCCAATACGTTCGAGTATAGGAAAGGGACCAATAAATCTCGGTGCCAACTTCCCAGTCCTGCCAAATCTGATTACTCCTCTCATCGGAGAAACCTTCAAATAAACATGATCACCAACAACAAATGTCAAATCTCTCCTTCTTGAGTCTGCATAACTTTTCTGTCGGCTTTGGGCGGTTTTCAATCGCTTCTTGATGAAGTCGACTTTATCAGATGCTTCTCTAATCATATCGGGTCCTAACACAAGTCTGTTGCCAGGTTCCACCCAACATGCTGGAGATCTGCAAGGTCTTCCATATAATGCTTCAAATGGCGACATTCCCAAACTAGCTTGATAGCTATTGTTATATGAGAATTCTGCCAAATACAAATGATCTTCCCATGACCCACCAAAATCAATTATACAAGCCCGCAATAAATCTTCTAGAATTCTATTCACCCGCTCAGTTTGGCCATATGTTTGAGGGTGATAAGCGGTGCTCATATTCAGTTTCGTTCCCAATTCTGTCTGGAAAGCCTCCCAGAACTTGCTAGTAAATAGGAGATCTCTATCACTGACTATGCTGATGGGAATTCCATGCAGCTTAACAATTTCTTTGAAGTATATCTGCGCTAGACTTTGAGCAGTTCTATTGGATCTGACAGGTATAAAATAGGCAGTCTTCGTGAAGCTATCTACGATTACCCAAATGCTGTCATTACCTTTCCTGGTTCGTGGTAAACCATCTATGAAATCCATGGAAATCTGTTCCCATTTCCAACTTGGGACATCCAACGGTTGCAACAGTCCAGCTAGCTTTTGTTGGTCACTCTTGACCAATTTACAAGTAGGACATCTACTAACATACAAAGAAATATCCCTTTTCATTGCCTTCCACCAAAAAGTGCGTTTGATATCGTTGTACATTTTACTCACCCCAGGATGGATGCAAATTTTGGATTTATGGCATTCGTCTAACACTTCTTGAAACACCCCACCTCCGTTAGGGTCACTCTCAAAGGGAATGCCCTAATTTTGGTGGAGGTTTATAAGTATAAGTCACAGATATACAAGACAGATATAAGAACACATATTTGTAAACAACGGAAGAACAATAAACTTTTATTTCATAAAGTCAAATACGTGTTACAACAACATCCTTTCCAAAATCATAACATAACACTTTCATAATCTGTCTTGAGTACATTATTTAAAGAAGCATAAATAAAACATAGATAAACTGCAAAAGCCCCATAGTGGATTGTCCAAAGCCATAGTTCAAAGCGAAAAAGTCCAAGCAATACATTTCTCTTCTTCAAGCTGGATGTCAAGGTTGATCAAGCTGCTGTGTTCCCTCCCTGAGGACCTGGGGGGGAAACGGAAGAAAGAAGACGAAAGAAAAGTAGAGTCAGACATAAAGCCTGAGTAAGTCTAGTACTATTTTGTCTATGAATAAAGAACTGGGTATGATAAGTATAAACAGGAAGTGGGCATGCATTATAACTTGGTTAAGTTGTCTAGGGTCGAATATACTATCGTACCCCATGATAATCTCTGAACCCATATAAACTAGTTTCCAACTGGCACCCCATAATCAGGGTGATGTGATCCATTCTATGATGATCGACTCCTACTCGCATAGTTACATGTGTCTTACGGCCCCCGATGTTGTAGTTACCTATGCTGGTCCCACCATGGGGTGTATCAAGTCCCATGGTGGCGGCCCGACACAACCTTAGAATGCACAGGTATGCTACTGGTGTCCAGTGCCTTATTTTTCTGCACCGGAGTGTGTGCACGCCCGCACTCCGTTAGAACCTACACTGCTACACCACCGCCGTCGATTTGACCTCTTACAATCAGCCCAGTAATCGTGCCCCACCCTGCCTAGTTTCAGGGTATCCTGATACACCTTCTAGGGTTACTGCTGAAAAGGGTCCCCCGTTACTAGGTTTTCTATCTCTAGCCAACATGCTAAGTTGGTTAAGTGTTTTCTAACCTAACCCCCACCAGTCCGTTTAGTTTAGCATGTTCCATTTTGATTAAGTCTTTAGTTCACTTAATCCTAACAATCCTGACTCAGCCTTAATTGTCTTATTAAGGCCCTGACCTCTCACATTAGACAGGTATTGTTGTGGCTGCCTGTTGCCGGTTGGTTCCGGGCAGTCTTACGCCACAACTCAGTCTAACCTCGGGTCCTTATTGGGCTTCATGTTTAACCTCCCACATTGGATAGGTATTGTTGTGACTACTGGACCGCCGGGCGGTTCCGGGCAGGTTTACATCACAACTCAATCCAACCTCGGGTTAAACACATCGTATTTTCTACATTTACATATTTTGTCATTCTTCTTTATTTCTTATATGTAAATATTTGCGGCCCATTATTAAGTTAATGGTGTAAAGGTTACACCAATCATGGGCCCAACCCATACTTGAATTTGGGCCCTTCTATTTTATATTTTCATTTATTAGTAATTTTAACCCAACGTTATTTTCCCCCGTTTTACACGTCCGTTTATATATATTGGGCTTAGCCTTTTAAAGCCCAATTTAGCCATGCGAAAAGGGGAGGCTTAAAGCGTAATTACATACATAAAAAGGGGAAGGTGAGCGTATGAACTTGCAAAATGACGTTGGAAATACAAACTAAAAAACGGGTGTACTTGCATAGTGGTAACATAGGTGACATGAATCAAAGCATGTGAACTTGTAATTGAGATAAGAATCTAAATTGGGTATCATTATTGACACATAGTCATAACTACAACATGAACCTATACTTTTATTTAGGCATAATATCAAACATAAGCATGGCATAAATATTTCTAACATAAGCATGGCATGATGTCAAACATAAGCATGGCATAAATATTTCTAACATGAAATCATGATTCTTACTTTAGTCATGTAAACTTGCAAAAGGGATTTTTGAACCTAACCTAGCTATGTACCACATATGTCATCATAAAATTCTTGTAAACAAGATAGACTTAACATGAATTTCAATTATGCCAAATATCATTCATAGCCTAGCCATATTCATAAGTTGCAAATAGGTTTTCTAGTACAAAAGCATGGCTTAATACATGATGCCCAATTTTTAACATAATTTCATATGGATTATAATAACCCAAACTTATTCCAATTACTTACAAAATGATTTATGCACAAAAATATACATCATGATGGCATAGTAGCAAAACCCCAAACTTGCATGAATTTAAATCAACTACATACATGTAGCTCCAACATGGATTACATAATTTGCGAATATTCCAAACGTATACTTGCATAGAACTACCGCATGTAGTTCTTTATAATTGAATAACATAATTCAAGAATATCCAAACGTATATAAATTGATAAGAACGCACAAATATGAATTACTTTATTGCCACAATTCAATCATACAAACCAACACAATTATTTGTTCATACCAAAGTAATACTCTACTTACAATGGTGTGATGAATTCTCTAATTTAGGGATTGAAGACGCGGTTTGATTTGATTGAGTTGCTTTAAGCTTTAGAATTTTCCTCCTAATCCTCTCTCCAATTTGGTGGCTACTCCTAGTCGTTCCTCAGCAACATGGCGGCTATGTTCTTATTTTTGAATGAATAGATTAGGGTTTAGTCTAGGGTTGTTTTTATAGAGGTTAGGAACTGATTAGGACCATTGATGTTGCCTGGATTGATCGTAGCCATTCATTCGATAGAGAGACCAATTAAAACTTGCCACCTAGCCCTAGTGACAAAGCAGACCACAGAAAATCGACCACATAGAGAATAGGCCAGCCGGGTTAGACTGGGCTCGACCTGGGTCTGGACCAGGTCGACATGCCTGTCGACAGCCCTGTCGATAGCCCTGTCGACCTGGTTAGACCAGGTCGACAGCCCAGTTGACCTGGGTGTGTCAGGCGGCGCTTTTCCACCCTGGCCCATTGGGCCCCATATTCGAATTTAAATTTGAATTAGAAACTTCCGAAGGCCATATCTTCTTCATACGGACTCCGTTTTTCGAAAACTCGGACTCTATTTCGCGTATTTTTCCGAGACGAACGCAATGGCGTATCCCGTTTCCCTTAGTTCTTTGATTTGAAATTAATTATACTTTAATTTGTGAATTTCACAGTTATAGAATTTGCGGGGTGTTACATTCTCCCCCACTTAAAAGGATTTCGTCCCCGAAATCTTCAAGTTAGGAGGAATGTATATCCTAACATCCAATCATCCATCTACTCATCCATCAAACACGAGCATCCATTGTCCTTAAAAGATTTCTAATGCTTCATGATCATATGCGAAGTGTGTGTGTACATGAACTTATCTAATGCAAAATCAGGCGGTCTACTGATTCAGTTGACCTCCTTAATGCGAATTATGTAAGTGCCATGAATCCATTATGTATGCAAATTTTCCTATTCATGATTCTACATGAGTGCACAATCATTCAATACAAATGCAACATCCACATGACAACACATTAATGTTCAACCATATACGAATGCAAACATATATGCATATGCAATATGAAGTGACTGAGCCGATCTAAATCCTAGATTGTGTGTGTATATGCAACCACGAGCAACCACGAGCAATCACTTGCAACCACTTGCAACCATCATCCATAACATGTTTCAACTACATGTTTCCATCCAAAGGGTTTCTACCTAAAAGATACGGTCGAGGAAATATACCTAAAAAGATAGATAAAAGCGCAACTTAAGGAAAAAGAAAGATCAAGGATGTACCCTCGAACAGAAAAGGGTAGGCAGTGCGTATTCTTGCTTCAGTTTCCCAAGTCGCGTCTCCCTCGGCGTCGCTCCATTGAACTTTGACGAGCTTGACTTCGCGGTTGCGTAGCTTCTTCACTTCCGTTCCTAAGATGCGGGTTGGAACTCTTCTTATGGTTGCTTCGCGTTCCACTTCGGCCTCTTCGAGGATATTTGGCTCCACCACTTCGGCTGACTCATGTAGACATTTTCGGAGATGTGAAACGTGAAAAACGTTGTGGACTCCAGCCAACTTCTCGGGTAGCTCTAATCTATAGGCCATTTTCCCAATTTTCTCGATAATAGGGAATGACCCTACGAACCTTGGTGCCAGTTTTCCTGTGGTTCCAAAACGAACAACGTTCCTTAGCGGTGATACCTTGAGGTAAAGTGATGCTAGGGATGAGGCAGTTCTTTTACTTTTGACAGGTAAAAAGTGGGCGCTTTTAGTAAGCCTATCCACTATTACCCAAATGCTAGTGTTGCCTCTCCTAGACCTAGGCAGTCCATCGATGAAGTCCATTGAGATGCTATCCCACTTCCACTGTGGGACCTCTAGAGGATGCAGCAGTCCGCCAGGCTTTTTCTGTTCCGCTTTAACCTGTTGGCACACCATACACTTAGAAACGAATTCTGCCACGTCCTTTTTCATGCCGTTCCAGAAGAAAGTCCTTTTTATATCTTTGTACATTTTATCTCCGCCCGGGTGTATCGTCATCTTGGAGTGATGTGCTTCCTCGAGAACCTTCCTTACTAAATCTTTTGTCTGTGGGACGCATAGTCTTCCGTCTCGCCTTAGTAAACCTTTATCGTCGATGGAGTATCGGTTGAGGTGACTTGAAGTCTCACCCCTAATTAGCCTATCAATCATTTCCACAAGCTGAGGATCTTCGCGTTGTGCTGTCCCTACTGAATCTACTAAAGTTGGGCGCACTTCGAGAGATGCAAGCAGGCCTGGTACGAAATCGGAGGAAGGCCTAAAGTCGAAGCTGGCTATAAACTCTAGGCTTTGTCTTTCAACAAACAACGGGCTTAGGGTCAATTTCTTTCGGCTCAACGCGTCTGCTACTACGTTGCCTTTGCCCGGAGTGTAGGAGATTTCGAAATCGTACGAGGTAAGAAACTCCATCCATCTTTGTTGCCTCAAGTTAAGATCCTTCTGCGAGAAAAGATATTTCAACGATTTATGGTCAGTGTAAAGTTCGAACTTCTCACCTAGGAGATAGTGTCGCCAAGACTTGAGTGCAAAGACGATTGCGGCTAACTCAAGATCGTGGGTTGGGTAGTTCTTTTCATGCACTTTCAACTGCCTCCCGCCATAAGCTACTACCCTTCCTTCTTGCATTAAGACGGCGCCTAGCCCTGTCCCACATGCATCCGTATAAACAGTGAACATCTTGCTCCCATCTGGCAGCGTCAAAACTGGGGCTATTGTGAGAGCCCTTTTCAGTCGTTGGAAAGCAAACTCGCAATCCAAATCCCAATTGAACACTAGATTCTTCTTAGTCAATTTCGTGAGTGGAGCTGAGATTTTCGCAAAATCCCTTATAAATTTTCGATAGAAACCTGCTAGTCCTAGAAAGCTTCGGACCTCAGTCGCATTCCTTGGTGTCTTCCAATCCTGTACCGCCACTACCTTAGCAGGGTCCACTGCTAACCCCTTTTTGGATACTATGTGCCCAAGGAACCTCACCTCTTCCCTCCAAAAGTGGCATTTGGAGAACTTGGCTTTTAGTTGATGGACTCACAAAGTTTCCATGATTGCCCTTAAGTGTTGAGCATGCTCCTCTTCACTCTTTGAGAAGATAAGGATATCATCTACGAAGACCACTACGAATTTGTTGAGGAAATCTCTAAATACCCTACTCATCAGGTCCACGAAGTAAGCAGGTGCATTTGTCAAGCCAAAAGGCATGACAAGCCATTCAAAGAAGCCGTCTGGGGTTCTGAACGCCGTTTTATCGATGCTATCTTCAGCCACCCTTAGCTGATGAAAACCGGTTGCTAAATCGAGTTGGGAGAAAACAGACGCTCCTACAAGCTGGTCAAATAAATCGTCAATTCTAGGGAGAGGGTGCCTATTCTTTTTCGTTAGCTTGTTGAGCTCCCTATAGTCAACACATAGACGGAGTGAACCATCCGCCTTTGTAGCGAACACCACTGGAGCGCCCCATTCTGAAATGCTCCTCCTAATGAACCCCCTTTTCTAGAAGCTCTTTAATCTGTTTACTGAGCTCTTTCCTTTCTCGTGGAGCCATGTGTCTAACGGGCAACGCAACGGGCTTTGCATTATCTACAAGATATATGCGGAAGTCTATTTCCCGCTTCGGAGGCAAGCCCTTCACCTCTTCAAAGACATCCGGGTATTCCCAAACCACTCTAACTGATTGCAAATTTTCAACAGATGCATCTAGTGATTCAAGATAACTAAGCATAACCGCATACGAGGGATTACAAGAAATTTCCAAAGTATTACCGAGCTGGGTTAAGAGCCTAACAACCCTTTTCTCACAATCAAGGATGGCCCCATTACTGGATAGCCAATCCATACCCAAAATCAAACCATACCCCGAAAAGCCCAAAACAAAGGCACTACATTGAAATTCTACGCTTAGAATGGAAATTTTCAATCCCAAACAGATCATAGACAAATGAGCTGGGCCCCCAATTGGGTTTGAAACAATTAAGGGGTCCTCTACCATACTAGTTTTTAGGTGCAGAGATTCTACTAAAGCAGACGAGATAAAGGAGTGTGATGCGCCAGAATCAAATAAAGTGCGAACGGGGTGATCATAAAGATAAACTACACTTTCTACGGAAGTATTTATACCTCGCTGTTGCAGAGGTGGCGCTTCCAGCACATGAACCTGTGCCCCTGGGGTGGATCCAGCCCTCTGCCCCTGTCCTCGTTTCTTTGGGCAGTCCTTAGCCCTGTGGCCTGTCTCACCGCAAGAAAAGCACCCACCATTCTCCTTGGCCTTCTTTTTCCGGCAGTCCTTTACTAAGTGCCCCACTTTGCCACAGAAATTACACTTCCTCTCCTCTTTGTTGCCTTTCCCGCCTTTCTTAAAGTCTGCCTTCTTAGGCTGCAAACCCTCTTTCTTCCCTTGAGAGCTTTCTACCTTTGTCTCCTTCTTGCCCTTATCCTCTTCATTCAGCAATGCCATTTGCACCAATCTTTCATACGTGGCTCCCATGGGTATATGGGTCATGGCCAAACTGTGTAATGGCTCATTTAACCCTTTGACGAAACGGAGAGCCTTCTTGTGTGGGGTGTTGACTAGGTCAAGCCCAAACCTAGCCAGCTCATCAAACTGATTCACATACTCTCTGACTGTCTTGTCCCCTTGCTTAAGAAATAAGAATTTTTCCAACTGCAAACTTCTTTCTGCATCTGAGAGAAATTTAGTCTCAAACCTTGCCCTAAAGTCCTCCCATGTCTCCACTGGTCTTTCAGCATTAGTGACTTCCCACCAGTAGGAAGCCTCGCCCTTCAATAGCCACACTGCCAATTGTACTTTTTGTCTATCTTCTACTTCAAAGATGATGAATAGGTCCTCCGTTTCTTTCAGCCAATTTCTAGCTGCTACGAAGGACTCAGTTCCATGGAAATCCCTTCCTCCCATAGCTTTAAAATCTTTACATATCTTAGCAAACGTGTTTCCCCGAGGAGGAGGTGGAGGAAAAGGTGCTGCTGCAGCTGGATGATTTCCTGCAGCTGGGGGAGGAGGAACGGTAGGACCTGGCTGAGTGGCTCTTGCTTCTAAGAACCGTCTAAACCAACCAGGTATTGGCACCCCTTCTGGCAAGTTAAGATCTTCGGACATGCTGAAACAAAAAGGATAGATTCAAAACGAAGGATAAGAGAAAGTACCTATGGCTTTGGGGAGTGGACTTTGCCTTTTCAAATAAAATAATATTTTATCTTTTTAAAAATGCTTCTTTAAATTTCCTTTTTGAAAATAATTTTTCAAAACTTTTTATCTTATATGGTAAACCTATGCTCTGATACCAAGTGAAACACCCCACCTCCGTTAGGGTCACTCTCAAAGGGAATGCCCTAATTTTGGTGGAGGTTTATAAGTATAAGTCACAGATATACAAGACAGATATAAGAACACATATTTGTAAACAGCGGAAGAACAATAAACTTTTATTTCATAAAGTCAAATACGTGTTACAACAACATCCTCTCCAAAATCATAACATAACACTTTCATAATCTGTCTTGAGTACATTATTTAAAGAAGCATAAATAAAACATAGATAAACTGCAAAAGCCCCATAGTGGATTGTCCAAAGCCATAGTTCAAAGCGAAAAAGTCCAAGCAATACATTTCTCTTCTTCAAGCTGGATGTCAAGGCTGATCAAGCTGCTGTGTTCCCTCCCTGAGGACCTGGGGGGAAACGGAAGAAAGAAGACGAAAGAAAAGTAGAGTCAGACATAAAGCCTGAGTAAGTCTAGTACTATTTTGTCTATGAATAAAGAACTGGGTATGATAAGTATAAACAGGAAGTGGGCATGCATTATAACTTGGTTAAGTTGTCTAGGGTCGAATATACTATCGTACCCCATGATAATCTCTGAACCCATATAAACTAGTTTCCAACTGGCACCCCATAATCAGGGTGATGTGATCCATTCTATGATGATCGACTCCTACTCGCATAGTTACATGTGTCTTACGGCCCCCGATGTTGTAGTTACCTATGCTGGTCCCACCATGGGGTGTATCAAGTCCCATGGTGGCGGCCCGACACAACCTTAGAATGCACAGGTATGCTACTGGTGTCCAGTGCCTTATTTTTCTGCACCGGAGTGTGTGCACGCCCGCACTCCGTTAGAACCTACACTGCTACACCACCGCCGTCGATTTGACCTCTTACAATCAGCCCAGTAATCGTGCCCCACCCTGCCTAGTTTCAGGGTATCCTGATACACCTTCTAGGGTTACTGCTGAAAAGGGTCCCCCGTTACTAGGTTTTCTATCTCTAGCCAACATGCTAAGTTGGTTAAGTGTTTTCTAACCTAACCCCCACCAGTCCGTTTAGTTTAGCATGTTCCATTTTGATTAAGTCTTTAGTTCACTTAATCCTAACAATCCTGACTCAGCCTTAATTGTCTTATTAAGGCCCTGACCTCTCACATTAGACAGGTATTGTTGTGGCTGCCTGTTGCCGGTTGGTTCCGGGCAGTCTTACGCCACAACTCAGTCTAACCTCGGGTCCTTATTGGGCTCCATGTTTAACCTCCCACATTGGATAGGTATTGTTGTGACTACTGGACCGCCGGGCGGTTCCGGGCAGGTTTACATCACAACTCAATCCAACCTCGGGTTAAACACATCGTATTTTCTACATTTACATATTTTGTCATTCTTCTTTATTTCTTATATGTAAATATTTGCGGCCCATTATTAAGTTAATGGTGTAAAGGTTACACCAATCATGGGCCCA
Organism: Allium sativum; assembly: GCA_030737875.1. NCBI lineage: Eukaryota > Viridiplantae > Streptophyta > Magnoliopsida > Asparagales > Amaryllidaceae > Allium > Allium sativum. The sequence goes on from CM060924.1 coordinate 793,184,161, forward strand.
ACCCATACTTGAATTTGGGCCCTTCTATTTTATATTTTCATTTATTAGTAATTTTAACCCAACGTTATTTTCCCCCGTTTTACACGTCCGTTTATATATATTGGGCTTAGCCTTTTAAAGCCCAATTTAGCCATGCGAAAAGGGGAGGCTTAAAGCGTAATTACATACATAAAAAGGGGAAGGTGAGCGTATGAACTTGCAAAATGACGTTGGAAATACAAACTAAAAAACGGGTGTACTTGCATAGTGGTAACATAGGTGACATGAATCAAAGCATGTGAACTTGTAATTGAGATAAGAATCTAAATTGGGTATCATTATTGACACATAGTCATAACTACAACATGAACCTATACTTTTATTTAGGCATAATATCAAACATAAGCATGGCATAAATATTTCTAACATAAGCATGGCATGATGTCAAACATAAGCATGGCATAAATATTTCTAACATGAAATCATGATTCTTACTTTAGTCATGTAAACTTGCAAAAGGGATTTTTGAACCTAACCTAGCTATGTACCACATATGTCATCATAAAATTCTTGTAAACAAGATAGACTTAACATGAATTTCAATTATGCCAAATATCATTCATAGCCTAGCCATATTCATAAGTTGCAAATAGGTTTTCTAGTACAAAAGCATGGCTTAATACATGATGCCCAATTTTTAACATAATTTCATATGGATTATAATAACCCAAACTTATTCCAATTACTTACAAAATGATTTATGCACAAAAATATACATCATGATGGCATAGTAGCAAAACCCCAAACTTGCATGAATTTAAATCAACTACATACATGTAGCTCCAACATGGATTACATAATTTGCGAATATTCCAAACGTATACTTGCATAGAACTACCGCATGTAGTTCTTTATAATTGAATAACATAATTCAAGAATATCCAAACGTATATAAATTGATAAGAACGCACAAATATGAATTACTTTATTGCTACAATTCAATCATACAAACCAACACAATTATTTGTTCATACCAAAGTAATACTCTACTTACAATGGTGTGATGAATTCTCTAATTTAGGGATTGAAGACGTGGTTTGATTTGATTGAGTTGCTTTAAGCTTTAGAATTTTCCTCCTAATCCTCTCTCCAATTTGGTGGCTACTCCTAGTCGTTCCTCAGCAACATGGCGGCTATGTTCTTATTTTTGAATGAATAGATTAGGGTTTAGTCTAGGGTTGTTTTTATAGAGGTTAGGAACTGATTAGGACCATTGATGTTGCCTGGATTGATCGTAGCCATTCATTCGATAGAGAGACCAATTAAAACTTGCCACCTAGCCCTAGTGACAAAGCAGACCACAGAAAATCGACCACATAGAGAATAGGCCAGCCGGGTTAGACTGGGCTCGACCTGGGTCTGGACCAGGTCGACATGCCTGTCGACAGCCCTGTCGACAGCCCTGTCGACCTGGATGTGTCAGGCGGCGCTTTTCCACCCTGGCCCATTGGGCCCCATATTCGAATTTAAATTTGAATTAGAAACTTCCGAAGGCCATATCTTCTTCATACGGACTCCGTTTTTCGAAAACTCGGACTCTATTTCGCGTATTTTTCCGAGACGAACGCAATGGCGTATCCCGTTTCCCTTATTTCTTTGATTTGAAATTAATTATACTTTAATTTGTGAATTTCACAGTTATAGAATTTGCGGGGTGTTACACTTCTCTTCGAAGGCCTGGAATATTTGGAATGCAAATCCTATTATTTAACCTGAGAACCCCCTTATTGTCAATACAAAAACTCGTGGTTTCACCTTCCTCGATCCTCTGACTGATTCTCTGAATGAACTCATCGTCTTTTTGAAGGGCTGAAATCCTATCAATCAATCCAGGTGTAATTATAAGGTTAGCAATGATTGCGGTTTTTCTACTAAGCGCATCCGCTACTACGTTAGCTTTCCCCGGCGTATACAGGATATCAAGATCATACGCTGCAAGAAATTCTAGCCAACGCTGCTGTCTCAAATTCAGATCTTTCTGGGTATATAAATACTTCAACGATTGATGATCTGTGTATAGTATAAATTTCTCGCCCAATAAATAATGCCTCCAGATTTTCAATGCAAAAATGATGGCTAGCAACTCAAGATCATGAGTCACATAATTCTTCTCATGCGGTTTCAGTTGGCGGCTTGCATAAGCGACTACTTGGCCTCTCTGCATTAACACTGCACCAAGACCTCTAATAGAAGCATCTGTCCAAACCGTTAAATCCTGATTGCCATCAATAATAGTTAACACTGGAGCGGTGGTCAGCTTCGATTTCAATTCCTGGAAAGCTTCTTCACAGTCGGAAGTCCACTTAAACTTCTCATGTTTCTTAGTGAGCTTCGTTAACGGACCGGATATCTTCGAAAAATCCTTAACGAACTTTCGATAATAACTAGCCAACCCCATAAAACTTCTAACTTCCGTGGGGGTAGTGGGTTGTTTCCAGTCTTGAATCGCTGTTATTTTGCTTGGGTCAACAGAAATTCCTTTCTCTGACACGACATGGCCGAGAAATTTGACTTCTTCTTGCCAGAAGACACATTTAGAGAATTTGGCTTTGAAGACGTTCTTCCTTAGAATCTCCAATACTTGTTCTAAGTGTTTTTCATGCTCGGGTTTTGATTTGGAGTAGATTAAAATATCATCGATGAATACGAGGACAAATTTATTCAGAACTCCCATGAACACTCTATTCATTAGATCGACAAAGTATGCTGGAGCGTTGCATAGGCCAAACGGCATTACTAACCATTCATAAAATATGTCTGGACCTTTGAAAGCTGTCAAAGGAACACACTCTTCTGCTATTCTCAATTGATGAAACCCCGTAGCTAGGTCCATTCGGGAAAATACTTTCGCCCCATTCAATTGGTCTAGCAAATCATCGATGCGGGGTAATGGATATTTATTTTTAAGCGTCTGTTTGTTGAGGTCTCGGTAATCAACACATAATCCAAGAGTACCGCCTGACTTTGGGACAAACACAACAGCTGCACCCCAATTAGAAAAACTAGGTCTGATTAGACCCTTCCACAACAGTTGACGAGTTTGATCGCCCAATTCTTCTTTTTCCTTCGGCGTCATTCTGCGAATTGGATGCACCACTGGTCTAGCATTGGGAATTAGATCGATTTGGAATTCTATTTCTCTTTGCGGAGGTAAGTTTTCAACTTCTTCAAACACATTCGCATAGTTTCTAACAATCGGAATCTTTTCTATGGAAGTGGGGATAAGTTCTAATGCTGACCAAAATTCTTCTCTATTCGGATTCGAACCGTGACATGGTACCGTAATATATCCAAGCTTCGTTCGAATTTTAACGATTCTTTCCGCACACTTTACCTCAGCTTCGTATTTCGTTAACCAATCTAGCCCGAGAATGATATCGAATTCGGGAAAATCCATAACGATTAAATTGAAAGGAAACTGGTATTGGGAGAAAGAAGTAGGAACCTTACAACACGAACTGAGGGTAATAGAACCTCCTATCGGGTTATGTACCTCAACCGATTTTTTAAGCTTCCTCTATTTTAACTTTAATTTGTGCATTGTGTTACTAGCAATAAAACTACGTGATGCACCTGTGTCAAACAATACAGAAACAGGAATATTTTTAATGGTAAGGGTACCTCCCAAAACATCAGGTTTACCTGCTCCATCGGAAGCAGCTGGCGGGCTCGACCCGTCATAGACGTGAGCTACTGTAGCTTTCTTCAGCAAAGGACAGTCTTTGACCAGATGATCGGTCTTGCGACAGTTGAAGCACGAGCGAGGGTTCTGGGAGCCTTGGCTCGAGCCTTGAGAATTTGTCTTCTGCCTCTTCGGAGCTGTGCAGACGTTTGAGTAGTGCCCCGTCTTACCACAGTTAAAGCAATTTCCTCTTTGCGGCTTTCCAGTCTGAGGTTTTGAAGATGCTGCTTGGCTTGACTCGCCTTGATTTACAGCAGGCTTGCGCTTGTTTCCGGCTTGGCTTCTAGCGCGATCCTGATCCAGATGCCTTTGATCAAGGTCTTCATAGTTGCATGTCATTTCCACCAGCTCGTTGAATTCCAGCTTGACATGGGCCATGGCTCTGTCATGATATTGTCGTCTTAGTCCAAGGATAAACCTCTTATTTTTGGATTTCGCAGTAGCGACGAGCTCCGGAGCATAGGGCGACAACAGTGTAAATTTATTCAGATAATCCTGCACGGAAAGATCCCCCTGCTGGAGATTGGCGAAGTCATCGTGCATTATTTCTAGAGCTTGTTCTGGGACATATTTCTCCTTGAAGAGTTCTTTGAATCCATCCCATGTTCTTCCAGCTTCTCTATTCCCGGCGGTAAGAGATTCCCACCATAATTCAGCTTGTTCCTGCATAAGCCAGGCGCCCATAATAGCTTTGTCTTCGTCTCCAAGCCTTAGGCCTTCAAGAATTTTCTCGCATGTTTTGAGCCATGCAAGGGCCTCTATTACGGTGCCAGTTCCCGAGAAGGTCTTGCCTCCTAAGTTTTTATATCTCTTAGCTACACGGTCTAGCTCGAAGTATTGAGCTGCCGGAGGTTGTATCAAAGGTCCTTCTTGAGCTGGGAATTCTCCTCTTCCTCGGCCTCGGCCGGCACGGCCTCCTCTAGTGGCGGCTGCTCTGGTAGCCATTTTTCAAATTCTGTATAAGCAACGAAAAAGTCAGCTAACAGAAATGATAGTCTATTGCATAGTTAAGCAGAAAATTTACGGAAAGATAACGATGGATTGATCAAATTGTATTTGCTATTCTGTTCGGCTCATTCTAGGACTTTACTAGTCCTATCTCTAATGAGCTACTCGCCTTAGAATACTACTAATTCTATGTTGTCGAAGTGTTTAATGTGTTAGGCTCCAGAACTTAGGTTAACCAAAGCTCTGATACCAGCTGTGACGATCCCAAAACCCCGTGACTCGGTGTTAAGGATAATCATTGGAATATAACACATTAATCATCATTAGCAGATCACAGATAATAGCATAAACCAAAAATAGAATAATTTACACACATATGACAGCGGAATCATATAGATATCATCACATCAGAGAAGCACAGTACAGGATACAACTTAGTGCATAATGATACATAATCAGTCACCATCGCCAGACACGGAATCATACATAAAGAGTATACAAAAGAAATATCAGTCTACATCGCCAATGGCGGAATCATAATATAGATACAATAATGGCGGAGAAAATCCAAGTCAACACGGTGTAGTCAAGCCTCACCATGAGCCAAAAGGTGCGTCAGAAACCTGTAACTAGGCTGCCCGTGTGAAAATGAGGGCACCCGAGTTTGCAAGGTGAAACAAACTACGAGTCAGTCATGGGACTGGTATGAGAAATCTACTCAACTTATTAATAACGATAATAAGGCAAATCAAAGGACCACGCCACTTTCGCGGAACGGGTTTACTCCAATGAGTGCTAGTGCATGAAATAAAGTAAATGTTTAAATCATCGCAATGCTTTTTATAAAATGAAGCCATTATAAGACTCAAGTCCCATCACACAATGCAACGCAAGCCGGAGGATAGAGTTTTTACCTTATAATGGCCCAAAAATGCTTCATACGTACAAAACAAAAGTGTTTGATTTTATTACTAGTGCATATATGTTTCAAAAGCAAATTCAATCATAAATATTAATCCTAGGCGGCATAGCTACCATCTACTATGTCGCCCTACTAGTAATACAATCACATCCGCATATTTCGTATTGGAAATTGGATTCCTTCATGAGTCGAGGCAAGGGGAAAGCTCCTCTCCGATTCGAGACACTCTAGCAAACGTCCCAGGACCCCACTATGATCCTTGGAATCGGCTGGGCCGGTCCTCTCTTACTCACACGTTTCCTGGTCCTTACAGACCTACAATCGAGGCGCCTTGCATTCCAACAACCACACAGGTGAAAAGTATATATAGTGTCAGGGTTGGTAGGTCACTGACACCACCATAGCTAGAAAGAAACATCGTGCTCTCCCAGCGGTCCGTCTCCCGTTTTTGACTCATACCGGGGTGTGAGGCTCGCGAATTCACGTTATGCACAAAGCTACGTCACACAGACCATGCTTTGATCATCAACCACAAGACTTTGCTTTGCAACAGAAGCCTTGATCATATGCCACTTAGGCGTGCCACACAGACAATCCACTCCATGCGACTGATTTCTGTCAATACACAACCTTTGAGCTCGTACGTCTCAGAGAAGGGCGTTAAGCAAGAGAATAAATTCTCGCCGCCAAACAGATATATATTTAACAGAGATCAATCAACACAGAACAAAATCCAATGTCAGACACACGGTCCATTTACAAGTCCGTTCTCGGTCTGAACGAAACTGGAGGCACCAATTCCTCGCATATCCGTACAATCAACAGTATGTTTGGACGGCTACTACTTCAATTCCTTCATGGTAGCTACTCCAATCACGAGCATCAGTAGCGCTCATCCATCCAATGTGGAGATCGTCGGTCTTCAGCCGTCTTCGACTCTTCGACTTCTCAACGTCGATCAATTACTTGAAATGAGATAAACTCGGCCTTTTCAAATAACCCACGTATATTTAGATTTTCAAATCAATTAATTACCTGGTTGGACTATTCAACATTCACATTTCAGTTATTTAGGTATAATTTTCATGTCAAATACATTCAACCATCACCTATCAAGCAAACACAACAAAATTGGTTTATTTCTACTCTATATCGTCTATAGTATTTTATAACGATATATAGCCATTTTTATCTAATTTAAAACGGCCATATTTAATTAAACGACGATTCAGGTCGTGTCGATGCACTGGCGCTGCTTTTCACTAATTTTGTTTTATACATATCTAGAAATCTAACCGTTGGATCTTCACAAATTTGATGTCATTGGGAAGGTCATTTCAAAACGAATCCAATGGTTTCAGTTTTGGGAAAATCCGACGGTCGGATCTTCCACACTAGCCATTTGAAGTTACGATTTCAATTTACGAACTGCAGCGTCGTTATTCGATTTAATTTAATCATATTTTTATATATATATAAATATAATCGTTTCTGGCGCTGTTTTTCTTCCGTTTTGAATTAAACATTCCAGACAATCCAACCGTCGGATCTTCACAAAGTTGGTGCCGTTGGAAAGATATTTCCAAGGCGAACCCAACGGTTGCGGTTTCGGGAAAATCCAATGGTCGGATTTCCCGCACTAGCCATTTGAAATCACGGTTTCAAAACACGAACTGCACGGCCACGTTTCGGTTTAATTTTATTTATATTTATATATTTATATAAATATAGTTCACTTAAAAATTCCTATATCGTTTCCATTTCAATTATTTCACTAACGCCTTTAAATTTCGGAAAATTTCGCCATAACCTCCTTTGTACGGGAGGGTCTGGGAAAATTCCCAAATAGCCACACGGGCGTCTCATATCAAAAAGAAAAAGAAAAAGCCAAGCGGCTAGCCAACAGGCTCATAAAATCAATCAAACAAAGCAGTAAATGTGTACCTATTTGTCGGGCACAAAATTTTATTCCTTTTCTCTAGCCCCTTTGCTATAACCTTTTCAATAGATATGTATGTACATATATACAATTTCTATCACTTATCATTTTCCATTCAATTTCATATTTGATTTACTTTGGTTTAAAAACACCACTCATTCTAATGTTGCATGCATAGGCTAAAATCATATCATTAGCTAATTAGTGTATATTTCAACTCATGCACATTTATTTGAACAAGTGGCTATTTTTAACACTTCACATTTCAAAGATGATAATTTTGGCGAACTAAAATATATTTCAACACATGACCATTTTATTTAGTTCCTATGCATGTTAAAAAGAATATTTCTTTCACAAATATTTATTTCAACATCCGCATATCTTTAGCATATCACATATATGATAAAAATGATATTTTTATCATTCAAAATATTTATTCGACAAATGGATGTTTCAACACTTCATAGTTTCAATAAAAATGTAATTTTTATTGTTCGATCTTTTTATTCAACCCATGAACTTTTCCACTACACACACTTCTCAACAAATGAGCACTTCCACACATGGACATTTTATTTATGTTGTTCATATTAGAAAGATGGGATTTTTATTGTTGGAACTATTTATATAAGACGAATATTTTTCATACTTCATATATATATAAAAATGTGATTTTTATTGTTTAAACTCTTCATTCATTCACAAATGAATTTAATTTTCACACAACACTTTTCAACACACAAACATTTCCACACATGGATATAGTTTCAATATATGGCTTTAATTTCAACGCATGAAAATAATTTCAACATATGAAAATAATTCTAACACACACAGATTATTCAAAATTTCGGCAGCATAACGGCAGGGTAGTTAAAACCGGCACCGTCCCTAGTATGGCTCCTCGCTCTACCTTAAAACCTCGTGGTTTTTGACAATGGGGATTCATGCATCTAATTCGCACGCAGGCGGCATGTTTAATTTTATTTCCACAAATATTTCCAATTCATTTCAATCGCCAATGGGTATTTTTCAACCACAACCAAACAATATCAACCACAAACAATTATTCAACCATTCGTATTTTTCATCCAATATTTCACATCAATTCACAACAATAAATATCGTCCATGGTTTGTGGACGAGGGGAGTACATATATATATATATATATATATATAATTGCTATATTTCACTTGCATTTCAACACATATATCAATTACTCTATGCATGTAAAATTCATACTTCGCTTATATAGCTTACACTATGCATGTACATGAGGTATACAACACGTATGTAATTTATATTTCGCTAATATAAATTATACACGACATTTTCCATTCAATTTCATATTAATTTAGATTTCTCACATTGGTTTTCGGAGCGCTAAAAATCGATACGATGTCAGAAAAATCCACGGCTTCTTCTATTGGGTAGAGAGCTTCCTTACGGTCCCGATGTTTCCAGTTTCATCGAATTTCGTCAACACACCAAAAAGATATGATTTTTCAAAGTGTAAAAATCAAAAAGAACCCACCTTTCACGATGGTTCAAAACTAGGTTTGCGGTTTTCGCGAGAACCGGGGCACGAGGGGATGATCGGCGAGTTGGACGTGGAAGAGCTTCGAGAGGGCTACAGGCGCACGGCGGTTTGGTGGCGTTCGGTGGTCCAAATCGGCGGCGGCGGCGGTTTAAAGGTCGGAACTTTGGAGGGGGATATCTCGACGTAGAAGCAACGATAGGGGGAGCTCCTTATATGGATTTGAAGAGGGGAAGGAGAACTACAAAAAGTTGAACTGTGGGAGGAGCTAATTCGGGCTGTGGCGATCGGAAATCGCCAGGGAAGGGGGGGAGCTTTTCCGTCGTCGCTGTCGGGGTCGGGGGGGTTTCTGATTTTTTTTTTTAATTTATGAATGGAGAAATATGATTGGTCGATGGTTTTATTAAATTTTTAAATAGTGTTTTCTCAAACGAACTCCTTTTCAAACCAAACGACTGTCGCCCCTAGCTAAATACCCCCATTCTGGACACAATGGGATATGTTTCGTAGGCCAATTCGACTGTTACAGTCAGTTATTTTTCAAATTAAAGTATAAAACATTTAATTTTTCACTCTGAACGTACATTTCAATTTGCCAGGGCCACAAACTGATTCGAAAAATTCCAAAAAAATAAATCTAGCTATGTTTTGACGCTACGGTCCCAACAAAACTAGTTTCGTCGAATTCTGAGGTTGTTTGAAAAATGGCCATTTTCTGGTCGATCCAATTTAACAAAAATTGACCAATCACATTTTCTTTTGCCATGCTCACATACTAGCTTCAAAAATTATGAAATTTGAAACCTAACAATAGTTTGACATCCCGGACCCAACAAAAGTGGTTTCGTCGAATTCCGAGGTCGTATGCAAAATATCAATTTTCCAGGGCTATATATTCTATATGGCGACCATTCTGAAAATTCATTCGGCCAAAACTTTTGATTCCCGTTATGAAACTTCGATTTTTCAGATTCGTTAGAAAGGTATTGACTAACAGATTTAAACATTTTTGGTTTCGCTAAAATCCGTTATATTTTCCACCCTGCACGGTCAGTCAAAGTTTGAATTCAAATTTTCAAACAGACTCACTATTTCTAATTCACTATTTTATTGGAATATTCTATTTCAATTGTTCAAATCCTTTTGAAATCACCAATTTAAATTTTTTTAATTGGCTCATATTTTTCGGGTTATCACAATATATACTCTATTGACAGAAAGAAGTACTGATAAAACTTAGAAAAAGGAGTTAAGAACATCCCTCGAAAAGAAAAGGGTACAAAGCACGAATCTTGTCTTCGGTCTCCCAAGTCACATCTTCTGGGTTATCTCGCCATTGAACCTTTAGCAACTTGATTTCCTTATTGCGCAACTTCTTAACTTCTGTCCCAAGAATACGGGTAGGGACTCATCTGACTGTCGCCTCCCGTTCCACTTTGACTTATTCCAACATGCTCGGCTCAACTACTTCCGCGGTGTCATGCAAGCACTTCCGCAGATGAGAGCCATGGAAAACGTCATGAACACCAGATAAATTTTCTGGAAGCTTTACTCTGTAGGCCATATGGCCAATCCTCTCGATTATGGGGAATGGTCCCATAAACCTAGGTGCTAACTTCCCTACCGATCCGAAGCGAACCACATTCCTCAGAGGTGATACTTTGATAAAAACTATATCTTCCACTTCGAACTCGATGCCAGTCCTTCCTTGTCCGCATAGGACTTCTGCCTATCTTGAGTTCATCCACCGTCGAATAAGGTCAATCTTCTCGAACGTTTCCCTAACCATATCTGGTCCAAGTAATAATCTTTCTATAGATTCCTACCAACAAGTTGGCGATCTACAGGGTCGTCCGTACAATGCTTCGAAGGGTGCCATGACAATGCTAGCTTGAAAACTGTTATTATAGGCAAACTCTACTAAAGGAAGATGCTCTTCCCAAGTCCCTCCGAAATCTAGGATACACAGCCTTGAAAGATCTACTAGAATCCTATTTACCCTCTCCGTCTGCCATCGGTCTGAGGATGATAAGCGGTGCATAAACACAACTGTGTACCTAATGCTTCTTGCAAGCTCCTCCAAATTCGCTGGTAAAGATGGTGTCACGGTCGCTCACGATGTTGGAAGGAACTACGTGGAGACGAACTATCTCACGAACATAAATTGTTGCCAACCATGATGTTGTCCTCTTGCTTTTAACTGGAATAAAGTGAGCACTCTGGTATTACCTTTCTTCGATCTAGGCAAACCATCTATGAAATAAATAGAAACGCTCTCCCATTTCCATTGCGGAACCTCCAACGGATGAAGTAATCCACCGGGCTTCTTTTGCTCAGTTTTGACTTGTTGGAAAACTAAACATTGAGAAACAAATTCGGCCACATCCTTCTTCATCCCAGCCCAAAAGAAAACCCTCTTCATGTCCCTATACATTTTATCACCGCCTGGATGAATGGTCATCTTAGAATGGTGGGCTTCTTCTAGGACTGCTTTTATCAAGCTTCTAGTTTGAGGAACACAAAGCCTTCCATCTCGTCGCAACCACCTCTTCTCATATATGGCATACCCACTGAGGTGACTAGAAGTCTCCCCTCTTCTGAGCTTATCCATGATGTCTAGAATCTGTGGGTCACCTTGTTGTGAAGCTCCTATCAGATCCACAAGAGTCGGTCGTATCTCCAAGGATGCAAATAAATCAGGCAAAACCTCGATGGAGGGTCTAGAATCAAAAGCTGATATGAACTCCAAGTTCTTTCTTTCCACAAACATAGGACTCAGGGCCACCCTTTGCCTACTTAGTGCATCTGCTACCACATTACCCTTGCCAGGGTTATAAGCAATTTCAAAATCATATGAAGCTAAGAACTCTATCCATCGTTGTTGCCTTAAGTTGAGATCCCTCTATGAGAATAGATACTTGAGAGATTTATGATCGGTGTACAACTCAAACTTTTCTCCAAGTAAATAATGACGCCACGTCTTTAATGCGAATACTATGGCAGCCAGCTCTAGATCATGGGTGGGTAGTTCTTCCCATGAACTCTTAGCTGTCTACCCATATAACATATCACTTTCCCTTCTTGCATCAAAACCGCACCAAGCCCTGTACCACACGCATCAGTGTAAATATTAAACACTTTACTCCCATCGGGCAAGGTTAAGACGGGCTGTTGTCAGAGCCCTTTTTAGTCGTTAGAAAGCAACGTCACAGTCTATGTCCCATGAAAATGCCAAATTCTTCTTTGTCAGCCTGGTGAGAGGGGATGATATCTTCGCGAAGTCCTTAATGAACTTCCTATAATAACCTGCCAACCCAAGAAAGCTTCTCACCTCGGTTGCATTTTTAGGAATCTGCCAATCTTGCACTGCAACCACCTTGGCGGGATCAATAGCTATTCCTTCTTTGGAGACTACATGCCCTGAGAATCTTACCTCTTTTCTCCAGAATTGGCATTTGAAGAACTTTGCTTTTAGCTGATGGTCACGGAGAGTTTTCAAAGCTTCTCCCAAATGCTGGGTATGCTCTTCTTCACTCTTAGAGAAGATCAAAATATCATCAATGAAGAGGACGACGAATTTGTTTAGGAACCCCCGAAACACCCTACTCACCAAATCAACAAAATAGGCGAGTGCATTTGTCAACCCAAAAGGCATAACTAGCCATTCAAAGAAACCGTCTGGAGTTCTGAAAGCAATCTTATCTATGTTGTCCTCAGCCACCCTCAACTGATGGTGAAAGTGTACGCGTGTACGTGATAGTATAGTACACTCACAAGGATCGTGTAATATGACGAACAATATTCAAGAATGAAGTAATAGCTAATCACAGATATAAAATAGTAAATGCAGTAAAAAGGAAAAACCGCACCAGGGAATTTTATACTGGTTCGGAGCACCGTCCTACGTCCAGTCCCAGACTTCTATCTGTATTTCCACTAACAAAAACCTCACTTCACCCAAAGGAAACAGATATACAACACCCGAGCAGCCGAACAGGAATTTCACACCTCTATCAACATGAGGACTTCACAACTTGCCTCTTACAACACGGAGGACTTCAACACTTTCCTGATCACACACAGGACTTCAACTAATACAATGGTTTTGACTTCTGCTTTGTGTTCTTGATTCAACACGGATAGTCAACAGTTTGAGTATAATCTTCCTATAATCTGATCCTCGAGTATATACTCTGAATGCGCAGATTTAAGGAAGTAGAATGCGTGTTGAATCAAATGATATTAAATTGATTCAAGGATTCAACAAGTATTTGAAATTTGGAGAGCTTTTGTTTTGCAAAGAGTATGAAAATGCAATTCAGAAATTAGAGAGAATATAGAATGATTCGGTTATTATAAAACAAGTTTGAAGTTGTTTATATAATAGTAGAAAGGTAGTAATTCTTCGTGAAGAGTTTCTATAAAAAGTTATGTCCATTTCCTTTGATTATTGAATAGAAATCTCTTCACAAATAGAAGCAACCTTTCAAAAAAAGCTTGCTGTTTAAAAACGGTCGACATGTTAAAAATCACCGGTTGACTGGTTTGAATTTAATTAAAATTGAAACTTCCAGAAAAATAGCCGTTATGTGCAAAAACACACAGACCGGTCGACCGCCCATATTTTGACCGGTCGATCGGTTTATGGTTGTGGACCGAAGGACCTCGGTCCACAGTCTAGATCGCTCTGCGCTCTTTCCCGGTCGAAGCCTGGACCTTTTGGGCTTTTTCTATGACTTTTCAATTTCTCAAATATGCAGATTTCAACAACGAAGATATGATATAACTTTTTGTGCATTCGTGTTATACTTTGAGGATAGATTTTAACATATTTCTAACACGACTCAATGTATATATATATATATATATAAAAAAACCTTATCTCTATGAAATGATCTTCATTGCAACTTTATATGTTGGCATTGATCAAAATCTTGTTCTCAACAGATGGAACCCCGTAGCCAAGTCCAACTGAGAAAATACCGAGGCACCAACAAGCTGATCAAATAAATCATCAATCCTCGGAAGCGGGTGCCTATTCTTTTTGGTGAGCTTATTTAACTCACTGTAGTCAACACACAAACGAAGCGAAAACCATCTGCTTTAATTGCGAATACTACTGAAGCACCCCACTCAGATATGCTTCGTTTGATAAACCCTTTTTCAAGTAGCTCCCCTACTTGCTTACTCAGCTCCCTCCCTTCTCTTGGAGCCATGTGGCGCACTGGTAATGCAACTGGCTTTACATTGTCCACCAGATATATGAGGAAGTCAATCCCACGCCTTGAAGGTAAACCCCGTACCTCATCAAAAACATCAGGATAATCACGAACCACCGGAACAGATTGCAAATCATCCATGGATGCATCTAGAGACCCTAGGAAGCTAAGCATAACAGACCCTTGAGGGTCGCAAGAAACTTCGAGGGTCTTCCCATGACAAGTCAGGAGTCTAACAACCCTCCTCTCACAATCTAGAATGGCTCCATACGTGGTAAGCCAATCCATTCCAAGAATCAACCCATAGCTCATAAACCCGAGCACATACGCGTCGCATTCAAACTCGACGCCTAACACAGATATTCTCAAACCCTGACAAATCATTGATAAATGAGACGAACCACCAATGGGGTTTGAAACAACTATGGGATCTACTACCATACTAGTAATTAAGTGCAGAGATTCAACCACAGAACTAGATATAAACAAGTGTGAAGCACCAAAATCAAAAGTGTTCTAACTGGATGGTTTGAAAGAGAAACTAAACTTTCTACGGAAATTTTTCTACCTCTTTCAGGAGCACTGATCGCAAGAGCATGCACCTGCCCTCCAGAAGTCCCTGCTCTTTGCCCTTGTCCCTGCGATCCCTGTTTCTTCGGGGACTCCTTAGAGAAGCGTCCGACCTCTTCGCAATTAAAGCAACTGGCCTTCCTGACCCTCCTTTCCATAATTGTGACATTTTCTCTTATCCTTGCCTTTGTCATCTTTCCCTCCTTTTTTCTGTTGTTGCTGCTGTTGCTGCCCCTTCTTGGGCCACACCTTCTTATTATGCGATGTACCCTCAGTCTTTGCTTCCTTTTTCTCTCCCTTGTCCTCCTCACGCATTAGGGCCATATCTACAAGCTTTTCAAAAGTGGCCCCCATTGGAATATGGGACATGGCTAAACCATGCAGAGGCTCATTCAGCCCTTTAGCAAACCGCAAAGCTCTTTTGTGCGGTGTGTCTACCAACTCTGACCCGAACCTTGCCAGCTAGTTGAACTTGTTTACATACTCCTTCACCGTCAAATTTCCTTGTTTGAGAGTTAAGAACCTCTTCATCTGTATGCTTCTCTCCGCTTGGGAAAGAAATTTCATTTCGAATCTCTATCTAAAGTCTTCTGAAGTTTCTACCGGATGTCCAGCTTGGGTGACTTCCCACCAAAATGAGGCTTCGTCCTTTAACAGCCAAGCAGCTAATTGAATTTTCCTTCGGTCCTCCACTTCAAAGATTACGAATAAGTCCTTTGTCTCCTTAAGCCAATTCCGAGCTTCTACGAATGTCTCATTCCCATGGAATGGCCTTCCTCCCATAGCTTGGAAGTCTTTGCAGATCTTGGCAAAGTTATCAGCTCTTGGAGGAGGAGGAGGAATGATTGGTGCAGCTGGGGGAGGAACGTTTTCTTGGCCTTCGGCAGGCACCGTAGCCTCCAAATACCTACGGAACCATCCGGGTATTGTGATGCCCTCCAGGATATTAGGGATGTTTTGTTCCTCAGACATGCTGAAAAACGGAAAAGGAAGAAATTTAGATAAAGGACCAAAGGATACTACATATGGCTTTTTGGGGAATGTTTTTCAAAATACACTTTTCTTTTGAACATGCTTTTCTTTTAAAACCTTTTTGAAAATAATTTTTAAAAACTTTATCTAATCTAGTAACCTTCAAGTCTGATACCAAGTGAGACACCCCGCGTCCGTTAATGTCACTCTCTAAGGGAATGCATTAAGTTTCGTGGAGCGCTATAGGTAAACAGACACAGAATAATTACAAGACATATATAAATAAGGCAACAGCGGAAAATTTAAACTTTTATTTCAAGCATAAGTCATAATACCGTGGTCCACAATTTCATAAGCCACAAAAACCATTACAATAAAATAACTTCTGTCTTGCACCATCAGAGTACATAAGTAAATAAAAACCATCATTTCCCCCAATTAAAAGAGTTAAGCCATAGTAGAGACAAGAACTTGAGCCATACTTCATAAGTAGCTCCTAGCAAGATGATATCTGATTACTAATTAAGTCTGAGTGTTTCCTCCTTGAGAACCTAGGGGGGGGGGCGGGAATAGAAGAAAGAAGGAGAAACAACATGGTCAGACATAAAGTCTGGCGAGTCTAGTTACTTTTAGCCAGTAGATAAATAAAAGCAACATGATAGGCATATAAAGTGGATAAGAGAGACCACTACATAAATGGCAGGTGTGACCGGGTAAGCAAGATAAGCTGTGAATGCTTCACTAATGATTACTCTGCATTATTACTAGTATAACTAGAAATGAGATGATCCCTTTCATTATAAGTTGGTAAACTTAAGGCATACGTCTGAGTGTACCCTAACCACTACCCTTATCGATCGACTCCCTACCCTGTAGATATCATGTGCTGGCCCCACAATATGAGGTATCACTTCCTAAAGTGGCAACCCAAAGTGTGCACAACCATATCTACTAGTGTCACGGTCGTCTTAGCCCTCTCTGCCCGGCCCATGCATGTACATGTCCCCGGTCGGTTTGCGCCGTCCACATGATTCGCCTCGTTTGGATCTCTTACAATCAATTAGTAAGCGCTCCCCTTCTCCGCCTAGTATGGAGTTCTTTACTTGATACCAACTCCGAGTTACTGACAGAAATGGGTCCCATACAATATGATACAAGCTCTCCCCTTATCTTGTATCCCCACTAGGTTTTCCACTGACTATGTACACCATTAGGTGTCTTTAATTACATAGCCCTATACCAGCTATGCTTACCCTAATGGGTGTCTTTAATTACATAACTTCATTACATTATCTATCGGTTATGTATAACACTAGGTGTCTTTAATTACATAACCTTATTACATTATCTACCGGTTATGTATACCACTAGGTGTCTTTAATTACATAACCTTATTGGGTTAAGTTCGTGGGCCTACATGTAAATATTACCCACTCCCTCTAATTTACTTAACCCACTTACTACCATCCAATTTTACTTAACCCTAACTTAAGTTCATAGTCATACATCCTTTATGGATTAAATTAGGTTAAGTAGTCCAATTCTTTACCATGTCCATTTATGGTTTTATAATGGGCTAGACCTCCCACATTAGGCCTACAACATGTGGATGCTAGATATGCCGGTCGGGTCCAGGCAGTCTTATTCCACAGTTGGGCCTAACCTCGTGTCTTAGCCCGATTCGTATTTGCGTACTTAGAACTCCCACATTAGGTTCAACATTAGTGGCTGCTGGATATGCCGGTCGGGTCCGGGCAGACTTCCACCACTAATGTAACCTAACCTCGTGTCATAAGTACAATTTACAATTCCTAAGTGTAAATTACAAAACATTCCAAATTAATCCAAATCTACCTATGTCATTATAGGTAACTATTTCTATGTTTTCCCCATTTGAATTACATGTCCCATTTCATATAAATATTACATAAATTATGCCAATTATAATCCCTTTTCCCCCGTTTCCACTCTAACATATTCGTATGTATTTTGGCGGCATCTAGGCTATAAAGTAGCCTAGCTACAATAATGAAAAGGGAATATGACAAAGGTGATAGTTTCAACATATCTTGGCATAAACATAAACATAAACCGGTATGATAACAAGGTGAATGGTCATGTAATCATTATGGCAAGGTAGGCATAAAAGTGATGAACTTGAAACAACTACGATGTCAAAGCAACATAATGAGATCTAAATTAACCATAAGGTGACCATTATTTAGATCTAGCATAGTTAGGGTGACATAGTAACATGTTTAGATCTAAAAATGGATTCACATGTCAAGTTTACAACATATCTCAATGGATCACAATATGACAGGTGAAAGGTGATTAACATAAAGATCTAGATCCAAGTAATGTTACAACTATCCTAATTAATAGATGTACATCCACAATGACATGGTTACAAGTCAAGATCCACATAAGCAACATAATTGAATCACCACAATTTTATTAGATCTAGGAAAATAGATCTGTCATGACATAATATAGGATTTCACATTAACACAGAATCATACTTTATAGCATATCCAATTCATAGTCTTTCAAAATATAATTTTATTTATCTAAACCTAAAAACAACTAGAACTCACCGTGTTAGGCTTAGAGAATTGAGGAAAATCGGATCTAGAATTTCTGAATTGGATTCGTAGAATATGTTGTTGTAGAAAACAGATCAGTTCGCACTCCAGCAGCATATGGCCTCCATGACTTCCAATGAAGAAAATATGAGAAAAAGGACAGGTATATATAGCTGCCAGACCCCATGAAACCGAGTGCCATGTCAGCCCTAGGGGTGTTGACACCCCTGTGGGTGGGTCGACCCCTACGTCGACACCCCTCTAGGGGGGTCGACCCCCTAGAGCGGGAGTTTTTCCACTTAGAGGAATTTTTCGAATTTGAATCCTCTGGATAGAATTCTGACTCATCTCTGACTCGCCTCTGACTCATGCATATATATAAAATATTTCTGTGCGTATACAAACTTAAAACCCACGTAACTTCTTCATACGATGTCCGTTTTACGCAAATCAAATGTCTATCTTGACCAGAATTTCGAGATGGACGCAACGGTGCAGTCCGTATCCTCTAACTCTGAATATTAAACTAATTATTATTTAATTTATTCTCTTTAATGTCGTTAAAAATTCGGGGTGTTACATCCGCCGACAGGGTTCTCTTAAAAATGAATTCCCGACCCTCACCCAGTAGTAAGTGGCTGTTACTATTTCTCGACCTACAAAGAGAGTATATACATTAAGGTGCTTACATTAGAGATGAGGTCTTATGTGGTTAGGGGTCCATAATAGGGTATTAAGTGACTGTAGGAATGTCCACCTTAACAAATTAAAGTGCCTTAAGTGACTAGGAATAGCCTGTCTCGTGGGGTACTAAGTGACTATAAAAAATTCCGGCCTTTAATTATTTTATGGCTATAAAGTGACTGTAAGTACGTCCGCCCTTAGAATTACATATAGGCCATAAGTGATTGTTTGGTTGTCCGCTTTATATGTTTGGTTGTGCGTATATTTGTTACATAGTCATAACATGAAAAGGTTATACTGGCAAAATTTAGGGAATAGTTATTCCTAAACCTATGTGTATTTCATTTACCGAAATTTTACGTTTTGACCTCCTACCTTTTAACATTAACAAGTTAATAGGTGAGACTATTGACTGAGGATGAGGGATGATTGCTTGGACGAGGAGCCTCTCGGAGACTTAGTTATAGTGGCAGTAGTTTTATTATTGTTGTTTATATTTAATTGGAATAATGAATAAATTGATGTACCTTCACTACAGAAAAACAACATATAGCAATGGCAGAATCCGCTTCTAATCTGTCGCTAAACAGGCCTTAGCGACGGATTTCCTGCATAATGGTGTGGTCGGTAAAAACCATGACGGTATCTGTGTCAGATTTTTACGACGGAATTTAGCATGAGTTTTCCGACAGTTTTCCGTCATTTTACTAATTATATAATAAAAATATAATTTTATTTATTAATTTAATTTTAATTTATTTACTAACTATTTACCGACGGATAAATAATTTATAATAAATTATTATTTAAAAAAGGCGTTGGTAAACCCTTACTAATTACCAAGGGATTAGCGACGGATTTTAATTTATGTAAATATTTAATCTAGCATCATCTGTTAGTAATCTGTCGCTGTTCCCCTTCTAATCTACAAATATATATTTATATATATGGATACACACAATCATATATATATTTATACACACACATGCACATAGACATACACACACATAAGTACATACATGTATATTTATCGAACTAATATCAATCAACTATTAACACTAAAATAAATAACTTATCCAAAGATACAAATATAAATTTGCAATTATGATTTATTTCTTCACTCGGTTCATTCAACTTTGATAACTACGTATGGTTTTGAACTTTTTAATACATCCAAGCATACACTTTGAAATCTACAAAGCTCGTTTGCCTCTGAAATGTAATTGGCCTTCACCTAATGCTATCCTCATATCGTCTATTCACATCAGGAATTGTCTCTAAAATCTACAAAGCTCATTTTCCTCTGAAACCTACAAAGATGAATTATACATACAAATAAATATCTTGGTATTTTTATTCAACAAGAATGGTAACATATTGGAAAATGGTAGCAGTAAGAAAATAAGGGAATGTTCCATGAAATTTTCAACGGTGTTTTAAGAGTGTAAACGAAGGAATAAAAGCTTAGATTACAAGCTACAAGACTTGCTATCAAAATGTATATGGCTGCACCTGCATTGTATAGCTAAATGCAAGAACTATTTCTCAGTCCTGAATGTATATGGTTGCACCTACATTTTACATTTACATATATAATGTTTATATAAATACATGTTTCAAAATAAAAAAAAGAGTACCGTTTTTAAAGTACCAGCATAGTATATGAAGCTTGACCTGACTATAAACAATAATGATCAGAAACATATAATTATATAACTAATAATGAAATAAAGATACAGTCTTGTCTTTACCTTTTTTAAACTCAAACGTTCACTACCATAAAAACTCCAAACCACCAATTAATTTGGTTTACAACCATCAAACATTTAAATAACTCTGTTAATTGAAGTGAACTAATCAATGCCCCAAAATCCGATAAAATTTGTACCTGTCGACATACCTCAAAATAAAACAAAATAATACTTGAAAAATCCTCCCATCAAAAACCCCAGGCGAAAGCTGCAGTGCATTCAGACCACCGTCATTGAAAGCCCATGTTCTACAAACGCTTATACCTCATAGCACTTCATCTCCTCATCATTTCTCTAACAAATTTTTGGATCTAACCTTTATCCACTTGTCTTCTCTGCAAGTTACAATATAGTTGCTTGTTTGGATGGGCAAATGCTATATCATTGACTCCTACAGCATGAGCAGTAATAAGAAACAAGGCTGTCATCAAATATTTATATTTATATTGATAAACATTACATCAAAAAAACCATTAACCTCGAGGTGGCATAATTCATTTGGAGGCTGATAAGCATGCAAATGGATCAAGATGTTTAGAAAATGCAACTCCTGCAACTATATTATACTTGTCAAACAAACAATAATAGAATTTTAGTTAAAATTGTAGTCAAAGAGGAACTGTGACACCAAAGAAGATGGTTTATCGGATAGTAAAATATAGTACCAACATCACAATTATTATTATTTATTTATTTTTATTTATTTTTAGCTAAAGTATAATACATACTTAGCACAGTTGCATTATACTGAACTAACCGTGTACGTAATTACAAAGAACTCAAGTCTTGACAGGTGATAGGGACGTAGAAAACAGAAGCTGCTCCATCCTAATTGCAGTTAGAATTTGACATGAACCTACCAACAATACTCAGAACCAAAGGAGAGGCAGTAGAAAAACATTACACAGCAAGTAACTTAGCTTACATAAAAAAGAATGTAGCCTTAGAAAATCCAAGGCAGCCACTTCAAACAAAAGGCTCTGACAATCACTCGGGTGAGTGATGAAACCACTAACACAGCTAAAAATCTAAAGGAAGCAGCGTCACCAGGTAGCATGAAGAAAACAGTAGCCAAGGCTATCACAATAATAGAACACATGACATTGACAGGCCCTAGAGAAGGGATTAACGTTAAAACACATTAGCTCATGGCTATGACATGAAAGTTCACCTATATGGCATTACCACTGCATCCAAGAAAGGACACAATAACTTGGAGATGGAGGTCAACAGTAAAACATGCCCTCACTGGCTGGTAAAAATGAGTAGAAAAGCTATCACCAAACTCAACCATTGGAGAGGCACTACCAAGAAGCAACCCCAAACCACCACCTCAACACTTCTCACTAACCAATGAAACAAGATCCAATAGATAACAAAAAAAAATTCCAAATTCTCAGACACAATACCACCGAGAACCGAACTCACAGACAACTCATTCCCAATGTGACTACAAGGTCAGAACTTACCAAATCCAGCCTCTACAGCTGTTACTAGTCTTGAAACGATGTGGATGAGGAAGTAGGAACGACCAAGCCGCAGCAAGAAGGAAACCCGAGCTTCCACGCAAGATCCAGTCTCAGGCGGGTCATCAAAAAAGAAAGAAAGGCGGAAATCGTTATTTAGTCAAAGTGGATCTAAAAATAAATTTAGGGTTAGTGAGGAGCGCTTCTCAACAGGTCATAGGCATGGCAAAAGCTAGTAGGTGAATTATAAATCAATTCTAATCATTTTCAGAATTAGATTCAGAAAGCATCGAACAAGGAAGAGAAAATATTATCTCTCAAACAGGGCGAGTCTTGTTCGACCAATTTCAGATCTACTGTTATAGATAAAATTGAAATCAAAATCTATAAATATGAAAATAGATTGTGACATAAGTAGAGCAACATACCTAATTTTATGGTAGTAGGGATTTGGGGGAGCGTAAATTTCTTTATTGCCAAAGGAAGAGGAAACGTGATAGCAAGAAATGTTATTATGGGAACAACTGTGGTTGAAAATCTTTGATTTGAAGGAACGAAAAGTTTCGTTTTAGAGGGAAATTTTTGCGATTGGAGCCAAAAATTCCATTGTAGATCCAAACGCAGATAACTTGATTTTGTTTTCATATTTAGCTATATGATCTGGTATTCACGGTCAAAGAAAAACTCAAACAAGTGAGACATATAAATTATCAAGAAATGATGCGAAAAAAAGAAGAAGTTATTATGCTAAACATTCAAAAATACCCTATAATTGAAGTAGCTGTGATATCTAAAAATATTGATTAAGAAAAAACAAATCTTAACTTTAACGTTGAAAATCAAGGGATTTGCAGTACAATCCATAATTTAAATGATACCCGACAGTTTACAGTACAACCACAGTAAATGAAAAAGTAACTTCGGGCAGGGCAACATTTCCGACCAAATAATAGATAATACTTATTAATTAGTATTTCTTATTAATTAATTATTATTGTTATTATTAATCATTTCTTATTACCTTCTAATTATAATTTAATTTCTTGTAGTGATCGGTTAACCTCTCTCCACAATTAAATCAATTCTCCAAAAGAGAGAACTGGGTAGCGTTTGTTTTCAATCGAGGAGTTGGGTTTGTTTTTGATTGAGGGAAATAAAGAAGGGTAGTGCGACAAAAAATTTGGTTCGAAGGGAAACGTTGAATTGGTTCGAAAATTTCAGTTGGAGGGAAAATTTCAGTTTAGAGGGAATGAGTACTTGTACAAAGTAAATATATTATTAAAAAAAACCTCAAAATGCATATAGAGGTAATAACATACAACCCACTTTATATGTTTTTCAAATTTTTTTTTTCGTTTATGAGTTTTGTAAAATTTGAATATGTTATTAAGTTTAAATTTATCTAAAGTTTTATTTTCTTTCAAATTTTATTGAAATTTCAAAATTCGTTTTAAAAATTTTATGAATATTTCAAAATTTATTTTAACAAATTTCAAATTTTAAGAATTTCCGAGATATAAATTATAATTTTCAATTGTAATTAGTGAATAATAAATACGTACTAAAATTAAAACAATAGCCATAAATTATTTGCCAGTTATTACTATTTAGAATTAAATATTACTTCTTAATTTCTGTAATTAGGATGGTAATCTTTAATCTTGCAGGCTATGTTTTCGGTTTGTTTATTAACATGGTAGAAGCTTTATCTTATATGACCAAGTAAAGAATTCTGAAAATTCATAAATAAAAAACACATATATACATATTATATAATGTATGTATATATATATATATATTATGTATGTGTATATATATACATACATTATATATATAACTTTGAATTGTATAAACTGAGGATGTGTTGTCTCATATTATATTAGAGATAATTGCAATACTTATTGAATTTAGGAAACATGTATACTGAAATCACATTATACACCAGTATAAAAGAACATGATATTATATATGTATATATAATCTTACAGTTTAAATTCTGATCTTTATAAACTGAAAATGAGTTGTCTCACAATATATTAGAGATAAGTGCACTACTTAAATCTTATGCTCAACTGTAATTAATCACTAATTAAATATTTATTATTAATTATAGATTACCAACAACTAATTATTAATAGTAGATATTAATTTATAATAACTATTATATACTTAATATGCATGAAAATAATAACTTGTATGGTAATGTTTGAATTTTTTGAATTTCGAAATTCTTTAATATTTATTTAACTTCTTATTTTTAAACTTTGACCATTTTATTTTTCTTAATTACTAATTATTTATCAAATAATACGTAACAATCAATTTCTTAAAAGCAAATATGTATTAATAATTTCTTGATATTAATTTAATTAATTGTATTAAAGACAATTAAATAATCATTGATTATCAAAACAAATTTAATAAACATCGAACAACAATGTATTTTATTAATTACTATTACCTCTTATTTATATTATATAGTAATTAATAATTAATCAGCATTAATTTTCAAAAAAAAAGTAATCAGCATTAACTATTGAATTTTATTTACTTCTAATAGTTATTATTTATTATTAATTACTATTGTATTATTAACATTAATTATTTAAAATTTAAATTTACTAGTTAATTTCTAAGTAATAACACAAATTTAAAACATTTTATAAATAATAAATATAAAAGTTCGTTTCAAATCTCTTGGAAAACTACAGGAAAATAGCTTCAAAATTACGTCGACGGTAATCCGACTCTATTAACAACGGAATTTAGCGTTAAATATTATATGACTGTAAAGAGCTGCAATTTCCATTGATTTAGCGACATAATTAGTATTCGACGGTAATAATTTATAATAAGACGGCATATAAAATCCAAAATATTTTCTCTTACAAAGCCCACGGAAATCTGCCGCCAATTAGCGATGGAATTTTCTGCTGCTAAAAATCTGTTGCTAATCTCGGTTTTTCTTGTAGTGCTTGTACCTTTGAGACTTATTTGTATATAATTTGTGGTTTTAATACTGGTACATTTATTTTTATGCTATTCTATTTTATCTCTTCCACTATGTGAGATTCTAATTATCGTTTATATTGCTTTATAATATATTTTTAATATATCCTTATAGGAACCAACAATCTGTTTAGAATGACTCTAAGTTCCGATAGGCCTTTTCTTGGTCGAAATTTAGGCCCATTCCGGGTGGTTTGTTACATTTGGTATAAAAGCGTAGGTTACCCGATTTCGGGGAAATATATGCATGAAAGATGTAATTCTTATTTGAAAAGGTTTTCAAAACTATATATATAAGTACTATACCCTAAAACATATGCAATTATACTAGACAACCTTATCATTCTTTCTTTTGGGCCTTGATAATATCATAGGAAGTCCACCGAAGGTTTGTTCCTTTTTCAAACAGTAGAAATGACCCAGTCAGCCCGAGCAGGGAAGCTTGGCAAGGCCTCGTTACTTGCTATAATGGTTCCAACAATATCTTAGGAATGTGGAACAGTTCCCTATTTATAACCCTGCCCAACGGAACTAGCAGCCCAGTCCGTTTAAGATACACTAAACTTCTCTCGCCTTTGCAAAGATTTTATAAGTTCAGAAGGCAAGTCATTTTCGAGAACTGAGAACTTCGTAGAAGCTAAAGCGTGGATCACCGAGTGTGATAGGATCTTTGAAGCAACCCGATGGGATGATCAACTTAAGTGTAAGGCAGCAGCTGGCTTGAAGCGGGAGACCTTGAATGGTGGAACCTGATTTCATAGGAGAACGTAGGAAGAGTATTTACTTGGGCAGAATTTAGGACTCATTTTGAGGTCAAGTTCTTAACTAATGCCAAGAGGAGTTTGCAACTAAAGAAGTTTTCCAATTGAAGCAAGGTGATTTGGATTTGAAAGAGTATGTGGCGAAGTATACTGAATTATCTAAGTTCGGTAGGGGGTTAGTGGACACCCCCAATGGATAAAGCCCTTAGGTTTGTTAAAGGATTAAATTCCCCATTGAAGTAGATGCTTTTGGCACAAGTTATGTTTGGACCTATGTTTGAAGCCTTGGTTGTGGAGGCTATCTTATATTCAGCTGAGGATGTTAAGGAGGTTAAGGCTGATAAGGGAGAGGGTACTTCTAGTAATGGGAAGAATAAGAAGAAGAATTTTTGGCTTAAGAAGAAGAAGGGAGACAAATTCAAGAGGGAGGTTAAGCCCTGTTCTAGATGCCACAAGAAACAGTTTGAAGCGAAGGACTATAGAGTGAACCTACAAAGGTGGAATTCAAAGTAAAATGCTTTAACTGTCACGAGGATGGACACTTAGCAAGGAACTCTCTAAGCCGAAGGTTTTGTAG
The DNA here is from genome assembly GCA_030737875.1 of Allium sativum. Classification (NCBI taxonomy): domain Eukaryota; kingdom Viridiplantae; phylum Streptophyta; class Magnoliopsida; order Asparagales; family Amaryllidaceae; genus Allium; species Allium sativum. The sequence continues at coordinate 793,210,826 of CM060924.1, forward strand.
AGTGGTCAAAACTATGCCTTGGAAGTTGCATCGTAGTAAGCCCCCTAGGGATCAAGGACAGCTTGCGTTGGAAGGTATAGTTTCTATCTTAGGGATTTCTTTGTGTACCCTATTTGATTCAGGAGCTACCCATTCTTTCATTGCTTCGAAGATAGTTGGTTCTGTGAAACTTCCCTTATTCTTTGCTAGCCATCCGGTAGAGGTGTCCAATCCTATCGGAGGGACTATGCAACTTTCTATTGTTTGTAAAGACCTAGTATTGGACATCCGTTATGTCAACTTATTTTGTGATGCGTATGTACTTGAATTTGAGGGGTATGGTCTTATTTTGGGAATGGATTGTTTATCGTTTCATGGGGCTATCCTAAATTGTGATAGGAGAGTGGTTTGTTTAAAGAAGTTGTGGAGGCCGCAACATAGAGATTCCTTATAGGATAAAGAATAAAAATTCGGATTTATTTTCCCTATCTTCTAGCTTAAAAGAACCATCTTCGGTACCGATAGTATGTGAGTTTCCCGATGTTTTTGAGGAGGTCATAGGACTTCCACCTTACCGAGAGATATCATTTAGAATATACCTCGAAAAGGATGAGAGGCTTGTAATATTGCCTTTGAGGAACATGGATCCTAAGGAAAGGAGAGAACTTGGCAAACAAATCTTGGAATTGCTGCAAAAATGGTTTATTTGTAGGAGTGCCTTTGAATGGGGTGCACCATTAATGTTTGCCACAAAGTCTGATGGATCTCTAAGATTATGTGTGGACTATAGAGACTTAACAAGTAGACTAAGAAGAACATAATCTCTTACCAAGGATTAACGACTTGTTTGACCATTTGGGAGGAGTCCAAATATTTTTTCAATTAGACTTAGCTATTGGATTTCACCAATTAAGGATTTCGAAAGAGAGTAGTAGGTTATACCTTTTGGTTTAGGATGCTAGATGGACTGTTCGAGTAGGAGGTTATACCTTTTGGTTTGACTAATTCCCCAACTTTCTTTGTAGACCTTATGAGTAGAGTATTTCGTAGCATACTCAATAAGATCGTGGTAGTATTTGTGGAAGATATCCTTATCTTTTCCAAGGACCATAAGGAGCATGAGGATCATTTGAGAAGGGTCCAAGAAATTTTGAGAGAGAACCAACTTAAAGCGAAATTATCGAAATACAACTTTTGGAAGAAATAAGTTAAGTTTCTACTGCATGTTGTTTCGAGGAAGGGATTAACAGTAGATCGACAAAAGTAGGGGAAGTCCAAAAGCAGAAAATACCTTGTAATGTGACTGAGGTAAGGAGTTTTCTTCGGTTAGCAGGCTACTATCGAAAATTTATCAAGGACTTCGTAAAGATTGCAACCCCTCTAAACCAACTGACAAGGAATGATCATAAGTTTGCGTGGATAGAGAAATGTTTAGATGCCTTTGAGAAGTTGAAGGAATCACTCATAAGTACATCTATTATTATTATCCCGGATGGAACCGAGATGTTCACTGTTTTTATAGATGCACGTGAGACCGATTTAGATGCAGTGCTCATACAAGAGGGCAAATTAGTTGCCTACACAAGTAGACAACTCAAGGACCATGAGAAAAGGTGCCCTATCCATGATTTGGAGTTAGGAGCAATGGTTTTCTCTCTTAAAATGTGAAGGCATTATCTTCTTGGAGAGAAGTTTGAATTGTTCACTGATCACAAGTCTCTTAGATATTTGTTTTCTCAGAGAGATCTGAACCTTCGACAACAAAGATGAATTGAACATATTGCATCTTTTGATTTTTACATTCAGTATACCCTAGGATGGGTAACACCGTGACCGACACTTTGACTAGAAGCACACTGCCCTTAGTGCGAGCACCAAATGGAGACATTTAAAGTTTCTCTTTAGTTTTAATTTGCAACCACCATTATTAAGCAGCTCAAGGATTTCTTGGAGCAATGGAGATTAGGCCAGTTTTGATGAAAAGGATCAAGGATGAGCAAGACCATGATGATGAGTTAATGGCATAGTTGTGAAGACCGACCTGAACCGTATGTCAAACCGTGGTAGTGCAAGGTCCATGGTTTCGTGGTTTAACCGATTAGACCGTGAGAACCACGCTGATCTTAGTTTATCTTTATTTTTCTGATTTAAACCTAAACTAATTTAAATATAGATAAAGTTTGAACAATTATGACAAACACCTATGTCCCAACTTGTTGGGACACTTTGACATGATCCAAGAAGTCATGAGTTCAATTTTCATCTTCAACCCGCTTGTCATGTAGTATCTTATATACTACTTAATTAAAATAATTATGTAACAACTTATAATAACAAAGTCGGAAATTTACTAATATTTTATAGTGAAAGAGAATTAGTTTAATAATAGTTCATAAAGTGTGCATAATAACGAATTATATCATCCAAAATTTAATGACCATTGCTATGAAATTATTGTTAAATTTATTATATTAAAAAACGTAGAGTGGAGCAATTATTATTTACTCAATTATGAAGAACTATGAGGTTCAAAGAGGTCGACCTAGTGGGTTTTAAAGGGTTTGAGGTTAAACCATATGTCTATGCACACGCAAGCTTATTTCATTTTAAGAGTCGTGGCACTCCAAGGTCGAAGGTTAACCATGGTCGAACCGAGGTTGGATTGTGACTTTAAAACACTGGTTAATGGTGTTAAAGGAAAAGGTTTATAGGGAATAATATTTCCCTCATTCTAGTAGGTATTCTGTTTATGGTAGTGGCAACTTGAGGAGAGATGGTTGGATTTGCGTCCCTAAGAGTTTGGATCTTAGGAAGGAGATTCTTAAAAAATGTCATAGGCCATGGATGACCATGCACCCCGGAGGTGACAAAATGTTTAGGGACATGAAGAGAAGCTTTTATTGGGAAGGAACGAAAAGAGACATGATAAAATTTGTTTCGAAGTGTTTAACTTGTCAAGGAATGGAGATGGAGCAAGGGAAGCCTGGAGGACTTTTGTTACTCGTGGAAATTCCCACTTGGATGTCGGAACACATTTCTATGGACTTTATTGATGGGCTTCCTAGAAGTAAGAAGGGGAATGAAGCCATTTTGGTGATAGTGGACCGGATAATGAAGAGTTATTTTATTCCCATCAAGAAAAATAGAACCCCCACCTTGTACACACTTGTATGTTAAGGAGATTGTTAGGCTGCATGGGATTCCAACCACTATAGTCAGTGATAAAGATCCATCATTTACTACCGAACTTTGGAAGAGTCTTTAAGAAGCTTTGGGAATGACGCTGAGTTTGAGTACAACCTATCATCCACAAACTAACGGCCAGACAGAGAGATTCAATAGAGTTTTGGAGGATCTACTCAGAGCATGCATACTTGATTTCGGAGGAGCTTGGGAGCAACACTTACCTTTGGCTGAGTTTTCGTACAATAATAGTAACCAAGCGATGATTGGTATGTTCCCTTACGAAGCTTTATATGGGAGGCCATGCATATCGCTAACTTGTTGGTGGGAAAGTACCGATAAGGTTTTACTTGGACCGGACCTTATCCGTGAGTCCATGGAGATCATCGCTTTTAATAGGCAGAGAATGAAGGCTGTCCAAGACCGGTAAAAGTCATATGAAAATAGAAGGATGAAAGAATTGAATTTGATGTTGGAGGTATTTGCTAAGGTTTCTCCACCCAGGAAGATGATCTGGTTTGGGAAGACTGGCCAGAAGTTAGCTCTTACGTTTATTGGGTCTTTTTAGATTTTGGATAGGATTAGGAAGACGGCTTACCATGTGGAGCTTCTCGAGCAATTGTCAGGAGTCCACAATGTTTTCAGCCGCGAGACTCAAGCTTAATGATATTGGGGACTTAAGAAGCTTCGAGTAGGAGTCTAGGGTGCCCCGTGCCACCGCAAAGATCGTGGAGCACGGAATCAAATGACTCTACAATAAGTCTATTCGCCTAGTCTGAGTTTGGTGGGGAATAACCCTACGGAAAACACCTAGGAAACTGAGGAGAAGATTAGGCTTACCCCATTCAGAGCTTTTCTAGGATAATTATCTTCTCCCAATTTATCATTTTTGGTTGCATTGTGGTTGCTAGATTGGATGGTAGGTAATGACTGCAACACAGATGCACAGTGTACTCATATAGAATTATATGCATATTAGGATGTTTTGCATACATATTGCATCACTTATGACACATACGCTAGAACTGAGCTCATTATTAGCAAGTCTGCAGTTCATAATCACTATGAGTTATGGGTGTATATGGATGTTACTAAAATAACATGGGTGTACAATATGGTTACTGGGAGCGAGTTGTGTTCTTCGCCCCCTCAAAAGATTTAGAGACGAAATCTCTAATAAGCGGAGGGGGGAGAATGTAACACCCCATAAAAATATACATAAGTTAATATAATTTAAAATGAATGATAAGAATTAATAATAATTTAATAGACTAAAAAAGGAATTTCGGAAAATTAGGAATTGGGCCACGAAAGTATTATAGTTGCATTTGTGGCAAGATTCTGATCCATTTTCATATTTTATTTACTGAAAAGGAGTCTGTATGCAAAAGATATTAATTAATTAAGTTATGCATATATATTAACATACAAAGTTTGAATTTCAAATAAATAAGTATACAAACTAGGAATATATTAATTTGGATATAAATGAAAAGAATATTCCTTTTGAATTCAAACCTCTGTGTGTGTGTATATATACACACACACACACAGTAGAGGCAAGAATAATTAATATAAGAAAATAAATAAACCAAATCAATCAATGAACGAACCAAAAGTAACATTCATAATTTTTTCTGGGCTCGACCCCAAAATGGGGTCGACAACCCTCCTATAAGAGCGGTCGACCCCCTCCTGTAGGGGAGCCAAGTGAAGGTTGTTTTATGCAAGGGATTGTTTATAGTTTTTATCGGATTGTTTATAGTTTTTATCAAATGGACCACTTACATTTAATCTATTGAATCTAACGGCCTACATACACAATGTCAACTATAAATAAGCCCTCAAGCCCTCACTCCAAACCCTACAACCATTCATCTCTATGCCTCCATGATGTCTTTCTATCGTCTCTAATTCCAGAAAAGAAAAAAGATTTAGGTTTTCTTTGATCTCCCTAATCTATTATGTCTTCTCTACTCTTTCTAGCATAGATTTACAATTATTAAGAAATTTAGATTCATATATATATATATAAGATTCTAATATGTGATTCTTATATATATTTAGATTTGAAAGGTTGGAACACATTTGTTTACGAAGGTCAAATCCAAATCTTATTCTATTCAACCTTGTTATTGCTCTACCTAATAGCACTGTGAGTAGAATCCAACTTAGTTTGCTATTTTTCAATAATTTATTAGTTTAAGACCCGATTGAGCCTAAGATGGTTTGAGTTCAAACGAAAAGAATACAACACTAAAACTCCTCAAACATTCCATTGTGTTTATGTTTTATGATGAATTGTTAATCTTTGTATGTTTATGGTTTTGGGATTATTGGATTAATAAAACAGAAGCTTGACTGTGTTGTATAACTTTCTATGTTTTGTTGGATTCACCTTATTATATTTTTGTGCAATTTCATATGTATGGTTTTGTACAAAAGGTTAAGATTTGTATGGAATTGTAAATCCAATAGGTTTAAGTATTTGTTTCTTCAAAAATATGGTATTTGAACGTATTGTTTACAAGATATTCAAATATTAAGGTTTTGTGTGTAAATATACATAAAAGTGAATCCATTACAAAATAGAAATTATATAAAATATATATAGGGAAACTCTATTTAGACACAAAGTTGCACACAATAAATCTCAACCGTTGGATCCTTCCATGAATTACACTGTCTACATAAAGACAAACATATTCAACGGTGGAGGTTTTGTGTATCTCTCTTTGTGTTTAATTTTGTATCCAAATAGTCGGCCCCATATATATATATATATATATATATATATAGGGTATATGCACTTAGTTATCTTTTATTAATTTGGTAATCAAGTCAAAACTAGGTTGTAAGTTATGTGTTGTTATTGTTATTTTCCCGTTTTGATTGCTACATGTTAATATGTACCTTTGTGCCTTGATTGAAGTAAATATAAGAAATAATAATCTGTACACCTTTGATTTGAAGTAGGGATTGACATTTCCAAAACGTAGCTATGACGTTAATTGCGTTCACATAATTTATGTTTATATGTATATGTATATGTATATATATATATATATATATATATATATATATATGGGAAAGTCTAAAGGGACACAAAACATAAACACAATTGGTGACACAATGCATCTCCACCATTGGATCTCCCCATGATTTGCACCTCTCCACAAAAAGACAAAATGATCCAACGGCTAATACTCTGTGTCCCTTGATTTGTGTTCAATTTCGTGTCTCAATAACCGCTCCCTATATATATATGTGTGTGTGTGTGTGTGTGTGTAGCATAAACAACGTAATAATAACGTAATAAGTGCGTAATAAATACGATTAAATTAGGAATTTGAATTGAAATGCCGTCATAGGAATTTGCATGTTTGTGTGTGCGTTAACAATGTAGATATATTTATAACACATAGACACGAGATTAACCATTACTTGTAATAGAAGTCTGCCCAGAACCGACCGTCATATTCAGCATCTACAAGCAAGTCCGGTTAATGTGAGAGGTCTAAGTGTCATGGGCCATTATAATTAATATAATATGATAAGAGTTTAGGTCCAACTTGTAGTAGAAATCTGCCCAGAACCGTCCGACAAATCCAGCATCTACTAGTGGTCAGTCTAATGTGAGATGTCTAGTGTATTGTGTGTGAAATAGGTCTGCCTTAGGAAAAAGGTATCAAGTGGCCCCTTTCTCTTGTTGGGTTTTAAGTGGTTAGGACTAGGTCTGTTTCTAAGGTTCACTCCTTGGTTCAGGACCCAAGTCATGGGACCCGTGTTAGATCATAGGTTTTTGATTCATGACAAGGAAGAAGAGAAGATCAAAGGAAAAGTGATATAGGTTATGATTATCTATTTAATTGTGTCTTAGATGTGTTATATATTGTTAAAATCTGTCCTCAAATATATAGCATACAAAAATGCACTTACGAAAAGACACTTCACGAAAAGACACTTCGTGAAAAGACACTTCGCGAAAAGACACTTCGTGAAAAGACACTTCGCGAAAAGACACTTCGTCACTTCATGAAAAGACACTTCTCGAAAAGACACTTCGTGAAAAGACACTTCGCGAAAAGACACTTCGCGAAAAGACATTTCGCGAAAAGACACTTCACCACTTCGCGAAAAGACACTTCGCGAAAAGACACTTCATGAAAGGACACTTCACGAAAAGACACTTCATAACTTCGCGAAAAGACACTTCGAAAAGACAATTCACGAAAAGACACTTCACGAAAAGACACTTCACGAAGAGACACTTCATATTTCCAACGGTCATATTCTACAACGGTCATATTTTACAACGACCATATTTTCTAACGGTCATATTTTCTAACGGTCATATTTCTAACGGTCATATTTTACAATGGCCATATTTTCTAAAAGGCATCATATTTCATGAAGAGATTCCTTTTCATTTCTGAAAGGAAATGGGTGCATCTCTTTGATAAAACTCTTTATGGAAGTTGACAACTCTTCAACGATTATATATACATCACAAGCATTTTTTTTTCACATTACAGAATCTTCTCATATTTTCTGATCTTAAACTCTATACATTCTTGCATACTATAAGCTCTCCATTATTCAAATTACTTGTTGAACCATTGAAATTATTTCATATCTCTTGATTCAATAAGTAATATACTTCCTTCAATCTTCACATACACGTTATATACTTGAGGATAAGATTATAGGAAGGTTGTACTCAATCATTGACTAATCAGTGTTGAAGAAAGAACACATTCAAGGTCAAACTCTTGTAATTGTCTTGTGGGTAAGCTTGTAGCCCGTGAAATCAAGTGGGTAAGCTTGTAGCCCGTGAAATCAAGTGGGTAAGCTTGTAGCCCGTAAATCAAGTAGTTGTAAACCTGTTCCTCCGGGTGAAGCGAGGGTGTTGTTTAGTGAAAAGCCGAAGAGGAGCTTCGGGACTGGACGTAGGACGAGAGGTCAACCAGTATAAAAATATGGTGTCATTACTCTACTTTATTTATTGCATTTATAGTTATCTGTGATATATATTGTTATCATATCATATTCCGCATAGCCATATTAAAGATCCTACACAAGTCGTGCACAACCGACTTTTCAATTGGTATCAGAGCGAGGTGTTCTAGAGATCGTAAAAAAATCCTAGAATAAATGGCAATAAAGAAATCTAGTCAAGGAATTAAAAAGTGGAAGAGCAACAAAGCGGAATCAAGAGAGCAAGGAAGCAAATGTCTCATGGCTACAGTCAGATCACAATCGGTATGTGTAGATTCATTATATAAAGATCTTTTATTAGACCATGAAAAATTGTTAAAAGATTTTAAAAGTTTAGGTAAACTTAATGCAGTTATTTTAGCCAAGTATAAAGATTGTGAGCAAGAAAATTCCAAACTAAAAGAGGAAATCAATTTTTTAGTTAAACAAGACAAATATTTTGATAATTTCTTAGAAGAGCTTGTTTTTCAAAAAGATTTTCTTCAAAAAGAAAATGAACGACTAGAAGATAAAAACAATGTTCTTTTAAAGGAAATCGATCTTTTGCAAAATAGAAATAAATCATTAGAAGATTCTTTAAATAATTCTAGTTCTTTAATTTCGTCTCTTGAAAAAGAGAATGGAGCTCTAACTGAAAAGAATTTGGAATTATCTAAAGAATATGAGACTTTAAAAGTTAATAATAATATTTTGCAAAAAGCAATTTCTGAATCAAAAGAAAATGTTGAAAAATTACACTCATCTCTATATAATTCAGAATCTCAAATTAGTTGTCTCGAAAATAAGAATAGAACTTTAAAAAGGAAGAATTTTGAATTAAATAAGGATATTAATAACAAAGTTTCTTTTGAAAATATCAATAGTAACTGTGGAATCAAATGTACAAATAAGTTCGCGAAATTTAATAAAGGTCAAAATGATTTAAACATGATTTTATCTAGATCTCGACCTTTACATGACAAAAGTGGTTTAGGATATAATAAAACCAATCATAGAAATAGTACTAGATACGCTTTTATGTACAATAAGAGTAGCATTGCTAGTACTAATACACATCCAAGATCCAATTATTATTCGAATAATTCCATGACATCTAGAAGTACGAAAAGAAATATCAATAGAAACCACTTAAGTATTTGGGTTCCTGTAAATTGGAAAAATAGAGAAAAATATATAGATGATTATTTTGATTCAGTAGTTAATAATGAAAATTTTATCTTTAAAGGTTCCATTAAACCCTCTTGGGTACGGTTACCTTTCGGCTAACCCCTGGACCCAAACGAAACAAGTGGGTACCAAAGTATATGCATCATATTTTATGCAGGTACACCACAACAAAGAGAAGGATATTTCGGTATCTCTATGGACGTATAATAAATAGTCTCGTATGCTCTTTGAAAATTATCTATGCTTGTTTCTCTTGTTTGTTCTCGATTACTGCTTTATCATGTTACATATTCTTTTTAATCGATGACAAAGGGGGAGAAAAATTATGGAACATATATGCATTATACACTAACATTTTGTTACAGGGTAACGAATGGTAAGTATTTTACGTATGCACTAACAAAATGTTGTAGAGAAGGTTTATATCCAGGAGGAGATAAATATATGCAAGCATACATTCAGGGGGAGAAAATAAATAATTCTACAAGATTGCAAGAAGTTGTCATCAATCAAAAAAGGGGGAGAATGTTAGATCATAGGTTTTTGATTCATGACAAGGAAGAAGAGAAGATCAAAGGAAAAGTGATATAGGTTATGATTATCTATTTAATTGTGTTTTAGATGTGTTATATATTGTTAAAATCTGTCCTCAAATATATAGCATACAAAAATGCACTTACGAAAAGACACTTCACGAAAAGACACTTCGTGAAAAGACACTTCGCGAAAAGACACTTCGTGAAAAGACACTTCGCGAAAAGACACTTCATCACTTCATGAAAAGACACTTCTCGAAAAGACACTTCATGAAAAGACACTTCGTGAAAAGACACTTCGTGAAAAGACACTTCACGAAAAAACACTTCGTGAAAAGACACTTCGCGAAAAGACACTTCGCGAAAAGACATTTCGCGAAAAGACACTTCACCACTTCATGAAAAGACACTTCGCGAAAAGACACTTCATGAAAGGACACTTCACGAAAAGACACTTCATAACTTCGCGAAAAGACACTTCGAAAAGACAATTCACGAAAAGACACTTCACGAAGAGACACTTCATATTTCCAACGGTCATATTTTACAACGGTCATATTTTACAACGACCATATTTTCTAACGGTCATATTTTCTAACGGTCATATTTCTAACGGTCATATTTTACAATGGCCATATTTTCTAAAACGCATCATATTTCATGAAGAGATTCCTTTTCATTTCTGAAAGGAAATGGGTGCATCTCTTTGATAAAACTCTTCATGGAAGTTGACAACTCTTCAACGATTATATATACATCACAAGCATTTATTTTTTCACATCACAGAATCTTCTCATATTTTCTGATCTTAAACTCTATACATTCTTGCATACTATAAGCTCTCCATTATTCAAATTACTTGTTGAACCATTGAAATTATTTCATATCTCTTGATTCAATAAGTAATATACTTCCTTCAATCTTCACATACACGTTATATACTTAAGGATAAGATTATAGGAAGGTTGTACTCAATCATTGACTAATCAGTGTTGAAGAAAGAACACATTCAAGGTCAAACTCTTGTAATTGTCTTGTGGGTAAGCTTGTAGCCCGTGAAATCAAGTGGGTAAGCTTGTAGCCCGTGAAATCAAGTGGGTAAGCTTGTAGCCCGTAAATCAAGTAGTTGTAAACCTGCTCCTCCGGGTGAAGCGAGGGTGTTGTTTAGTGAAAAGCCGAAGAGGAGCTTCGGGACTTGACGTAGGACGGGAGGTCCGAACCAGTATAAAAATCTGGTGTCATTACTCTACTTTATTTATTGCATTTATAGTTATCTGTGATATATATTGTTATCATATCATATTCCGCATAGCCATATTAAAGATCCTACACAAGTCGTGCACAACCGACTTTTCAACCCGCCCTTCGAGAATTTAAACGGTTATTGGATCTTCCTTTCCCCTACAAAAGTATTAAATGATCTTATTTGACGATAACGTTAGTAGGGTAGTTCTCTAAGTAATATCCGCTTCTTATCTAGGAGATACTAAGGGCTGATTTAGAGACGATATATATTTATATACGACCAAAAAGGAACCACGGTCTAAGGAAAGTATTATATAGGCAGGAGTTCTACCGTAGGGACAATTAGATAGTAACAAGAGGGTCCGTTGAGAGGGTTCTCTTAAAAATGAGTTCCTTACCCTCATCTGGTAGTAAGTGGCCGTTACTATTTGTCGACCTACAAAGAAAGTATATACATTATGACGTTGATGTTAGAGACGATGTCTCAAGTGGTTAGGGTTCGCCATAGGGTATTAAGTGACTGTAAAAATGCCCGTTAATAAATTAAATGATCTTAAGTGACTAGGAATAACCCGCCTCATGGGGTACTAAGTGACTATAAAGAATGTCCGCCCTTAAATTATTTTATGGGTATTAAGTGACTGTAAGTACGTTCGCCCTTGGATTTACATATATACCTTAAGTGACTGTTAGAATGTCCATCTTATATGTTTGATTGTGTGTATGTTTGTTACGTAGACATAACATGAAAATTTTATACTACCAAATTTTAGGGAATAGTTTTTCCTAAACTCATGTGTATTTCATTCACCAGAACTTTATGGTCTGACCTCCCTCCTCTTCACATTAATAGGTTAGCAGGTGAGACTGGTGACTAAGGATGAGGGACTATCGCTTGGAGGAGGAGCCTCTCGAAGACTTAGTTATAGTGCCAGTAGCCTTATTACTGTTGTTATGTAATTGAAATAATGAATAATTGATGTATCTTGTACCTGTAAGACTTATTTGTTTTTGATTTTGTGTTTTAATAATGGTACATTTAGTTTTATGGTATCATTTTTTCTCTTCGGATGTGTGAGATTCTGATATCGTCTATACTTCTCTGTGATACCTGTTTAGTATATCCTTATAGGAATCAACGATTCATTTAGAATGACTCAAGTTCCGATGAATCTTTTCTAGATCGAAATTTAAGCCCAAAGCGGTTTGTTACAATAGTGTTTTTTTTTGGATTATATGTTTGTATGATACCACAACAATTTATCGTAACAAAATAATGAATCAGTAAATTCTACCATATCATATGAACGGATGATGATAAATAATCAATGGTTGAGGTCTGTGTGACACATCATATAAAATGCGGACAAAAGATTTGAGAAGGAAAGTAGGTGCAACTTTAACAAATGTTTAAGGTGAGCTGTCCCTGCTCATCGAGGACTCGAGTCTGAAAACCCCCTAAACCGCTGGAGATGCTTTTAGCAAATTTTTAGTTAAGCGTTCTTTCTAAAACCACACGCAGCCGACAGCGAGTCTACAAACATTAGACGAGCAACTATCTCGTCGTCGTTTCATGGATCCTACCGTACAAGCATGTATCCAAGTTCTCATGATAATAATCGCTCTCACCACCCTACTCTTCCTCCACTCTCTCCCCAAACACTTCCTCGATCGCCGCCGCCGCCGCCAACAAAACTCTACCTCCACCGTTGCTCGTCGTCACTTCATCGTTGGTGCTCAAACCCTAGCTTCTGCCCGTCGCCAGTCTCCGCCGTCACAATCCCTGATCAAGTCCGTGATCAATTCCGCCGATCTTGCCATCAGTCTGGATCCATACGATGCTGCTGCGCATATACTGAAAGCGCTCGCTTTGGATTTAGCGAATCGGAAAGTGCAGGCGGTACGATCCCTTGATTTAGCGCTGGATTCTACAAGAGCTAAGAGTTTAGGTAAGGTTTGCATTTTGATGAAGTGTTTGGTTTTGCGTCACTTGCTTTTACGTTGGTCTTGGAGCAGTGGGTACGATATGCAATGTATAGTTATTATTCTTCAGTTTGGAAACAAGTGAAATTCGAAGTACATGAACTACTGGTCGAAGAATAGTGTTAATCCCTGAGCGGCACACTTAATTGAAATGTTGTTTTTCATGTTCAAATAATATAGCCTTGGTACTCCAAATTTGTTGTAGGATGAAGTTTCATTGCAGAAGTAGTACGAAAGCAGTATATCATCATACATGCTTGTAAATTTAGTATCACAGCAGAAAAAATTGTAACATTTTCCCTTGCATGCAATGACATGACTAGAGTGTAGCTTCAGTGGGCGACCATCCACCCTAAAATTATGTAAAAATAAGAATTCATATACTGTCGATGTAAGAACTCGACTTGAATTTGGAGTTGAATGTCATTGAATTGGATGCGTAGTAAACTTCTATTTTGTTGGTGGTTAGGGTCCGCACTATTGGGTGATGTAGAAAGAAAATAAAGTAGGAACTATAAGGGGCGTTACTGAAAAAAACTGAATATAGTGGGCTTATCTACTTATTTGTTTTTGGTATAGTTATAAGCAAGTTAGTATGAATGCTGTTAATTTTGAATTGGTTGGAGAATTATTTAATATATACTATGTAAATCCGTATTAGATTAATTTTGGTTATTTTAAAAAACGTTGGTGTTACTATAAAATACAGACCCTGTATATTGTTATGCCCATTGCAAAAGCAATTTTTGGTTTTATCACTGCTTGCATAACCCATAATCCATGTTGAAACATATATGTTTTGAAAGAACACACCAGGTACATTAACAACATGTTAGTTACCGTGTGGTACTGTAGGTTCTAGTATGTAAGGTTGATATATTTGTAATTTGCGGTATGCTGGTAGATCAATTTAGCAAGCAGCCATAAATTCTGTGAATGGATACGGTCATAGCTGTAAATGAATAACTATGACATGTAGCACTTTTGCAGGTGCTAAAGAGAGAGCCGATGCATTAATAAAGCGAGCGGAGCTGAATTTGGGGGTGAACAAGAAAAGGAGAGTTCAGATAGCAATTAAGGATTTAAATGAAGCGATTGATTTAGGGGAGAGGAACGGGAAGGCTTTGGTTATGCTTGGCGAGTGTTATGAAATGAAAGGCATGATGGATGAGGCCAAAAAAACATATCAAGAGGCAATAAAAGTTGATGAATCATTGGATTCTGCTAGAAAGGGTCTGAAGAGATTACTGTAAAAAAAAATTGGATCTTTATTGAGGTAATGTTAATGATTTTTTAAAGTCATAATGTAATGGTAACATCGACACTATTTTTTCTCTGTAGTTTACTAGTTACATATTGGTCCACAGAGCATATTATGTACACTTATTTGTATTCTGCATTGTTACTTATGAAATTCAATTTCGTAATCATAATCTATAGTGCTACAAGTTGAATTGATGTTTCTATGGAAGAACTTTGAAGTAGCAGAGGTGACCATGACATCTGGATAAAAACAAGATTTTGTAATTTGACTGAATAACTAACTCCTAGAAATAATTCCATTCAGTTTTCTCAATTTTAGGCCATTGTCATATCAGGAATGTTTATACTTAATAATACATGGGTTGGTGTTCTTGCACCCTGTAACATGTAAACATCACTGGTCAATGCTGCAAATATTTTTGATACTTGTTTAAGTTCTCATTTTTCTTCATGTCATTGTTCCTTCCGCCATGACTTATGGTCAACTGAGTAGGAGATGCTATTGGCAAAGGGACATTATTGATTCAGCAATAACTTCATGCTAAACATATCTAGAAATCTAGAAAACTATTGGCAAAGGGACGTTATTCAAGTTTTACTCATCAAGCATTGTTTAAGATCCCGGTTTGACTTTCCTATAGAGTCAGATTTGAACTAGTTGATTTACCTGGCTCATATTTAGTGTCACTTTATGAGTAGATGTGGTTCCTTTTTTGCAGTGACCATCGGATTGAAGATGTTTAAAATATTGCAAAATGAGTATCGGTGATTCAGTGCAATTATTCATCGGGATTCGTGAAAAAACAAAACAAAAATAAGAAGTTTTTTTAATGAAGATATAAATAAAATGCCTTTGTCGGTTCTTCAACCATTGGTTGTCAGCCACAATAATGTTCCAGAATCCAGACAATACAAATCTACTTCCATTTGTTTACCAGCCTTTTTCACCTTATAATTTCTCTGTGTTGAGTCTTTTTTGCCTGTTCACCTACGAACAAATATTCAGTAGTAGGATACATAAATCATTCTTCCAAGCGTGTGCATATACCAACTTTTTTCTTTGCATACAAGCAAATTCCTCCACAATTGGTTTCATAATCTCTATTGATATGTGAGCATTTCAAGAGGAGCAGCATCTTCTTTCCTCCTTGTAGCCTCTAGACTTTTTTTGGAGGGCTAGTAACATTTGTTTATTGGTTTTTCCTACCATTATGCAATGTTACCACCGTTATACAACTCAAATATTTAACTATTAAATCAATCCACGAAAGATGAAACTAGTTCACAATGGTTAAAATAGCGCGCACGATTACATGAGTGATGGAGGTTGTGAACAGTGGTCATATTAATGGACAAAAATCGAGTGATACTATCGGAAGAAAAAGAAATTTTGATGTGGCGCACTGGTAGTGATTATAAAATAATTTAATTTCTTAAAATAACATCATTGTTTTAAGTCGATGTGGAACGATGTAGATGGATGGTCTATTAAATCTTTGCTGAAGGAAAACATATTCATCACCATCTCAGCTTTAATTTCAGTTAATTAGGTTGATTTATACATTATCATCGGCTAAGTGACATGCTGGATCTTGTTCTCGCTCGCTAGTTCTTGCCTCTCGGCATGGGTCAACATCTATCATAATTTCTTGCATTTGAGAATGTTTCATTTAATATTCATGTCATTTAATTCTGATATAAAGACAAGGCGTTCCTTTTTAATCATCTGTAGAACGGGTTGTGTACGATATGTTGGATAAATATAGTTCGATTGCTAGTAATTTGATGTCTCATAAGAAAAAAACAGCTAGTTCTCCGTCACATGTATGTCATTTGCACCTATTTATATGTAGAGCAGGGGTGTCTCTACCATGGTTCAAGATTCCAATGGGATTCCTATATTTATGTTCCAGCTTTGGTAATCTAATGTTTCTTGCCTTTTTAACTGCAATATCATTTGTTAAACATTGTAATGTTTTTTTTTGATAGACAATGTTGCTAATCTTTTTTGATGTAGGCAGTAAGGTTTTACTAATTTTAATTTGATAAAATTGTCTCAGTGGAAGCAAGTACTGCGAGAATTGCAAAATCAATAAGCTATGAACGTATTTGATAATTAATTAATATATCTTTGTAATACAATATATCAGTTGTTTTAGTATCTTATTTCAAAAATTCTCTTAGATCTTCTAATTCTTCAGATAAAAAACCACTAATATTTATATTTTCTTTATAATTTAGAAAATTTTCAAAGGTTAAAGAAGATTTTTGTTAGCTTCAATCATGGAACAATTCAGCCGCTTTACAAATCAAATAAATCCAAATACTTCTCCATATATTCAGTTGTTAAATTCCTTAAATATAGTGGTGGTTGACGTAATTACTTTAAAGGTTAAAAAATAAATCAAAAATAGCATTCTAAAACATACAGGTACTTTCAGTAAATTGTATGTTCCTACGGTTTCATTCTTTCTTCACAAAATACCGGCTCCTTTTCCATTCCTCGTGCGACCTCTTTAGTAGACATTACACTTCATTCATAACCATCCTCTTTATACTTATGGATGAGCGACTATTTAGTTGATGAATAGCATTGTTTAACTGTCCTTACAAGCTAAATTAACGGTAACCAATACATCAAATCAAACAGTCATACATAGTAAGAATCCATAATCTGCTAATTCGTTTACCAAGCTTACAAATCTCAGATTCTACTCAAAATCTCAGACTAACATGTAGGTTCATATCTTGGGTTTAGATATTTAGATCTCAGCTAAGATGGGTGTCGAATAATTAAAAATCATGTTTGAAATCTTGTCTTGTCCAAGTGTAAAAAGTTGATCTTAGGTGATATTTTGGACGATGAAGGAGATCTGAAATTCTATCCGTTTACAACTAGCCTTCCCTTCTATTAGATTTTGCAAGTTCGATTATAGCATTTCGTATTTGTGGAGCTTGATATCTTAATGCTTTTACACTATCAAATTACCATCTTATCTTGTCTGCAACACTGATTTAAGTGTCGTTGAAGATACATTATTTGACAATATTTTTTGATGTTTGGCGATGAAAAAACAAAGTATAACTTCACTGTGCAACAGCAAAAAAGGACGTACCTTTCGAAGAATAGTCATTCTGTTTACTATCGAGTCTAAACTATGCCAAAAGGGTCAACAAAAAATGTTTTAGAGTTTCTAGCAATCTTTCTTTGTATGCCTTGATTTTTATCTTTTATATTAAATTCATTATCATTTTCTTTTCATTGACATTACTAATACTACGTTCAAATTTTCAAACAGAAGGAGAGAGTAATTTCGTAGACAACCAAAGTTTTAAATCTCAGATTTCAGTCGTGGCTTGTCTCGGCAGCTTTACACAATATGTCACATCGGATGAGATCTCCGACGAGATGAGTGTATCTTTGGTGGTGTATATCTTGGATGGACATCTTAGATTTAAAGTCCATCCTGGGACTATCTCATAATAACTTAAGTGTCCAAAATTTGACATTTTAAAGTTTGTTTTTTATATAATAATTGTTATCTAATTGTAAACTTGTTAAACACAATTCATAACAAACAATAATACATAATTTTCTTTAGAGGAGAGTGGTTACAAGGTTATTTTGATATCAATTAAATGAATTCTGCTCATTTGAGTATAAAAAATAAAAAACAAACAAAAGTCATCTATTTTTTGCAATCATTGAAAAATAAAATTAGAGAGCAAGTAAAAAGTCATAGTAGTGCAATTTATTTCATATAAGAAGTTACAAAAATATGTAAATGAAAAACTTTTTTGAATGAGATCTTCTGTTAGTATTTGTCCTAAATTGCGCTTGAGATATTTAACATTTCTAACGAGATGCGTATCAAATATGGTATAAACAAAATTTAATGTTCATTTCGCTAAATCTTGTCTCGTCCAAATTCGAAAATGAGTTTTCAAGCGAGGTCTCTGGTGAGATAAGCGAGATCTAAAACATTGTACATAATTTTGTTTTCGATTAGCTACTTTTAAAAATTCTGCATAATTTTTTTATATGTTAGTTGTGTTAGTAAATTGTTAGTGCACCTTAATATTAAGGACTTTTGTTCTTCATGATAAGGTTTTCAAGATGAGATTTTAATAGTAATTTATAAAGTTCAAACTTTTAAATGAAATGGAATTTGAATCGTAAATCACGTATACATAAGATCTATATTTTAAGGTATATACACATTCTGAAAATGATTTTATTTTTGAACTTTTACAACAAAAATTAAAACTTAATATTCTCTTTAACTGCGTTTATGTATTGTTTTGAAAATATTATAATTGGAATTGTAAATCCACATTTTTTTATTTTTATTTTTTTAGTATAAGTTATTTTCTTAATAAAATTGCGGTTTTGATTAAGTTTGAGTTGGAATGTAATTCAAATCGTCAAGGGGGAGGTCCGATGTGAATTGATATTTAATTTGTAAGATCTTTAACAACCATGCTTCATGATTTATGTTAGGATTAGGAATACGATTAAAAATAATAGAAAAAATATTATACATCTTTTATTTCTTTAATTATTGTTTTTTTAGTTTCAAATGCAAATTGTTTTGTCAACTCGTTTTTGGTTGTTATATCCCAGATAAATGATCATGAATTTCACCATTTCTTATTCGATGCTTACGGTCTTCGATTATTGGATCAAATTCGGCTATCATTTCAAATGATCCTACAAAGTTTTAACTATTATTTTCACATACATCTTCATGTTTCCATTGAAGGCTATATTATCTTTAGGATTTTTTATAATTGCTATAACTTTTATTAATAAACCCATCCGCTGTTTTCTTATCTGTGTTTTTGCATTTCGTTATTAGTTCTCTTTTGGTAGTCACGCTTCCATACAAACCGAAAGTTCACATTTAAAATATGCTCATTTCATATATCATATTTTTTAACTTTAGAGCCAATACTTCTGCAATCATTTGCATTCTTCATTGTTTAAGCAAGTAGTTTTGGAAATTAAATTAAAACAAGTTGCAGCAAAGCAAAATACTTTATCAAACTCTTTAGAATATAATAACCGTCTTTGATTACGTCTTTCCTCGTTCGTAAGTATTTGAAGGTAAAAATAATTTGAATGTCTTCTTCCATTATTTACAGGATATTCTAACAACATTTCTTTAGACCTTAGTTGGTAGTGCTAGAGAATAGATCTGTTCCGGTTTGGGCTATTCTCACACACATTCCTACAGTCCTTCGGACCTTAGCTGGGATTGATTGGTTGTCAAGTCATATAGGCAAACTCAGGTGCTTTGATGCCAGCACAGTGAATAGAGAATATTATGTTTATGCTCGTGCGTTGATTGAAATAACACCGGACAAGCTGCTCCCTCGTCAGATCAAGGATTACCTAGATGGCCATGATTGTTATGCTGATGTCACTTATAATTGGAAGCCTGACATATGTCTTACTTGCCAATCTTTTGGTCATGTCTCAGAAACTTGTAAGCTTGCAAGTAATGTCCCCATTCCTGTTAAGTTGCTTCTTATCCATCCACCTCTTAGAGTTTGGGTTCTTAAACTGACGTCAGTGCCCTCTGTTGTGCCAATTGACACCTCTTCCACTATGCTTGACTTGCCTACTGATATTGTTCTTCCTCCTATTACTGACATTGTTGTTCAGGCGCCTATTGTTATCTTTCCTCCCAGCATGCCATCCCCTCCAGATATTACTATTCCTGATCCGCCTCCTCCTATCGTCTCTAGAGTGATCTGGACTCGGCATGGGCCATCTTGGTATTATGAACCCTCCACAATGAGATTCTCTCATGAGAAAAAAAAAACACTATTATGCTTTCATGTCTGACAGAGATGGTGAATGTAGGCATCTATTCTGCCATCTTGATGGAGAAGGGTTTATTTCGGCTACTGAGGGCCCTGAGGATGAAGCAAATATGACGGTTTTCGCTGATGATGCTTGGGGTAGGAAATTTATCTATAACACAGATTCGGCTGGTTTTATCCCTGACCTAGTCCTTATTTTTAAGGGATACGGCCATGTATATCGTCCTGTTAAGGACAAGGGATGTTCAATTTCGTCCGTTCTGTAGGATAAGTAGCTTTATTTTTATAGTAGTGGATGCTCTTTGCTTTAGTCCTGTTTTGTATGTTTCCAGTGTTCGACATTTCAAACCAGCTCTAGTAGGTAGGCAAATTTTCCAACTCCTGTACTTTATTGTATTCATTATTTGTTGTATTGAAAAGTGGTTGTGGCCACTATAAAAATCGACCGGCGTTGCAATAAAAAACAACATTTCTTTAGTGGGGTCTTTTTACTAGTAAATTTCTAGTGTTTTCTTAATTTGCCCTGATTTTGTTGATTATAAATATTTTGAAGAGAAAAAATAGTCATATGTAATTCTTCATTTTTTTTATTCTCTTGTCGTATTTGATTCTATATTAAATTTATTTGTTATATGTTGATCAAATTCTCTTTTACTGGTAGTTTTTCCAATAATAGTAATACTAACATCAATTTGATTTCTATTATCAGTTTCTACTACATACATGCCATTATCAAATTCAGTTATTTGGTCACTTTGTTCTTTTGTTGATGAACTACTTGATCCAACACAGTTCATTATCTTTTCAAGATATTCTTTAGCATCATCTTTTTTTTTTTTTTTTAAATAGATGTATATACATATTTATACGTACACATATGCCTTATATATACGTATATATAAATATAAATACATACATACATAATGTATGTATGTATGTATGTATATCCCTTATTCAACTTTTATACTGGGCATAAAATACTCATGCAGTAAAATGAATTTGTGACTGACTAAAATAATATATTAGTATTAATGCAAAAAGTGCTTCTTAAATGCTGCCGGTGGTCAGATCAACGATTAATCGGGCACAACCGCATATCTATTCTTGATTCAATAAGCAAACAAGAGAATAACACGATTTTCCTAAGAATAGATTCAATTATAAGATCTGGTCATTAAAAAGCATCAACTGCCAATCATTTTTCAATTTACGTTAAAATAAGCTATAAAATTATCTGAATATGTTTTAGTGCCAATTGATTCATCATTGATCAGTTCAACTTCCACATTTTGAACGATTATCTATTCAAATTTCACAATTGTTGGTTACCTTTCAAAAAAAATAAAATAAATTTGCTAGTTCATCAATGCAACCCAATTAATAGCTTATTTAGCATCAAGTTATTTGATACACTTTTGAGCACTTGCAAATAAAAAATTGGGCAAAAGTATACAAATCCTTAAGGACTTTGCTACTCCACCCGAAAAAAGGGACTTGAAAACACCCGAAAACGACTAGACGGTGGATTTCAGGGGGTTGTGAATTATTTGATGGCTGAACTGATTTCGCGTATATATTCGGCCGCCCAATTCGGGTGGAATAGCATTTTCAAATCTTTTATTACCTTTTGCAGTGTGTAAATCCGAAAATCCACACAAATCCAGTATCGTGATGATCATAATTCAAACATCAACTTTTTTTGAGAAAAAGCTAGTAATCGTGTTTTCAATTTTGATTTGGAGTGTTGAGGATACACAGAGAAATGGCCAGGTTAGTTTTAAAATTGTATAAAATAAAGTGGTAAGTTAATCTTTAAAGATAGAATACACACACTATCAATAATGGAAGTTCAACCAATAGGATTTTCCCCTTGTCTTTTTAAAATTATGAAAATGCCTTGGATAGAATCCCATTTCCAATCACTCAATATCACTGCTGATTTCAATATTACTGCTAATTTGTAACATGCACCACCATCCTCTTCCTGGCCACTCATCAATGGAATTTCACTATAGATTTGCAATCTCTACCACCAACGCGACTTGCTTGAAATACAGTATATAGTGTTTACACATTGTGATGCATTTGTGAGAAAAAAAAACAACAACAAGGATTTCTTTTGTAGCCTAAACTGTTGATATGTAACAAAATTATAAAAACAGCATTCATTTGTTTTTTATTAGTCTATTAGTCCACATCTTGAGATTCAACTGAATGTAATTCTTTTATCATTCATCCTCCTGGAAGGTTAACTGAGATTCTAGTTATGTAGCGCGCTTCATTGTTTTAGGGTGAGCTCATTATTGTTAACCGTCCCATAATACAAAATATATTCATATGATGCCTATTGAAATTTGAGGCTCTAGCAGCTGCTTTATCTCCATAGCGGATTAGCCAGCCCTACCATTGAGACTGTCCTAGGAGTAACTTATGAAGATAATTTTTAATTTTGGAGTTCGTAAAGTAGTACTTTGTCAAAAGAATCACCTAGTTGCATTGATGTTGATGTGGGGTACAAAAGTAACTTGCCTTAAGTACTGAATGATGCTATAACATAAAAGGAGATTTTTATCTTGGGTTGACGTCATTCAGTCTGTTCATCTAATGGCTATATCAAGTGAGTCAAACACCAATTGAAGGGTCGAAGGGTCAAATCGATACAGTCAAACATTTTCTAGACTCAGACTTATTAATTTTTAGTGGGTTTAGTATGGTCCATCTGCTCACCAGACCTTCATTGAATGGGTCTAGACCCATACCTGTTTGTAATAGGATCAAACCTACCTATACTAGTTTGAAATGCTCAAAACTTTTAAGTGAAAAAAATAATATCTGCTGGCAGTTGAAAAAAACAAGAGATACTCTATCTGTAGAATTTCAAACTAGCATCTGTTAAGACTATACTGAATTTATTTGTGCTAAATATATCAACATAACTTCTAAAACTGTTGCTTTTGATATGGAAAAGCAGTATGGGGAAGAGATAAAATAGACGGGTCCTACATGTGGGGCCCATTGGTTTCTGTCATTCCGTTACAATTGTGCTGCTGAATTAAGAGCTGGCAAATGTAGTGCCTTTCCTGTACTGAAGCAGGTAAGTTGAATGAACGTTACATCATCAGCTTTAGTCCTCTCCGGTAGTTAAGGATCAATATCTAGTCTATTATGTAAGCTGCAGCCAAGCTTGGAGACTTCCCGTTGAACGTAGTTGCAATACACTTGTCATTATATGAACAGTTTGATTTTATATTATCACACACAGAACAAAATGGAGCATGAACTGTATTTTCGGAAGATACATGGCAGATTTTATTGTTTTGAATTTATTTGTGTGCTACGATATGTTGATCAATTATATAGAAGTTATGATATATTTAAAGTAGTTTAACTTGTACTCGTATTTACATATCTTTTCATGCAGTATAGTAATATTATGTGCTGCATGGAATGGAAGAATATATTGGTTGAAGCCTAAAGGTGATTGTTGCAGAGTAAGCAGTGGAAGTAATTATTGTTGTGGATTGCTGTAAAAAAGGTAAAGAATGGAGTGTGGTTAATGGAAAAGAGAAGGCAATCATAAGTTGCATGGATCCATTTCCCTATAAGTTATAGAATCAACCCAAAGCTTCTCTTACTTTCTTGCTTTTGTTTCCTTTTTTCACATTTTACCTCAGTCTCTTTAACTTCCTCCAAGACAATGGAGGTGGCATCATCTTGTGGTTTTGAAACAATGCATAATTGCCATCATGATAAAAAGAATATTTGTAAGAAAAAAAAGTTTAAAATTTAATGTGTGTCAGAAAAAGAAAAGAGGAGAGAAATCAAGAGGTTGCATAACATGAAATTTCACGAGAGATGCTCAGTGTTCATTAGGTGGTTTAGGAAAGTTTTAGAGGTGTTATACACACACGATATATGTGTGTGTGTGTGTGTGTGTGTGTGTGTGTGTGTGTGTATATATATATATATATATATATATATATATATATATATATATATATATATAGACACACACACACACGCTTATACATACATTGATATTACATAAACAAATATCATCATAATTCATTATCATTATTAATTGGCGAAGTGCATTTACTCACCGTTGGTTCTTGAAAACTGAAAACAAATGATGAGCCTCCATGATTTTTTGTGGAATTTCACCAGCAATTATAAACTGAGCCGGTGCCGAAATATTTTTTCATTATTTTAGAAATAAAACATACAAGAATAAATTTCGTTCATGGGAATGAACGATAGATATATACTGTAAGATCTTTTTAAGTACCATTATTTAGTTTGTGCGCATGCCTGCAAGTTATTATTTATATATTCTGTAGCATTTGGATTCGTTTTGGTAAGTAAGTACACACGCACAGGTAAGGGTTTCATAGTTCATCCTTACCATTATAAATACAACATGGATGTGTTGACAAAGTAGTAGGATTAATACCTGGGATACGTAACTGTAGCATTTATTTATTTGTTTGTTATTGTTGTTGTTGTTGTTGTTATTATTATTATTATTATTATTATTATTATTATTATTATTATTATTATCATTATCATTATCATTATCATCGTCATCGTCATCGTTATCGTTACCATTATTATTAATATTTTTTTACTCACTTATGAATTTATTCTTTCTTTTAATAATTTAGTATCATGATGCGCTTTTTGAACATCTTCGGTGATGCACATGGAATATGCGTTTTGTCTGTGGGATGAGATGATATAGTTATGTTCAGTTGATCTCCTTGTTCCTTCTTATCCGGTCCTAGCCTCTAGGGTCAATATAATAGAACCTCGGCAACTCGGGGTTTTCCTGGACCTACATAACCTTCTTGGGTTTATGCATTGTTCTATTATTTTGCAGGGACTGAAATATTTTGTGTTGGAATAACATCACCAAGGTTGATTACATGTTATTCTTTGATTGTAAGAATTTCGAGTCACTGCAGTGTAGTATTAACCAGTGATATGCTGTTTCATATTGTAAGCAGGACATTGTTGTTTTAATGAAGATGGATGCTAACATTTTCTGTCGATGACTTCACAAAATTCAACCCTGGTAGATTGAATTAAGTGTTCTCCATAACTCAAAGTGGTTTTGTATTTTCCTCGCTTTAGACCAGTTTAAAACTAAAAGCCAAGGAAACTCATTGAAAACTATTTAGACAAAATATGATACTTTTTGAAGTAGAAAGTGACCAGAACCGATGCAATTGCAAATCGTGCTAGTGTAAATGCAAAAGATAAACAGTAATACATGGGAGCTTAACAGAAAGTGGTATGTTTATGTACATAGTTTCGTATGAGTACAAAGTGATTCAAAACAATATATAATCTGTCCAAAAATACATGCGCCCAGTTAAGTTATTGAAGGATACCATCTCTCATGTTTTGAAGGAAAAGAAGTTGCATTGATGCAGTGGACTTCCTATTTAGCCAAAATAAGGTGCATATCATGTAATTTACTTTATTATGCTGTGGACTTGAAACCAAATTATTTTGAGATGTTGATGCCTTGATAGCTTAGTCAAAAGCTTATAGTTTTGAATCTACTATCCTTTTGAATTATTGCAGAAAAGATGGGGTAGAAAAATCAAGAATATAAAGATTGGAATAGCTATCTAGGTTATGTCCGTGTAGGAATTCGAATTCATTCTCATGGTCTTCTAAAACTGCGCCGCATGCAAGTCATACATCACTTGGGGAAGGAAATATTCATCTCCACAAATGGTAAGTGGGATTTTATTCCTTACCATTTTCTCATGTAATTATTTAGATTAAGGAACCACCATCTTATACTTCTGCAAACAAACATAGTGAAACACCATATTATACAATAATATGTATTTACAAAAGACAAATGTGTGTTTGTTAATACAAAATATTGGTGACATGATTCGTTTTATATCAACAAATTTTTGCAATTTAAGTCCATTTACTGTCTGTTGCTTGGGAATAAGTGATTACTAGCTTGACCGGGAAAAAAAGGGGGACCTGATGCATGACACGATATTGTTATTGCATTCCATCAGGAAATCAAATATATCTCTTTAGGTTGTTTCCACTAAAGAAATAAAAGTAACTGTACCATGAAAGGAATATATTTGAAAGGTAGTTAAATTAAATTTATACTGTAATCCCATTCATTCCATATCCCAGTTAACATCTCTCTTATTGAGCATCATATTTACTAATTGAGATAATTGTAAAATAGGACATGAAAGATATGAGGGGAATCATTTGAAAGTACTGGGGAAACTCAATGCAGAATTCCTCTCATCATGGTGCACATGCACTTAACCTCCTTTCTCCATGTCTTAAAAGGTGCAGTAAAGCAAAAAACTCTTTAAAGTATAAAACTCTCTCTTTTATCCCTTCACAGTTCTCACTCTTTTTAATTGCCTTTCTCTTCTTTTATTCAAATTTTTTCCTTTTATGTTTCTCTTTGATCCCACGTATCAAGGATGTAACCATTTTTGTTTTAAATTAAAGAGGAAAAAAAAAGGAAGGAAAATTACAACCTTGGGCCTCCCAAATCTAATATTGATTCTCAATTATTGACGTTTTTTCACTGCATATAAAAGGCCACCCAACCCTCACATTCTTCTACCACATTCATCAAGCAAAACAGGCTCTTTTCCTTACATTCATTATATATTTCAACCTTCAAGGTATTTATCATGTTTATATTACTTAACACTGTTTCAATGTATAATTACAAATATGACATTGCATGAATTATGATAACAGAAGCGTGAGAGAAAGAGATTGTGAGATGATGAATATGAAGCCAGGGGACTGGAACTGCAGGTCGTGCCAGCACCTCAACTTCAGCCGAAGGGAATCGTGCCAGAGATGTGGGGACCCACGCTCGATATATACCGACTTTGGTGCGGTCCGCAGCGGCTCCTCCTACGGTTTCATGCCTGGCTCAGACGTCAGGCTTGGCGACTGGTACTGCCAGTGCGGGACCCATAACTTTGCTAGCAGGTCCAACTGCTTCAAGTGTAATGCTTTCAAAGATGAGTGTGCTCATGTTAACTGTGGTGGTGGCTTTGACGTTGCTGATATTGCAAGGTTGAGGGGATTTTCCCTTGGCGGTGCTGGCCGCAGCGGGTGGAAGTCTGGCGATTGGATTTGTACCCGGTAACTCGTTTTACTGCACACACTCACACACACACAAAGATAAAAAAGAAGTGCACACACGTGTGTGTTCTATCTCAATCGTTAGACCTTCCCTAATTTCTATGTGTGATATAAAAACTAAGAAATAATCTAATGGTCTGTATTAAATTTTGTGTTTTATTTTGTCTTAGTAGCAACTCCTATATATTTATGAAACAAGCTTGTGCCTATAAACTTTAAGTACGCAGTGGACCCCAACATCTATTTGAGGCAAACTACAAAGTCGATAGGATGGGAGATTTGAATATGTGATCTTTAATTCGTTAGTTTTGATGCTCACCAACTGAAACAAATAATATATAATTGTGAAATCAATGCAGTTTATTACAAGTTCTTGTCACATTGATGTGATTAACGTGTTTTCGTTTAACTTCATAAATGAGATCACATGCAAAGTTCTAATTTATCAAGTTATTTTCATGATGTATTGTTTTTCTTTTTTTATCAGGTTTGGCTGTAACGAGCACAACTTTGCTAGCAGACATGAATGCTTTCGCTGCAATGCACCTAGAGACTATGGTAAATATTAGGTTACAATCCATATACATACATGTATACATATACACATACATATAGATAACATGTGTGTATATGTATGTATGTATGTGTTATAATACTATCAACTAAATGTTAAGGCATGTAATCTAATATACTTACATGGGTTCTTGTAAGTTTCAGGGACAGAGCTATAAAGAGGTTGCTGGAAATGAGATGTTAAAATGATTGATGTGCACATCAACTTCTGCTAGTTTTGTTTTGCTTTTTTCATTGTCGTTTAGATTCCTGTAGTTGAAACGCCTTTTCTTTTCTTTTCTTTTCTTTTGCTTTTTCTGTTTTTTGTAGTTTTTTATTTTGCTTTTGTAGTTTCTGTTTTCTTAATCTAATGGATGTGATGTAGTAATCTTTTTCTACGATTGAAAATTTCGGTTATTTTGCTCACCCACTGGTTTTTGTGTAGTTCAAATCTGTATGTGATATGAATATCTTTGTGCACCGAGGAAATTATGTGCTTAGATATAAAAACAGAAGGTTCGATTTTAGCTTACTTCCAAGTGAATTAGAATGACCCAAATTTGGTCGCATGACATCATCTATGTTCTACGTTTGTCGTCAAGTATGGAGGCACAGCTTGAAGAAAAATAAATATAAAATAAAAGAACTAAATTTAACATCCGCTTGTTAATGTACTCAAGTTTCTGCATCACATTCTTAACTATTGCTTCAAAATCGTTTATTTATGGTAAATGCATGTAATATGCTTAATCAGTAGTTCGATTGTTCAAAATGTAATCTTGTTTTTTATTCTTGTTAGTTCGCTACAATCTGCCGACTTCATAAAGTATTAGAAAGAGTTGACAACAAACATCCAATATCAGCCGATTTCTTTGAGTTTGGTGTGCTCGCTATTGGATTAAATTTTGGTAAATTTTCCCATTTAGGCTATTTAAGAAAGAAATAACACAAATATAGATGCACATAATGAGAAATCACCAATAAGAAATTTTGCTATTTCCGATTGGCGGTTTTTAAGAATTCGCTAAAAGAAGATAGAGAATAAGATGGTGGTTTTTGGAAAATTGCCCGTGGATAGTTTTTGATAGTTACATGTACCAAATTCATAAAGCCCTGTGATGCTAAACAACAGTATATTCCGATAGGAATTATCGTAACAACACACATAGAGAAGTATATTTAAACACAAAATTTTGACATAGTTGGTGACACAATTGATCTCTACCATTGGATCTTCCATGAATTCCACATTTCCATATAAGGACAAAAAGATCAAACAATTGAAGATTTGTATCCCTCAATTTGTGTTCAAATAGTCCTCTGCTATATATGTACATACATAGGGTTATCAACAGATAGTTTCAGATACGAATAGTGCCATATTCGTATCCGTATCCGAAACTATTTTCGGATATCGGATATCCGTGTTCGCGGATACGGACGGATATCGGATGATTATCCTATCTGCTAACGATCGATAATTAAAAAAACGTAAATTGAAATTGTAGATTTAACATGGTATTTTTTTATGTCAAATTATAGAAGTATAAAAAAATCAATAAGGAAAACGATATTAAATAGTTTTGAGTAGTTAATATGCATTAAATGCATAATATATAAACTATTAACTTAACAAAACAATAAATCATCATTGTTTATTATGGTAAAATACATATAAAATAAGCTAAAATTTTGGCAAAAACCGAACGGATAATTTTCGGATGCGAATACCATCGTATCCGCGTCCGCTTTTTCGAATTTTGGATATATCTGTTATTTCGGATTCGAATGCGAACGGATTTCAGATTTTCGGGTATTCATTGCCAGCCCTATACATACATATATAAGTACGTACATAAATACATAACCCTAGATTTGAAAAAAAAAACAACCAGAAAGAAAATCATACGTATATCCTATTGTGCAAAAATTGCACAAATGCGAAAGCAATACAAAAAGAGGATCTAACTTATCAATTAATTATCAACCGCCAACTCAATGAAAAATGACCACCAAATAAAACAAAATAGAAGAAGAATAAAAGACACAAAGATTTAATGTGGTTCGGCAATGCCTACGTCCACGGACCCAACAACTATTCTTTATTTCACTGAAGTGAGTACAAAAGAGAGCACAAGAGAGAAATTACTAAATTATAGGTAGTAGATGGAGAGACTAGCATATAATTACAAATTGAATAATCAATTTCAACAAAGACTCGTATGCACTCAAAACCCCTAATTGATTGACAACGGAAATTAGGGTATACTGAAGAATAGGATAATGGTGGATGCTCTCACACATTCATGCTTCACAAATATGAAGATATAAATAGACTTAAGGATGAAATGTTGTTTGGAGAAGAAAATAAACAATTTCCTCATTGCCTTGGAATCTTTCCAAATCTCCATGATGTGATTGCAATATAAATGGAAAGAGAAATATTGATTTTCATATGTTTCCTTCCTTGCATGATTCTCCAAGCCAATCAATTATCTCTTCATATTACAAAAGGGGATTGTTAAAGTGACTCCACATTTGGTTAAGGGGGGATAATTTTATGGGGACTCCAGCTTATTTTTTTTTTGTTTAGGGACGTCTATATTAGTTTAAAAGAAAAGGAAAAAGAGACCTAAATGCCCCTGGCTCGTCACTTATTTTAATACCTAACGTACTAAATTCAACGCAAAATACAAAAGCGTGCTTCCAGAAGTAAAAAAAAAAAAAAACAATTGCAAAAAAAAATCATTGACAATTAAACAATAATATAAGACACGCAGCACGTTGGATCAAAATTTTCGTTTCTGCATTTAATTTAAATTGAACGTATCAATTCCAATATGAAATTACAATTAACTACCTGATTCAATGCCTTCCAATCTCCCATGAAACTTTCTTATGTCTCCATTACATAAATTATATCCATTTTTTATTTTTATAGGTGCAGTGTTAAATTGTAAGTATTAATTAAGATTTAGCTTTTATTATTTTTGTTAATGAGGATTATAGGGGTTAATATCGGAATATTAATTAATATGTTTAAGGGTAGGCTTATTCATTTTGTACCTCCCATAACAATTATACACTAAATTAAAATTGATCCCCCCCTTAACCAAATGTGGAGTCCCTTTAACAATCCCCTTACAAAACCAATGGATATACATATTTCCCTATTTATAAATCTATTTATTAGTTAATTGATTATGTAATCAGTTAATTCTCTATCAAAACATTCTCTCATATATTTTCACATATAACACAATTAATTGATTGAATCAATTAGCAATTTTTGTTTTCCCTCTCATCAAGTATTTGAATCACAAATATTCAACACTCCACCTTGATTCAAATATAACAATTTCTCTTTATCACCAAATCTCAACAAATTGTTGGGTCTGCACCATCAAGCTCAATGTGAATTACTTTGGGCAATATTGCCCAAACAGTGCTTCCAAATCTTTCCCAAGCATAAGAAAGATAGAAAATACCAAAAATTCTTTAAAAAATCCGATGAAGGAGACAAACTTGTAGACACAGAAATCTGAGAGACTAATGGAGACTTCACAGCGCGCTTCACCTTCTCCATCCTATATTGAGTGAGGACATACTCAATATTATATACTTCAACCTCCTTCTGAAGAATTTTACTAGAATATTCTTTGTCAGTACCAACAGACTCACCAACAAGCTCTGCAACATTCAAAGCATAAGATGAAGAATCGTCATTACAAATATGCTTACCAATAGGGCCAACTGAACTAAAAGACCTTTTCTGCAACTGAGCTCCACATAGAGTCTGAACCTTTGACATCTTCTCATCAACCATGGTACCATCGGAAATACTGCTTTCTCTGCGAATATGGAAACAATCTGATGACTCCAAACGTGTTTGGAAATTTTGCGTCCTCCTAACCTCATCACTTGATAGGGGCTCCACCTTCAATAAATACCTCTCATTAAATATCGTCTGCCTGCTAGTCACAATTCTCTTAGTTGTTTTACACCACAACCTATACTTCTTCATTCCTTCTCCATAGCCTAACAAAATGTGCTTGCTTCTTCTAGGCTTCATCTTATCATGTCTCTCATCTTCTAGATAAGCTGAACAACCAAACACTTTAAGAAATGAATAATCAACAAACTCTCTTTTCCATACTTCTTTTGGGATCTTCATATCTATGGCAATAGGTGTGCGGTTGATGAGAATTACTACCATAGATATCGCTTCTGCTCAAAATCCCTCTTCTAGACCAGCACTTAGTCTCAAGCTCATATCTCTTTCCCATAATATCCGACACATGCTCTCGGCCACTCCAAAATAATGTGACTTCATAGAAAAATCTCTAAATACATGCTCGGATGCACAATAGTTAATGAATTCTTGTGATGCAAATTCACTACTATTGTCAACTCTAAGAACTCTCAGCTGCTTTCATGACTTCTTTTCGACTAAGGTCTTCTACTTCTGAAATTGGGCAAATATTTTGGATATAGTTTTCATGAAATAGACCCAAACCATACGTGAGAAATCATCCACAAATAAGATGAAGAAACTGGCTCCACCTAAAGATGCAATTGGGGTAGGTCCCTACACATTAGAATGAACATACTCTAGAAACTCTGTAGCTCAAGGTCTTCTAACATCAAATGTGACATGCTTCTTCTTTGCAAATAAACAATCTTCACAAGAGCTAGGCTTTAATTAAGAATAAACAACAATTAACCTATGCTTCTTCAATACTTCTAGGCTCTCCTCATCAACATGACCTAAACGAAGGTGCCATAAATGAGTAGAATCTGGAACACTAGAATCAATAGAAACTACTGAATCTTCCAAGACTGTCTCTCCATGAAGCATATAAATATCATCGACTCGCACCCCTTTCATCACTACCAAGGAACCCTTCGCTACTCTTAAATTATGTCCATCTATTATTATCCTCATACCAAGTCTACTCAAAGCTCCAACTGATAACAAACTCTTTTGGAGCATCGGAATATGTCGAACATCCGTGATAGTCCTAATAACACCATAATGCATCTTAAACCCCACACTTCCAACGCCCACAACATGACAAGATGTGCCATTCCCCAAATGAACTGCTCCACCATCAATCTTCTCATAACTGAGAAAACAGCTCCTATCTGGCGTCATATGACAAGAGGCTCCAGAATCAATCACCCAACTTGTAGTCTCTAATGGTGAAATACTGGATGAAAATAATGATGTATCACTATCACATCTATCTGCATCTGATCTAACTGCTGCCAAAATTGAAGCTTTCTTCTTCTCTCTCTTCTTTCTAAGAGCTGAACAATTTCGTATGAAATGTCCCTTCTTCTTACAATAATAGCAAACACCTCTTCTAGAACCCATGAAGTGGGTCCTATGCATATCTCCTCCATGGCGCTTTTGCATTTTATCTCTTCCTCCAGGTGACTGACGTTGTTGCTAAAGAACACCGTCATTAGTGTTCACTTTAACCTTCCATGTCCCAAAAACATCTCTTTGAACAAATATGGTGACACCATAATTTTTCATATTACTACCAAAAGAATTAGCCATTGGTAACTAATCTAGAACAAGACAGCTAGCTCTGATACCAAACTGTTTTGCAAAAATTGCACAAATGCGGAAGCAATACAAAAAGAGGATCTAGCTTGTCGATTAATTATCAATCGCCAACTCAATGAAAAATAACCACCAAATAAAACAAAATAGAAGAAGAATAGAAGACACAAATATTTAACGTGGTTCGGCTATGCCTACGTCCACAGACCCAACAACTATTCTTTATTTCACTGAAGAGAATACAAAAGAGAACACAAGAGAGAAATTACAAAATTATAGGTAGTAGATGGAGAGACCAGCCTATAATTACAACTTGAATAATCAATTTCAACAAAGACTTGTATGCACTCAAAACCCCTAATTGATTGACAACAGAAATTAGGGTATACTGAAGAAGAGCATAATGGTGGATGCTCTCACACATTCATGCTCCACAAATATGAAGATATAAATAGGCTTCAGGATGAAATGTTACTTGGAGAAGAAAATAAACAATTTCCTCATTGCATTGGAATCTTTCCAATTCTCCATGATGTGATTGCAATGTAAATGGAAAGAGAAATATTGATTTCCATATGTTTCCTTTCCTGCATGATTCTCCAAGCCAATCAATTATCTCTTCACATTACAAAATCAATGAATATACATATTTCCCTATTTATAAATCCATTGATTAATTAATTTATTATGTAATCAATTAATTCCCTATCAAAATATCCTCTCATATATTTCCACATATAGCACAATTAATTAATTGAATAAATTAGCAATTTTTGTTTTCCCTCTTATCAAATATTTGAATCACAAATATTCAACATATCCTCCTCAGCATCGAATGTGCTAGCCATAGTTCGAATTGGAGTTGATGATGAAAGAAGTGAATGAATTGACTAATTAGGGGGTATTGAGGAAAGGAATGAATTTGATTCATTTTAGGTAGAGGTTGGTTGTTTTTTATTGTTGGGGAAGAGTGGTTTGCTATCTTTTTTGCTACAGGTCGGCACGTTGGGCATTTTTCGAAAATCCATTGAGCCTTCAACATATGTTACTATGCTCATGTGTTCATACAAATATATATGCTCAAGTATTGTAACGACCTGCCATTTTTACTGCTTCCAATCGGTAATTAAACCAACTCGAAACGTTTAAAATGATGGCTCGTTATTAGCTTACAAGGTTTAAATAAAATAAACACACACAATCACAGAGTACATTATTTGCAGCGAAATAAATTTTATACAAATATCAGAATTTTACAAAACATTTTGCATAGAGAAATAATAAAATACTTGAATTTTTTAAAATAAATAAAGTTTTATAGTTTGTCGGGCTTGCACGCGCATATGCGTCTTCAAGTTCCTCTCCAGTTCTGCGAGCTGAATATCTTTAAATCTTTAACACTTGGGGAAAAAGTAAAAATCTCGGCTGAAAGAAAATAATGGAAGGGGAGGGTTGATTTCGGTTAAGAGAAATAAGAGGGACGGAATAAATGAAGGACAAGTGGAAAACAAAGAGGTGAATGCGTGGTGCTTCTCTACGAACAAGTGGCAACAAAAATTCAGCCAACTTAACAAGTGGCAACCCAAAAAATAAAAATATTCTAAGTAAAATACCATGTATACATATTTCAAACAAGTTTGTTCCGAAATATTAATTAGAAATCGATTACAAAATTTTGGGAACTATATCCTCAAATAAACATTCCTATTCAAAAATCCAACTTGTCCATCGATTTCTAATTAAGGTTGTGAGAACATTTAATTTAAATTTATTTTAAATGGTTAATTATAATTAGTTGATAAACATAATCAGTTATTATTAATTAATGGCTTGTCGATGTTAATTGTTGTATGTGATGTTGGATGGATATTTGTTAGAACACACTGAACACTAAGCGTTATTGAGTGTAATGCTTTGCGCACAATGAAATTGGTTATTGTTAATTGGTATGTTTTCGATGGATGGATTTATGTTCAAATGGTTGTTTTATTGATTTGTTTGTGTTTGCGTCACACACACCGCAGTTGTGGAACTATGCGGATAATCGATTTAAATCTCCTTGTCATGCAAAAAACGATTTTATTATTAAAATTAATGATTTGAAGTTATGTTTTGAACTATATTGAATTTGTTTGGAAATATAAAATAATTAAGCATTGTTCATAAAAGATAATGATTTTGAAAGAAAACTGGTTTTGAAAATTAAAAGGAAATAGGATTTCGAATTATGTACACAAATAATGGATTTTATGCAAACAATTGAAATCGAACGAATTTTTAAAGGAATATTTGAAATTCGAAATGAAGATTCGGAAATTTAAATGATGATGGGAAATAAAGTTGTTTTGGACTAAATGGGAATATAAATATTATTTTGGAAATGATTTGGAATATGGTTTAAAATGCTAAGAAAAATGATAAAATGATTTTTGTAAAAGACAAAGCAGCTTTCGAAGTATTTCGATAATTTATATTAAATTGGTTTGGTTATTATGCAAATAAATTAAATTTTGAATTAGATTTCAATTATTTGGAAAATTAAAATGATCAACCGATGTTCGTGAAAACGATTTTGAAATTTAATTAGTTTTGAAATTTAGATCGGATAATGATTTGATATATGTAGTCATCATTGATTTTTGTGTAAACAATTTCAACAGTTAATTGTGAGTAATCAAACGAGATTTACAAAATATTATTTTAAGATTTCGATTTAATTTGAAATGAATATTTGAAAATTTGAAACAATCGAGTTTGAAGTAAAGTGATTTTGGAACTTAAATGTGAATATAAAATATTATTTGAAATATGGTTTTAAAATTCAAGTTATGGAAACTTAAGTTTATTTTGGAAAAGGTTTGGACGATTTATATTAAATTGTTATATAACTTGAATTAAACGCGTCGCGTAGCGACAGTTCGATAATATCGATTTTAATTTTCAAACGACTATAACTTGAACGTTTTAAATCAGATTGACATGAAACGAGGAAAGTCAGAATTCTATTAACGATAGTTTTTGAATAGAAAAGAAATATTTAAGTTTCAACGTATGATTTTCAAGTTATGTTTAAAACAAAATTGGAAAAGGTCGCAATACGTACAGTTCGGCAACCGTAGTGTAAATCGAATAAAACCGGTTTTTAAATCCAAGTAAAGATGAAGTTTGAATTTGGAAATTTGGAAATCTAAGATAAGGTTATTGAAAACGGGAAGTTTTGTTTGGAAGATATAGGCTGATAAAGCGAATAATCTTGATTCGAAGTTTTAATTGGGTTTTCAAAGGAAGAGTTCAAATTGTAATTGAACTTATGAAACGTTAAATGAATCAAACTTTGTTTTGTAAACTATAATTCAAAAATGAATGGATGACTACTCGGAAGGAGTTTTGAATTGAAATTGTGTGTAGCCCATAATTTTTTTTAAAATGCGTTTATTACTTGGAAAGACTGGGATCCGATATAAGTCCGAAAACCATTCCAAGTAATAATACGACGTTATAAAGAAATCCAAGACTTTTGTTAAACAAGATCAGTAAATAAGATCTAAACAAGTTCAGTAGACCGTTGCTAATACGACGTTTAAATTGAACTCATGATTTCCAATTGTTGAATTAAAGATAAATTTTCCAAATATTTGAATAATCCAATCTTTGTTAAACAAGATCTAAATTTTAAGTTGAATAGGTCAAAGGAATTAAATATTGAAAACGGAAATCAAAGGAGCGTTCCATGCAAAAACACAAAACACTTGATTCAGGATTAAACTTATTCCAAATCAATAAACTTCGATAAAATCACATAAATATAATTAGTTTAATCCAGTAATATATTAAATAATTCGAGCACAATAAATCAATAAACCACTGAAAGGTATATATATTCATGTTAAATTGGGTTGAAGTACATGCGAGTCAACACCGTATGTGCGACAGACAAGTGACAACAAATGGTGCAAAAATGAAGTGAATCACTACACATGTTTCAAGTTCAAGGCAAATATTATGTCCTTTTATGTTAGACGTGGGGTTTAAGTACATTTTGACATTACAGTAAAGAAAATTCATTTAAATAATATTTCTTTATTCTTAGACCTATTACCAAATTGGGCAACACATAATTGTAGGATTTTTTTTAAAGCCATAAAGGAGGCTATAGGCTTTATGATATTAGAATAAACTTTTACGCTGACAAATTTTGTCTTTGATCCACAGATTGCAACTGAAGTATGATAGTTTAAACATTGTATGCAACTAAATAAACCATTAATATTGAATTCGTGCCTCGCAACTGATTAATAATCAAAACCTCATTCATCTTCATCATAAATTGTAATTAATTGATAAACTCTTACTAATTCATATTTTGTAGACAATTAACCATAATATTCGCTTTCAATACAACTATAGCAATGTGGTTTTTTTTTTCCTTTTTCTCTCGGGAGTGAGCGAGCAATCCCAATACATTTTATGTTAGAAATTGTAAATGTAATATTAACAGTGAACTAAATATGGCAGGGTCTATGTCAAAATATCTAAGTGCACTATCCAACTTAAATAAGTCACAGGAAATATCAAAAGATGAATATTTAGTTTGGACAACTTACAAAGCCATGATGCAAGTTGAAATATTAGCAAAGGTTAATTTACTACTTTTTCTCCTTTTCGATTAAGTAAAGGAGTGACATGTTAAGAATTCATCAGTGCAGCAAGCAAAGAGTTAACCCTCGACACAACTGACACTTTCAAATTTCAAAATAAAGCATACATTTGGAAAAATTATGCAGACCCGCATATATAAATCCTAGCCTCTGTGAACTCATGGATTTCTACTATTTCAGTTCGGGTTACGTTGATGTTAAGGAGACAACCAAACTGCCAAGTTTACTTATCAACTCAGTGAAGTATTTATGTAAGGAAAGTACCCATAATCAAAATAAAAAAACAACACGGCTAACCGGAAGTGTCAAGATATTCATGTACAACAAGATGTAATGCAACACCACCAATGAACACAACAACGGATGCAAAATTAGTGGCGGTCACCAAACACAGTCAATAACAAATCAAACCCAATTCTTATCTTATGTTCAACATTTCGTTTGAAGTTAAGAGACTTGAAACGAAGTTTAATTGTAAGGGAACTTACCTTTGGTCACGATAGCGAGAGCAGAAAACAACGGACGATGGTTGGCTGGCTCGGGTTTCAAGTGGCGTAGTGGCTCAACGACGAAGGGAGGAGAAGCAGCTTGGTGGTATCGAACTGCTACAGGCCTAGGCTTCTCTTGTCGTGCCTGAGGCCAGAGACTCAGTTGACAAATTTGGAAAAGGACTGAAGCACCACTGCAGGTGTGGCAACAAAAGGGACAGGCGGTGATTTCGAGATTTTTCGCGATTTATGCCAAAATTATCGAGTTTACTCAATATATAGAATTCAAAAAATAAAAAACTTCGATGGATAATTATCAAGTCATTACTTAAATGACCATTTAATAAATTCAACTTGCTATATTTTTCTCAAATCTCATGTCAAACTTTCTAGTAAGCTTAGTCCTTCCCATTCACTTGGATAACCAAGAAGTTTCAATTTAACGTTCATTTCCTTTTAAATTAATTTCGAAAATCCACTAGATCAAATCTTTATGTTTCAAAGTAATATCTTGTTAATTCTTTACAATAAATCCATTCCCCGGATTGATGGTAAACTGGCGGTTAGATTGTATAAATATACATAATCTCTGTTGAATTTGAAAGCTTCAGCAATAGTACTACCTGTGAACATGAGCAAATAAAGTATATACGGTGTCCGAGTCTAGATGAAAACCGGGATATATACTTCGCGCTCTATATTCGGTGACCGGGAGATACTTAGCTTGTGTCCTCGATTAATCTTTCCTGCGAGGAACCATCATGTTGGAAACCCAAGAACCAATACGAGCCTTGTGCTTTGTTTGTAAACTATGTATGTGGGCATAGTTACTATGCTTGCTAATATATTTATTTGTAAAATGGTTTTCAATACTATTCACTAATAATAGTATTAAAAGAGGATTTTCACGTATTAAAGCATTATTGGTTATCATAAGACGAAACTCGCCCACCTGGTGTGTGCTTGCATTGTGTGAGGTGGGACGAGCTTATGATAGTTTCACTTTTCAAAGTCATTGCGAATTTCTATGCATGGGAATTCACATGGAGTAAACATGTTCAGCATTAGCGGTGTACCTACCAAATCAACTAATATTTCCAAAATAGTTTACATTTCAAAGACACATTATAATTTCAATTTCAAAATGCGACGACCCAAACCCCCGTGTAGATGGTGGCAAGGATAATATTTGAAATATAACACATAAACAAATAATAGCGGAACAAAAATATAGAATTACACCAGAAAATGTACATCAAATTACACTGGAAATAATAATCATCAAAGTTCCATAGCATAATAGGATCATACTTAGCACAAAATACGGTTTCAATTCAATATACAATGTCTGCAGCGGAATCAAACATAATATACATGATAATACTGAAATAGTAAATAGAAATGATAAAGAACCAGCTCCAGCTCCATAGCTGTCCAGAATGAGCCTACTAAAACCTGAATACAAGGCTGCCCATGTAGAAACAAGGGCACCTGAGTTTGCAAAGTGAAACAAACATCGAGTCAGTCGTGGGACTGGTATGAGAAATCTACTTAACTGGTTATACAACAATAATAAGGTGAATCATTGGACCACGCCGCTAACGCGGAACGGGTTTACTCCAATGATCGCCAGTAAATGAAACAAAGTAAAGTATTTAAACATCGCAATGATTTTTAGAAAAATGAAGCCATTATAAGACTCAGGTCCCATCACACAATGCAAAACAAACCGGAGGATAGAGTTTTACCTTATAATGGCCAAAATATGCTTGATACGAACAAAACAAAATCATTGATATTATTACTAGTGTTTATATTTTTCAAAAACAATTTCAATCATAAGCATCAATCATAGACGACATGGGTACTATATATCATGTCTCCATATATAGGTTTACAATCAAAACCGCACATGTCGTATTGGAAGTTTGGATTTCCATCATGAACCAAGGCAAAAAATAGTCCTTACCGCTTCGAGACCCTCTAGTCTGCGTCTCGGGAACAGAACGCATCGTCCCTTGGATCGTCAGGGCCGGTCCACCGATGTTGATTAAACTTAAAACCTGAACACTACATCTCCCCGCCCTATGGGGCGTAAATGAGCCAAATGACTCCACATCCGAGGCGCCTCGCAATACATCATCCACACGAGTAAAATGTCAGCCAGTTCAAGCACTGACACCACTCCTAACTAGAAAGAGACGCATGTTCCCCCTGAGGTCCTCTCCAGTTTCTGGTTCATCCCGTGGTGTGAGGCTTGCGAATTAACGTTATACACAAAGCTAGCTATATCAAGGCTATGCTTTGATCATCACACAAGGCTTTGCTTTTCAACAAAAGCCTTGATCACTGCATCTTAGCATGCCACGTTGTCAATCTACAATATCAGACACACATCCATTTACAAGTCCGTTTTGGGTCTGAATGAAACCGGAGGCACCTAATTCCTCGCATATCCGGTCGATCTCCAAGTACGTCTGGACCATCACTGCTTTTTCCATCGTCTTGGGATGCCTCCCAATCAAGA
Organism: Allium sativum; assembly: GCA_030737875.1. Taxonomy (NCBI): domain Eukaryota; kingdom Viridiplantae; phylum Streptophyta; class Magnoliopsida; order Asparagales; family Amaryllidaceae; genus Allium; species Allium sativum. The sequence continues at coordinate 793,251,967 of CM060924.1, forward strand.
TATCGATTATCATCCAAACGATGTGAAGCTCTCCGGTCTTCCACCACCGTCTTCATCATCGACTTCTTATCGTCAATCAATTATTTGAAATGAGATTTAACTCGGACTTTTCAAATAATTCACGTATATTCAGAATTTAAATCAATTTATTTCATGGTTAAGTTATTCGACATTCATATTTAGTTCATTAATGTAGATTTCATGTCAAAACACATTCGACCATCAGAATATCCAATAAACCAGGAAAATTCGGTTTATTTCCATTCCATATTGTTAATAATATTTTATAACGATTTTTCGCTATTTTTATTTATTTAAAAAAACCAGGAAAATTCGGTTTATTTCCATTCCATATTGTTAATAATATTTTATAACGATTTTTCGCTATTTTTATTTATTTAAAAATAGGCCATTTCATTCTAACGACGCTTCAGGCCATATGGCGGCCATGGCGCTGTTTTTCTTCAAATTTGATTTACACGTATCTGAAATTCTAACCGTTGGATCTTTACAAATTTTATATCGTTGGAAAGATCTTTTCAAAGCGAATCCAAGGTTCCAGTTTCGAGAAAATCCGACGGTCGGATATCTCGGTATAATCGTTTAAAGTTACGATTTCAAAATGCGAACTGCAGGGGCTCGATTCGTTTTATTTAATATATATATATATATTTATAAATATAATTCGTTCATCGATTTCTAAACCAGTTTAACTTCATACACGTGTTAATTTTTTTTCCAACAAAGGTTTATTTTCACACATGAATATTCTTAACACTTTATAAATTTGATAAAAATGTGATTTTCATCTTTCTAATCTTTTATTCGATATATGAATATTTTCTAACTTCCTTTACACGATAAAAATGTGATTTTTATCGTTCTAATCACATATTCAACACAAGAATAATTTTAGAAGTTCACACACATGATAAAAATGCGATTTTTATCGTTCTAATATTTTATTTAACATATGTGTATTTTCTATACTTCGTTCTAGTGATAAAAATGTGATTTTTATCGTTATAATATTTTATTCAGCATATGTGAATTTTCTATACTTCATTCTAGTGATAAAAATGTGATTTTTACCGTTTAAACAATTTATCTTCATCAATAATATTTTATATACTTCATATGCATATTAAAAATGTGATCTTTATTATCTAAACAACTTATATCGATCATGAATATATTATCAACATATGAATATATTTCAATACATGAATAAAAATCAAACACATGAATATTTCAGAAAATTTCGGCAGCATAACGACAGCGTAGTTAAACCGGCACCGTTCCGTGTACGGCTCCTCGCTCTACCTTAAAGCCTTGCAGCTTTTGACAATGGGGATTTCATGCATCTAGTTCGCACGCAGGCGAGCATGTTTTTTTCTTTTTCCACAAACTAATCCTATGTGGTTTCAACCAAAATAATTTTTCTTAACCACAAACGGGTATTTTTCAACCACAAACGGGTATATTTCAACCACAAACAATTCTAATCAACCATTCGCTATCAACCAATTTTCACACCAACCACAACCAATAAATATCGTCCATGGTTTATGGACGAGGGGCGTGTATATATATATATATATGTATATATATATATATATATATATTATTTCCATTCCAACGCATATATGATTTTTACAATGCATATATAACTTATACGTCGCACCTACAACTTATACAACGCTTATACATGAGGTGTACAACGCTTATATAACTCATACATCGATTATATAATTTATATATCGTCATTTCCATTTGCATTTGAATTTAGAAATCTCACATTGGTTTGTCGCTTTGCCAAAAAATGTAGCAAACTCTAAAAAATCTCCGGTCTCTTCTAGATAGTATTGAGTGTCGTCACGGTCCCAGTGTCTCTTGTTTCACTGAGTTTCAACCACAAACAAAAAAGATACGATTTTTCGAAGTTAAACGAATTTCGCGACGATTTTAAAGTATTGAAATGGCTTAAAATAAACCAACCCGTACCTTTCAGCAGTTTGTTCAAACTAGGGTTCATGGTATTCTTCCAATCTGAGGCGTGTGGCGACGATCGGGTTTTGCAGCGTCGTAGAGGGCAGAGGGGCGTACGTGCGTCGGGGGATGGGGTCCAGTTCGGTGGCTCCAGGCGGAGGTGGTGGTGGGTTGAAGTCGCCGACTTCCAGGCGTCGATCCGGGCGCTATAGGCCACAAAAAAAATTCAATCTTTATATGGATGTGAAGATCGTGAGGAGCACTACAAAATTCTCCAAAGGGCATGGTTTTTATTGAGCGGATTAGAAGAAAAAGAAGAGAGAAGGTAAGAATTCAATTCCGCCGTGCGCGTTGAAGGATCGGGGAGAGAGAATGGAGATGGCGCTTTATGCTTGGCTGAGGGTCTTATAATTTAATTTTTTATTTATTTAAATCTGAAAAAACCCAACGACTGTCGCCCCTAGCTAAATACCCCCATTCCGAACACAATGGGATATGTTTCGTAGGTCCATTCGACTGTTATAGTCAGTTATTCTTCAAATTAAAGTATAAAACATTCAAATTCTGATTTGAATGTACATTTTAATTTGCCGGGGCCACATACTAATTCTAAAAATTCCCGAAAAATTAATCTAGCTATGTTAGGACAATACGGTCCCAACAAAACCGATTTCATCGAATTCTGAGACTGTTTGGAAAATGACCATTTTCTGGTCAATCCAATTCAATTGAAACTGGTCAAACGCGTTTTCCTTTGCCACACTCACATATTGATTCTAAAAATTATGGAAAATTAAACTTAGCAATAAATTGACATTCCAGTTCCAACAAAGTGGTTTCGTCGAAAACAGAGGCCGTTTGCAAAATTGCTATTTTCAAGGGCTTTATTTATATTTAAAAATGGAATTTTTAAATTCTAACTCAATTTCTGTCAAAATTATTCAAAATAAAAATTTTAAACTGGCTTGGATTTTCCGGGTTGTTACATTCTCCCCCACTTAAAATCTTTTCGTCCTCGAAAGGAACGGAGCAGAAAGTTGTTTAACCCACCAACTCAACTTTCATTCTGGCTTTCATTCTTCAACTTTTCAGTTTCTAAGAATTTTCTAATTCTTCAAAAATTTGGCTAACACCCTAAATTTTCGAAAAATTTCGCCATAACCTCCGTTGTACAGGAGCACCGGGAAAATCCCCAAACCGCCACACATGCCCTCTCATCTCAAAAAGAAAAAGAAAAGGCCAAGCGGCTAGCCAATCGGCTAGCCAATCGGCTAGCCAATCGGCTCATAGAATCATCCAAACCCAATAAATATGATAAACATGTACCTATTTGTCGGGCATACAATTTTATTCCTCTTCTCTAGCCTCTTTGTTGTGACCTGTTCAATGTATATACATGTACATGTATGCATTTCAATCCATTTTCAACACAGTTCAATATTTGATAAAATTTGCATGAATTTACCACTTATTCTCTTATTGATTAGAATAATTCTCATTCCAATATTTTGATTATTCTAAACAATAATCACACAACACAATCAACAAACAATTTGTTAATTAGCTTTTCAAATGTATAAATGAAAATTTTCTATATAGAAATCATATTTGCTAAGGTGGGCTTACATACAATTAAAAGTTTTCATCCATGCAAAGGGAATAATAGTGAAGTGAGAAAACAATAGTGAGGTGTGCAAACAACAACAAAGTGAAAAACAATAGTAAAGTGTGAAGGCAATAATAAAGTGTGAAACACAACGGAAATGTAAAATATGGTAAATGTACCTAGCACCGAAGCTAATCAGTGACATCCACCCTGCAATTAGGATAAGCTCGCTTAATGCTCTCCTCAGTCTCCCAAGTACAGTCTCGCGGATCTCCACTCCACTGGACCTTGACTAAGTGAACGTTCTTGTTCCTCAGTTCTTTGGTTTCTTTGCCAATGATCTTGATCGGATCTCTTCTCACAGCTAATTCTGGAGTAATCTCCAAATCCTGTTGTGCTGCTTCTTCCACAATAGAGTCGGATCATGTACATGCTTCCTCAGTTGAGATACATGAAATACGTCATGCACACCAGGCAGCTAGTCAGGTAACTGAACTCTATAAGCAAGAGTTCCAATCCGTTCAAGTATAGCAAAGGGACCAATGAATCTCGGTGCCAACTTTCCAGTTTTGCCAAATCGGACTACTCCCCTCATCGGAGAAACTCGTAGATACACATAATCACCAACAGAAAAAGCCAAATCTCTTCTTCTCCTGTTTGCATGGCTCTTCTGTCGGCTTTGAGCTGTTTTCAACCATTTCTTAATGAGTTCGACTTGGTCCGAAGCTTCGCGAATCATATCGGGTCCCAATACAAGTCTATTGCCAGGTTCAACCCAACAAGCAGGAGATCTGCACGGTCTATCATACAGTGCTTCGAATGGTGCCATTCCCAAGCTCGCTTGATAACTGTTGTTGTACGAGAACTCAACTAAATGCAGGCTGTCCTCCCATGATCCGCCAAAATCAATAATGCAAGCCCGCAATAAATCCTCAAGTATACGGTTCACCCTCTCAGTCTGGCCATCTTTTTGAGGATGATAAGCGGTGCTCAAGTTCAGTTTTGTTCCCAATTCTGCTTGGAATGCTTCCCAGAATTTACTTGCAAAAATCGGGTCTCTATCACTGACTATGCTGAGCGGCACTCCATGTAGCTTAACGATTTCTTTGAAATAAATCTGCGCTAGACTCTGAGCCATTCTAGATGACTTGACAAGTATGAAATGGGCGGTCTTCGTGAGACGATCTACGATCACCCAAATACTATCATTTCCTCTCTTGGTTCTGGGCAAGCCATCGATGAAATCCATGGAGATTTGCTCCCACTTCCAGTTTGGAATTTCTAACGGTTTCAACAGTCCAGCCAGTTTCTGTTGGTCACTTTTTACTTGTTGACAAGTGGAACACTTTCTAACGTATATAGAGATGTCTCTTTTCAACGACTTCCACCAAAATGTTCGCTTGATATCATTATACATTTTGCTCACGTCTGGATAGATACTAAGTTTGGACTTGTGACATTCGTCAAGCACTTCTCTTCTGAGTTCTGAAATGTTTGGAACACAAATTCGACCTTTTAACCTTAGAACCCCTTAGTTATCAATCTGGAAACTCGAGGGTTCGCCTTTCTGAATTCCCTCTATGATCCTCTGAATGAAGTGATCATCCTTCTGAAGAGAAGATATTTTATCCATCAATGAAGTCGTAATTATAAGACATGCGATGATTACATTCTTTCTGCTGAGCGCATCTGCAACAACATTGTCTTTTCCCGGAGTGTACAAGATCTCAAAATCATATGCTGCAAGAAACTCTAGCCAACGCTGCTGTCTCAGATTCAGGTCTTTCTGGGTGAACAAATACTTTAACGACTGATGATCTGTATATAGTTCGAATTTCTCACCCAAGAGATAGTGCCTCCAGATTTTCAAAGTAAATACGATGGCCAACAACTCAAGATCGTGCACAGCGTAATTCTTCTCATGCGGTTTCAGTTGACGGCTAGCATAAGCAACAACTTGGCCTCTCTGCATTAATACCGCCCCAAGACCTCCAATAGAAGCATCTGTCCAGACCTTCAAATTTTGATTACCATCGATAATCGTTAACACTGGAGCAGTTTTTAGTCTTAATTTCAGCTCTTGAAAAGCTGCCTCACATTCTGGAGTCCACTTAAACCTTGAATGTTTCTTAGTAAGCTGTGTCAATGAACCGTATATCTTCGAAAAGTCCTTAACGAATTTCCGATAATAACTGGCCAATCCAAGGAAACTTCGGACTTCTGTAGGTGTCCTAGGCTGCTTCCAATCTTGAATAGCTGTGATTTTACTTGGATCCACAGCAATTCCCTCTTTTGATACAACATGTCCAAGGAACTTTACTTCGTCTTGCCAGAAAATACACTTGGAAAATTTGGCTTTCAAAACATTCTTTCTCAGAATTTCTAGAACTTGTTCCAAATGTTTTTCATGTTCGGCTTTTGACTTAGATAAGATTAGAATATCATCAATAAAAACCAGAACAAACTTATTCAAGACTCCTCTGAACACTCTATTCATTAAATCGACGAAGTATGCAGGAGCATTACATAGGCCGAACGACAATACCAACCATTCGTAAAATAAGTATGGACCCCTGAATGCTGTTAGAGGAACACACTCTTCGGCAATACGAGGCTGATGGAAACCTGTAGCTAGGTCCATCCTAGAGAATACCTGTGCTCCATTCAGCTGGTCCAATAGATCATCTATCCGAGGCAGTGGATATTTGTTCTTCAGTGTCTGCTTATTCAAGTCACGATAATCCACGCATAGTCGGAGAGTACCGTCTTATTTCGGGACAAACACTATGGCCGCACCCCATTCTGAAAAGCTAGGCTGGATCAGACCTTTCCACAGAAGCTGTCTAGTTTGATCGCCTAATTCTTCTTTTTCCTTCGGGGTCATTCTCCGTATTGGATGCACCACTGGTCTAGCATTCAGAACTAAATCAATCCTGAATTCAATCTCTCTTTGCGGAGGTAAGTTGTCAACTTCTTTGAACACATCCGCGTTTTTGACGACAGGAATATTTTCAATAGGAACAGGAATACTCTCTATAGAAGCAGGAGTATTTTCTATAGAAGCAGAAGAAACATCAAGAGCTGACCAAAAGTCTTTTCTATCCGAATTCAGTCCTTCACATGGTATGGTTATATACTTCCCTGATTTAGTCTTTGCCTTAACAACTCTCTCGGCGCATTTAACCTCGGATTCATATTTGGTTAACCAATCCAATCCCAAAATAAGATCGAATTCGGTAAAATTCATGACGATCGAGATGGTAGGGAACCGGTAACGGTAAAAAGAGATAGGCACTCCACAAATCCAACTAAGATCGAGGGAACCCCCAACCGGATTATGAACAGTGATGGGTTCTTTAAGCTTTCTCAGATTCAAATCCAATTTCTTGACCGCATTCCTTGCAATAAAGCTTCGTGATGCGCCTGTATCAAACAGTACTATAACTGGAATATCTTTGATAGTAAGCGTACCTTCCAAAACATCTGACCCTCTCTGACTAGCCGAGGGTGTTGGAGTTTCTACCACTTCATTTACATGTACTGCTTCAGATTTCTTTGAGAGCCGGCAATCCTTGACAAGATGACCAGTCTTATGACATTGAATGAATTTTCTATTCTCTTGAAACTTCTTCTTGGATTTAGATCCACTCTTTATCCATTTCCTCAAAGATCTACAGCTTATCACCAAATGTCCTTGCCTATTGTAGCTAGAGCATGTGGCAGTCGTTACTGGTTCTTTCTCAGATTTGGCCCTTTTTTGATTGACTTTAGGCTTCTTACTGACCTCAGACATCGTACTTGCCTCTGGGCTATCAGTTTCGAATTTCCTTTTGTTGCTGGAATTGACTTCCTTTCTGTCGATCAAAAGACCTTGCTTATCTATATCTTCATACTGATAAGCCATGTATATCATTTCAGAGAAAGGAAGCTTCACATGTCCCATTACCTTACTTTATTACTTTCTTTGGAGCCCGTAAATAAACCTCAGATTCTTTCTCTTCGGATTTTGAATTAGATGCGGGGAAAAATGAGAAAGTTTATTGTATTTCTTATGATATTCCGGAATGGTCATATCTCCTTGTGTCAAATAATCGAATTCATCACATAACCGCTCAGTTGCTTCTGGAGGAGTAAATCTTTCTATGAAAATCTCTTTAAATCTATCCCAGGTAATGTTACCTTCTGGATTATCTTTAATAACAGTTTCCCACCAGATTAAAGCTTCTTCTTTGAGTAACCAAGATGTCAGTAATCTTTTCTGATCATTTCCTATTTGGAAACGTTCAAAAATTCTTTCAGCAGAACGCATCCAAGCTTGAGTTTGAATAATGGATTCATTGCCCGAGAATGGTACTCCACCCAGATTTCGATACCCCTTTAATAGAGCTTCTATATCTGGTTGAGGGAGCACAACTGGCTCATTAAGTTGTTGAACAACAAGATTTCTTCTTCTGTTTCTGCCACTCATTTTCTAGTACGTCTGTAAACAGCAGACAAGTGTCTAGTCAATAGAAAAGGTATTGTAAAGCATAGAGACATATAGTTGAATGTAAATGTTTTTATTGGGGTGTATTTCATTCTTCTATACTCATACTAGATATTACTGATCCTATCTGTAATGAGTTATTCGCCCAAGAACACTACTGGTTCTATTTCTGACGAGTTCGTTAATATGTTATATTCCTGAGCTAAGATTAACCAAAGCTCTGATACCAACTGCGACGACCCAAACCCCCGTGTAGACGGTGGCAAGGATAATCTTTGAAATATAACACATAAACAAATAACAACAGAACAAAAATATATAATTACACTAGAAAATCTATATCAAATTAAACTGGAAATAATAATCATCAGAGTTCCATAGCACAATAGGATCATACTTAGCACAAAATACGGTTTCAGTTCAATATACAATGTCTGCAGCGGAATCAAACATAATATACATGATAATACTGAAATAGTAAATAGAAATGATAAAGAACCAGCTCCAGCTCCATAGCTGTCCAGAATGAGCCTACTAAAACTTGAATACAAGGCTGCCCATGTAGAAACAAGGGCACCTGAGTTTGCAAAGTGAAACAAACATCGAGTCAGTCGTGGGACTGGTATGAGAAATCTACTTAACTAGTTATATAACAATAATAAGGCGAATCATAGGACCACACCGCTAACGTGGAATGGGTTTACTCCAGTGATCGCCAGTGCATGAAACAAAGTAAAGTATTTAAACATCGCAATGATTTTTAGAAAAATGAAGCCATTATAAGACTCAGGTCCCATCACACAATGCAATATAAGCCGGAGGATAGAGTTTTACCTTATAATGGCCAAAATATGATTGATACGAATAAAACGAAATCATTTGATATTATAACTAGTGTTTATATGTTTCAAAATCAATTTCAATCATAAGTATCAATCATAGACGGCATGGGTATCATATATCATGTCGCCATATATAGGTTTACAATCAAAACCACATATGTCGTATTGGAAGTTTGGATTTCCATCATGAACCAAGGCAAAAGATAGTCCTTACCACTTCGAGACCCTCTAGTCCGCGTCTCAGGAACAGAACGCATCGTCCCTTGGATCGTCAGGGCCGGTCCACCGATGTGGATTAACCTTAAAACCTGAACACTACGTCTCCCCGCCCTATGGGGCGTAAATGAGCCAAATGACTCCACATCTGAGGCGCCTCGCAATCCATCATCCACATGAGTAAAATGCCAGCCAGTTCAAGCACTGACACCACTCCTAACTAGAAAGAGACGCATGTTCCCCCTAAGGTCCTCTCCAGTTTCTAGTTCATCCCGGGGTGTGAGGCTCGCGAATTAACGTTATACACAAAGCTAGCTATATCAAGGTTATGCTTTGATCATCACCACAAGGCTCTGCTTTTCAACAAAAGCCTTGATCACTGCATCTTAGCATGCCACGTTGTCAATCTACAACGTCAGACTCACATCCATTTACAAGTCCGTTCTGGGTCTGAACGAAACCAGAGGCACCTAATTCCTCGCATATCCAGTCGATATCCAAGTACATCTGGACCATCACTGCTTTTTCCATCGTCTTGGGATGCCTCCCAATCAGGATATCAGTAATCATCCAAACGATGTGAAGCTCTCCGGTCTTCCACCACCGTCTTCATCATCGACTTCTTATCGTCGACCAATTATTTGAAATGAGATTTAACTTGGCCTTTTCAAATAATTCACGTATATTTAGAATTTAAATCAATTTATTTCCTGGTTAAGTTATTCGACATCCATATTTAGTTCATTAATGTAGATTTCATGTCAAAACACATTCGACCATCAGAATATCCAATAAACCGGGAAAATTCGGTTTATTTCCATTCCATATTGTAAATAATATTTTATAACGATTTTTCGTTATTTTTATTTATTTAAAATAGGCCATTTCATTCAAACGACGCTTCAGGCCATATGGCGGCCATGATGCTATTTTTCTTCAGATTTGATTTACGCAAATCTGAAATTCTAACCGTTGGATCTTTACTAATTTTATATCGTTGGAAAGATCTTTTCAAAGTGAATCCAATAGTTCCAGTTTCGAGAAAATCCGATGGTCGAATCTCTCGGTATAATCGTTTAAAGTTACGATTTCAAAAGGCAAACTGCAGGGGCTCGATTCGTTTTATTTAATTTATATTTATATATATAGTTATAAATATAATTCGTTCATCGATTTCTAAACCAGTTTAACTTCATACACGTTAAAAATATTATTATTATTTTCCAACAAAGGTTTATTTTCACACATGAATATTCTTAACACTTCATAAATTTGATAAAAATGTGATTTTTATCTTTCTAATCTTTTATTCGATATATGAATATTTTCTAACTTTCTTTACACGTTAAAAATGTGATTTTTATCGTTCTAATCACTTATTCAACACGAGAATATTTTTTGAAGTTTACATACATGATAAAAATGTGATTTTTATCGTTCTAATATTTTATTTAACATATGTGTATTTTCTATACTTCATTCTAGTGATAAAAATGTGATTTTTATCATTATAATATTTTATTCAACATATGTGAAGTTTCAATACTTCATTCTAGTGATAAAAATGTGATTTTTACCGTTTAAACAATTTATCTTCATCAATAATATTTTATATACTTCATATGCATATTAAAAATGTGATCTTTATTATCTAAACAACTTATATCGATCATGAATATATTATCAACATATGAATATATTTCAACACATGAATAAAAATCAAACACATGAATATTTCAGAAAATTTCGGCAGCATAACGACAGGGTAGTTAAACCGGCACCGTTCCGCGTACGGCTCCTCGCCTACCTTAAAGCCTTGCAGCTTTTGACAATGGGGATTTCATGCATCTAGTTCGCACGCAGGCGAGCATGTTTTTTTCTTTTCCCACAAACTAATCCTATATGGTTTCAACCAAAATAATTATTCTCAACCACAAACGGATATTTTTCAACCACAAACGAGTATATTTCAACCACAAACAATTCTAATCAACCATTCGCTATCAACCAATTTTCACACCAATCACAACCAATAAATATCGTGCATGGTTTGTGGACGAGGGGCATAAATATATATATATATATAAGTATATTTTATTTCCATTCCAACGCATATATGATATTTACAATGCATATATAACTTATACATCGCACATACAACTTATACAACGCTTATATAACTCATACATCAATTATATAATTTATATATCGTCATTTCCATTCGCATTTGAATTTAGAAATCTCACATTGGTTTGTCGCTTTGCCAAAAATTGTAGCAAACTCTAAAAAATCTTCGGTCTCTTCTAGAATGTAGAGAGCATCGTCACGGTCCCGGTGTCTCTTGTTTCACCGAATTTCAACCACAAACGAAAAAGATACGATTTTTAGAAGTTAATTGAACTTCGCGACGGTTTTAAAGTGTTGAAACGGCTCAAAATAAACCAATCCGTACCTTTCAGCAGTTTGTTCAAACTAGGGTTCGCGGTTTTCTTCCAATCTGAGGCGAGTGGCGGCGATCGGGTCTCGCAGCGTCGTAGAGGGCAGAGGGGCGCACGTGCACCTGGGGTGGGGTCCAGTTCGGTGGCTCCTGGCAGAGGTGGCGGCGGGTTGAAGTCGCCGACTTCCAGGCGTCGATCTGGGCGCTACAGGCCATAAAAAATTCAATCTTTATATAGATGTGAAGATCGTGAGGAGCACTACAAAATTCTCCAAAGGGCCATGGTTTTTATTGAGCGGATTAGAAGAAAAAGAAGAGAGAAGGTAAGAATTCAATTCCGTTGTGCACGATGAAGGATCGGGGAGAGAGAATGGAGATGGCGCTTTATGATTGGCTGAGGGTCTTATAATTTAATTTTTTATTTATTTAAATCCGAAAATACCCCTTACCCCATACGAACTCCAATCCAAACCCAACGACTGTCGCCCCTAGCTAAATATCCCCATTCCGAACACAATGGGATATGTTTCATAGGCCCATTCGACTGTTACAGTCAGTTATTCTTCAAATTAAAGTATAAAACATTCAAATTCTGATTTGAACGTACATTTTAATTTGTCGGGGCCACATACTAATTCTAAAAATTCCCGAAAAATTAATCTAGCTATGTTAGGACGATACGGTCCCAATAAAACTGATTTCGTCGAACTCTGAGACCATTTGAAAAATGGCCATTTTCTGGTCGATCCAATTCAACTAAAACTGATCAAACACGTTTTCCTTTGCCACGCTCACATATTGATTCTAAAAATTATGGAAAATTAAACTTAGCAATAAATTGACATTCCAGTTCCAACAAAAGTGGTTTCGTCGAAAACAGAGGCCGTTTGTAAAATCGCTATTTTCAAGGGCTTTATTTATATTTAAAAATGGAAATTTTTAAATTCTGCCTCAATTTCTGTCAAAATTATTCAAAATAAATTTTTTAAACTGGCTCGGATTTTCCGGGTTGTTAAACAAAATATCTCATTTTCAAATTAATTTATATTCAAAATACTTAAATTTTCAAAACACGCTGTCTCTAGAGATTCTAGTAACAATTCTTATTAAAACCATAAGTTAAACTTATGCAATTTGATATCACTGTTACTTCTTCAACTTCGTCCCCTACTTCTTCTTTCTTTCTTCTGCACGCATTCCCTTCCTCCCAAAAAGAAAAAAAATGCGCACTACTTTCTGATTCTCCTAACGGGTCTGATTTATAATATATACTCAGATTCATTTACAAACTTGTTGATACACCAATACGTGGCCATATGTATTACCTATACTTAGTTCCCTTTCCTAACTTGGACCACCTGGTTTCAGTTTTCTTATGCATGCAGGTCATACTGTGTGTATTTGTTCCTTTGTTTTTGGATCCATTCAGACACTTTAGGATTCCTATTGTTCTCATTAGTTCTGGGTTTTTTCGCGCACCATATGTTATAAGCCTAATTATATTTGTTTCAACCAAAATTTCCAAAATTATTTTTCCAGAACCTGTTTATTTATTTCAAACCATTTGCAAAGCCTATATAATCTTTAATCTATTTTCCAAATCTATCTATTTATTTAAATCTATTATATATCAAGCTAGTTATTTTACAAAGCATGTCTATTTATTTCAAACCCATTTTCAAAATCTATTTACATATTCAAGTTAATTATTCATTAAGATATTAATTTTCCAAAAATTATTTTATCAAAACATTTTATTTGAATTTATCCAAACAATTTCAATCACTTATCTAAACGGTTTCAAGTATTTCTCGACATTTAAATTGGAATCATATATCGTCCGCCTCGTCACCATGTCACCAGTGCTCCACCGCATGCTCCGCCTACCTCTACCATAAATTTACGCCTCCACTGACCGCCGCATCTACCGCCACAGAAATCCGACCCATCCTTGTCTCTCATCGGAGCGCCTCCCAATCGACGTCTGAACCCACCAGCAACCTTCGCCCCAAATCCGCAAATCGAACCCACTTGTTCGAGCCGTGTTATTCACCACTTCAAGTGTCGTACCTAACGTCGCCTGCACAGTTGATGTTGCACCGAGCTCAGCGCCTCTTTCCCCTGTCAACCATCACCAGACCAGAAGCTTCACGCCTTTGACCAGACGCGCTTTCTATTCCAGTCCACCACTCAAACCTCTAGCGTCGTTGCCGAAGCCGCCTGCTGCCTTGACTGCCATGACACCGGGATGGCCAGAAACGCCTAGCTCTTCAATCATTCGCCATCACCACAATCGTAAGTTTACTTGCAATTAAATTTGTCAGACAATATATGTGTGAGTACTTTCAAGGCATATGCAATATATCTATATATCCAATTTCCTTTGAATAAGTAAACAAGGCACAACATAACATTAAAGCAACATGCATATTCATCAACACTAATGTGTTCATACATATGAACAATCAGTAGGACTATATTTTCAAAATTTCATTTCAGGTCTATGTAAGACCAAGTGTCCACTTTTTCAAGCAAATCAGTAAGATATATACTCAGCGCATGAACATATATAGGGTTCAAACACATGATGCTTGGCTTTTGTAACTTACCTTTTGGCACTTATCAAAGAGAAATATGTTGTTAGATTCCATGTAGACACCTTGAATCATTGAAATCAAAATATATACACATATGAGCTGCTTGTTTGCTAGTCCTGCATCTTGTTTGCTGTCTAATTTCTTATGTATGCTTCTATCCCTTGAAACCGGGTACATGCATGCGGCCTTATATGTCCATGATGTTCTGTTTTGCCAATCTATATTTCAACAGTTCACTATTTATTATGGTCGAACCATTTAAATAAATTGTTGGGATCAAACAAATTATATTTACGTGTTTATCGAAGTTTAGTGACCTTAAATAAGTTTAATCCTGACCCGGGTGTTTTGTGTTTTTGCATGGAATGCTCGGGTGAGGCCCCAAGTGTTTCATATTTAAAGATATTCAACTCATAAAACGGAAGAGGAACATGAAGACGCAAATGCGCGCGCGAGCCCGACAAACTATAAAACTTTATTTTTTTTAGATTCATGTATTTTTTTATTCCGCTGTGCAAAATGTTTTGTAAAACTCTGATATTCGTATAAAATTTATTCCGCTGCAAATATTGTACTCTATGATTCTGTGTGTTTATTCTATTTAAACCCTGTAAGCTAATAACGAGCCATCATTTTGAACGTTTCGAGTTGGTTTAATTACCGTCTGAAAGCGGTAAAATGGCAGGTCATTACAACTATACTACACAAATACATTCAGTGTAACTTACTAACATCTAGAATATTCAAACAACGACTAAAGACTAATAAATACATTAAATTTCGTAATACCAAAAATACATACTATACAAACAAAATAAATGTACAACGATTACATGAAAAGAACTAATATAAATTTCGTAAGTTCCACAAATACGTGATCAACATCTGCAAATACTTAAAAAAGAAATCAAACGGCTTGTAAGTGAATTATTTCAATTCAAAACTATAGAAATCTTGGCATTCAACAACCTTCTCTCAGTTCTCAAGCCAATTTGGTTTAACGACGATTTTCAGTTTGCATTTCTACTGGAATCCAAGGCACGCATTGGAGGATCAATCCACTCAAAATAATTACAACATTAAGCTTGTCCAACATTCATCCAGTGTTTGTTATGTTAGTGATTGAGATGTTGATGATGATGTTGATGGTTTTGATGACAACAACCTTATTTCGATTATTATTGTTATAAAATATACGCAAACACTGTTATATATACATAGGAAATATATGCAGGTATTGATTATTGAAGATTGTACAGTTTAGAGAATCAAAATTTCAACATAGAAGAGTTCAAGATACAAGACTCTTGAGCATCAAGAATTCAAGAGTTCAAAAATTTACGAAGTATAAAGTAATATTGTTTAGATAACTTGTTAAAACTCTAGTTAGCACTGAATTCTATTTTCAAATTACTTTCTTCTATTTTCAAAATGATTTCAAAATTGCTTTCTTATATTTTCAAAATGATTTCAAAATTACGTCTTTATTTTAAATCTATATCTCTTTATTCTTAATCTATTTTAACTCCTGAAATTTATTTTAACTTATGTTTTAAAGATTATACTTAATATATTTTAACTCTTGCAATTTATTTTAACTTCTGTTTTAAAATTATATTTAATATATTTTAACTCCTATTTTAGAATATTTATTACTTATAGATTTAATACTAATTTCATAGTTACTTATGTTTTCAAATTTCTTAGTTATATTTATCAAGTTTTAAATTATTTATTATATTCATAGTTTTGAACATGTATATACTTTTATATCAATTTATATATTGGTTTTAATCGTTCATAAATCCATCTTAATATATGTTAAAATATATATATTTCTACTTGAAATTCTCTATTTTAATATAAAGGAATATAGTTTGTTTTAACTCAGAAATCACTACACACTCATCTTCATAATGACAAATTAGATTACGGTCGACTAATATAGCAGTAGAAATATGACGTCAATGCTCGAGTATATTCCATTAATGCAAACTTCTTTACTCGATTCTTCAGTTTATAACCTCGCATAACCGAGCGTATAATGTTGATGTTCTATAGTGAAATATATGAGGTATTAGATCAAACCCAGTCTTTGAAACATAATGACGTTAATGTCAATTTATCTCTCCTTTGCAATATAGATACGTTTTTCAAATTCATCACAGTGTTTCACCAATGTTGCATCGTCAATCTCTCAATCATCCACGCCCAAATCAATACAAAGTTACATAAACATACTGCATAAAATAAAATTTATACACAATTTAAGAACAAAAAAATTATTGAACAACTTCAAACAAACTTTGTAATGAATAAAGAATACCGCTCAAACTAGACTCTAACTTGTGTTGATTTTAGAAGACTAAAAATTTATTGTGTATCAACTAGGAAATTAATTTGGGTTTTAAAATTGTTTAGTTGAGAAGGAGATGATAATGTTGGTTGAACTTAAGTAGGAAAAAAAATAATTGGTGATTTTTGAAAACATTTGTTTTTGGTTTCCCAAAAATACCAACTACATGTCATTCAATTTTTAGTTGGCAGTTTTCAAAAATCTTCAACTAGAAGTAATAAAAATTTCCTATAGGAGACTTTTAGAAAATCGATGGTTTTTCCAGAAGTCGCCAATATGATGCGCACTATCACTGCCTTTGTGGCAAGAAGTGGCCTGTATGCGTAATTATTTTTGTAACAAACTGTAATAACCCAGAAATTTTATCAATTAAAAACAAGATTTTTGAATTTATGAATACCCCAATATGAATTTAAAAATTAATTTTCATAATAAATATGATTTTTAAAATTTAATTTAATCGAATATTATTAGTATTGGGTTTTGTTAGCACCATTTGTCGGTTGTTAAATGTTAATCGATAGTATAGAAATTGATATATTGTAACAAATCTAAGTGTAGAAAATCAGTAACACTTAAAAATGTAACAAAAGTGCAACAAAATCATAAGAAGAATGCCATGTTCTAAGGACCATGGTTTTGTTTTGGATTACATGGTTTTGTGAGTTGAATTTTACCAAAGTGCCCTCCTTTTCTTTCTATAAGTAGCACCCTACATCCTCCTTTCTCCTCACTTCACTTTCTCTCTTTTCTCTACTTCTTCTTCACCTATTTGGCCATGGCTTCTTAGCCTTTCTCTCCTCCCCTCCCTCCTTCTTTCCTCCCTCTTATTCCCATAGTTTGGCCTAGGTACCCTCCTACTCCTCCCCACCAAATCTGCACTCTCCTTCCCCTCCTTCCACTTTCTAACGCTCTCCCTTCTCCTAAAAACCCACATCCAAACCCCCCCACCACCTCTTCCTCATGCCTTACCTTCCCTCTTCCTTGTGGCTTCCTCCACCATCAACTCGACCCCACACCACGTCTTCCTCACGCCACCCTAGCCATCCCACCTCGGCCACCAATCCCCGCCACTTCGGCCATATCCCCACATCTTCCTATACATATAAAAATAAAATTTATATATTATACAAAAATATATACAATATTATAAGGAGGTCGGCAAAGCAAACTAGGCGGTTCAGGGTAGTAGCGAATCGCTAGGAAGTCGTATCGTAAAGATTGGTGGAGTGGAACCCTTGGTGAGAAACTGTACACTTATATTTGCTTATTATGTATGTTATGCTAATGAATGTGAATTGATGGTTAATTAGCTTTTAAACATAGTGTAAGCTTTAATTATCAAACGCTTATACGTATGTACTGTGATATATATGTTATGTGATGGATGAATGGATGTCATGAAGTTTTAATGGTTGTTAGTAGTGATACTAGTTCATAATGCACATGTTACACCCAATTATATGGAGATATCTGGTTATTAGTTAAGTCTCATGCTTATCGGGTGATAAATGAATATTTTATTCATTTAAATATAGTGAAAAAATAAAAGTTGGAATTTTTCAGTCCGAAACCGGATAGAAATGAAATTGAAGTGATTACAAAACACTTTTGTAAAAGTTGGAATTTTAGTGAACAAGGTTTTGATATTAAATGGTGTGTTCAAGTTTGATCGATTAAAATTGATTTTGATTTTGGAATTGAAGTTCGACTTAACTATATAGAAGATATTTTAACTCAAACCGATTGTTCCATATAGCTTATATAATATTTAATTTGAGTTCTGGAAAGTTTGGGTTACAAAAGATTACTTTTTGAAAATAATAATATTTTAATA
The DNA here is from genome assembly GCA_030737875.1 of Allium sativum. Taxonomy (NCBI): domain Eukaryota; kingdom Viridiplantae; phylum Streptophyta; class Magnoliopsida; order Asparagales; family Amaryllidaceae; genus Allium; species Allium sativum. The sequence continues at coordinate 793,270,333 of CM060924.1, forward strand.
AATAAATAATATTAATTAAAAATGAATATTTGAATATTAAGTTGAATTATGAAATATTGTTTTTAAATAGTCTTATATATGTTTTAAATGATTTTCTAAACTATTTTGAAGTAAAACGGATTATTTTTAATATAAATATAAAATACAGTTAGAATAAAGCTTGTCGTGTTGCGGTAGTTCGCGCATTTCGACCATAGACTTTAAATTGATATAACTGCTTCATTTTAAATCATATTTTCTTCAAATGAAAAATGTTTGCTTTCTTATAACAATAGTTTTCAACTGTAAAAGAAATTTTCCAATTTCAGTGTACAATTTTCAAGTTATGTCCAAACCAGTTTTCAAATAAAATCGCGGTAGTGTACTATCAAAATTAGAAATCAACTGAAATGGCTATATAAAAATTATTAAAAATATGGAGTTTGTTTGATAATTCATAATAAATTATTTCAAAGTATTTTAGATTGAACATATAGAGTTTAAAAGTTATTTCCATTAGGCTAGTTAAATAAGCCTATTTGTAACGCTTTTGGCTTAATAATTGATTTTGAAGGGTTTTAACTTACTAAGCTTTGTCCAAACTATTTTAAACCTTTTCAAATGTATGATGAACGACTTTTAAATAATAAATGAAAGTTTGAGAAGTTAAGATGGGTTAAGAATTAACTGAAATCCGATATATCCATATTATTTCAAAATGAAGCTTATTATTCGGAAAGTCTAGGATCAGAACTTGCATCTGGAAACCATTCTAAATAATAATTCAACGTGATAAATAAGGATATTTGAAGACAATGTTGAAGATCAGAAACCTTTACATTGGGAGGACTGCTCGCTGATGGTCCCAAGTGGATAACATCCATCTTGAGATTTATTATTTGTATTATAGCAGTGGTCCAAACGTATTTGGAGAATTTCTGGATTTGCAAGGGCTTCTCTCCTTTATTGGACGAGGAATAAAGCGCCTTCAGTTTCGTTTATACCTAGAACAAACTTGTATGGATGTGTGTTTGACATATTATTTTGTAATATATATATTGATTGATCTTTGCTAGACATATTTCTATATTGGTGGCAGAGAATATGTTCTCTTAGCTTAACACCCTTCTTTAAGACATACGAGCTCAAAGGTGATATGGTTAGTTATTATCAATTGTATGTTATTAAAGGACAACGTGGCATGCCAAGCGATTGAGTTGTAGATGATCAAAGCATGACTTTAGGATAAAGCGTAGCTTTGTGTAACAAAACTTCGTCAAGCCTCACAACCCGGTAATGGCCTAAAAAGGATTATGGTAGTAAGGCTATGTGGGTCATTCCCATCAAGGTATATGGTTATTCCCTTCTAGATAAAACATTATACTATGGTATGGAGCCCAGGTATTTACTTATGTGGAAACATACTTTATGTGGATGATGGAAACGAGCGCCTGGTTAAAGGTCGATTACGACCGGGGAATCTCATATTCGTGCTGCCATCTAGCAATATCGGCATATAGAGATGGTACGGCCTTATGTATCCAAGAAAGCATGAGTTTTTTTCTCACGGGTACATACCTTTAGAGGTGTTCCCTTTGGATAAGGAAAATACTTTGTCTTGGTCATTGTTGGCATCCAATTTCCCACTACGGGCCCATACGGTTTCAGTTGTATAATATGTCAACATAATAGGATGGGGTATCATGTTGGCTAAGATTAATACATTTATTTGCGAAATGATTTTCCAAACTATGCACTAATAATAATATCAAATGGTTTTCGCATATCAAGCAATTTTGGTTATCATAAGGACAAAACTCGCCCATGGGTATGCGCTTGCATTGTGTGATGTGGGAAGAGCCTTATGATAGCTTCATTTTCTAAAGAGCATCACGAATTTTCTGCACCAGTATTTATAAGGGAAAACCCGTTCCTTATTTATACGACATGGTCTTATGAGTTACTTCACATTTGTTTGTTTTAAGTTTCTCACACCAGTCTCTTGACTGACTCAGAGTTTATTGTTTTTCCCTCTAAAGTCCGGGTGTCCTTATTCATGGGCAACCTGGTAGTTGACTTGTTATAGATTGGAGCTATTTTGGAGCAACACTGGATTTGAGCTGGAGCTAGAGCTGGACTGGAGCTTTTTGGATCCTTTGTAGATTAGTTAGTTCGCTTTGTAATTTGATATGTACTCTGATAAATTAATGTATATGATGTAAATTATTGTAAAGTAATAAAAGTTCATTTTTTTCCTGTTTTGATGTGTTATTACCTCTAACAATCTGTCATTGAGAACGTTTCAAGTTGGTTTAATTACCGATTTAAAGCTATCAAAAAGGAAGGTTGTCACACAAATCTATTTGCAGTTTTTCTTTCTGAAACAAACTTAAATTAGAAAAATTATGTTCTTAAAATAGTTTGGGTAGGATGTTTCAAGTAGTTTCAAAGGAATATAAATAAATAGAATTGACAGTACAATTTAGTTATGAAAAATAAATTAAACTACCGGTTTATCTATAAAAAGAAAATTGAAATAAATTATAAGAAAGTAATTATCGGGTATGACCAATCGCTTATATACGATTTGATTTTTCTCATCATGAGTTTTTGCAAAACACATAAATATTAATAACTAACCATTGTCTATCTACACTCCTATGTCCTATTCTTTCCTGTACCGCTGTAACATAAAAAATATCAAGCATTCATCACAAGGAACTGGTGAATTAGTGCGATGCACCATATTTGAGAGATTGAGAATTTGACTTCTTAACGCGATATGGTTGAGGTATATTGTAGACTCAGTGGAAGGGGTGAAATAAATGGATTTAGTTTTTGTATGGTCTACATGCATGATACTATTTCATACACACCAATCTAAATATGATAGGTATCTCATAGGCATAGGAGCCCGTCCATTTTCTGACTCGGTCTGTGGTTGTAAGATGTTTAGTCTAGCTCTGTATGATTTTCATTTAATTAGAACAAAAGAAAATGTATGAAAATATATTAGTTTAAATTTTTTCTGTACTTTTTTTATTGTTTGAAGATTATCTGTCCATTGTTCGGCTTGTAACTGTGTAGTTAAAGCACTCAGCGGATCTAATGCGGTGAAGGTGTAAAAAAGTTGTAGCGGGGATAAAGCGAGGAAATAGTGGGATATAGAGGATGAGTCTAAAATAGCAAATAAAACTCGTATTTGTGCTTTCACAAATATATAAATGATAACTAAATGGAAAATTAACATTCAACTTAATATAATTTGTACATTTTTAATTTTAAGTAAAAGCATATGCTAATATATGAAAATAAAGCTAAATTTTTATTTTTCTTGATTAAACTAAATAAAGTATTATAGTATTTTTTATTCTGAATAATACATGTTAAAAATCATATCAAAGAACTAATTTTATAATGTATAAAAGTCAATTTTAAATTAATTTCTTTTATAAAATATATAGCGGAATATAGCTGAAATAATGGATATATTGGGAATATCGGAATATAGGGGGCTTAAAGCGGAAATGCTATTTGGAAATATTGTAGCGTTAAAAATCCGCTACACGATATAGAGGGGTATTAACTGCATAGGCTTGTACAAACAATGTTCGAACCTAATGTTTGTCTAGTCTTTATCCATCCCAATCTCTTATAGGATACAAGTAAGATACATATTAATCCGGTTTGACCCATTTACACCTTTACATAAACATAAATCCTAGGTGCTTGACACTGCAATATACGCGACAAATAGCATCGGGCAATTTCAACGACCGTCGATATGTTTCGTTGGCTAGCGACGACAAATCATTAATCTAATTAACAATTAATTGATTTGATTCCTATTACATTTTAAAAAAATGTATAGAAATACTAACTTAATTAATAAAAAATAAATTTGATATTTTAAATCAGTCTTTCAACCTAATGGCGGCTTCTGATCGATTAGTATTTTTAATATTCTATTTTTGTACAATTCAAATATTTATCATTACTAAAAATCTTGTTTGCACGACCATGCATCTATAAGTTGGTAGTTAGTATATTATATAATTTTATCGAAACTGTATAATGGACCAGTTGAAAGCCACAAAATTGATTATCCAAGTTAGATTTATAGTAACAATAAATATTCGAATTACACGATGGTATATTATTGAAAAACTAAGTTAAGTGATCACGAGCCATTGTTAGGTTAAATGGTCATACTAAAAAATTAATTTTATTTTTAGGACTTAAATTAGTTTTTAAACAATTTTTTAAAATGCAACAAGAATAACAAAATAATAATAATACGGAATTGACATGCCATCGATAGTTGTCAGCATGTCAACTATACAAATCAAGCGAGCACATCCCCTTCTTCGGTCTTCCCTGGTTCTGTGCAAAAAAGCAGAAAAATCTTCCGGGCCACCACTACCCGACGGAACCCACCGCTACTTCGCCATCTCCACAGGCCACCATAACTCATCGGAAAATCTCTCCTTCCAGTTTTTGTCTCAATTTTGATAATTTTTAAACACTAGGTTTAGATTTTGGACTAATTTTGTATAAATATGGATTTAAATACGATGATTATTACTTATTAATTGGTGATAGTAGTGTGTTACTTGATTTGGGGATATTAATTAGTGATGCAATTGTTTAATTTGCAATTTTAAATTAGGGTTAGTTTGAAATCCAAAAAATTAGCACCTAGTTATCAACTAATTTATATGTTGATTAGCGTATGTGATTGTTTATTATAGTTTAGAATAATTTTAGTGCTAATATATATGGTTAAATAGTGAATATGCTAAATATAAAGCTTAGAGTTAAGCATAATTTTATGTTGATTAGTATGTGTTAATTATAAATGTCAGTGGTGATTATAACATAAAGCTAATTTTAGTGATTAATTATATTTAGTTCATACATGTGTAGTGTTATTATGGAATGCGTCTAGACTCTAAAAAGGCTCAGCCGCACATTATGCGTCCTTTTACAATTTGATTGCGCCTTTCTAAAAAATTCAAATTACAAAATAGTTAAATAAATGATTTAAATAGTTTGATGAATTATAAAAATGTGGTTTAAAATTTAATAATAATTTAATAAAATATTTAAACAGTTGAATGAACTATAAGATATAGTTTAAAATGTAATTAGTATTTAGTAAAATATAAAATTAAACTTGTATAAAAGGCACACAAAAAGTCCCGAGGTTCAAGATTTTCACATTTTCACATTGTAGCTGTAACAACCTCAAATTTTAAGTGTATATTATTTAATGATTTAAATTTTGTTATATTTATTTTATTTGTTTGGATTTTATTAAAATAATATTTATTTTGATTAAAACCAAATTTATTTTCTATTTTATAAAATAAATGAATGTGCTTTGATATAGATATAAGTTAAGAATACAAATCAATATCAAATCTTTTAGAATCTTATTTATGTTCGTGTATTTAAACTTGAAACGTTTTAAATGATTTTCTATTCAAGTCCTTCCCGCACATTACCAATAAAAGCTGTTTAAATTCTTCCAATCCTTTTTTATTAGGGAATGCGGAATGGATCGTTAAGGCAAAGCAAACACTAGAGGGGGGCGAATAGTGTTTGTAAGAATTTAAACAAAATCTAAAACTAATGTGAACTACGAGATGAATCAAACACCACAAACACAATCACAGACACGGATTCAAACGCAAATGCAAAATAAACAGAAATAAAGATGCAGAAAAGGAAAGAACACACCGGATTTTATACTGGTTCGGATTGCTCCTACGTCCAGTCCCGCACAATGCTGGATTGCACAGAGTTTTATTACTATTTCCAATAGTCAAGTACAACTTCCTTGATTTCACGGCTCACAAGGACACACCGATTCCTACTTCCCTGATTTCACGGCTACAAGGACACACTAATTCCAACTTCCCTAATTTCATGGCTACAAGGGCACACCGATTCCTACTTCCCTGATTTCACGGCTACAAGGAAGCAATGATTCCTCTTTTACTCAATTCAAACAATTACAAACAGCCCTATAACTCTTCAATATCACTTGATTCAGAGAGTAGAGAGTAAAGCATAGAGAGTGTAGAGAGAAGAAGTTTGATCAAAACGGAATTGAATTCGACAGAGTATAAGAGTAAAAACCATAAAAAATGATTAAGAATAATGGTGTAGAGAAAGAGGATGAAGTTAGAGAAGAAGAGATAATAAAAAAAAATCTGTTTTAACCTCTTTTTATAGAGTATGAAAGGTTGCAACGGTTCTGAATCATTTCAAATAGTGAAAAGATACTTCCTTTCAAAATTGGAAAAAGTGACAGTTATATGTCTACATAATGTTTTTGGTATGTCGACATACCCTTGTGTATTTTTGATTTTCAAAGCATTTTCCAAGTGTTTTGATAGGAAAATAATTTTGGAAATTCTTGAGTAAAAATCTAGTGTTGTAACTTAATATTATATGATAAAAAACATATGAAAACATAAATTTAAACTATATAAATATATTTATATGATTATAAGGTTTTAAACTGTATAAATATAAAGTATAAGAAAATAAATATAAAGTATAAGAATATATAAATCTTAAGTTTGAAAATAAAGAATAATAATAAAATAAAAATAGAAAACAAATAGAAATATAAAATAGTGAGGTTTGAGGATAGAATTGAAAATCAGAATTTGAAAATTAGAATTAGAATTTGAACCTGGAGTGCTATTTAGAGTCTTACAAATTCTAGACTCTATAACTATATTAATCTTGAACTCTTGAAATCTTGATTACTCACGAGTCTTGAAATTTCTCTGATCTTTGAATCTCTATCATCTTTAAAACTCTTTAAAACTGTATAGTCTTCAGTGATATTTCCTGTATATAATTCCTGCATATATGTATATATTCTATACAAAAAGTATTAGTATATATTTTATAATAAGTGATAATTGAAATAAGGTTGTTGTCATAAAAAATCCATTCTCCAACAATCTCCCCCTTTTTGATGATGACAACCTTAGTTTATAAAATATCATATTTGTATATACATGTTTAATGATGTTCCTTCTATACTCCCCCTGTCTGTATGAATCCTATAAACTATGCCTATAATTTATGATATCTCACCCTGGTATTATCAAAAAGAAATCCTAAAGGTACTCCCCCTAAATTGTATAACTCTATGAATAGAATTTTAGTAACTATCCAAATAAAAATACTCCCCCTTAATCAGATATTCATATATTTATGTTTATAAGGCTATAACTATTTAAACCATAACCATAAATGACAATATTATTAAACAATAACTTGTACATATAGACGAATTTATACATATACGACTTATCGTACGAACATAATAAAACGAAAGAACAAGAAAATCCTAAAACAGTTAATTATTTGACAATGGGAGATTTGTGAATTGGACAATTTGGATAATGAAGACAAAATTCTCCATTCTTTTCAATCACATTCCCATTTTCGTCAAATAGAACCTCTCCTACACACTCAACGTTTTCATCTTCGTCCATAACCGTTGGTTGAGTCTCTTTTTGTTCTTCCTCCTCCATCATTTCTTCTTCCTCTTCTGGTTCTTCTTTCGGTTCTTCCTCCTCTTCCATGGGTTGATTATCATCATTGATGATAATCGGAGTAGTCTCGTTATCCATTATAAACATTAAGAGACTTCTGAGACGACCCCAAACCCCGTACTGACGGTGGCAAGGGTAATCCGTGGAATATAACACGAAAACAGATAACAGCAGAACAGAATTAAATAAATACACCAGATAATGAACAATAGAATATACTGGATAAAAGTAATCATCAAAGTTATGCAGTATATAGGATTTTACTTAGTACAAATATAGTTCAGCTATACATAAATGTCTACAGCGGAAATAAACAAAAATATGTACAATAGGAGCTGAACAGCATAAAAAGAGATAAATAATAGAATCCATCTTCAGCTCCAGCCATCCAGAAAGAACCAGCTAAACATGAATACAAGGCTGCCCGTGTAGAAAAAGGGGCACCCGAGTTTGAACGTGAAACAAACTACGAGTCAGTCATGGGACTGGTATGAGAAATTTACTCAACACATATATAATATGGCTAATCACAGGACCACGCCACTTTCGTGGAACGGGTTTACTCCATTGGATTGCCAGTGCTTTAAAACAAATCTTTCTTTTAAACATCGCTATGCTTTTTATAAAAATGAAGCCGTTATAAGACTCAGTTCCCATCACACAATGCAAGGCAAACCGGAGGATAGAGTTTTTACCTTATAACGGCCAAAATATGCTTGATACGAATAAAACAAAGGCATTTGATATTATTGCTAGTGTTTATATGTTTTGAAAACAATTTCAAATCATAACTATCAATCATAGACGGCATGGGTACCATACATCATGTCGCCATATATATATACAATCAAAACCGCACAGTCGCTTATTTGGAAATTGGATTTCCGTCATGAACTAAGGCAAAAGATAGTCCTTACCGAATTCGAGACGCTCTAGCCCGCCCCTCAGGATCAGAGCTCGAGTGACCCTTGGATCGTCAGGGCCGGTCCACCGATGTGGATTAAAATTCCTGAACACGGCGTTTCCCCACCTTTTGGGGTGTAAATGAGCCAATGAATGGCTCCATCGGACCCGGATCGTCCGATCTAACCGAGGCGCCTCGCAACAGCAACAACCACACAGGTGAAAAGTATATAAATGTCAGGGCTGGTAGGTCACTGACACCACCCTAGCTAGAAAGAAACGCAGGCCCTCCCCGATGTCCTCTCCTGTTTCTGGTTCATACCGGGGCGTGAGGCTCGCGATTTTACGTTATACACAAAGCTTCGCCACACAGGCGGTGCTTTGATCATCACCACAAGACTTTGCTTTTCAACAGAAGCCCTGATCACTGCTTCTTAGCATGCCACACAGGCAATTCATGCCATGCGACCGATGTCCATCGATATACAACCTCTGAGCTTGTGCGTTTCAGAGAAGGGCGTTAAACAAAAGAATAAATTCTCCGCCGCCAAACAGATGCATACTTAATAGAGATCAATCAACACAGAATAAAATCCAATGTCAGACACACAGTCCATTTACAAGTCCGTTCTGGGTCTGAACGAAACAGGAGGCATTAAATACCTCGCAAACCCATCGATCACCACGTACGTCTGGACGATCACCACTCATTATCCATATTTCGGGATGCCTCCCAATCAGGACCTCGGTTACCATCCAAACGAGGTGAAGGTCTCCGGTCTTCGACCATCGTCTTCATCTTCGATTTATTATCGTCGATTCAGTTATTCAGAATAAAAAAAAAACCCGGTCTTTCTGAGCAACTCGCGTATATAATAAACAAGTGCAACCCTAACATATACACGCATCATTTCAATTCATTAGTCACTAACCGTCAATCAGTAAGAGAACGATTTCCCAAATATTAACCCCGAAGGCCGAAACCAACATCAGATCAACACCCAGGAAACCATTCAACTTAGCCAACCTTCAGATAATTTCCAAATCACATCCATATTGTTTATAATATTTTATAACGATTTATCGCTATTTTTATTTATTTTAAAATAGCCATTTTATTCAAAACGACGCTTCGGGCCATAACGCGACCGTGGCGCTGTTTTTCTTCAGATTTGATTTACACATATCTGAAAATCTAACCGTTGGATCTTCACAAAATTTACATCATTAGAAAGATCTTTTCAACACGAATCGAACGGTTCCAGTTTCGGGAAAATCCGACGGTCGGATCTCCCGGTACAATCGTTTGAAGTTTCGATTTCAAAATACGAACTGCAGCGTCGTTATTCGATTAAATATAATTATATATATATATATATATATATATATATATATATATAATCGATTCTGGTGCTGTTTTTCTTCAGATTTGAATTAAACATTCCAGACAATCCAACCGTTGGATTTTTACAAAGTTGGTGCCGTTGGAAAGATTTTTCCAAAGCGAACCCAACGGTTGGGATTTCAGGAAAATCCGATGGTCGGATCTCCGGTATAATCGTTTGAAATCACGGTTTCAAAACATGAACTGCACGGCCACGTTTCATTTTAATTTTATTTATATTTATATATCTATATAAATATAGTTCATTCAACAATTTCAATATCGTTTTCACTTCAAATATTTCACTAACGCCTTTAAATTTTGGAAAATTTCGCCATAACCTCCTTTGTACGGGAGGGGCTGGGAATATTCCCAAATAGCCACACGGGCGTCTCATGTCGAAAAGAAAAGAAAAAGCCAAGCGGCTAGCCAACAGGCTCATAAAATCATCACCCAAACAAAACAGTAAATGTGTACCGATTTGTCGGGCACAAAATTTTATTCCACTTCTCTAGCCCCTTTGGCATAACCTGTTCAATAAATATGCATGTACATATATACGGTTCTTATCACTTATCATTTTCCATTCAACTTCATATTTGATTCCATTTGGTTTTAAAAACACCACTCATTCTAATGTTGCATGCATAGGCAAAAATCATATCATTAGCTAATTAATGAATATTTCAACTCATGCATATTTATTTGAACGAGTTGCTATTTTTAATACTTCACATTTCAACACATATAATAGAAACGTGATTTTTATTGTAAAACAATTCATTTCCAAAACACTATTATTTTATATAGTGTATATAAGTGATAAAAATTGGATTTTTATTGTAAAACAATTTCTTTTAAAACAAGGTCATTTTACATAGCTCATATAGATGATAAAAAGGTGATTTTTATTATAAAACAATTTATTTCAAAAGGTGAATACCATTCAACACATGAATTTCAATTCAACGAATGAATATCGATTCAACACATGAAGGTTTTCTATAGTTTCTATATATAGATAAAAATGTGATTTTTATATTTAAAACACGAATACCATTCGACACATGAATTTCTAATCAACGAATGAATATCGATTCAAGACACGAAGGTTTTCTATAGTTTCTATATATAGATAAAAATGTGATTTTTGTATTTAAAACACGAATACCATTCAACACATGAATTTCTAATCAACGAATGAATATCGATTCAACACACGAAGGTTTTCTATAGTTTCTATATATAGATAAAAAATGTGATTTTTATATTTAAAACACGAATACCATTCAACACATGAATTTCTAATCAACGAATGAATATCGATTCAACACATGCAGGTTTTCTATTCAATGAATAAATATAGTTTCAGCAAATGAAAATAATTCAAACACATGAATATTATTCAAATTTCGGCAGCATAACGGTAGGGTAGTTAAAACCGGGACCGTCCCTAGTACGGCTCCTCGCTCTACCTTAAAACCTCGCGGTTTTTGACAATGGGGATCATGCATCTAGTTCGCACGCAGGCGGCATGTATATATTTATTTCATTTCCACAAACAAATCCTATGTGGTTTCAACCAAATATTTCTCAACCACAAACGGGTATTTTTCAACCACAATCAATCAATATCGACCACAAACAATCCCAAACAACCATTCACTATCAATCAATTTTCACACCAATCACAACCAATAAATATCGTTCATGGTTTGTGGACGAGGGGCGTATATATATATATATATATATTTATTTATAGCAATTCACTTATATTTCAACACATATATGATTTTTACAACGCATATATAACTTATACATCGAATGTACAACTTATACAATGCTTATACATGAGGTGTACAACGCTTATATAACCCATACATCGACTATATAATTTATACATCGTCGTTTTCCATATTGTTTATAAATTAGAAATCTCACATTGGGTTCCACTCCACCAAAAATAGCAGAAGGCTCAGAAAAATATGCGGTCTCCTCTAAAATGTAGAAGACGTCCTCACAATCACGATGTTTCCTGTTTCATCGAATTTCGTTAACGAACGAAAAAGATATGATTTTTCGAAGTTTGCAACACTTTAAAACTGTTGAAATCAGTTTAAAATAGATAAGCCATATACCTGTTTTTTTCTTCGAAACTAGGTTTTCGATTTTTGTCGAATCCGTGAATCGTGGTGAAGATCAGAGGGTGCGACGTGGAAGAGGGGGGCGTGGCGCTCTTGCCGATGGTCGGGACTTCAGATCCGATCGCCTCTGGCGATCTCGACGTCGACTGGAAGTCGATGACTTTGGAGGCGTCGTTCTCGACGCTGGCGAAGGGAGAGAGTGTGGGGGTTGGTCAGATTTGTAGCGGGGGAGGAGGCGGATCGGGTTTGTGTAGTGGCGGCGGCTCTGGGGGCCTGTAGCGGCGGCGATGTGGCCTGGAAGGCTCGAACGACGAGAATCGTCGGTCGCTGAAGAGAAAAGGGGTTTTTCGTTTTTTTATTTTTAAATTAATGAATGGAATTTCGTGATTGGTAGATATATTTTTATTCAAAAATTGGGGTTTTCTTAAACGAACTCAAAATCAATCCCAACGACTGTCGCCCCTAGCGTTTCACCCCCATTCCGAACACAATGGGATATGTTTCGTAGGCCCATTCGACTGTTTCAGTCAGTTTTCCTTCAAATTAAAATATAAAACATTCAATATTTAATTTGAACGTACATTTCAATTTGCCAGGGCCACAAACTGATTCGAAAAATTCCTGAAAAATAAATCTAGCTATGTTTTGACCATACGGTCCCAACAAAACTAGTTTCGTCGAATTCTGAGACTGTTTGCAAAAAGGCCCATTTCTGGTCGATCCAATTTAACTGTAATTGATCAAACACGTTTTCTTTTGCAACGCTCACATACTAGCTTCAAAAATTATGAAATTTGAAACCTAGCAATAACTTCACATCCCGGATCCAACAAAGGTGGTTTCGTTGAATTCCGAAGTCGTTTGCAAAATGAACAATTTCACGGCCTATATAAATTCCATAGCGACCTTTCTGAAAATTCATTCGGCCATAACTTTTGCTTTCCGCTATGAAAATTCGATTTTTCATATTCGTTAGAAAGGTATTCACTAACAGATTTAAATATATTTGGTTTCACTAAAATCCGTTTTGTTTTGCACCCGGTACAGTCCGACAAAGTTTGAATTCAATTTTTGAAACTACAGCGCCATTTCAAGCCTTGTTTATAATTATAATTAATTATATTCGTTTTCAATTGTCGATTCAACTCACTTTTAATCTCTATTATTTAAAATATTTATTTTAAATATTTAAAATCCATTATTTTAGCCAATTTAAAATTTTTATATTGGTTCAGATTTTCTGGGTCGTTACAATCTCCCCCACTTAAAACTTTTCGTCCCCGAAAAGGAACAAAGTCGAAAGTGGTTTGATAAATCTGCAATCACACAACATAACAACCAATCCAATTGTTTTCAACCTTTCAAAAATATACTAATCAATTTCTATACTCTTTTTAAAATCATTCAGACTATAGAACTTAAAAGTGCACATCCATGGAAAGAAAATAACAACAGAGTAGAGAATTAGATGGTAATGCAAAGTAGGGTAAATGTACCTTGCACCAGAGTCAATGAGAGATATCCACTCGGCATCTGGGATAAGCTTTCTGAATGCTCTCCTCAGTTTCCCAAGTACAATCTCGCGGATCTCCACTCCATTGCACTTTGACTAAGTGAACCTTCTTGTTCCTCAGCTCTTTGGTTTCTTTGCCGAAAATCTTTAGCGGCTCTCTTCTCACAGCTAATTCTGGAGTAATTTCAATATCCTGCTGAGCTTCTTCTTCGACGATCAAGTCTGGATCATGAACGTGCTTTCGAAGTTGAGATATGTGAAATACATCATGAACTCCAGGCAACCAATCAGGCAATTTGACCCTATAAGCGAGAGTCCCGATCCGTTCAAGAATAGGAAACAGACCAATGAATTTGGGCGCCAACTTTCCAGTTTTACCGAACCGGATTACTCCTCTCATCGGCGATACTTTCAAATATACATAGTCGCCAACAGCAAAGGATATATCTCTTCTCCTTCTATCGGCATAGCTCTTTTGTCGGCTTTGAGCGGCGAGTAATCGCTTCTTGATAAAATCGACTTTGTCGGCAGCTTCTCAAATCATATCAGGACCCAACACAAGTCTATTACCTGGTTCGACCCAACAAGCAGGGGATCGGCATGGTCTACCATACAATGCTTCGAATGGCGACATTGTCAGACTCGCCTGGTAGCTGTTGTTATAAGAGAATTCAGCTAAATGCAGATGGTCCTCCCATGATCCACCGAAATCTATAACACAAGCCCGCAATAGATCTTCTAAAATACGATTCACCCTTTCAGTCTGACCGTCTGTCTGAGGATGATAAGCGATGCTTAAGTTCAACTTTGTTCCCAGCTTGACTTGAAATGCTTCCCAGAATTTGCTAGTGAATATTGTATCTCTATCACTGACTATACTGAGCGGCACTCCATGCAGTCTAACTATTTCCCTGAAGTATATCTGCGCCAGACTCTGAGCAGTTCTATTTGATCTAATAGGTATGAAATGGGCGGTCTTCGTGAAGCGATCTACGATCACCCAAATACTGTCATTTCCTTTTCTGGTCCTAGGCAGACCATCAATGAAATCCATAGAAATATGTTCCCACTTCCAACCAGGAACTTCTAGTGGTTGTAACAATCCAGCTAGTTTCTGTTGGTCGCTCTTGACTAGCTGGCAAGTAGGGCATCGGCTGACATATAAAGAAATGTTCCTCTTCATCGACTTCCACCAGAAAATGCGTTTGATGTCATTATACATTTTGCTTACTCCCGGATGGATACTAAGTTTTGACTTGTGGCATTCATCCAGTACTTCCTTTCGAAGCTCAGGAATGTTAGGGACACAGATTCGACCTTTGAGCCTTAGAATTCCATCATTATCCACTTGAAAACTCGAGGGTTCGCCTTGTTGAATTATCTCTCTGATCTTCTGAATGAAGTGATCATCCTTCTGAAGAGCAGATATTTTATCTAGCAATGAAGTCGTGATAATAAAACTGGCGATCATCTCATTCTTTCGGCTTAACGCATCGGCCATGACATTGGCTTTCCCTGGAGTGTATATAATTTCAAAGTCATATGCTGCAAGAAACTCCAGCCAACGTTGCTGCCTCAGATTCAGGTTTCTGGGTGAACAGATACTTTAGCGACTGGTGATCTGTAAATAGTTCAAATATCTCACCCAGAAGATAGTGTCTCCAGATTTTCAAAACGAACACAATAGCCAATAACACAAGATCATGAGTTACGTAGTTCTTCTCGTGCGGCTTCAGTTGACGGCTAGCATAAGCAATCACTTGACCCCTTTGCATTTACACTGCGCCAAGGCCTTCTCTAGAAGCATCAGTCCAGACTTTCAAATCATGATTGCCATCGATGATGGTTAACATTGGAGCAGTCGTTAGTCTTAACTTTAGCTCTTCAAAAGCCTCCTCACTTTCTGGAGTCCATTTGAATTTAGAGTGCTTCTTTGTAAGCTTCGTTAAATGATCAGATATCTTCGAAAAGTTTTTAATGAACTTCCGGTAATAGCTAGCCAATCCGAGAAAACTGCGGACTTCAGTGGGGGTGCTGGGCTGTTTCCAATTTTGAATAGCCGTGATTTTACTTGGATCCACAGCGATTCCTTCTTTCGATACGACGTGGCCCAGAAATTTCACTTCATATTGCCAGAATATACATTTGAAAAACTTTGCTTTCAATACATTCCTTCTGAGGATTTCTAACACTTATTCCAAATGTTTTTCATGTTCGGCCTTTGATTTAGAGAAGATTAGAATATCGTCAATGAAAACCAGAACAAATTTATTCAAAACCCCTTTGAACACTCTATTCATCAGATCGACGAAGTAAGCTGGAACGTTACATAAGCCGAACGACATTACTAACCACTCGTAGAATAAGTCGGGACCTCTGAATGCTGTCATTGGAACACACTCTTCGGCAATTCGAAGTTGATGGAAGCCTGTAGCTAGGTCCATTCGTGAAAATACTTGTGCTCCATTTAATCGATCCAACAAATCATCAATCCACGACAATGGATATTTGTTCTTTATTGTCTGCTTGTTCAAATCACGATAATCCACACATAGACGTAGAGTACCGTCAGATTTTGGGACAAACACCACTGCTGCACCCCAATCAGAGAAACTAGGCCTGATCAGACCCTTCCATACGAGCTATCGTGTTTGATTGTCTAATTCCTCCTTCTCTTACAAGGACATTCTTCGAATAGCGTGAACTACCGGCCTTGCATTCGAAATCAAAGCGATCTTGAAATCTATTTCTCTCTGCGGAGGTAAGCGAACAACTTCCTCAAACACATCCGCATAATTCTTGACGACATGAATATCTTTCACTAGGTCGGGAATATTCTCTGTGATTTCAGAGATATTTTCTATTTGGGCTGGAGAAACATCGAGAGCTGCCCAGAAGTCTTTTCTATTAGATTTCTGACCTTTACACGGTATGGTTATATAACTCCCTGATTTAATCTTAGCTCTAACAACTCTCTCGGCGCATCTAACCTCTGCTTCATATTTGGTTAGCCAATCCAATCCCAGAATAAGATCGAATTCATTAAAATTCATAACGACAGAGATAGTAGGGAATTTATAGCAGGAAAAAGAGACAGGCACCCCACAAACCCAACTGAGACCGATAGAACCCCCAACTGGATTTTGGACAGTCATTGGTTCCTTGAGCTTCTTCAATTTTAAATCTAACTTCTTGACTGCACTCTTTGCAATAAAGCTTCGTGATGCGCCAGTATCAAATAGTACTTTAACTGGAATGTTTTTGACAGTCAGCGTGCCTTCTAAAACATCTGGCCTCTCTTGAGCAGGCGAAGATGCAGGCACTTCTGCCACTTCATTTACATATACTGTTCCAGGTTTTTTGAATAGCGGGCAGGCCTTTTAAAGATGACTCGACTGATGACATCCACCACATTTTCTATTCTCTTGAAATCCCTTCTTGGGTTGGAACTTATTCTTTCTTTGTTGGTTCCAAGATTTGCAACTTATCGCCAAATGTCCTTTCCTATTGTAGCTTGAGCACGTGGCGGTCGTTATTCGTTCATTCCCAGATTCAGCCCTTTTTCTCTTGGCACTGGGCTTCTTATTGACCTTCGATCTCGTACTGGCTTCAGGAATATCAGTTTCCGAATCTACTTTGTCTCTAGAACTGACTTCTTCTTCGTCGCGTAACATTCCTTTCTTATGGAGATCTTCATACTGATAAGCCATGTATATCATTTCAGAGAAAGGAAGTTTTACATTCCTCAGTACACTATTCTGATATCTCCTTTGCAGGCCATGAATAAATCTCAGATTTTTCCTCTTTGGATCTTGAATTAGATGAGGAGCAAAGTGAGCAAGTTCGTTGAATTTCTTATGATATTCTGGGATGGTCATATCACCTTGTATTAGATAAGAAAATTCATCACATAATCGCTCTGTCGCTTCAGGAGGAGTAAATCTTTCTAGGAAAATCACTTTGAATCTGTCCCAGGTGATATCACCTTCTGGATTATCTTTGATGATCGGTTCCCACCAGATTAAAGCTTCTTCTTTAAGCGCCCAAGATGCTACTAACCGTTTTTGGTCATCTCTCAGCTGGATACGCTCAAATATTCTTTCTGCAGAGCTCACCCAAGCTTGAGTTTGAATAATAGATTCATTGCCCGAGAATTGTGCTCCGTTCAGATTTCGATATCTCTTTAATAGATCCTCTAGATCGGGTTCTGCATTTCTCCTGTTTCTGACACTCATTTTTCTTGTACTTGTGCAAATAGCAGATCAAGTGTCAGGTCACAGAAAGGGTATTTTAAAACATAGAAACATATACTTTAAATGTAGATGTGTCTATCGAGGTGTAATTTCATTCTGTTTTACTCATACTAGGATATTGCTGATCCTATATGTATAGAGTTACCCATCCTAGAACACTACTGGTTCTATTTCTGACGAGTTCGTTCAAATGTTATATTCCAGAACTAAGCTTAACCAAAGCTCTGATACCAAATGAGACGACCCCAAACCCTATACTGACGGTGGCAAGGGTAATCCATGGAATATAACACAGAAACAGATAACAGCAGAACAGAATTAAATAAATACACCAGATAATGAAAAATAGAATATACTGGATAAAAGTAATCATCAGAGTTACGCAGTATATAGGATCTTACTTAGTACAAACACAGTTCAGCTATACATAAATGTCTACAGCAGAAATAAACAAAAATATGTACAATAGGAGCTGAACAACATAAAAAGAGATAAATAATAGAATCCATCTTCAGCTCCAGCTATCCAGAAAGAACCAGCTAAACCTGAATACAAGGCTGCCCGTGTAGAAAAAGGGGCACCCAAGTTTGAACGTGAAACAAACTACGAGTCAGTCATGGGACTGGTATGAGAAATTTACTCAACACATATATAATATGGCTAATCACAGGACCACGCCACTTTCGTGGAACGAGTTTACTCCATTGGATTGCCAGTGCTTTAAAACAAATCTTTCTTTTAAACATCGCTATGCTTTTTATAAAAAGGAAGCCGTTATAAGACTCAGTTCCCATCACACAATGCAACGCAAACCGGAGGATAGAGTTTTTACCTTATAACGGCCAAAATATGCTTGATACGAATAAAACAAAGGCATTTGATATTATTGCTAGTGTTTATATGTTTTGAAAACAATTTCAAATCATAACTATCAATCATAGACGGCATGGGTACCATATATCATGTCGCCATATATATATATATACAATCAAAACCGCACAGTCGCGTATTTGGAAATTGGATTTCCATCATGAACCAAGGCAAAAGATAGTCCTTACCGAATTCGAGACGCTCTAGCCCGCCCCTCAGGATCAGAGCTCGAGTGACCCTTGGATCGTCAGGGCCGGTCCACCGATGTGGATTAAAATTCCTGAACACTGCGTTTCCCACCCTTTGGGGTGTAAATGAGCCAATGAATGGCTCCATCGGACCCGGATCGTCCGATCTAACCGAGGCGCCTCGCAACAGCAACAACCACACATGTGAAAAGTATATAAATGTCAGGGCTGGTAGGTCACTGACACCACCCTAGCTAGAAAGATACGCAGGTCCTCCCTGATGTCCTCTCCCGTTTCTGGTTCATACCGGGGTGTGAGGCTCGCGATTTTACATTATACACAAAGCTTCGCCACACGGGCGGTGCTTTGATCATCACCACAAGACTTTGCTTTTCAACAGAAGCCCTGATCACTGCATCTTAGCATGCCACACAGGCAATTCATGCCATGCGACTGATGTCCATCGATATACAACCTCTAAGCTCGTGCGTTTCAGAGTAGGGCGTTAAGCAAAAGAATAAATTCTTCACCGCCAAACAGATGCATACTTAATAGAGATCAATCAACACAGAATAAAATCCAATGTCAGACACACAGTCCATTTACAAGTCCGTTCTGAGTCTGAACGAAACAGGAGGCACTAAATACCTCGCAAACCCATCGATCACCACATACGTCTGGACGATCACCACTCATTATCCATATTTCGAGATGCCTCCCAATCAGGACCTCGGTTACCATCCAAACGAGGTGAAGGTCTCCGGTCTTCGACCATCATCTTCATCTTCGATTTATTATCGTCGATTCAGTTATTTAGAATGGGGAAAAAACCCAGTCTTTCTGAGCAACTCGCGTATATAATAAACAAGTGCAACTCTAACATATACACGCATCATTTCAATTCATTAGTCACTAACCGTCAATCAGTAAGAGAACGATTTCCCAAATATTAACCCCGAAGGCCGAAACCAACATCAGATCAACACCCAGGAAACCATTCAACTTAGCCAAACTTCAGATAATTTCTAAATCACATCCATATTGTTTATAATATTTTATAACGATTTATCGCTATTTTTATTTATTTTAAAATAGCCATTTTATTCAAAACGACGCTTCGGGCCATAACGCGGCCGTGGCGCTGTTTTTCTTCAGATTTGATTTACACATATCTGAAAATCTAACCGTTGGATCTTTACAAAATTTACATCATTAGAAAGATCTTTTCAACACGAATCCAACTGTTATAGTTTCGGGAAAATCCGATGGTCGGATCTCCCGGTACAATCGTTTGAAGTTTCGATTTCAAAATACGAACTGCAGCGTCGTTATTCGATTAAATATAATTATATATATATATAATCGATTCTGGCGCTGTTTTTCTTCAGATTTGAATTAAACATTCCAGACAATCCAACCGTTGGATTTTTACAAAGTTGGTGCCTTGGAGAGATTTTTCCAAAGCGAATCCAACGGTTGGGATTTCAGGAAAATCCGATGGTCGGATCTCCTGGTATAATCGCTTGAAATCACAGTTTCAAAACACGAACTGCACGTCCATGTTTCGTTTTAATTTTATTTATATTTATATATCTATATAAATATAGTTCATTCAACAATTTCAATATCGTTTTCACTTCAAATATTTCACTAACGCCTTTAAATTTTGGAAAATTTCGCCATAACCTCCTTTATACGGGAGGGGCTGGGAAAATTCCCAAATAGCCACACGGGCGTCTCATGTTGAAAAGAAAAGAAAAAGCCAAGCGGCTAGCCGACAGGCTCATAAAATCATCACCCAAACAAAACAGTAAATGTGTACCTATTTGTCGGGCACAAAATTTTATTCTTCTTCTCTAGCCCCTTTGCCATAACCTGTTCAATAAATATGCATGTACATATATATGGTTCTTATCACTTATCATTTTCCATTCAACTTCATATTTGATTCCATTTGGTTTTAAAAACACCACTCATTCTATTGTTGCATGCATAGGCAAAAATCATATCATTAGCTAATTAATGAATATTTCAACTTATGCATATTTATTTGAACGAGTTGCTATTTTTAACACTTCACATTTCATAACATATAATAGAAACGTGATTTTTATTGTAAAACAATTCATTTCCAAAACACTATTATTTTATATAGTGTATATAAGTGATAAAAATTGGATTTTTATTGTAAAACAATTTCTTTTAAAACAAGGTCATTTTACATAGCTCATATAGACGATAAAAAGGTGATTTTTATTATAAAACAATTTATTTCAAAAGGTGAATACCATTCAACACATGAATTTCAATTCAACGAATGAATATCGATTCAACACATGAAGGTTTTCTATAGTTTCTATATATAGATAAAAATGTGATTTTTATATTTAAAACACGAATACCATTCAATACATGAATTTCTAATCAACGAATGAATATCGATTCAACACATGAAGGTTTTCTATAGTTTCTATATATAGAGAAAAATGTGATTTTTGTATTTAAAACACGAATACCATTCAACACATGAATTTCTAATCAACGAATGAATATCGATTCAACACATGAAGGTTTTCTATAGTTTCTATATATAGATAAAAAATGTGATTTTTATATTTAAAACACGAATACCATTCAACACATGAATTTCTAATCAACGAATGAATATCAATTCAACACATGAAGGTTTTCTATTCAATGAATAAATATAGTTTCAACAAATGAAAATAATTCAAGCACAAGAATATTATTCAAAATTTCGGCAGCATAACGGCAGGGTAGTTAAAACCAGGACCGTCCCTAGTACGGCTCCTCGCTCTACCTAAAAACCTCGCTGTTTTTGACAATGGGGATCATGCATCTAGTTCGCACGCAGGCGGCATGTATATATTTATTTCATTTCCACAAACTAATCCTATGTGGTTTCAACCAAATATTTCTCAACCACAAACGGGTATTTTTTAACCACAATCAATCAATATCGACCACAAACAATACCAAACAACCATTCACTATCAATCAATTTTCACACCAATCACAACCAATAAATATCGTCCATGGTTTGTGGACGAGGGGCGTATATATATATATTTATATATAGAAATTCACTTCTGTTTCAACACATATATAATTTTTACAACGCATATATAACTTATACATCGAACGTACAACTTATACAACGCTTATACATGAGGTGTACAACGCTTATATAACCCATACATCGACTATATAATTTATACATCATCGTTTTCCATATTGTTTATAAATTAGAAATCTCACATTGGGTTCCACTCCACCAAAAATAGCAGAAGGCTCAGAAAAATATGCGGTCTCTTCTAAAATGTAGAAGACGTCCTCACGATCACGATGTTTCCTGTTTTATCGAATTTCGTTAAAGAACGAAAAAGATATGATTTTTCGAAGTTTGCAACACTTTAAAACTGTTGAAATCAGTTTAAAATAGATTAGCCGTATACCTGTTTTTTTCTTCGAAACTAGGTTTTCGATTTTTGTCGAATCCGTGAATCGTGGTGAAGATCAAAGGGTGCGACGTGGAAGAGGGGGGCGTGGCGCTCTTGGCGATGGTCGGGACTTCAGATCCGATCGCCTCTGGCGATCTCGGCGTCGACTGGAAGTCGACGACTTTGGAGGCGTCGTTCTCGACGCTGGCGAAGGGAAAGAGGGTGGGGGTTGGTCGGATTTGTAGCGGGAAGGAGGCGGATCGGGTTTGGGTGGTGGCGGCGGCTCTGGTGGCCTGTAGCGGCAGCGATGTGGCCTGGAAGGCTCGAACGACGAGAACCGTCGGTCGCTGAAGAGAAAAGGGATTTTTCGTTTTTTTTATTTTTAAATTAATGAATGGAATTTTGTGATTGGTCAATATATATTTATTCAAAAATTGGGGTTTTCTTAAACGAACTCGAAATCAATCCCAACGACTGTCGCCCCTAGCGTTTTACCCCCTTTCCGAACACAATGGGATATGTTTCGTAGGCCCATTCGACTGTTTTAGTTAGTTTTCCTTCAAATTAAAATATAAAACATCCAATATTTAATTTGAACCTACATTTCAATTTGCCAGGGCCACAAACTGATTCGAAAAATTCCAGAAAAACAAATCTAGCTATGTTTTGACCATACGGTCCCGACAAAACTAGTTTCGTCGAATTCTGAGACTGTTTGCAAAAAGGCCCATTTCTGGTCGATCCAATTTAACTGTAATTGATCAAACACGTTTTCTTTTGCTATGCTCACATACTAGCTTCAAAAATTATGAAATTTGAAACCTAGCAATAACTTCGCATCCCGGATCCAACAAAAGTGTTTTCGTCGAATTCCGAGGTCGTTTGCAAAATGGCCAATTTCACGGCCTATATAAATTTCATAGCGACCTTTCTGAAAATTCATTCGGCCATAACTTTTGCTTTCCGCTATGATAATTCAATTTTTCAGATTCGTTAGAAAGGTATTCACTAACAGATTTAAATATTTTTGGTTTCACTAAAATCTGTTTTGTTTTACACCCGGTACAGTCCGACAAAGTTCGAATTCAATTTTTGAAACTGCAGCGCCATTTCAAGCCTTGTTTATAATTATAATTAATTATATTCGTTTTCAATTGTCGATTCAACTCACTTTTAATCTCTATTATTTAAAATATTTATTTTAAATATTTAAAATCCATTATTTTAGCCAATTTAAAATTTTTAAATTGGTTCAGATTTTCTGGGTCGTTACAACTTCTCATTAATTTTCCTTGCCTGTTTTACTCTTGACTCATTCTAATTTGGAGTACTTGCATCTCAGCCACCATTTGCAGTAGATACTCCATTTTTTTCTTCGATTTTGATCACCCTAGAAAGCGTAGATCATTGAAATGGACCCTCGGATGGTCCAGCGTATGAATCAGAGTTGTTTTGAGTATTTGGATTAGTGGAGGCCATTGTAATTTTTATTTTAGAGTTTTTACAGAGAAGAAGAATGAAAATGAAGAAGAAAAGTCGAATTAAAATATTTAAATAGTTGGAATAACTAACTTTTGATGGGAATTAAATTTTAAAATTTTGAAAGTTATATGTCGACATACCAAAAAATTTATGTCGACATAGTCTTGTTTTAAATTTCATTATTTTGATTCCTTATTTCATTTTTATATATACTATTATTTAATTATTCTAACTCACTTAATGAACATATACCTAATTCTCTCCTAAATTTAGTGAATGCTACTATATTTAATGGTTTAGTTAATATATCTGCAACTTGTTTATCTGATTCTATAAATTCGAGTGAAATATTTCCTTTACTTACATTATCTCTTAGAAAATGGTGTCTCACATCTATATGTTTAGTTCTCAAATGATGAGTTGGATTTTTAGAAATATTTATAGCACTTGTATTATCGTAGTATATAGGTGACTTATTTTTACTTAAACCAAAATCATTTTAAGTTTGTTGCATATATATTACTTGTGAACAAGCCAAAGCAGTAGATATATATTCTGCTTCAGTTGTTGATAAAGATACAATATTTTGCTTTTTACTGAACCATGATACAAGGGAATGTCCTAGAAAGTGACATGTTCCACTAGTACTTTTACGATCGGATTTACATCCCGCATAGTCAGCGTCACCGTACGAAACTAAATCGAATGAATCATTCTTAGGATAAAATAATCCAAAATCTGACGTATGCTTTACATATCTCAGAATATGTTTTACGGATGTTAAATGAGTTTCCTTAGGTTGTGATTGATATCTTGCACAGAGACATACACTATGCATTATATCTGCTCTACTAGCGGTTGTATATAATAATGATCCCATCATTCCTCTATATAGTTTTGATCAACGTCTTTTGATGTGTCATCTTTGCTTAAAGAAATATTAGTTGCCATAGGTGTTGGTCTTCCATTTGTTGTTGTTAGATTATATTTATTAATTAAATCTCTTGCATATTTCTCTTGATTAATAAATATTCCGTTCTTTAATTGTCGAATTTGTAAACCTAAGAAAAATGATAATTCTCTCATATGACTCATTTCAAATTCTTTGGTCATAATATCTAAAAATTCTTTGTTCATTTTTTCATTTGTTGAACCAAAGATTATATCATCAATATATATTTGTACTAGTTGTATATCTTTGTTATTCTTCTTGATAAACAAAGAATTATCTAATTTACCTATTTCAAATTTTGATTGTAATACATAATTTCGTAATCTATCGTACCAAGCCCTAGAGGCCTGTTTTAATCCATATAACGCTTTCTTCAGTTTATATATGTGATCTGGTAATTTTTCATCTTCAAATAGTGGTGGTTGTCTACATATACGTCTTCCTTGACAAATACATTTAAAAAAGCACTCTTGACATCCATTTGATATAATTTGAAATTATTATAGTTTGCAAAAGCTAGTAAAATTCTAATAGCCTCTATTCTTACTACTGGGGAAAAAGTTTCATCGTAATCTATTCCTTCTTCTTGAGTACAACCTTGTGCTACTTGTCGTGCCTTATTTCTTACTACCTCACCATTTTCGTTCATCTTATTTTTATAGACCCATTTGGTTCCTATTATTGTTTTATCCTCCGGTCTAGGAACAAGTTCCCATACTTCATTCCTAGTAAACTGATTCAGTTCTTCTTGAATTGCAAGTATCCGTGAATCATCGGAAGAAGCTTCATTTGGATTTTGGG
Source organism: Allium sativum (assembly GCA_030737875.1). Classification (NCBI taxonomy): domain Eukaryota; kingdom Viridiplantae; phylum Streptophyta; class Magnoliopsida; order Asparagales; family Amaryllidaceae; genus Allium; species Allium sativum. The sequence continues at coordinate 793,295,846 of CM060924.1, forward strand.
TTCGATAGTTGATATAAATGCAGTATTACTCATAATATTTAATTGATTACGAGTTCTAACAACGAATTCAATATCTCCTAAGATATTTTCTATAGGATGGTGTCTAAGCAATCTCATTCTTTTATTTGGTTGATTATCTTCATAGTTTATTTCGTTAGATTCATTTTCATAATCGTCTTTATTGCTTTGAGTTATACTTTTCGTCGAAAGATACATTTAATGTTTCTTCTATAGTGTTGGTTCGAGTATTGAAAACTCTATAAGCCTTGCTTCTTTCTGAATATCCAATAAAAATTCCTTTATCGGATTTTGAATCAAATTTGTCTAAATTATCCTTTGTATTAAGTATAAAACATTTACTTACAAATATTTTAAAATATGATACTTTTGATTTCTTGTTATACAAAAGTTCATATGGTGTTTTATGAGTTAAAGGTCTAATTGAAATTCTATTAATAATATAACAAGCTGTTGCGACTGCCTCAGCCCAAAAATTCCTTGGTAAATTACTATCGGATAACACAGTTCTTGCACATTCTTTGTATCATTCTATTCTTACGTTCAACTACTCCGTTTTGTTGAGGAGTCTTGGAATTGAAAAATTGTGGGTTATTCCTTTTTATTAGAATATTTTTCAAAATTCTCATTTTCGAATTCTCCATCATGATCACTACGTATTATTTTAATTTTTAGTGATAATAAATTTTGAATCCTTTTAGAAAAAGTTTTTAAATTGATCGAATGCATCACTTTTATTTTTAAGAAACAAAGTCCAAGTGAATCTAGAAAAAACGTCAACTATTACATACACATAGCAGTTATGATTTATTGATTGAACTTGGGATTGACCAAATAAATCCATGTGTATTAACTCTAATGGTTTTGAAGTAGTAATTTCTTCTTTTGATTTAAATGAACTCTTCTTTAATTTTTCGAATTGACAAGCGTCGCATAAGCTATTAACTTTAAATTTCATTTTGGGTAATCCTCTAACTGAATCCAACTTAGAAATTCCAGAAATATGTTTGAAATTTGTATGACCGAATCTCTTATGCCAGATCCAGGGATCACTTGTATTGGCCATAAGACATAAATTATCGTTGGAGATTTTCATGCTTAATATATAGATATTTTTCTTTCTATCTCCTTCGAATATAACTTTTGAATTCCTATCTTCTATGAAACATTTATTCTTTTCAAAATTTATTTTATAACCTTTACCACAAAGTTGACTTATACTTAGTAAGTTGTGTTTTAAATTCCTAACTAATAAAACATCAGAAATAGTAGGAGTTTCAGAATTATCGACATTGCCTATTCCAATGATGTATCCTTTAGAATTATCTCTGAAGTTCACCAATCCACCATCTTCATACTTCAGATTTTCGACTAGTTCTGGATTTCCAGTCATCTGCCTCGAACTGCCACTATCCAGTATCCATTTGTCCTTTTTCATTTCCACCAATTGATTTCCAAAATTTGAATTTTCAACATCCATGTAACACACCAGTTCAAGATTTGAATTTCCAACAGCCATCTTTTCAGAATTTGAATTGCCAATAGCCACTTTAACCATCTTTTCAACTTTTGAATTTTCAACATTCATAGAACTCATCCTTTTCTGAATTGAACAATATTTCAGTAGATCACATGCTTCTTTAACATTATTATATGCATACTTTTTCATTATTGATGCAATGCATGAATTGACACTAGTATTAACAAAGGTTCCAAAATTTGCCATTTTACCAAAATTACCAAAAAATCAGATTATGAACTTTTGAAAGACCTTGCTCTGATACCAATTGTTAGGGAATGCGGAATGGATCATTAAGGCAAAGCAAACACTAGAGGGGGGGGGGGGGTGAATAGTGTTTGTAAGAATTTAAACAAAATCTAAAACTGATGTGAACTACGAGATGAATCAAACGACACAAACACAATTGTAGACACAGATTCAAACACAAATGCAAAATATACAGAAATAAAGATGCAGAAAAGGAAAGAACACACCGGATTTTATACTAGTTAGGACTGCTCCTACATCCAGTCCTGCACAACGCTGGGTTGCACAGAGTTTTATTACTATTTCCAATAGTCAAGTACAACTTCCTTGATTTCACGGCTCATAAGGACACACCGATTCCTACTTCCCTGATTTCACAGCTACAGGGACACACCGATTCCTACTTCCCTGATTTCACGGCTACAAGGACACACCGATTCCTACTTCCTTGATTTCATGGCTACAAGGAAACACTGATTCCTATTTTACTCAATTCAAACAATTACAAACAGCCCTATAACTCTTCAATAGCACTTGATTCAGAGAGTAGAGAGTGTAGAGAGAAGAAGTTTGATTAAAACGGAATTGAATTCGGCAGAGTATAAGTGTAAAAACCATAAAAATGATTAAGAATAATGGTGTAGAGAAAGAGGATGAAGTTAGAGAAGAAGAGATAATAAAAAATTCAGTTTTAACCTCTTTTTATAGAGTATGAAAGGTTGCAACGGTTCTGAATCGTTTCAAATAGTGAAAAACACTTTTTTTAAAATTGGAAAAAGTGACAGTTATATGTCGACATAGTGTTTTTGGTATGTCGACATACCCTTGTGTATTTTTGATTTTCAAATCATTTTCCAAGTGTTTTGATATGAAAATAATTCTGGAAATTCTTGAGTAAAAATTTAGTGTTGTAACTTAATATTGTATGATAGGAAAACATATGAAAACATAAATTTAAACTATACAAATATATTTATAAAATTATAAGGTTTTAAACTATATAAATATAAAGTATAAGGATATTAATATAAAGTATAACAATATATAAATCTTAAGTTTGAAAAACAAAGAAGAATAATAAAATAAAAGTAGAAAACAAATAGAAAAATAAAATAGAGAGGATTGAGGATAGAATTGAAAATCAGAATTTGAAAATTAGAATTTGAATTTGAACCTGGAGTGCTATTTAGTGTCTTACAAAATCTATACTCTATAACTATATTAATCTTGAACTCTTGAAATATTGATTACACATGAGTCTTGAAATTTCTCTGATCTTTGAATCACTATCATCTTTAAAACTCTTTAAAACTTTAGAGTCTTCAGTGATATTTCTTTTATATAATTCCTGCATATATATATTCTATACAAAAATTGTTAGTATATATTTTATAATCAATGATAATTGAAATAAGGTTGTTGTCATCAAAACTCCATTCTCCAACATTTTCTTATTTCCAAACACTTGGTTTATTTCAAATTTCTTTACTTTGGAATTAGAAACTTATTAACGCCTCCTTTATATTTGTGGCTATTCCATTTATAATGTCATTCGAAACTTATTAACTTATTAATGCCTTCTTACTGATTATTCACGTGGATTAATTTATGGTCATTCTATTTATAACGCACAAAACCATCAGACTTTTCTCTTTATATATATATATTTGTTTCTTTCTTTCCCATTCATTATTTCCTATCACTTATTTAATTCCCACCGTAATCACAACAACTTCCATTTTCTTTAAATCCATTGCCTTATTTTTCCTCAATTTCCGTTCAAATTTGTTTCATTCCCAAACGCATGGTCCCGCTGAAAAATAAATGCAAAACTGCAATTGTTGGTATATACGTTAAAATATATAAAACAATACCATATAAAAGTTGATCCATTCTTTTATTTTGGGCAAAGCCGACGGAGGTTAAATGGCCCCATACCATTTTATTGATATACCAAAGACGAATACAGAGGTGTACAAAGATATAAACAACAACAAAAAAGAGCGCTACAGAGGAAACATGGCATACCAATGTCTAACAGGCTACGACAAAAACACATATATACAGAAGCAAGCAGAGCGCTTAGCCAAAAATACCAGGATCATATGTAAATTTGAGGTATTTCAGTCCTTCCCGGATGTCGTGCCATACGAACTGCTTCCACTGCCCATTATTCATGCTACTAGCAGCATCAAAAATTCGCACATTGCGTTGGCGCCATACGTTATTGATTATTATTTTTAATACATAGCAGAAAATCCTTGCACGCAGATGTTTGCCTCTGACTTTGTTGTAGATTCCATCCCATTCACCTGTGCTCGTGTTGTATGCAGTATAATCCTCTAGTTGAATTAGAGCTTCATTCCATATTTTGTTCGTTACATAACAGTCAAAGAACAAGTGACAAAGACTCTCATCAAAATTGTTACAAAAGACACATCTTCTATCCGGAGTCATACCAAACTTGGCGAGCTTATCCTTAGTGAGTAACGCCCCAACAGTAATTTTCCACATAGATAGATTCTCCTTAGCATTGTTATCCCGTCTCCACACGGCCTTGTGCCATCTGCATATTGACATAAGTGAAGCACAAAGAAAATTATAATACATACTCTTTATTCGAAACAGATCACCTTTGAAGTTCTAGTTGACAGGCGAGTTGCTGAAGCCAGAAGAGTTAGCTGCCAAAATCTTTTGCCAAAGAATCCTGACATTATGACTACCGAAGGATGGGTGAGTTGATCCATTCTTTTATTCCCTCTGCAAATTCATTTCACCCTTTTCTTTGTCCACCAGTGTTCTCCTTTCCCCATCACAAACCCACAAATTCCTAAACCCATTTTCTTCTTCACACACAAAAATAACTTGTGAGTCTTCCCCATCGTGAACCCTACTCCATCCCACCACCCACAAATCATTTTGCCTGAGCATGTCGAACCCCTGCCATCCTCCTCCCTGTCTTCCAAATCAACGCCCCAATAGCCGCAACCCTCCACTATATATATATAATTTATAAACTAGTATATGTTGTGCTTTCTGTTGCAAGTTCCAGTTCATATGGTTTGTTCTTTTTGCTTGTTCTCTTTGTTTTGGGTTCTAAATATTACATACAAGTGCAGTTTTGGTTGCAAAGTCTCATATATATAAATATATAAGATTTGGTTATTTTTGTCTTTGTAGAATATGAAAAATAGATGCAATGTTTTGATTACCAGTTTTGATGAACTTATATATGTATGTTCTTAGACTTGCTAAAACAAATAAATAAAAAGTATGAAGCTTTTCAGCTTGTGTATTTATATAGTTTGAATACAATATGGGGATTTCTTTTTGAATATAAAGATTTGATATTTATGTATACACTTCCGTTTTGAAGTTTCCGGATCTCATGCTTTAAATATAAAGATTTCCATTTTGAAGATAAGATGTATGCGTTACTTCCAGTGTGTGTACATGCATAGTTTGAATGTATTTACAGGTTTAGAAAAATTATATGTCTGGAAAATTTAATGGTTTTGAAAAATGTATATACATATATATGTTATTTACAAAACTTGAAAAAATATATTATATATAGATTTTGAAATTTTAAGTTTTGTAATTTTAATATTTTGAATATATAGCGTGTGCGGATATATGTGTGTGTGCGTGAGTCTCTTATCGTGTTCATGCGTGAGTTATGATAGTTGTGTGCATGAGTTTGGTTTTGTGTTGATTGTGCTTTGCGTACATGGCATGTGATGCATTGGGTGGATTTGCTGAAACTAAACTTGGGGTTTCTTGTTTGTCACAAAGAAGCTCTTGCATAAAAAAGAATAATAATAATAATAAGTTTTTCTGTCAAGAGTTTTTTTTTTATTATTTCTTTTAGGTCTTGTGTGCGTGATTTATGTGTTTGTGTTTCGTGTGTGAGTAGTGTGTGTTTTCATATTTAAATATACAAGGTTTTGTGAAAGGTGAAAGAGTGTTATTTTTCTTTTGTGTTTTCTTCGTGTATGCTTATGTGTTTTATATATAAATATATAGCTTACTGTGTGTGTTTAGATGTTCGAGTGCTGTGTTCATATTTTTATGTGTGTGTTTATATATGTAATTTATAATGAACATATATATAGTAATATAATGGTTTTAGGGTGTATATATATTTTATAATATATAAAGCTTTGGATGTATTTATATAATTTATAATATATATGTTATAGTTTTATTTTGCGTTGTGTGTTTGCAGTGTGCATTGAATTTTAAATAAATAAATATATGTTATAAATTTATTGTGTGTTTATGTATATAGAAATATTTATATAATATTTTACAAAAGAGTTTTGTGTTTATTTTTATTTTGTCAAATTTAATTTGGGTTTGAGTTCCGAAACCGTTCCAAAACCCAATACCGTACCGTCCAAAACTCAATTGTTATACCTATCCATTGAGACATTCCCTAACCTACTCTTATTAAAATAAACAAATATTGAGTGATCATCTAGTTGAATATATTCTCAATCGTGCCTGGAAGTCGTCTGTTTATTCTGTGTCAATTCTTCTATTGTCTCCATTTATGCGCTACGAAAGGTGAGTTTATCTCACACTTAACCTACATTGTTTCAAGGTTGTTAGATCAACATAAAGGAATTGTTATGAAATGCATAGGACTGCTGATAGAAATTGTTTTATTTGATATGCGTACACAATTCATATACGACATGATGATATTCATATGCCACGTAGGCGCACTGATAATATATGATTTGTGACGTAACGATATTAATGCTATGAATAATCTATAGTGTTTATCTATGCTGTTGATTCCCCTAGTTTAGGAAAAATCACTAAGGGTTGAAATGATCCATACCCGAATGGACATTAGATTAGGAAAAATCGTTATGGGTTGAAATGATAGACCTGAATGATTTTATTGAATTTGGGATTGCGGGTTGAAATGATAAACCCGTAGAAATGTTATAAATTGCGGATTGAAATGATAATTATCCTTATCCTTATCACTTGACCATAGGGTAGAAAACTATACACGGACACCGCTGGTCATGCTTCGTAGAAAAATGATTTTGAAATTTGATTTTTAAATAATAACCTAAGATTTTATATTTCAAAGATTTTAAAACTTAAGTTTTTAAAATTTTAAATTATGTGTTTTAAAATGATTTTTTTGAGTAAATATGGATTTAAATATTTATTTAAAGATTTTTTACTTATAATTTTATATATTTTAAACCATATAATTTAATCATATAATTATTTTAAACTTTTATATTATAGTAAATATTTCTTTTAAACCTATTTTAAAACTTATTTTTGTATATATTTTATAATCTTTAATAATAAAAACAAAGGATAGGTTGAGATTGGTGATTTAAATTCGAGATTTAAAGATTTGAATTTATATAACTATATTTGACTTAACGAATGGACTTAGATAAGACACGAAATTGAATTCGAATTGATACGAACTTTTAGTAGAGATGAATTTGAGTTGGTTTAAAATACCAACTTGTAAGAGATGAACTTGAATTGTGTAATTATTTTGAAATTGAACTTGAAAATTTAAGGAATGAATTTGAACCTATAACGGATATGAAATGAATTTGATTTTAAATCAACTAAATGCGATTTTTAATTGACTTAAATATTGAACTTTATAGGAAATGAACATGAATTGCATAATTGATTTGAATTTGAATTTATAATTGATATGAATATATGAATTCGATTATAAATTGACTGAATATGAATTGAAACGATTTTATATATGGAATTGATTCATAAACTGCTTGGTTTGAATTAAAGAAATTTCTTAAATCAATTTATTTCAAGATATGATTTTATAAAATGGCCACGGTGTGAAAAATGTAAACGTTTGGTTGCTGAAGAGACCGGGATCGGTTATTGTCATACTGTCTGCCAATACCGAAAACCACTTTAACAGCTGTATACGCGGTGGAGATCCAGAATGAAGTAGGTTGATTTGGAAGCGATTATTGGAGTTGAAGAAAGAGAACGATGATGGATATCCTTGACCTTCGAGTCATAATTAAAATGACTAAAACAGGGCTATACAGGACCAAATGGCGTTAGCTACCTCCATCGGCAACACTTCTTCCTTTATTACTATAGTCCCTCGATTTGATTGATTTGATTTGATACAAATCCTTGATTTGGGAGTGTTGTTCGAGGTGGGTGGTGGTAGTCGCGGCTATGTGTTACCACCAGTCCGAGCGTGCAACTAGTATATTCCTACTCTGGATATTCCTTGTGTGCCTTGTCATATTATCCTGATCGAGACCCCTACGATTTGATTTGTACCATACCTATGGAGTGCCCTCTGATAGCCACTATGTTACTGTGGACTTTACGGTATCTTTATAGACTACGGTATTATAAACGGTGTAAGGGTAATAATGGTAATCCCGCTTACGCTATTTTAGTATGTTATATTTAGTCATAGACACTATTATACTAGCGTATTGTATTATATGATATTAATTTAACGGATCCATAGAGGATGGTGATCCCAAACATTCTTTAAGTTACCGATGCATTTCATTGAACACTTCATTTGAGTTGATTTACTTCCTTGAGAATGTTAGTCCTGATCCGAGTTGTTTTGTTTTGCATTATTGCTCAGGTCAGATCGAGTATTGCAGTGTTGAGATTTCACCTTTTGAAGCTGGAGACTGTTGAAGACATCACCTCTATATGTTGTTTCTGGTTATTTCCCCTTTGTATTATAAATTCTTGTATTTAGACTTCAGTTGTATTTAATTTTGTATTTATGATATTATGTATAAATCTTGATTTTTATTTAGTAGCTTAATGAACTACTATTGTATAATTATTTATTCCGCTGCGAGATATTCTGTTTTTTCTGTGTCTATGATTCTGTGATTTATTCTATTTACCTCAGAAGCTAATAACATTCTGTCATTTCGAACGGTTCGAGTTGGTTAAAATACCAGCTCGAAGTGGACGAAAGATGGTATGTTACATTTGGTATCAGAGCTTGTTTCTGTTGTGCGTGATAAGGGGTTCTCGCCTTGTGATCTGTGGCAGAGCATTGACTCTTACCCCTACACGTCCCGGTTGGGGTTGGTTGTTGCAGTCGAGAGGCTGGCCATAAAACTAGTGTCTGAGGTACCAACGGTAGCCATCTTTGGACAGACACCGTAGTTGGTATTAGAGCTAGTTAGAGAATGTGATAGGGGGTTCTGCTTGGGTGTTTGTTGCTAGCAGGAGACTCTTACCCCTAAACATCCCAATGGAAGATTGGGTTGGTTGTTGCAGTCGAGAGGCTGACCGTAAAATTAGTTCTGAGGCATCACTGTATGTCTTGGTGGGAGGTTAGCCCACTGCCTGATGGTTGCAAAGCCTAGGGTCATTACATTTGGTATCAGAGCGTTGGTTTATAAAAGCTTTAGCCTACGTGGTAAAGGCTCATTAGAGATAGGGTAGTAATACCATAGAATGAATGGAACTAGTCGTAGAATCCTTCTTGAGAGAGCGTATTTTGAAAGTATAAATGGTTTTAAAATGTTTTAAACAAATATTTTTAGATATAGTTTTTGTTTAATATTTAAATCTTTTATGAAATTTCCTTTCTAATTGAGTCCATCTTCCTTCATAGATCCTTGTTGATTAGGTTCTTTCGTTCGTTCAGCTTTTAACTCAAATTTTACAACTTATCCTTATTCACAACAAGTTAAGAAGTAGAAGGAGAGTATAAGTCTTCTAGCGAGTCTATCCTTTCTAAATATTGGTTATAAGATTTTCTTATTTGTTAATAATATTATGTTTGGTAATACCAAAATTTTGATAAGATTTGATGTTTACACTTTAAGATTTTATAATCTATATATTTTGAATAAGATGTAAAAATGTAGATTTTGTAAGAAAATGATATTATCTTAGTTGAAATACATAACGATCTAGTTTATGAAGTTATGCATATATCGGAATTTATAAATTTAAATAGATTATAAAGATTTTATTTTGTGATATATATATATATATATATATATATATATATATATATATATATGTTGAACATACAGAATTAAACTAGTTTATAAGTTTAAATATAGATAACATAGATAACATAGGTTTGAAATATTTAAGTATAACATAGGATAATATTATCACATATTTGATTTAATAATAATATTGTTTGTATATTTATTGTGGATTAAGGTTGTAATGACCCAGATTTTTCGGATCAGTCAAAATTGACGAAATATCCGTCCGCTCTAAAATCCCTAATGAAAAGTACCAACTTACTACACAATATTTGATAAATATCTGATACTACTAAATGTATAGGATGCAATTTTTGATTAACAAACTATTAGAGATCTTTTAATACGCTGGGTCTGCTCTAAAACCAGAAAAACTTAAACAAATAAATCTATCGTTGTATAACTCTGATGAGATAGACAGCAATAACCACTTCTGCAAACTCAATAAACAAATCAAATGCGGAATAATATAGAAATAGAAAAGATATATCAATAATCGATAAATATCAAACAACAAATAGAAAAGGGTTATGTTATTTAAGAGGTTGCATCACTACCACTTGTGATTGCCTATGTACCCTTATATAATTGGGAACCCAATTAGATACAGGATCAAGCCAACATAGTTCTCTTATTTACAAATAGGACTCATGGAGCTTACGATACACAAACAACAATGCAATTCCCAAACTACCCTTCAGGCTTAATCTTTAAATTTGGATTTATCAAATCTAATCAGCTTTATTATTTTCAAAATCCATTCTTTTGAAAATAATCCCTTCGATCTTAAAATCCCGATTTCATTTCAAATCCTTGAAATAATATATTTCTTTTATATCAAATCATACTTCACTTCGGGATTTAAAAACAAATCACTTATGAAAATCTCAAATATCTATAATACAAGCATATCAACATATATGCCACCAGATCGGGAGGTTTCTCCCAATAACAAGGCCATTGGTACTAGCCACCTCCATAAATAAATAATACCGACTCTCCAACATTCCAGAGTAGACTACCTCCAAGGGTCTTCTAAACCCCATACCCAGTTTTTAGTCATGGGTTACCCGAATCTCGGTAACACAACAAATCATTTAGTATCCCGAAGTGATAAATCGTTTCACAATAATAATCACAGATATCTTCAAATCGTAGAATTGTTGTCTTTCCAAATCACTTTAAACAATGGGATTTAAGCCATCGAGATTATCTTCGTTTATAAAACATATTTTATAAACCATTTATTATCCTCCAAATATTTTCTGTTTCACTGAAATCAAACGTTCATTTCATATTGTTTTATGAAAACAATCTTTCAAAATCATTCATTTAAATTTACGTTCACAATTAAATGAATCAATATTGTCATTGAACACCTTTCAGTCAAATCGTGAAATTAATCACAAGGCGTTAGAGCAAAAATATTTTCTAAACCCAACCCAATGCTAAATATAAAAGCATACTTGCTCATAAACTGGTCGAGCGTAAATCACATAATCAATCAAACAATAATAACCAATGATAAATGATAATCAATAAAACAACATTTATCATTATTCATATACTTAACTCATTTCCGACATTATCAACTTAATTATTCCTCGTCCGGGATGAGGCCAGGTGAGCCAGGGCATTGGTTGCTCCTGAACATCTCCTCAGTTTAAGCACCTTGAACCATGTCTCAGAAACAGATAAGCCTACTCGTCGGCTTATTAGAGTTATGCATTTTCGATTACTTTCCAGTTAAGTAATTAACAAGATATGTTTAATAGGGCAATAAAAGTTATGCTACATAATATAAAGTTGTCATTTGCTTTCAAAAGAAAGAGGGGTATAAAGTTAATAACTTTACTTAGTTAATGTCACTTTAACTTTATATTTCAAACATAACACTTATATAAACAATATATAACTAAGAGATAACTTAAATCCATATCTAACCAAGCACAAAGCCATAAGAACAAAAGAACCACTTCCTTTCATTACCACTAGCCTAAAGATCCAGTCTTTAGCACTTCCAAACCAAGCCAATGCCTCTCCTCCTCCTCCTCCACCACCACCACCATTACTCACGAAGAAGCCATTAATATAGCTTAAGAAGAAGAAGTCGAAAAGAAATTGTGTAGATATTCCTAAGGGTATGCCTCCCTTTATATAGCCTTAGGAATGTGATGGGTAAAGACTAAAAGCCCCTTAAAACCCCTATCTTACAAATGAAGTATTTCCATTTTTGCTCATTGTCCTTATTTGCTCATTTCCTAAATATCTCACTTATGTCATGCATGACATCATCAAGATATTTAGTTAACCATAGATACTAAAAATATTTTTATTAGCTAATTACTTTCCTAATGTATAATTAGACACTCATTTAAATTTTCAACAAATTTTACTGAGAAAATAACTATATATTGATAAAACGATTTTCGGTCATTTTATCAATATTTTTCCAAAAAATATATTTTGTAAACATTTTTCCAAAATGAGTCAAGCATCATTAATTACCAATTAAATGACGTTTAATAAGGTTATAAAATCAAATTCATAATATTTAACAAAATTCCAAATAGTTATGATATTCGAAGATAAAGTGTTCGAATTTCCAGGTCATTACAAAGGTTGAATTTTAATAAATGAGTAGGGGAGACATATAATTTTCCCTACTTAAAATTTTAATTCTTATGATTTGATATATATTATTTATAATATATGATTGAAAATTTGGTATATATATTGTTTAAATATAGAAAAATGTTTTGAGTATTTATTTGACGTTAAAATTGGCCTATCGAATACTTAGTGATTTGGGTATATGTCTGATCAACGTATATGTTAAATCCTATGTGTATTAGATCAATATAGAGTCACACTCTAGTCTCTTGAAAATGATTCTGGTGATGACCGCGGCATCATCGATATCTATTTTCAGGTTTCGAGAGTGGGATTGTAATAATCCGGAAAATCTGAGCCAATTCAAAATTTTTATTTTGGCAATTTTGATGAATTTTGACTATTTAAAATGAATTATTTTAAATAATAACGACGAGAAATTTATTTTGAATAGAACGTATATATTTTTATAGATCGTCGTTAGAATATAATTATTATTTATCATTATAAAAGGAATTAAAAATGGCGCGATAGCTCGAAAATTCGATTTCAAAGTTCAAATAAATGTACAGGATTCAAACTAAACCGGATTTTAGCGAAACCAAAAATATTTGAATCTAATTGAGAATATCTTTCCAACGAATCTGAAAAATCGAAATTTCATAGTGGGAATCAAAAGATATGTCCAGTTGAAAATTCAGAATAGTCGCTATGGAATTCTGGCCCTTAAAAATGGAAATTTTGCAAACGACCTCGGTTTTCGATGAAACCACTTTTGTTGGATCCATGATGTCATGTTATTGCTAGGTTTCAAAATTTGTAATTTTCTGAATCAATATGTGAGTGTGGCAAAGGAAAACGCGTTTTGACAATTTCAGTTAATTTCGATCGACTGGAAAATGGTCATTTTTCAAACTGTCTCAGAATTTGATGAAACTGGTTTTGTTAGGACCGTATCGTCAATACAAAGTTAGAAAATATTTTTCGGGAATTTTACGAGTTAGTATGTGGCCCCGGTAAATTGAAATGCACTTTCAAATTCAATATATAGAGTTATATGTTGATTTTGATGAAAACTGATCATAACGACCGAGTTGGCTTACGAAACATAGTCCATTGTGTTCAGAATGGGGGTCATTAGCTATGGGCGACAGTCGGTAGGTCTCATTTGGAGGTCGAAATAAAAAGTTGTTTTTTTGGGGTAATAAAATAAAATAAATTAATTAAATATAAACCTCACCCCTCAGTTTCTCTCTCCACGATCGATCAAAAGAAAAAAAATGGTGAGCGATGGGGGGGATCCGTCGTCGCCGCCAGCGCTGACGTGGGCCACCGCACCCCCTCCCCTAGCTTCTCCTCCCTCGCGTGAGCCTCCTCCCTCCCCAGCTGGACCTGAGGACCCCATCCCCCTAAAACGAATGCAATCCTCCTCCATCAGCCACCATGCCACGCCCCACCTCCATACCACCGCCGCCTCCTGCACCTCGCCTTCAAATGAGCCCTCTCCGCCACCAAACAACCACAAGTAAGTTTTATTTATTTTATTTTTAAAATCTGAGCTTATTTAAGTTAAAAACATATTTTAAAAATCAATTTTATATATGTATTTAGCATTAAAGAAAGGTCGGATTTTTATATGTGATATTAACAAAGAAAGGTCGGATTTTTATATGTGATATTAACAAAGAAAGGTTGGATTTTTATATGTGATATTAGCAAAGAAAGATTGGATTTTTAATGAAGTAAAGATTTGATTTTTAGCGAAGTAAAAATATAATCTTTATTAGAAGAAGAGCGATATAAAAATATAATTTTTATTATGAAGTTAGTGAGGTAAAAATATGATCTCTATTATATGAACACCGTTGTAAAAATAGAATTTTTATCTATATAGTAGCGGTGTAAAAATAGGATTTTTATCTATTTAGTAGCAGTATAAAAATAGAATTTTTATCCAAATAACATAGTTATGAAAATGTGATTTTTATATACATAACAACAATATAAAAATGTGATTTTTATATATGTAGTGGCTACGGACAATGAAATTGACAAAAGGCGAGCACGGCGAAGATTTCTACATATGAAGAGTCGCGGTGTATTGGTTTAGCTAGTTGGTGAGAACTTCTCACTTTAAATTTTCTTTTCTAGTTAAAAATATATACTAGGATGCAGACGGTACTTAGCAGCACCCGACACCCATCGTCCACAGACCATGGATGGCTTGTATGTTTAATTGTTGGTTGTGGTGAAAATTGATTGTGCGATGTGAAATGAAATAAAATATTCATATAATTAAAAATATTTGATCGTTAAAAATATTATTTTTAACGTGTGTAATAAAAATATGTGTTTGTTGATTTAAAACCCCACACGGGTGTTGGGATGATATTTGGCGTACACTAATCCCAATTGTTTAGTGATATGTCGATCGTTTGATTGACAGGCTGTGTAAGCATTAAATATTTATATTTAATGCTTATGTAGTTGTGTGGTGCACTCTGGATGTCGATTGTTATTTATCGTTGCTATTATATACATGTGTTGTGTGGGATCCATATAATTAACATTATATGGTAATTGATTGGGCCTCATTCCAATTGGGAAAATAAAGAATATAATAACATAAATAGCCATGTGTTGACGACGCTCATGTGTTGAGAATATTCATGTGTTGAAATTATTCATGTGTTGAGTAAAATATTTTAAACAATAAAAATTAACATCTTTATCATAATTTTATAAAATATATTAAATAACATAAATAGTTATGTGTTGACGACGCTCATGTGTTGAGAATATTCATGTATTGAAATTATTCATGTGTTGAAGAAAATATTCATTTGTTGAATAGAATAACGAAGTTATTGAAATATATATAAAGCCGTGTTGATTAGAGATGCGCCATTTTGACGCAAACGATATTTATATCAATTATATTCGCTTTTGAAATGAATATAGAAAAGGAAGTGATTTCAAAATATAATATTTTGAAAATATTATCATTTATATATTAATGATATGGAATATTCAATTTTGATTCGAAATTGAATATGAAGTTGAAATCGTTTTGAAAACGAATTTAAATCGAATTATAAAATATGTTTTGAATTGAAATCGACAAAATATATATAATATATATATATATTATATATATTAAATGGCCTGAATAGAACGCGCCGCGCTGCGGAAGTTCGTGAATTTCGACCATTGACTTCGAATTGACATTACGGGGGATCCGACCGTAGGATTCTCCTAAAACCGGAACCGTTGGGTTCGTATCGAAAAGAGCTTTCCAATGAATATTAGAAATCTGAAATCTAACGGTTGGATTTGGAATTATGTCCAAATCAAATTTTGAAAAGGTCGCTGTAAGTGCAGTTCGACGACCGTTATTGGAAATCGACTGTACGGGCCTTGATAAAATTATTAAAATAGTAATAATTTGTTTAAAATCATAATATATGAATTGGAAAGAACTGGGATGAAAATTCCACATTTGAAAAGATAAAAATAGATTTTTATCAAAATGAACTAGTTTTGAACTAGATTTGAAATGGTTTCGAAAATAATCAGAACTTCCAATATACGAATTGGAATGGATTTGAATCGAAATTATCTTCGGAATATTTCGATGTCGGATTTCGTGATTATACATATATGGTTATGGAAATTTGAAAGATATATTTTATATCGTTATTTCCAATACGATATTTGTTGGCTTCAGAATTTGATATTGAATATAAGCCGGTATATTTTCTATTCACAGCCTTTTATTTAATATTAAATGGGATTTTGGGTTCGTCGTGAATGGTGTCTTGAATAACACTGTTCTTGAACCCATTTTAGAAAAGAATAAATCTTTTAATTAAGATTTAGTGAAATTGTCCAGTTAATTAGTATTTAATTGGAGTTGAATTTAAATTGATTTTTGGGTTTATCGTGAGCGGTGTTTTGAATAACACCTGTTCTTTAACCCGATTAACAATGGAAAGTTATTTTGGGTTTATCGTGAACCGTGTTTTAGATGACATTGGTTCTTTAACCCAGTTAAAAACATGATCTTGATTTTTGAGAAGATTAAAACTAAGTGGAGTTTTAATGAATCTGTAATTAGATTGAAATGTGAATTGATAATTTAAATTATCAAATTTGGAAAGTGGTCGAGAATGGAGTATCACCAGTTTTGCTCCAAAGCGATAGTTAAATCTTTAATTAGATTGAACGTGAGATGGTAATTAATATTTATCGATAACACCATGGTGTTAGATATGGAGTATTACCAGTTTTGCTCCATGGGATAAATAGGTTGGGATTGAGAAATAAAATAAATAATTATTTCGGTGTGGTTCGCTAATCCCGACTAGTTTGGAAAACCATAATATGGTTTGAAATGATATCCAAAGGAAGATTAAAGAATAAATTTAGAAGAATTTATCTTTGATAAAATTAATGGGAACCTTTCCCTAAGAGTGTGAAAATTTGAATAAAAGAATATTCTAAATTGAAATGAGGCATATGTTGTGTTTGTGTAACACATGTTTATTATATACGCGGGCTATTCAGAAAGGTCGGGTTTATACCCATTCTGAATAACCGATTCGATGATATGTCGAAGATGAAGACAGTGGTTAAAGACCAGAAGTCTTCACATCGTTTGGGTGATTACTGATGATCTTGATTAGGCTGTACACCCAAGATGAGGGAATCAGTTGGTGATCGTCCAGACGCACTTGGGGATCGATGGATATGCGAGGAAAGTGCCTCCGGTTTCGTTCAGACCCGGAACGAACTTGTAAATGGACTGTGTATCTGACATTGGATTTTATTCTATGTTGATTGATCTCTATTGAATATACATCTGTTTGGCGGCGGAGAATTTATTCTCTTGCTTAACGCCCTTCTATGAGACATACGAGCTTAGAGGTTGTATATCGATGGGCATCAGTCGCATGGAGTGAATTGCCTGTGCGGCATGCCTAAGTGGCAGATGATCAAGGCTTCTGTTGAAAAGCAAAGTCTTGTGGTTGATGATCAAAGCACGGCCTGCGTGGCGCAGCTTTGTGTATGGCATTAATTCGCGAGCCTCACACCTCGGTATGAGTCAAGAACGGGATAGTGACTGTAGGGAGAGCACGACGTTTCTTTCTAGCTAGTGGTGGTGTCAGTGCTTAAACTGGCTGACATTTATATACTTTTCACCTGTGTGGTTGTTGGAATGCGAGGCGCCTCAGATATAGGTATGTTAGGACCGAGAAACGTGTGCTCAGGAATTGCCAATCCTCAAAAGTAAGAGAGGACCGACCCTGAAGATCCAGGATCGCTGTGTGTGGTTCTGAGACATTTTCTAGAGTGTCTCGAACGAAGAGGAGTTTGCCCCTTGCCTCGACTCATGACGGAAATCCAATTTCCAATACGTGACTTGCGGTTTTATTTGTAGAACCTAGTATGGTGGCATAATGGTATGGGTCATTAATGCCGTCTATGATTGATACTTATGATTGAAATTGTTTTGACACTGTACACTTATAATAGTATCAAATGATTTGTTTTAAACGTACCAAGCATGTTTGGCTGTTATAAGGTAAAAACCCTATCCTCCGGCTTGTGTTGCATTGTGTGATGGGACCTGGGACTTATAATAGCTTCATTTTTCGAAAAAGCATTGCGCTGTTTATTTCATTGCCGTGTTATACGGCGTGGTCCCTTGAATTACTCTCCTTTGAAGTAAAGTTTTAAATAACTGTTTTAGTTCTCACACCAGTCACATGGCTGACTTGGAGTTTATTGTTTTAACCTAAACTCTGGGTGCCCTTATTTTGCGCACGTGTAGCTAGTAGTTTTGGTTTTGCAGATTTATATTCACAGGATCCTGATTTACAGCTGGAACGATGCTCGGAAAGCTCTGTATCCGTGTATTACTTTCAGTTATGTTTTGTATTGTTTTCCGCTGCTATGTATTTGAATGTAATTTAAATCTCTGATATTTGTTAAATGTGTAATAGTTATTTATACTCTGCATATTCTTGTATCTGATGGAATTGTTGTAATTAACAATGAAATGTTCTTCTGTTGTGTTCTGATTCGTCGTGTTCTCAAAGCGATTCGTGCTTTCCTTACCGGGGAAGTTACAGATTATCACAGGGATATATATATATTGCCAATCGAAACGTCGAGTGAATACTTAAAACTATTTTTAAATATGTTTGAAAATATTTCAACTTTTTGATTTATATATATTTATGAATATATATATATATATAGGTATGAATATAAATATGAAGCATTTGGTTTAAATATATTATGTATTTAACTATTATTTCCCTACTTCGTTCCTTTTCGGTGACGAAAAGGTTTGAGTGAGGGAGATTGTAACAACCTCAAATTTTAAGTGTATTTTATTTAATGATTTAAATTTTGTTATATTTATTTTATTTGTTTGGATTTTATTAAAATAATTATTATTTTGATTAAAACCAAATTTATTTTCTATTTTACAAAACAAATGAATGTGTTTTGATATAGAAATAATTTAAGAATACAAATCAATATTAAATATTTTAGAATCTTATTTATGTTCGTGTATTTAAAATTGGAACATTTTAAATGCTTTCTATTCAAGTCCTTCCCGCACGTTAAAAATAAAAGTTGTTTAAATTCTTCCAATCCTTTTTTTTCTTATTTCCAAACACTTGGTTTATTTCAAATTTCTTTACGTTGGAATTAGAAATTTATTAACGCCTCCTTTATATTTGTGGCTATTCCATTTATAATGCCATTCGAAATTTATTAACTTATTACTGCCTTCTTACTAATTACTCACGTGGATTAATTTGTAGCCATTCCATTTATAACACACAAAATCATCAGACTTTTCTCTTTATATATATATATATGTTTGTTTCTTTCTTGCACATTCATTCTTTCCCATCACTTATTTGATTCCCACCGTAATCACAACAACTTCCATTTTCTTTAAATCCATTGCCTTATTTTTCCTCAATTTCCATTCAAATTTGTTTCCTTCCCAAACGCATGGTCCCGTTTAAAAATAAATGCATTACTGCAATTGTTGGTATATACGTTAAAATATATAAAACAATACCACTTAAAAGTTGATCCATTCTTTTATTCCCTCTTCAAATTCATTTCACCCTTTTCTTTGTCCGCCAATGTTCTCCTTTCCCCATCAGAAACCCATAAATTCCTAAACCCATTTTCTTCTTCACGCACAAAAATAACTTGTGAGTCTTCCCTATCGTGAACCCTGCTCCATCCCATCGCCCGCAAACCATCTTGCCTGAGCATGCCGAACCCCTGTAGTCCTCCTCCCTGTCTTCTAGATCAACGCCCCAATACCCGCAACCCACCACCATATATATATAATTTATAAACTGGTATATGTTGTGCTTTCTGTTGCAAGTTCCAGTTCATATGGTTTGTTCTTTTTGGTTGTTCTCTTTGTTTTAGGTTCTAAATATTACATACAAGTGCAGTTTGGTTGCAATGTCTCATATATATATATATAAGGTTTGGTTATTTTTGTCTTTGCGGAATATGAAAAATAGATGCAATGTTTTGATTTCCCGTTTTGATGAAGTTATATATGTATGTTCTTAGACTTGCTAAAATAAATAAAAAGCATGAAGCTTTTCAGCTTGTGTATTTATATAATTTGAATACAATATGGGGATTTCTTTTTGAATATAAAGATTTGATATTTATGTATACACTTCCGTTTTGAAGTTTCCAGATCTCATGCTTTAAATATAAAGATTTCCATTTTGAAGATAAGATGTATGTGTTACTTCCAGTTTGTGTACATGCATAGTTTGAATGTATTTACAGGTTTAGAAAAATTATAAGTTGGAAAATTTAATGGTTTTGAAAAATGTATATACATATATATGTTATTTACAAAACTTGAAAATAAATGTTATATATAAATTTTGAAATTTTAAATTTTGTAATTTTAATATTTTAAATATATAGCGTTTGTGGATATATGTATGTGTGTGCGTGAGTCTCTTGTCGTGTTCATACGTGAGTTATGACAGTTGTGTGCGTGAGTTTGGTTTTGTGTTGATTGTGCTTTGCGTATGTAGCATGTGATGCATGGGGGCGGATTTGTTGAAACAAAGCTTGGGGTGTCTTGTTTGCCACAAAGAACCTCTTGCGTAAAAAAAATGAAGAATAATAATAAGTTTTGCTGTTAAGAGTTTTTTTTGTATTATTTCTTTTGGGTCTTGTGTGCGTGATTTATGTGTTTGTGTTTCATGTGTGAGTAGTGTGTGTTTTCATATTTAAATATACAAGGTTTTGTGAAAGGTGAAAGAGTGTTATTTTTCTTTTGTGTTTTCTTTGTGTATGCATATGTGTTTTATATATAAAATATATAGCTTACTGTGTGTGTTTAGATGTTTGAGTACTGTGTTCATATTTTTATGTGTGTGTTTATATATGTAATTTATAATGAACATAGATATAGTTATATAATGGTTTTTGGGTGTTTATATATATTTTATAATACATAAAGCTTTGGATGTATTTATATAATTTATAATATATATGTTATAGTTTTATTTTGCGTTGTGTGTTTGCGGTGTGCATTGAATTTTAAATATATATATATATATGTTATAAATTTAATGTGTGTTTATGTATATAGAAATATTTATATAATATTTTATAAAAGAATTTTGTGTTTATTTTTATTTTTTCAAATTTAATTTGGGCTTGAATTCCGAAACCATTCCAAATCCCAATACCGTACCGTCCAAAACTCAATTGTTGTACCTATCCATTGAGACATTCCCTAACCTCTTCTTATTAAAATAAACAAATATTGACTGATCATCTAGTTGAATCTATTATGAATCGTGCCTGGAAGTCGTCGGTTTATTCTGTGTCAATTCTTCTACTGTCTCCATTAATGCGCTACGAAAGGTGAGTTTATCTCACACCTAACCTACATTGTTTCATGGTTGTTAGATCAACATAAATGAATTGTTATGAAATGTATAGGACTGCTTATAGAAATTGTTTTATTTGATATGTATACGCAATTCATATATGACATAATGATATTCATATGACACGTAGGCGCACTGATAATATATGATTTGTGATGTAATGATATTAATGCTATAAATAATCTATATTGTTTATCTATGCTGTTGATTCCCCTAGTTTAGGAAAAATCACTATGGGTTGAAATGATACATACCCGAATGGACATTAGATTAGGGAAAAATCGTTATGAGTTGAAATGATAGACCTGAATGATTTTATTAATTTGGGATTGCGGGTTGAAATGATAAACCCGTAAAAATGTTATAAATTGCAGATTGAAATGATAAATATCCGTATCACTTGACCATAGGGTAGAAAACTATATACGGACATCGCTGGTCATGTTTCGTAGAAAAATGATTTTGAAATTTGATTTTTAAATAATAACCTAAGATTTTATATTTTAAAGATTTTAAAACTTAAGTTTTGTAAATTTTAAATTATATATTTTAAAATGATTTTTTTGAGTAAATATGGATTCAAATATTTATTTAAAGATTTTTTACTTATAATTTTATATATTTTAAACCATATAATTTAATCATATAATTATTTTAAACTTTTATATTATAATTAATAATTTTTTAACCTATTTTAAAACATATTTTTGTATATATTTTATAAACTTTAATAATAAAAACGAAGATGGATAGGTTGAGATTCACGATTTAAATTCGAGATTTAAAGATTTGAATTTATATAACTATATTTGACTTAACGAATGGACTTATATAAGACACGAAAATGAATTCGAATTGATACAAACTTTTAGTAGAGATGAAATAGAGTTGGTTTAAAATATGAACTTGTAAGAGATGAAATTGAATTGTGTAATTGTTTTGAAATTGAACTTGAAAATTTAAGGAATGAATTTGAACTTATAATAGATATGAAATGAATTTGATTTTTAATCAACTAAATGTGATTTTGAATTGACTTAAATACTGAACTTTATAGGAAATGAACGTGAATGGCGTAATTGATTTGAATTTGAATTTATAATTGATATGAATATATGAATTCGATTATAAATTGACTGAATATGAATTGAAATAATTTTATATATGGAATTGATGTTGGATCTAGATTAACCCTAGAGGGGGGGTGAATAGGGTTTATCACAGTTTATAAGTAAATTAAAAATCTAACGGGATATGTAATAATGCACAAATCATAGAATATAGCAAAAACAAAAATGCAGAAAATAAATCACACACAGATATACCCAGCTTCGGCAGACTCTGCCTACTGCTGCATTCACTAAGGTTTCTACTAGGTGTTAATAACAGATCCCGCTTACAGACTCTATAAACTCGCACTCCCTGCTCCTGTACTAACCCTACGCTCAAATCCCTAGACTGACCGATGTCCACTCGATCAGATTTTCCCTTGATTACAACCCCGTAATCAATAACTCAGATTTTACAGATTCTGAAACTGACAGTCAAAATCCTGACTGATTCACCTCTAGATTTTTACAGAATCTATAAACTGTTCGATTCGTTTTTACAAAACAGAATTAAAAACAATACAAGTATATAAAAAAATGAAACCCTAGGATTTAGGTTAAAAAGGGTCATCCCTTATCCATTTAAACATGGCCGGCCCATTTGTTATTTTTGTTTTCCTGATCCCTTGGTTCTCTGGAAAAATGGCGGCGGCTAGGGTTTCTTTGAGTCCCCCAAATCGATTCGATGGCTTCTGGAATTGATGAAATTGAGGCTCTCTTCTTTGTGGCTATGTGATTCTTCACGTTGGCTTTCTCTGATTTGGGAGTTAGGGTTTTCTACACTCCAAATCTCGAACGTATGCTTCTGGAATTAAATCTCTGCTGCTTCGAAACTATGCATGGCTTTTGTACTTCGATTTGGATGTGGTTATGATCGAAAACTTGGTGAGTATTTTATGATATGATTTGTCAGATTTTCTTCTTGAATTTTTGGCTGCGTTTTTCGATATTGTGGATTTTTGTTTCCGATAGCTGATTGCCTGTGATGTAATGGTGAATATATAGGATTATATCATCCTATAATTACTCTCTGATTTCACAAATATTGACTTGGCCTGATTTTCCGATTTTCTGGTTTCCTCGGCTTTGATTTGGCTCGAATTTATGGTGAAAACCTGATGACCTTGGACGTGAATTTATTCCTGAATTTCTCTGCTTTAATTGTGATGCTTAACCTTGAATTCGGCTTTATTATGGATCATTTGTAGAAACCAAAAAATGCCCCCTTGCGTGTATTTTGGAAATCGATAGAAATTGATTTTTATGTTGCCATATATCTATTGAGCAACTTAATTGATCTGTTCCCATATATGTATTCAGATTTTCTGAAAATAAGTTTTTCCCAACACTGAATTTTTGTCAAATAAAAATACTTGCCAAAAATGTAAGAATTGATGAATTGATTTCTTTCCAAACTTTGCTAAATATGTTTTTCCTGAAGAGTTTTCTTGCCTAGCACCATACTGAAAAATGCTTGTTTTAAAAACTTGCATATATTGTCTCATGCATTTCTTTTGTAGCCTGATTTGAATCAATTTCCACAGTATTGAATACTGGAAATATGCTATCTTGCCAAGTATGAATATTTTTGAAAAAAAAACATGCCGTGAATGAAAGAAACCTTGCCTCTTTGAAGAACCATTGCCAAAAAATTGTTTACTGAAAAAACTGGAAATAATATTCCATTTGAAAACTGATTTCTTGCCTGAAAATAATTTGTACGATTATGTTGATGCATCCATGTTTCTTGTATCACATCCCCTGTGTTGCTTCACCATTTTAATGTAAGCTTGTACATGTATACACACTTGATTCATCATATTTCTTTGTGCACCATATTTGCTAGCTTCACCACTTTAGCTCTTGCTGTGTATTCATGGTATATGGAATTTACTTGTATTCCTGCACCTGTGCTTGTCTGGACATCAAAACTATCTTGACAACTTTGGCTTTTGAGCTACACCATTTATGTGTATCACTTGCATTTGTACCCTGTTGCACTTGCACTTGAAAGTGTTTGGGCTGATCTTGCTTTGTCACTCATGTATTGTGTATTGAAACTTATTGCACCATTTTTGTGCTGTCTCCACCATTGATGCTTGCCACAATGAACATGTATCATGCTTGAGCTTCATAAATTTCAGCTGAGTTGACTGTCCAGTTTTTGTTGTCGACTTTCACACTTTCACTTTGTACTAGCCATTTGTGCACATGTACCATTGTGTATTATGTACTATCTTTTCTCATTCATGTTTAAATCTGAACCTTCTTTTGTGCACTAACCTTGAACTTACATGTTACCACTTGATTTTGTTGACATTCACTGTTTTGCGTTGATGCTTGAGCCGGGCAATCCTTGCTGTTTTGATCGTGCACTTGCTACCATGCATATGTTGGTTGTTCGTCTTGTCGACCAGTTCAATATATTGCCATGCACCATGTTTAAACTTGTCATGGCTCGACACTGTTTTTGATGCATGTTGTTTCACCATTCATTTGCTGTGTACACCAAAGTTCATGTGCATCCATGCTACATCCATGCATGTTGTTCCTTGACTTTTCAACTTTGATATTTGCTGTTTTGAAAAATGCATTGAGTCTGATTTCTTTGCACTGTCCCTTACTTTATGTGCACTGAGTCGAGCAGGTCCACGAGGCTACTCCTCAGTTGTACACTGATTGGTGAGGCAGTGCACACGTGTATTTTTGTACACGTGTGTATATGCAGCCATCAGACTGATTTTCTTGTCCCTGCACTAAAATATTTTATATATATATACACTGACTGCCTTGTGGTATTTACAGTGTATCACTGTGAATATCACAAGCTGTCTAGACACAGTCGGATTAAATCAGATCGAGTCAGAAAAATGATGAGAAACACACCGAAATTCTGAGGCAAATAAAATTTTAAAAATAAAATTTATATTTGCATTTATTCTGTTTCATTTCTATTGTAGTGTACTGTGTGTGTGTGTGTGTTTCATGTGACAGGTATGAAGACTGGACTGACTGGACTGACAGAGAGCTGTGAAGACAGAAGACTGAAGATAAGAAGACAGTGTGTAGTGTCAGTGAATGTGTCAAAGTGTATGTATGTAAATTTGAGTGTTGAGACTGAATGTATGTACAAAAAGAGTGATTGAGTTATTCTGTAATGAGGAGCTGTATATATGAAATCTGATATGTTATGAAGTGTAAAACAGAGATGTACAAATAGTGAGGTATAAAAATTTGTACTGTTTGATATTGAAATAAAATATTCTATTCAAATAAAATACTGTGAATATTTAAATTTCTGTACAGTTGTATTTTATTTAAATATAAATATTATATTCCAGTCTGTGATGTATAATACCAGTACAATATCAAACACATTAAAATAATATTTATTTGGTTGTTATCATCAAACAAAAATCATATAATTGTGTATACAACACCGTTATATACAACAATCTCCCCCTTTTGATGATGACAAACAAATAAAAGATTTTGTATGCAACAGATGTGTTTGACAGCGAATATTGAACTCCCCCTATTTATCAGCTCCCCCTACAGCAGAGACTCCCCCTATAACTGTGCATGAGTGAAAGGAATGTTATGAATAATAATAAATTTTCAAAATTAAAAATATTTATAAAATAGTCACTCATAAATCAAAATCTAATCCATTCTCCCCCTTTTGTTATCATCAAAAGGATATAGATTTTAAAATACGGATGAAAATTGACTAAAAATATAATTTCAGCTTAAAAGAAGTAACGGTCATCATACATTTCAATCAGTCAAACAAAAATCATAATATTCTGAGAACAGGTGGCATATTTCACATTTCAGAGAATGACGGATTTACGATGAATTTCATACATAATGGAGAGAGTTTTAAAAACAAATCATTTCCAATCATTTTCTAAAGATTTTTTTTTAAAAAAAATAAAGCACAAAAAACAGTGATGGACTTGGACTATAATTAATAATCCAATTTAAGTGACAAAGTAGTATAATCTCAACTCCCAATAGCTATCAATCAACAAATCATAATATTTCATAAGATTTCAACACATTTTACAGATTAGAAAGATGGATTGATAGGCTGGTTTTTATAAACACCAAGGAGAATTTCAAATTAATTTCAATTTATAGCACAATTTCCCTTTTTTATTTTATTTTATTTAAGAGCACACTGACCACGCATAACCAGAGCTTGGATTTTTAAATGAAGTCAGTCGCAGCTTAAATTATAAGTTGTCTCTTAACCATGCATGACCAGAGCTTGGATTTTTAAATGAGGTTAGAGACACACTTATATATTAACATCATTTTCAGCTTTTAAAAAAAGGAAAAACTCCTCGATATATAAAACCAATATGGATGATAGAAATGTGGTAAGTACAGAGATGGACTGTGAAATAAATTTCTAAATTAATTATATTATGAGATATGCATGAACTGTACCGGGATTCTTGAAAATTTTCAATTGTCACTAATTCTGAAAAAAATAATGCAGTCACATTTCCATCACAACTATTTTCACTGTTTTAAGATTATTTTAAAAATATAAACTCTCCACATTAATATAAACTCATAATGGATGACAGAATGATGAGAGGCATAGAAGATGTTCGTGAAATCATTCCCAGTTCAAAGATATTATAATAAATATTCAACCGTCATGAAAATCTAAATAAAATCTCCTCTTGTTGTGAAATATATTGTAGTCATAATTCATCACAATTTCAAATTCTGATATATTTTGATGAATTATAAATACAGTTCAATTGGATATTGATTTCAATTTCTAAATGAATAATCAACAAATAATTTTAAAGTTGAAAATCAATTACAAGAGGAAATGTGAAAAGCTATACAGGACAAGAGGGAAAAAAAAATCAGCCCTTCTGATACCCATTGTTCTCTCTTCTCGAGGATTTAAAATTGACACTTGAGACGAACAAGGATATCAAAGAGTTTCAAACACACAGCCCACGCAGACAAGATTTACAAATTTGGCAAGCAACAGACTTTTCAGACAAGTCAAAACAGGCAGTTATTTGAAAACAGTATCAGAGCAGCACAAAAATAGTTTCAAAAAACAAACTTGTCAGAATGATGGTCACATAAGATGGTTCATGATCCAAGATTAAAAATACCATTTATTTTAAATCATTTGATGAATATGAAATACTCTAAATTCAATGAATCGATCACACCAAATTATTAATGTCAGATTCAAGATATGTGTGTGATTCAATAAATCAATAATTTCAAATGATTTTAAACAAATAAATATTTAAATCAATTAATCATGAAATATCAATGATTTTCAAAGACCATTTTCAAAAAGAACTTTTCAAGAATTTCTCAAAAACTATTTCTTACAAGCCCAATAGAAATATCAGATCATTTACATCAAATTTGAGAGGTATTCATGATACCAGAAATTAAAAAATAATTTATTTGAAATCACTTGAATCAATGTTAAGTTTGAGATATAATGAATCAGTCACACAAGGTTGATTATTTCAAATTTTAAGAGGTGTGTGATATTCAAAATATCAAGAATTTCAGATGATTTTAAACAAACTAATTTCAACCATAATAATCATGAATAAAGATGAATTCTAAGATGTATCACTGAGATTCTAGCCAATCCAAAAATGTTCAAGTCAATCTGAAAATTAATGAAATCATCACAACTGATAAATAGCAGAGTGCTGTAATGAGTATAATATATTGAGCTTTTCTAAAATAGATTAGAAGAGACTCAAAAAACAGCAGAGGTGTGTGAAATTTCATTAAATTTTCAGATCTTCAAATTTTTTGAATTTATACTAACAGTATTCAAGATATGATATGAATGCTTCAGCACTGTTAGAATTTAAAAAAAAATAAACTCCAAAACAATTGCAGATATATACAAGTTTAAATTCAGATTCTGGAAGAATTAAAACATGACAGTTTTATACAGATTAAACGAATTTCCAGAAAATCATAAGTACTGCAATCGGAAGTTAATGAAGCGCAGAATAAGAAGAATATGGCAGTGTCAAATCAACTCAGGACAAAAAATTAAAAAAAATAAAAAGGAAAGGGGCAGAAGAAGAAATAAATAAAAAAAAACATTTACAAAGACAAGTTCAGAGATCATACCTGAATCCAATGCGAAACAGAATCTCTAACTCAAACAGTCTTGGCTAAGGAACTGTACATGATTACAGAAGTATTGAGCAGCTTTAATCCAAATCTCTTTTGCCTAGCAGTTCCTCAGCCACCTCTGGTACCTAACAGTTTAGAGAATCGAGTGGTCTAACAAAATTAGTAAAACCACTCAAAGTTTTGTTAACAACTTTCGGCACCCAAACTTGTTTATATAACAATCCATCCGTATTTATCTTTGTACCCTTTGGAACCCAAATTCGTTTGAATTTAACGAAGTTTGTTTTACTTCTTTTTGTGGTCCAGGATTGTCTAGATGAATTATTATAAACCGATTTCACATCACGATTTGGATTCAAAAATCCTTTGAAATTTTTAGAGTTTAAATTTTCAAATCGATTCTTTCCAAAACAGTTTGAAGGATTTTTCAATTCACATGAATTCAAATTTTCAGAAGCATTTGATTTCCCAAAACCAAGACCACATTTATTTCCCGTAGAAAATTGATTTTTCAACAACATATTAAAAGATCTTTCACCGGTTGAAAAACGCTTTAAGCTCAATTCAAGATCGTTGATTTTGGATTTAAGATCAGAATTTTCTTTCATTAGATCTGAACAACGATTAATACTGATCTTTCTCCTTTCAGTATCATTTTGTTTCAAAAGCAAATTTTCATTTTCAAGGAGTTTAATTTTGGTCTTGGATTCAAAAATCTCAGATTCAAACTGAATTTGTTTTTCAATTTGTTGTTTTTCAGAACACTTGAATTTTTCAATCTCCTCTTCAAGTTCTTTCAAAATAGATTCAGTTTTCAACAGGCTCTCTCTTTCAAATTTGGAATCTTCAGACATCCTGAAGTTATCCAATTCCTTTTGCAAAAAATTGTTTTTACAAATTAGTTCTTTCTCATTTTCTTCTAAAATTATGATATCATTTTCAAGTCTTTTGAGATCTTCATTTTGATGAACTAAATCAGCTTTGAATTTGAAACAATCTTTGCAGTCGGAGTTTTCTAAATTCTTGATATTTTCAAGTTTTAATTCCAAAATGTTATTTTTGGTAATCAACTCAAGTTTTTCAGATTTTAGAGATTTATTTTTAAATTTGAGACTATCAACAGCTTTTGTTAATTCAGTACAAAAATGAACTAAATCTTCATATGAATAACCTCCTGTCTCATCATCTGTTGAGTCTCCATCGTCTGATTCATCCTTGGTTAATCCAGTCAAGCACATTTCTGAACTTGAGTTGTCCTTGTGGGGTTTTGAGCAATTGTTGTCTGTTCTGTATACCTTGTCAAGAGTTTTCCAAATATCCTGCGTAGTCAAACAATGAGAGATAAGTTTTAATTGATTATTACCAAGAAAAGAATAAATAATATGCATAACGCGAGCATTTAAAACCTTATTCCTCTTATCTAACATGTCTCCCATACTTTCAATCATATTCCAATATTCAAAATTTACAGACTTTAAATATAATTCGAATTTTGATTTCCAAATTTGAAAATCTGTTCCATTGAAAATCATTGGAATATTATTGGACTGACTCTCAGAAGACTGATAACAAGGATTCACCATTTCTCTAGAGTTAACAGAAAATACCTGCTCTGATACCACTTGTTGGATCTAGATTAACCCTAGAGGGGGGGTGAATAGGGTTTATCACAATTTATAAGTAAATTAAAAATCTAACGGGATATGTAATAATGCACAAATCATAGAATATAGCAAAAACAAAAATGCAGAAAATAAATCACACACAGATATACCCAGCTTCGGCAGACTCTGCCTACTGCTGCATTCACTAAGGTTTCTACTAGGTGTTAATAACAGATCCCGCTTACAGACTCTATAAACTCGCACTCCCTGCTCCTGTACTAACCCTACGCTCAAATCCCTAGACTGACCGATGTCCACTCGATCAGATTTTCCCTTGATTACAACCCCGTAATCAATAACTCAGATTTTACAGATTCTGAAAATAACAGTCAAAATTCTGACTGATTCACCTCTAGATTTTTACAGAATCTATAAACTGTTCGATTCGTTTTTACAAAACAGAATTAAAAACAATACAAGTATATAAAAAAATGAAACCCTAGGATTTAGGTTAAAAAGGGTCATCCCTTATCCATTTAAACATGGCCGACCCATTTGTTATTTTTGTTTTCCTGATCCCTTGGTTCTCTGGAAAAATGGCGGCAGCTAGGGTTTCTTTGAGTCCCCCAAATCGATTCGATGGCTTCTGGAATTGATGAAATTGAGGCTCTCTTCTTTGTGGCTATGTGATTCTTCACGTTGGCTTTCTCTGATTTGGGAGTTAGGGTTTTCTACACTCCAAACCTCGAACGTATGCTTCTGGAATTAAATCTCTGCTGCTTCGAAACTATGCATGGCTTTTGTACTTCGATTTGGATGTGGTTATGATCGAAAACTTGGTGAGTATTTTATGATATGATTTTTCAGATTTTCTTCTTGAATTTTTGGCTGCGTTTTTCGATATTGTGGATTTTTGTTTTCGATAGCTGATTGCCTGTGATGTAATGGTGAATATATAGGATTATATCATCCTATAATTACTCTCTGATTTCACAAATATTGACTTGGCCTGATTTTCCGATTTTTTGGTTTCCTCGGCTTTGATTTGGCTCGAATTTATGGTGAAAACTTGATGACCTTGGACGTGAATTTGTTCCTGAATTTCTCTGCTTTAATTGTGATGCTTAACCTTGAATTCGGCTTTATTATGGATCATTTGTAGAAACCAAAAAATGCCCCCTTGCGTGTATTTTGGAAATCGATAGAAATTGATTTTTATGTTGCCATATATCTATTGAGCAACTTAATTGATCTGTTCCCATATATGTATTCAGATTTTCTGAAAATAAGTTTTTCCCAACACTGAATTTTTGTCAAATAAAAATACTTGCCAAAAATGTAAGAATTGATGAATTGATTTCTTTCCAAACTTTGCTAAATATGTTTTTCCTGAAGAGTTTTCTTGCCTAGCACCATACTGAAAAATGCTTGTTTTAAAAACTTGCATATATTGTCTCATGCATTTCTTTTGTAGCCTGATTTGAATCAATTTCCACAGTATTGAATACTGGAAATATGCTATCTTGCCAAGTATGAATATTTTTGAAAAAAAACATGCCGTGAATGAAAGAAACCTTGCCTCTTTGAAGAACCATTGCCAAAAAATTGTTTACTGAAAAAACTGGAAATAATATTCCATTTGAAAACTGATTTCTTGCCTGAAAATAATTTGTACGATTATGTTGATGCATCCATGTTTCTTGTATCACATCCCCTGTGTTGCTTCACCATTTTAATGTAAGCTTGTACATGTATACACACTTGATTCATCATATTTCTTTGTGCACCATATTTGCTAGCTTCACCACTTTAGCTCTTGCTGTGTATTCATGGTATATGGAATTTACTTGTATTCCTGCACCTGTGCTTGTCTGGACATCAAAACTATCTTGACAACTTTGGCTTTTGAGCTACACCATTTATGTGTATCACTTGCATTTGTACCCTGTTGCACTTGCACTTGAAAGTGTTTGGGCTGATCTTGCTTTGTCACTCATGTATTGTGTATTGGAACTTATTGCACCATTTTTGTGCTGTCTCCACCATTGATGCTTGCCACAATGAACATGTATCATGCTTGAGCTTCATAAATTTCAGCTGAGTTGACTGTCCAGTTTTTGTTGTCGACTTTCACACTTTCACTTTGTACTAGCCATTTGTGCACATGTACCATTGTGTATTATGTACTATCTTTGCTCATTCATGTTTAAATCTGAACCTGCTTTTGTGCACTAACCTTGAACTTACATGTTACCACTTGATTTTGTTGGCATTCACTATTTTGCGTTGATGCTTGAGCCGGGCAATCCTTGCTGTTTTGATCGTGCACTTGCTACCATGCATATGTTGGTTGTTCGTCTTGTCGACCAGTTCAATATATTGCCATGCACCATGTTTAAACTTGTCATGGCTCGACACTGTTTTTGATGCATGTTGTTTCACCATTCATTTGCTGTGTACACCAAAGTTCATGTGCATCCATGCTACATCCATGCATGTTGTTCCTTGACTTTTCAACTTTGATATTTGCTGTTTTGAAAAATGCATTGAGTCCGATTTCTTTGCACTGTCCCTTACTTTATGTGCACTGAGTCGAGCAGGTCCACGAGGCTACTCCTCAGTTGTACACTGATTGGTGAGGTAGTGCACACGTGTAATTTTATACACGTGTGTATATGCAGCCATCAGACTGATTTTCTTGTCCCTGCACTGAAATATTTTTTATATATATACACTAACTGCCTTGTGGTATTTACAGTGTATCACTGTGAATATCACAAGCTGTCTAGACACAGTCGGATTAAATTAGATCGAGTCAGAAAAATGATGAGAAACACACCGAAATTCTGAGGCAAATAAAATTTTAAAAATAAAATTTGTATTTGCATTTATTCTGTTTCATTTCTATTGTAGTGTACTGTGTGTGTGTGTGTGTGTGTGTGTGTTTCATGTGACAGGTATGAAGACTGGACTGACTGGACTGACAGAGAGCTGTGAAGACAGAAGACTGAAGATAAGAAGACAGTGTGTAGTGTCAGTGAATGTGTCAAAGTGTATGTATGTAAATTTGAGTGTTGAGACTGAATGTATGTACAAAAAGAGTGATTGAGTTATTCTGTAATGAGGAGCTGTATATATGAAATCTGATATGTTATGAAGTGTAAAACAGAGATGTACAAATAGTGAGGTATAAAAATTTGTACTGTTAGATATTGAAATAAAATATTCTATTCAAATAAAATACTGTGAATATTTAAATTTCTGTACAGTTGTATTTTATTTAAATATAAATATTATATTCCAGTCTGTGATGTATAATACCAGTACAATATCAAACACATTAAAATAATATTTATTTGGTTGTTATCATCAAACAAAAATCATATAATTGTGTATACAACACCGTTATATACAACAATTGATTCATAAACTGTTCGGTTTGAATTAAAGAAATTTCTTAAACCAATTTATCTCAAGATATGATTTTATAAAATGGTCACGGTGTGAAAAATGTAAACGTTTGGTTGTTGAAGAGACCGGGATCGGCTATTGTCATACTCTCTACCAATACCCAAAACCACTTTAACAACTGTGTACGCGGTGGAGATCCAGAATGAAGTAGGTTGACTTGGAGGCGATTATTGAATTTGAAGAAAGAGAACGTTGATGGATATCCTTGACCTTCAGGTCGTAATTTAAATGACTAAAACAGGGCTATACCGGACCAAGTGGGGTTAGCTACCTCCATCGGCAACACTTCTTTCTTTATTACTGTAGTCCCTCGGTTTGATTGATTTGATTTGATGTGCATCCTTGATTTGGGAGTGTTGTTCGAGGTGGCGGTAGTCGTGGCTACGCGTTACCACCAGTCCGGGCGTGCAGCTAGTATATTCCTACTCTGGGCATTCCTCGTGTGTCTTGTCATATTATCCTGATCAAGATCCTTATGATTTGATTTATACCGTACCTATGGAGTGCCTTTTGATAGTCATTACATTACTGTGGACTTTACGGTATCTGTATAGACTATGGTATTACAAACGGTGTTAGGGTAATAATGGTAATCCCGCTTACGCTATTTTAATATGTTATATTTAATCATAGACACTATTATAATAGTGTATTATATTATATTAGTTTAACGGATCCTTAGAGTATGATGATCCCAAACATCCTTTAAGTTACTGATGCATTTCACTGAACACTTCATATGAGTTGATTTACTTCCAAGAGAATGTTAGTTCTGATCCGAGTTGTTTTGTTTTGCATTATTTCTCGGGTCAGATCGAGTATTGCAGTGTTGAGATTTCACTTTTTGAAGCTGGAGACTGTTGAAGACATCACCTCTATCTGTTGTTTCTGGTTATTTCCCCTTTGTATTAGAAATTCTTGTATTTAGACTTCAGTTGTATTTAATTTTGTAACTCTGATATTATGTATAAATTTTGATCTTTATTTAGTAGCTTCATGAACTACTATTGTATAATTTATTTACTCCGCTGGAAGATATTCTATTTTTTCTGTGTTTGTGATTCTGTGATTTATTCTATTTATCTCAGAAGCTAATAACATTCTGTCATTTCGAACGGTTTGAGTTGGTTTAATTACTAGCTCGAAGTGGACGAAAAACGGTATGTTACAGTAGCACCTTATCTACTTTGTGTGTATGCTTCTTTGGAAGTAATTTTAAATGATGAATTCCTTTTTTGAACCAATACTATACTAAAATCAATTAAGATTAACAAATAAACATAATGTTTATTTGAAAACAAGGGGAAAATATTATTTTAAGAAATGCAATAATAAATTAAGTGAATGATAGCGGTGCAACATAAAATGAAAGTTAATATAAGAAGAATCTTTATGCAAATCAATTGCAAAGCGGGTCTCCATATGTAACGACCCGCATTTTACTATTGAAGGATCGTAGAATATTTATTTTATTTACAAACGAAGTCATATGGTCGTGTAACTTTGAGTAACGACTATTGGGGTCATTTCCTACATTCACGATTTTTGCCGAATTTTAAATGACCGTTTGCCCCTGGCGAATCTTGTTTTGCCTATAACTTTTGATTGGCAATGAGTTTTGACCTGAAACCACTTCCATTGGATTCGGATGATGGTTTCTCATTCATAGAATGGTCACATTAATCAAACGGATTTACCGTTTGGGAGATATGGCTGAAATAAGGTTTGGAAGATGGAAAAACAGCTTAATCGGGCTTAATAGGGTGATTAGCAGCTAGGCCCATAACCCATTTCAGGATTAGGGTTATGGGAGGGCTGAAAGGATTTGGTGAAACATCCCCTTTCATTTTTCAAGCCGCCAGAAACATTCCTTGAAACCTAGTAATGGCCTTCATCTTCTAAATCTCACTCTAATCACTTTCTAATCACTAATTAACCAAAATCTACATCAAATCAAGTCGGATTAACACCAAATTAGAGTTATAGTTG
Source organism: Allium sativum (assembly GCA_030737875.1). Classification (NCBI taxonomy): domain Eukaryota; kingdom Viridiplantae; phylum Streptophyta; class Magnoliopsida; order Asparagales; family Amaryllidaceae; genus Allium; species Allium sativum. Next base: position 793,331,570 of record CM060924.1, read on the forward strand.
CTGCACTGCATTGGAATCTAATCCAAGTTAGTGAAAGTGTTAGATCTATCATTTATTTGTGGCTAAGGTGAGTGATTTGCATGTTTATACACTAATTATGGCTAATTAGGGGTGATTAGTGATAATTAGCGAAATTACACATCTAAAAATTCTGGAAAAATATGTAGAAAGTCTAAAATATTATTTCATGTTGCTGGTATGAATTTGGGTTAATTTGGATTAAGTTTTCTAATCCTATGGTTAGATATGGTTAAATAGAATATCCTAGATTTGGGGTATGTATGATCTACAATAGCCTAGGTAATTGATGTTTTAATGTTTTTGATTGATTCTATATGTTGCTACTACTGTTTGGTATGTTTTTTTTGATGTCATAGGAAAGTTAGAATGGTTGAAAATGCCGTCGTTTGGCGAAATTAGCTTGTTGGAAAAACTGCAGGATTTTGATTCCTGAAGGGGGTATGTCTCACGAACCGACCAGGGGGACAACTCACGAACCAACCAGGAGGAGGACTTACGAACCGGGGGGGCTCACAACCGGGGGTGGGGCTCACGAACCAAGAGGGACTCACGAACCTCCTATGAGGGGGGTCACGAACCGCCCACGGAGGACCACGTACGACCCGACCTCGATGATGACCGCGAACCGAGACGTGATGGTGACTCCGAAACAAACTGAATTTGAGCTTTTACCACGCGACGACGATCGTAAACTCTTCTGAAGATGAACTCTAATTCGGTCGCAACCCGAGATGCAAAGGCAGTCCAAATGAGAAGTTATGGCTCAGGATCCAGATGGAAACCAACGAGTTAACTTCTGAAGTTGAGCTTTGCTGTGGGACGTGTACATAGGCGTTATCGATATCCATAACTTTGGTCCACCATTGAGAGAGGGGTATGTAGACGAACCAGAGCCCGGGTTGTGTGGACTGGTTGACCCGTTAGGGTTATTGACTATGGACATGTGCGTTGGGGTCAGAGTGATAGTTGCATGGAGTTGGACTCCATCATGGCTCCACAAGGCAAGGTGGTCGACGGTAATTGTATGGGGTTGGACTCCGTCATGGCCCCAATGGATCTGGTAATCAAAGTGGTGGATATCGTATGCTTTACGCACTGAGTTAGAGATTTGAGGATGATTTCTATGTTTGATTTTTGCTATTACCATGACACGCTCCCATTTTTACACTATATGTTAGTGTTATATTGTGCTAACTCTTTGGTTACAGGTCCAGGTCAGGTATGATTATTTATACCTTTTGTAGTTTTATTTTATTGATATCGCTCATACCAGACTTTTGTCTGAACCATATTTTTATGTCTCTTCTTATTACTCTGGGTGTTATTAAACGAGCAGACTAGAGATAGGTATGGTGGTTATGCACGAGCAGCTGTCCGGAGACGAGCAGGAGGCTTCCACGTACTATATACATATTTTATCCTTGTGTTGCTGGTCACTACTTTGGGCATTAGTAGTGTACCTCTTTTATTTCCGTTTTAGAGACAGTATTTTGAAGTTGTAATAATGGTTTGGATCATAAGCTGTATTTTGGATTCTGCTACTCTGATGGATATGGTTTAGTTTTCAGCTTATGCACTGTCTCGCCTGTTTTATATCAAGTTATGTTATTATTATATTTTATCCCATGTGCTGTGAGATATACTACAAGTTCTTGATGATTCATCATTTTAAACCCTTTCATTTGATGATCGTCCCGTGTTAGTTGGGCATTGGCACAGCGCATTTCACGGGAAATGTCTGATGGTGCGGGGTGGCCGTCACACTATAATTAGTTTATTATAGCAATCTTGTTTCATGTTTTTTGTTTCAGTATTTTAATATAAAAAATCATAGAATTTTAAATATTGAAACTAGATAACCGAAAAAAGGTGCAAATTGTCTGCACTTATTAAGAAATAGTGCAAACATATTTGCAAATATTCACTTTATAAATGCAAACATATCTGCAAATATTCACTCAAAATCCAATATTTGCAATAAATAAATGAATGCAGAAACGTCAGCAGTTATTCAATTAAATTGCAAACTTTCTTAACAATTTTCCTGAAAGTTGTTTTTTTTTGTTTGTACTCATTTTACATTAATATTTAATGATTTTTCTGCAATAAATATGATGTTGAATATAATTTTAAAATTGAAAATATTCATCAAAAGTCATATAAAATTGTACAGCTATTGGCTATAATTACTTATATATCAACAACATTTGAATAATTGTACATGTTTCTACAAGTTCTCCTAGATCATTTTGTTTTTATTTTTTTCATTTCTGTTCCACTTTATATTTTTATTTTTCTCATACAAATATATGAAGATAAATATATATTGAAATAAGTTGTGAAGTATGAAAAAAAATTCGTTGTTTTTTTATGTTTTTCGAAAAAAAGAACTTAATTTATATACCTTTTAACAAGGACGTTTTGTGTATTTTGAAATATAACGTGCACCTTAGCAAAACCATTCTTAAAGCATTTAGTCCCAAAAGATTTAGTTTATTTTAGCTAGTACAACAATCTAAAACACCCATTGGTTGTAATGTTATGCATATGATACAGATAATTGATGTGTTTTTTAAATTTCTATTTTTTAATTTGGAAAAACGTTCAATTATTTTCTCAACCGTGTTAGATCTATAAAGACCGAACTGGTAAGAAAGATCCAGTAAAAGAACATTTCTATGTTTATGAGTCTCTTATATTCGTTAAAAATAATAATGAAAATGACATATTTTTTTTGCCTTTGTCATAATTATAAACGTTTGGAGCATTGAGATTAAGATATGGTTACAGTACACTTGTGTCTAGTTAGTTTTATGTCAAATTATTATTAATGGGATCATCATGGAAAAATATCCTTGCACCAAATAGCATGATGTCATTGGATGAGGTGAATAACGATTATAATATAACGAATCAATTAGAAGATATGGTTGAGGATGCAACATGGTTAATATTTTCTACCATTCAAGTTGGTGATGAAGACATAAGAATGGGAGCTGAAAAATCTTTGATCTATTTAAAGCTACTAAGATGCTATTGTGGGATTGTCGTCAAAGTAGTACCAAATTATTTGTAATTTTCGAATATATTAGTATGAAATCAAAATTCAACTTTATAGACGCTGAGTTTACGTTAATTGTACAAGCTGCAAAATGACATATGTCACCTAATAATCCAGTGTTCGATAGTCATTATGAAGTTAAAAAAAGAACTTATGTACGCTTTCAGTCTATTGTATCTAAAGATAGACACATGTTTAAAATGTTGCATGTTTGATTGAAAACAAGAATTAACCTTCGGAAATTCAGAATATGCAACGAGGAAATTACATAAACTAAGGAAAAAAATCATACCGGCGAACACATTATTTACCCATCGCTTCTAAACTTCAAAGTTTATATGCATCTTGTGCTACAATATATTACATGAGATGATAAATTGTGAGAGTACAAGAAGAGAAAACTTTTCACGCATCCATCTGATGGAGCATAATGTATACCTTTTGATAAAACTTACCATACTTTTGTTGTAGAGAGATGTCATGTTAGAGTTAATTTATGTACGGATGGATTTTCATCAATCTCTAAATTTGGTAGCAAATATTCATCTTGACATATTATCGTTACACATTACAATTAAACTCAATGGATGGTGTGAAAACTCCATATATGTTTCTCACTATTAGTGTCCCTGGTCCTCATGATACGACATAAGAATTTTTTGCAGCCCTTCGTTAAACAATTGAAAATATCATGGCATACATATGATGTCTCTAAAAAACAAATTTTCATACGTATGCATGAGGAGTATGACTAGTCATTTAGTTTATTCTTATAGCACGGAAGAAAATTGTAACGACCCGCATTCTACGCATCAGAGTATCGTAGAATATTTATTTCTTTTTCGTATGAAGTCGTATGGTTATGTAACTTTGGGGAGCGACTATTGGGGTCATTTCCCATGTTCATAATTTTCCATTTTGCCTCTGGCGAATCTTGTTTCGCCTATAACTTTTGATTAGTAAGGAATTTTGATCTGAAACCACTTCCATTGGCTTCAGATGATGGTTTCTCTTTCCGTAGAGTGGTTACATTAGCCAAACGGACTTACCATTTGGGAGATATGATGAAATAAGGTTTGAAAGGTGAAAAACAGCTTAATTGGGCTTAACCGGGTGATTAACAGCTAGGCCCATTGGGGGATTTCGGGATTAAGAGTTTAAAAGGACTGTTAGGGTTTAGAGAACACCTTTTTCTCATTCTTCACCATTCACTTATCATTCCTCTCAACCTAGCAATGGCCTCCACTTTCTAAAACACCTCCAAATCACTTTCTAATTGAGGATTAAGCTAAATTACATCAAATCAAGGCTAATCAACACCAAATCAGAGTTGGAGCTACGGTGTTGCATTGGGAACAATGCCATAATAGTATAATATTTCAGATCTAAAGTTTGTTTGTGGCTAAGGTGAGTTATTTGCATTGTTCCTCACTAATTATGGTTAATTAAGAGTGATTAGTGTTAATTAGCGAAATTACGGTTCATAAAAATATGGAAAAATATTTAGAAATTCTTAAATATTATTTTAAGCCTCTGTTAGAAATTTGGGTTAATTTGGGTAGGTTTTACTAATCCTATCATTAGTTGTGCTTAAACATGATTAAGGGGGAAATATGGGTTTTTGGGAATGTTTGATCCATTTTAACACATTAAATTGTTGTTTTGGTGATTATGGTTGATTTTACCTGTTGCTATGACTGTTGGAATGTTTGTAATTGTTTTAAACAGTTAGAATGGTCGAAAACGCCGTCGTGTGGTGTAAAAACAGTCGCTGGAAGTTGCAGGAAAAATATGCAGGAGCCAGACCGGATTAGATCGCCCCCTCTCCGACCCGACCCGCTCGTGATGATGGAGACCAACCCGACCACTTGCACCTAATGCTCTCTGACCGATCCTCTCGTGAATGAGGGGATGACCCGACCGATGGAAGCATCATTCTCTGAGCCGACCCGCCTGCACAGGCCAAGGGAGTTTGACCCCGAACTGGAGCATTGTCACGACCCGACCCGAGCAGGAATCACCCACGAACCGAACCACAGTGGACTGGAGTTCACGAACCGTTCCGATGGAGGGAGCACGACCCGACCCAAACGGGGCTAATGACCACAGACTGAACAAGAAGAAGAGAGTCGATCTGAATAAAAGTTTGTTCCGAACCGATCCGGAGGAGACCAAACCCGAGACGCAAAGGTAGTCCAAATGGAAAGTTTGTACTCAGGATCCAGTTGGGAACCAATGAGTTAACCTCATGGTTGGACTTTGCTGCGGTACGTGTGCTAAGGAGTTGTCGACATCCATAGCTTTGATACACCACGGAAAGACAAGTGTTAGGCTGCGAATCGGTGCAGTGGTGTCGTCACTACTCTATGGGACAGAGTGATCGTAGCATGGCTATGAGCTAGTGTAGTGGAGTCATCATGACTTCATGGGGCAGAGTGGACATAGCAAGGACTAGTGGTTATGGATCAGTACAGTGGTGTCATCATGACTCCATGGGATAGAGTGATCATAGTAAGGAATGGGTGGTCAAAGCGGTCGATATCGTATGCTTTACGCACTGAGTGAGAGTTGTGAGGTTGGTTGCTATGCTTGATTGTTTGCCATCACTATGACATGCACACCCCCTCCCCCGTATCTTTGTACCTTATGTTTAGTAGCACCTTAGAGTATCGTACGGTATGTTGTGCTAACTCTTTGGTTGCAGGTCCAAGTTCAGGTATGGTTTAGTATACCTGTTATTGTTCTGTTTTGCTGCTTATCGCTCATACCAGGCTTTTGTCTGACCCAGAGTTTTATATCTCTTCTTATTACTCTGGGTGCTCCTAAACGAGCAGACTAGAGACAGGTTAGCTGGTTATGCACGAGTAGCTGATCCGGAGATGAGCAGGAGGCTCCCACGTATGATATACATAGATATTCTCCTTGTGTTGTTGCTGGTCACTGCTTGGGCATTAGTAGTGTACCATCCCTTTCTTTTGCTTTAGAGACAATATTTTAAGAGTTATAATAATGATGGTTATGGATCATAAGCTGTATTTTTGGATTTCCACTGCTATGATGGTTTAGTTTTCATCTTATGCACTGTCTTGCCTGTTTTATGTCAAAGATATGTTTTTATCATATTTTATTTCCATGCACTGTGAGATATACTACAGGTTCCTTTGGAAGTTTCTTCTTTCCTTTCCTTTTCTTTTGGCGACCGTCCCATGCTAGTTGGACATCAGTACAACGCATTTTGGTGAAATGTTGGCTGGTCCAGGGCGAGCCGTCACATTTGGTATCGGAGCTCTAGGTTGCGTAGTTAACCTAGGGAAGTCATCAGGGAGAGATAGTATACGTATATGAGAGCGCGTATTTGTGATTATTTTGGTTTTTAAAAGCTATACATATATAGTATTAGTATATAAGGGTGAAGTCGTACTGCACTGGCACCACTATGGAGATGATTAATCGTTTTCTCTTTACAGATAAGACGATAAGCCGAAACTTGAGGAACACGGGTCCAAGGGCTAACAATAGGAATGACCCTGATATGAAGACGATGTTCACTAATTTCATGCTAGAGATGCTTAGGGATGTTCAGAGGGCATCTCCTAATGCTGCCAATGGTGGTGGTGCAGCGGTGCAGGCGCCCAGGGCCGATTTCGCCAAGCTGTGCAAGGATTACACTAGTCTTGATGGGAAGCCGTTCCACGGAATGGAGTCAGCTACGGAAGTTCAAGATTGGCTGGATAGTTGTGAGCGCATCTTTGAGGATTTGGGAACTGAAGATGCAATGAAGAGGAGGCTAGCATCCTGTCAGCTGCAAGGACGAGCTATGAATTGGTGGAATGCCATTAAAGCAGCTACTACAGAAGATCAAGTTACTTGGGATCAGTTCAAGGCTCGCTTTAGTGATAAGTTTATCCCAGCTGCTCAGAAATCAGAATTGTTTAGGAAATTTCTAGAGCTTAAGCAGAATGGTAGGGCAGTCTCAGAGTACATTGCTGAGTTCGATACTTTATCGAAGTATGGATTATCCCTTGTTGACACTGCCGAGAAGAAGAACGAGAAGTTTATAGCTGGCTTAGATGGGTACTTGGGGGAAAGACAGATAAACCATATTGATGAGAATTTTGAATCGATTGTTGGGAAAGCATTGAGATCAGAGAGCCTTTACCCTAAGTCAAAGACCGAAGTTGCTGTTGTATCTACAGCAGAGCCAAAACCGCAAGCAGGCGGTGGAGGCAAGAATAATTCTCAGAATAAGAGGAAGCAGAATCAAGCTAAGGATGGTCAGAAAAAGAGTAAGAAAGACGTTGAGTGCTTTAGGTATGCTAAGAAGGGCCATTATGCTAAAGAATGTCGAGCAAAGCCAACGGACATGAAGTGCTTCAACTGTGGTCAAGTGAGACATCACAAGGACAAGTGTCTGCAACCCCTAAAGAAAAGCAGATTGTGAAAGCAAAAGCTATCAATGTAAGACGACCCGAACTTCCCTAGTAAGGAAAGCACAGATTGAATTGAGAACACGACCAATCAAAACACAAATAGAAGAACATTTCTAGAGCTTAAGCAGAATGGTAGGCCAGTCTCGGAGTACATTGCAGAGTTCGATACTTTATCGAAGTATGGATTATCCCTTGTTGACACTGCCGAGAAGAAGAACGAGAAGTTCATAACTGGCTTAGATGGGTACCTGGGGGAAAGACTGATAAACCATATTGATGAAACTTTTTAATCAATTGTTGGGAAAGCATTGAGATAAGAGAGCCTTTACCCTAAGTCAAAGACCGAAGTTGCTGTTGTATCTTCAGGAGAGCCGAAACCGCAAGCAGGCGATGGAGGCAAGAATAATTCTCAGAATAAGAGGAAGCAGAATCAAGCTAAGGATGGTCAGAAAAAGAGTAAGAAAGATGTTGAGTGCTTTAGCTATGCCAAGAAGGGCCATTATGCTAAAGAATGTCGAGCAAAGCCAGCGGACAGGAAGTGCTTCAACTGTGGTCAAGTGGGACATCACAAGGACAAGTGTCTGCAACCCCCTAAACAGAAGTAGATTGTGAAAGCATATGCTATCAATGTGAGACGACCCGAACTTCCCCGGTAAGGAAAGCACGGATTGAATTGAGAACACGACCAATCAGAACACAAACAGAAGAACATTTCATTGTATATTACAACAATTCCATCAGAATACAAGAATATAACAGAGTACGAATAAATATTATACATTTGACAAATATCAGAGATTTAAATTACATTTAAATACATAGCAGCGGGAAATATACACAAAACACAACTGAAGGAGAACACAGATACAGAGCTTTCCGAATATCATCCCAGTTGTAAACCAGGATCTTGTGAATATAAATCTGCAAAACCCAACTACTAGTTGCCCATGTGGATAATAGGGGCACCCAGAGTTTAGGTTAAAACAATAAACCCCAGGTCAGTCATGTGACCGGTGTGAGAACTAAAACAGTTGTTTATCTTTTATTTTAAAGTTAGGTAAATCGAGGGACCATGCCGTATAACACGGAACGGGTTTCCTCCCAAGAATACCAGTGCATAAAACAAACAGCGCAATGCTAAATAAAGAACAATGAAGCTATTATAAGACCCAGGTCCCTATGCAACGCAAGTCGGAGGATAGGGTTTTACCTTATAATAGCCAAATAATGCTTGATACGTATAAAACGAAATCATTTGATATTATTACTAGTGCATAGGTGTTTCAAAATGATTTCAATCATAAGTATCAATCATAGACGGCATGGGTACCATATATCATGTCGCCATACTAGGCTCTACAATCAAAACCGCAAAATGTCGTATTTGGAACTTGGATTTCCATCTGTGAACCGAGGCAAAAGATAGTCCTCACCGATTCGAGACGCTCTAACCCATGTCTCAGGATCAGATCTCGAGTGACCCTTGGATCGTCAGGGATGGCCCAACAAAGTGCAATGTGGATTAAAAAACCTTGAACATGCGTTTCCCCGCCCTATGGGGTGTAAATGAGCCAACGAATGACTCCATCGATCCCGGATCGACCGATATAACCGAGGCGCCTCGCATTCCAACAAACACATAAGTCAAACTCGTCAGGGCGTGTAAAACCACTGACGCCACTTCTGGCTACAAGGAAATGCCTGCCCTCCCTGAGGTCCTCTCCAATTTTTGGTTTACACCGGGGTGTGAGGCTCGCGAATTAACGCTACACAAAGCGATGCCACAAAGGTCGTGCTTTGATCATCAACCACAAGACTCCGCTTTTCAACAAAAGCCTTGATCATTTGCATCTTAGCATGCCACATAGGCAAACCACTCCATGCAACTGATATCCATCAATCACATAGAATGATATCCAATGTCAGACACACAGTCCATTTATAAGTCCGTTCTCGGTCTGAACGAAACCGGAGGCACCTTGTACCTCGCATGTCCATCGATCTCCAAGTACGTCTGGACGATCACCAACTGATTCCCTACTCTTGGGTGTACAGCCCAATCAAGATCATCAGCAATTATCCAAATGATGTGAAGACCTCCGGTCTTCTACCACCGCCTTCATCTTCGACATATCGTCGTATCAGTTATTCAGAATGGGATAAACCCGGTCTTTCCGAATAACTCGCGTATATTATAAACAAGTGCTACACAAACACAACATACGCCTCATTCCAATTCAGAATATTATTTTATTCAAATATTCACACTTCCAGGGAAAGGTTCCCAATAATTTTATCAAAGATAAATTCTTTTAAATTTATTCTTTAATTTTCCTTTAGATATCCTGTCTTTAACTGGGTTAAAGAACCAATGTCATTTAAAATACGGTTCACGATAAACCCAAAATCACGTTCCATTCATCAGTCCCTAACCGTAAATTAGTAAGAGAACAATTCCCTAAGCATTAACCTCGAAGGCCGAAACCAACATCAAATCAATACCCAGGAAACCAATCAACTTAGCTAACCTCCAGTTAGTTTCTAATTCTCTTAACTTCATCAGGTTTAAGAGCAGTATTATTAAAGATACCTTTCACGACAAACCCAAAATCACATTTAATTGTTAATCGGGTTAAAGAACAAGTGTCATTTAAAACACCATTCATGATAAACCAAAAAACAAATTCAATTCAATCCCAATTAAATATTAATTAATCGGTGTATTTCATTAAATCTGAATAAAAAGATTTAATCTTTTCTCAACTGGGTTCAAGAACAGTGTTAATGAAGACACCATTCACGACAAACCCAAATCACATTCGATATTAAATACAAGGTTCTGAATAGAAAATATACCGGCTTATATTCAATATCAAATTCTGAAACCAACAAATATCGTATTGGAAATAACGATATAAATATATCTTTCAAATTCCCATAACAATATCTGTATAATCACGAAATCCAATATCGAAATATCCCGAAGATAATTTCGATTCAAATCCATTCCAGTTTATATATTGGAAATTCTGGTTATATTAAAACCATTCACAAGTCCAATTTATTTTATTTAAAAATACTGGATTATTTTTCTAGTTATAAACTAGTTCATTTTGATAAAAATATATTATTATCTTTATAAATGTGGAGTTTTTCATTCCAACTCTTTTCAAATCATTTATTATGATTTTAGTCAAATTATTGATATTTTTAATAATTTTATCAAGGCCCGTACAGTCGATTTACCTATACGGTCATCGAACTGCACTTACAACGACCTTTTCCAAATTTGATTTGGACATAATTCCAAATCCAACTGTTAGATTTCAAATTTTTTATATTCGTTGGAAAGCTCTTTTTGATACGAACCCAACAGTCCTGGTTTCAGGAGAATCCGACGGTCGGATCTCCCGTAACATCAATTCTAAGTCGATGGTCGAAATTTGCGAACTGTCGCAGCGCGAGCGTTTTATTCAGGCCATTAAATATATATTATATATATTTCATCGATTTCCTTTCAAAACATATTTTATAAATCGTTTTAAATTCGTTTTCAAAACAATTTCAACTTCAAGTTCAATTTCGAATCAAAATTGAATATTCCATATCATTAATATATAAATGATAATATTTTCAAACATCAGATTTTGAAATCACTTCATTTTTAATATTCATTATAAAAATGAATAAAACCGATATAATTATCGTTCACGTCAAAATGGCGTTAATCTAATCAACACGGCTTTATATACTTAAATATATTCATGTCCATCCTAAATCGGGCATCAAAATCATATTTTGATTCTTTTCTGAATATTATTTTAAAATATTCGTTATTTTAAAATATTCCTTCTTTCTGAACTGGAATCAGACACAGTCAATTACCATATAATGTGATTATATGGATTTCATGCAACACATGTATACAACAGCCATGATAAACAATCAATCATCATCCAAAGTGCACTCTACACTATATAAGCATTAAATATAAATATTTAACGCTTACAACAGCCTATCAACCAATCGATCGACATACCACTAAACAATTAGGATTAGTGTACGTCAAATATCATCCCAACACCCGTGTGGGGTTTCAAATCAACAAACACAGATTTTTATTTGTGCAGTTGGGCGATGTGCAAAATTTATCGTCTCACTCAATATCTGTCAAATCGGTGTACATAAACAAATCGTCTGATTTGTTTATGAATATTTATTTCAACACATGAATATTTTATTTGGTTCATATCTACAATAAAAATGTGATTTTTATTGTTCAAATATTTTATTCAACATATGAATACTTTCTACAGCTCAGTTATGAAATAAAAATGATATCTTTAGTATTCAAATATTTTTTATTAAACATATGAATATTTTTACACGGTCCATTTCACATCTCAAACAATTTCAACCACACAATACAATCAAACAAACAAGTCGTCCATGGTCTGTAGACGACGGGGAGCAGTTCATATGTGCAGTTACAAAATAATTTACTATACAGAAAATATTTTAGTGAGAAGATTCTCACCGATAAGCTAAACCAAACGTCACGACTCTTCATATGTAGGAAATCTTTGTCGTGTTTCCAACGAGATCTGTTTCGCACTGTATATACATTAAAAATCATATTTTTAATAAGATGATATTTATAAATAAAAATCACACTTTTATTTGACTTTAATTCACATCTTTTACTAAAAATTATATTTTCTTCTAACTCAAAATTATATTTTTATATAACTAAAGCTTATACTTTTATATAAATAAAGATCATATTCTTCTAAACATAAAGATTATATTTTTCTAAACATAAACATTTTATTTTTCTAAAGCTATTTCATTTAAAAATTACATTTTTGCCCAAGGTTATTTATATAAGAAAATTCATGTTTTTATCAGCTCTATATATATTAAAATCTAAAATAAATCAATGCAAGTTTTATATTAAAAAATGAAATCAAAACATCATGCTTTTCACTTTAAAAATCTGATTTTTAAAACTCTCATTTCATATAAAGTCCATATTTTTATTTCCAACATTATATTTTTAAAAACTGATTTTAATACTAGGTTTTTTTTATATATATCTTTAAAACTGATTTTATAATATGCTAATCTATATAATAAAAACTGATTTTACTTAATGTTAATTAGCTTAAACAAAATAATAAATATAAAAAAAAATGCTCACTGTTAATCACATCGTTAAGGTATGTAATAAAGTAATTAAATTATTTAATTACCTTTCTCCTACATTGCGTTTAACAGCTCCAGGGTCCATCGTTCTTTCTGGACCAGTCACCAATTTCTAGGGCTCGTCACCATTGGCAAACCAAGGCGCCAGACCTGGATCTGGACACACCACTTCGAAGAGCTCGAGGCCCTCCTCCTTCGCCGATCCCGACGTCCAGCGCGATGGCCTTGGTGGCTGGTAAAACGTGAGCAAATGGCCACGGTTTGGAGCTCAAATTCGAGCAATTTACACAACTAGATTCGATCTCTGCCATCGAGTAGATAGATCTCAGGGAGCTCTTTCATTTTCGATTTGGATTGTGTTTTGATTTGGCTCGAATTGGGTATGATTTGGGGCTTTTGTTTTGATCAATTTCGATCGTTGAATCTGGGATGGGGGCGGCTTTCCACATTGACCCCCGAGTGGAAGAAATAAAGGGCTTCGACCTTTTAGTTAGGGCTATATAACTATATTTTAATATTATTTTATTTTGATTTTACTTGTTTAACCTTTGAACTCCGAACAAACTCCAACGACTATCGCCCCTAGCTAATTACCCCCATTTCGAACACAATGGGATATGTTTCATAACCCCATTCAGCTGTTACGATCTGTTATCATCAAAATTAAAATATAAATCAATATATATTGAATTTGAATGTACATTTCAAATTACCAAGGCCACATACGGACTCTAAAAATTCCAAAAAATATATTTCTAACTTCGTATTGACGATACAGTGCTAACAAAACTAATTTCGTCAAATTCTGTGACCGTTTGAAAAATGGTCATTTTCTGGTCAATCGAAATCAACTTAAACTGTCAAAACACGTTTAACTTCGCCACGCTCACATATTGATTCAGAAAATTATGAATTTTGGGACCTAGCCGTAATTTGACATCCCGGATCCAACAAAAGTGGTTTCGTCGAAAACGAAGGTCGTTTGCAAAATGACAATTTTCAAGGCCTTTATATATATTAAAAATATATATAAATTCTACAGCGACTTTTCTGAATTTTAAACTGGATGTATCTTTCAACTTCTAAAGTGAAATCTCAGTTCCTTAATTTCGTTAGAAAGATAACATTAAACAAATTCAAATATTTCTTGTTTCGCTCAATTCTGACTTATACTGAATTCTGTATATTCAATTGAAATTCGAAATTGAAATTTCGAACTGCCGCGCCATTTCAGGCTCGTTTTATAATTAAAATAAATTTATTCATTTTAACTTCGTCGAAAATAAATTTATCATCATTATTATTTAAAATAAATTATTTTAAATATTCAAAATCCATTAAATTAGCCAAAATAAAAATTTTAAATTGGCTCAGATTTTCCGGGTTGTTACACAATGTTGTTCCTTCCTCGTCGAATGCCCCAACTACGGTGGAGAAGGTAAAGAATGTCATTATTCAAGGTATGCTTTCTGTTTAAGATGTTCCGGTAAGAGTGTTGTTTGATACCGTGGCTTCCCGTTCCTTCATATCTAGTGACCTTGTAGATAGGTTGGAATTGGAACCCGAGATAGTCGATAGACCTCTAGTTGTGACGAACTCGATTGGTGGTTCGACTAGCCTTAGTATGATTTGCCGTAATGTGGTCTTATCGAGTCATGAATGTACGTTTGTTTGTGATTGCTTTGTTTTGGGCTTTACTGGGTTTGGCATTATTTTGGGAGTCGATTGGCTCCAAAGGTATGGGGTGGTGGTAGACTGTAAGGGCCTTTCGATGACAGTTAGAGCGGATGATGGGCAGAGGGTAGTATTTGGTGGTCTACCTAGTGATGGGGTAATGGCTAGTTTTCTAAATTCCCTCGACATCCTGCATGATGAGTTGTCAGATGTGCCTGTGGCTGGCCAGTATCCGGACGTCTTCGAGGAAGTGATCGGATTTCCACCACACCGAGAGATTGAGTTCCATATTGATTTATTGAAAGATGCCAGACCTATAGTGATGCCTCTTCATCGTATAGCGCCAAGGGAGCAGCGAGAGCTCGGGGTGCAAGTGAGCGATCTTTTGAAGAAGGGATTTATTAAAAGAAGTGTTTCTGAGTGGGGAGCGCCAGTTGTGTTTGCTACCAAGGTAGATGGTTCCCTTCGATTGTGTGTGGACTACCGCGAATTGAATAAGGTGACGAGGAAGAATAAGTATCCTCTCCCGCGGATAAATGATTTGTTTGATCAGTTGAGTGGGGCGAGAGTGTTCTCCCAGTTGGATCTCGCGACAAGTTTTCATCAGCTTAGAGTGGAAGCTAAGAGTATAGCTAAAACGACATTTCGGACGCCGTCTGGATTCTATGAGTTGTTGGTCATGCCATTCGGGTTGACCAATGCACTAGCATATTTTGTGGATCTTATGAATAGGGTATTCAGAGATCAATTGAATAAGTTTGTTCTTGTGTTCATGGATGATATCTTGGTTTACTCGAGGACAGAGGAAGAACACAAGGAACATTTGGGGATAGTGATGGAGCTGTTGAGAAAACACCAATTGAAAGCGACGTTTTCTAAGTGTCACTTCCGGAGGAGGGAAGTGAGATTCTTGGGCCATGTTGTTTCAGAGAATTGTATTGCCGTGGATCCTGCGAAGGTGGCTATGTTACAAGATTGGTCTACGTCCAAGAATGCAACAGACGTAAGAAGTTTCTTGGGGTTAGCTGGATATTATCGTAAGTTTATCCAAGACTTCTCCAAGATAGCAGCACCATTGACTCAGTTTACCAAGAAGAATCAAGCTTTCGTTTGGGACGAAAAGTGCGAGAATGCATTTAAGAGTTTGAAGGAAAAGTTGACGTGCGCACCAGTATTAGTCATTCGTAAGGGGAATGAAGAGATGACGGTATACACAGATGCATGTGGTACCGGACTAGGTGCTGTATGGATGCAAGGAGGTAGGGTTGTAGCTTATGCAAGTCGGCAACTGAAACCGCACGAGAAAAGATATCTTACCCATGATTTGGAATTGGCAGCGATCCTTCGCGTTGAAGATGTGGAGACATTATCTCTTGGGAGAACGATTCGAGTTGTTTACTGATCATAAGTCGTTGAAATACCTTTTCTCCCAAAAGGATTTAAATCTTCGTCAGCAGAGATGGTTAGAGTTCTTGGCTTCGTACGATTTCGATATCACATATACACCAGGAAAAGGCAATGCAGTAGCTGATGCCTTGAGTAGGAGACATGCCAGTTTAGGGTTATGTTTCTTGAATGGAAGCAACTAGAATATATCGCAGGATACGATTTTAGACCAAAGTGCGAATTGGATCCAGAGATGTTAGCAAGTTTAACGACCATACCGACTTTGACTGAGCGGATTGGTTCCAATCAGAGGGACAATCCTAATCTATTGGGAATCATCTCCAAGTTAGAAATGGGTACCGACGGTGAGGAGATGAACAAGTATGGGCTTGATCAAGATGGATGGCTTCGAAAGAATGGAAAGCTAGTTGTACCCAACGTAGATGGATTGAGGGATGAAGTGCTTAGAGAAAGTCACCACTCAAAGTTGACTATACATCTCGGTGGCAACAAGATGTATCGAGACATGAAGCAGACCTACTACTGGGAAGGAATGAAGAGAGACGTTGGAAAGTTTATATCCAAGTGTATGAATTGCCAGTTAGTAAAAGCTAAGCAAAAGAAGCCTAGTGGTTTGTTGCAACCATTGGATTCCCGAATGGAAATGGGAACAAGTCTCGATGGATTTTATCGACGGTTTACCAAGGACTAGATCAGGCCATGATAGTGTTTGGGTTATTGTAGATCGATTGACCAAGAGCGCAAGGTTTATACCAGTCAAGTCAAATAGAATAGCAGCTAAGTTAGCGGAACTATATATGAAGTGGATAGTGAGATTTCATGGAGTACCCAAAGGCATTGTGAGTGACCGAGATCCATTATTTACTAGTGGGTTTTGGAAAAGCTTACAAGAGGCGTTAGGATCATACATCTCAGTACCGCATATCATCCTCAAACCGACAGTCAAACTGAGAGGGTGAATCGAGTATTAGAAGATCTCTTGAGAGCTTGTGTTTTGGATTCTGGTGGATCATGGGATGACCATTTGCATCTAGTAGAGTTTGCCTATAATAACAGTTATCAATATAGTATTGGTATGGCTCCATTTGAAGCTTTGTATGGAAGACCGTGCAATTCACCATCATGTTGGTTGGAAACCGGTGAGAAGTTTGTGCTTGGACCAGATGTAATAAGAGAAACTTCAAACAAGATCAAGGTTGTTCAACAGCGAATGAAGGCCGCTCAAGATAGGCAGAAGAGTTATGCTGATGGGAGACGATGAGAATTGAAATTCTCTGTTGGAGACTTAGTATTTGTCAAGATATATCCGTTGAAGAGTGTGATTCGTTTTGGTAGGAGAGGTAAGTTGGCACCAAGGTTTGTTGGTCCATTCCCAGTTCTTGAGCAAATTGGGAATTTGGCATATAAAGTTGAGTTACCTGACAAAATGGCAGGGGTTCACAATGTATTTCATGTCTCCCAGTTAAGGAAGTTTGTGCACAACCCTAGTGTGGCTATTTCACCAGATCAGTTGGATGATATCGAGGTTGAACCCGAGATGGTTGGGAACCGCAGGCCTTTGCGTATTGTTGGGAATGATACGAAGCAGCTTCGAAGGAAGGTGGTGAAACTAGTCAAAGTCCAGTGGGGTGAAAATGAGAAAGACTGTACTTGGGAAACAGAGGATGACATAAGGAAGAAGTATCCAAAACTCTTTGCCTGGTAAGGTTTTATATATCGATATAGTACTCCCTTGTTAGTAAACCGCATGCTAGGTTAGGCTTGTTGCATTTGTTTTGTATGTTTGATTGTTGCAAATGATTGGTAGGCATGTGTAATCCTTTGTATGTTTTGGTTGAGGGATTTCGGGAATGAAATTTCTTAAGGGGGGAGAATGTAACGACCCACATTCTACGCATCAAAGTATCGTATAATATTTATTTCTTTTTCGTATGAAGTCTTATGGTCATGTAACTTTGGGGAGCGACTATTGGGGTCATTTCCCATATTCATGATTTTTTCCAATTTTTAAATGACCATTTTGCCCCTGACGAATCTTATTTCGCCTATAACTTTTGATTGGTAAGGAGTTTTGACCTGAAACCACTTCCGTTGGCTTCGGATGATGGTTTCTCTTTCTGTAGAGTGGTTACATTGGCCAAACGGACGTACCGTTTGGGAGATATGACTGAAATAAGGTTTGGAAGGTGAAAAAACGGCTTAATTGGGCTTAACCGGGTGATTAGCAGCTAGGCCCATTGGGAGATTTCGGGATTAGGAGTTTAAAAGGACTGTTAGGGTTTAGAGAACACCTTTTTCTCATTCTTCAGCCGCCACTTATCATTCCTCTCAACCTAGCAATGGCCTCCACTTTCTAAAATACCTCCAAATCACTTTCTAATTGAGGATTAGGCTAAATTACATCAAATCAAGGCTAATCAACACCAAATCAGAGTTGGAGCTGCTGCGTTACATTGGGAACAGCGCCTTAACAGTAGAATATTTCAGATCTAAAGTTTGTTTGTGGCTAAGGTGAGTGATTTTCATTGTTCCTCACTAGTTATGGTTAATTAAGAGTGTTATTTTAATCCTCTATTAGAAATTTGGGTTAATTTGGGTAAGTTTTGCTAATCCTATCATTAGTTGTGCTTAAACATGATTAAGGGGAAAATATGGGTTTTTGGGTATGTTTGATCCATTTTAACACATTAGATTGTTGTTTTTGTGTTTATGGTTGATTATACATGTTGCTATGACTGTTTGGAATGTTTGTAATTGTTTAGAACAGTTAGAATGGTCGAAAAAGCCGTCATGTGGCATAAAAACAGTCGCTGGAAGTTGCAGGAAAAATATGCAGGAGCCAGACCGGATTAGATCGCCCCCTCTCCGACCCGACCCGCTCGTGATGATGGAGACCGACCTGACCGCTTGCACCTGAAGCTCTCTGACCGATCCTCTCGTGAATGGTGGCACGACCCGACCGATGGAAGCATCTTTCTCTGAGCCGACCCGCCTGCACAGGCCAAGGGAGTTTGACCCCGAACTGGAGCATTGTCACGACCCGACCCGGAGCAGGAATCACCCACGAACCGAACCGCAGTGGACTGGAGTTCACGAACCGATCCGATGGAGGGAGCACGACCCGACCCGAACGGGGCTGATGACCACGGACTAAACAAGAAGAAGAGATCCGATCTGAACAAAAGTTTGTTCCGAACTGATCCGGAGGAGACCAAACCAGAGATGCAAAGGTAGTCCAAATGGGAAGTTTGTACTCAGGATCCAGTTGAAAACCAACGAGTTAACTTCATGGTTGGACTTTGCTGCAAGACGTGTGCTAAGGAGTTGTCGACGTCCATATCTTTGATACACCACGGAAAGACAAGTGTTAGGTTGCGGATTAGTGCAGTGGGGTAGTTACTACTCCATGGGGCAGAGTGATCGTAGCATGGCTATGAGCCAGTGCAGTGGAGTTGTCATGACTTCACGGGGCAGAGTGGACATAGCAAGGACTAGTGCTACGGATCAGTGTTGTGGTGTCATCATGACTCCATGGGGCAGAGTGATCATAGTAAGGAATGGGTGGTCAAAGCGGTGGATATCGTATGCTTTACGTACTGAGTGAGAGTTGTGAGGATGGTTGCAATGCTTGATTGTTTGCCATCACTATGACATGCACACCCCCTCCCCGTATCTTTGTACCTTATGTTTAGTGGCACCTTTGAGTATTGTACGGTATTTTCTGCTAGCTCTTTGGTTGCAGGTCCAAGTTCAGGTATGGTTTAGTATACCTGTTATTGTTCTGTTTTGCTGCTTATCGCTCATACCAGACTTTTGTCTGACCCAGAGTTTTATGTCTCTTCTTATTACTCTGGGTGCTCCTAAACGAGCAGACCAGAGACAGGTTAGCAAGTTATGCACGAGTAGCTGATCCGGAGATGAGCAGGAGGCTCCCATGTATGATATACATAGATATTCTCCCTGTGTTGTTGTTGGTCACTACTTGGGCATTAGTAGTGTACCATCCCTTTCTTTTGCTTTAGAGACAGTATTTTAAGAGTTGTAATAATGATGGTTATGGATCATAAGCTGTATTTTTGGATTTCCGCTGCTACGATTGTTTAGTTTTCAGCTTATGCACTGCCTCGCCTGTTTTATGTTAAAGATATGTTTTTATTATATTTTATTTCCATGCGCTGTGAGATATACTACAGGTTCCAAGTTTCTTCTTTCCTTTCCTTTTCTTTTGGCGACCGTCCCATGCTAGTTGGACATCGGTACAGTGCATTTCGGTGAAATGTTGGCTGGTCCGGGGCGGGTCGTCACAAAAAACAACACTTTCATTACCAGATGGAAGGAAATTGCATGATTTTATTATTATCAATATTTTCTCCATGCTAATAATACTTTTAGAAGAGATTAAAAAAATTAGCTAATAAAGGCGACAATGACCTACGATTTTTCCAATTCAAGAAATATATGAACTTGTCAACAAATATTTGAAGATACATGAAATAGGAGCACGAATAAAAATTCTAGGTAAATCGATAATTCATAATTGACATAAAAATGTATTTTGAGAGTAGCTAATCTCTTACTTCAACATAATATTGACGTGATGTGCAAAAAAAAATATATTTGGTAACGTGTTTAATACAATTTTGTGTGCTAAGGGGAAAATTAATAACAATTTGAATTCAAGACGCGAAAAAGCAAAGTTATCCAAATGCTTGAACAACTTATGTAGCCTTATGACTATAAAAAAGCTCAAAGCATGCTTTGATCCAGCAAACAAGAAATTAAAACTTGTATTAAATTAGATGGTAAAACTAAGATGTTTTGATAGGGTTTCTTGTAATCTTCGAAGATGTGTTGACTTTAATAATAATAAACTGAGTGGGATAAAAAGGCCACGATTGTCATGTCATGATGGTAAATCTCTTACCTATTATTGTCAAAGAATTATCATCTTGTAAAAATATGAGATGTTATGGTAGAATTAAGATTGTTTTATAAAAAACTTTGTTTGACTATGTTAAAAATAGAGTGCATATGTAAACTTGAAGAGGATATCCTTATACTTCTCTACAAACGTGAGAAAATATATTCCTCACAATCTTAAATATAATGGAGCATTTACCCATTCATCTTCTATTCAAAGCACTTTTTTGAGGTCTCGTGTAATATTAATGGATGTATCCATTTGATATGTAAAATTGAATATCCATAATATTATTGTAAGTCTCAAATTTAAATTCACATATATAAATTTAAATTGAATCAGTTTTATAATAGGTACTTGAATCACCTAAAGAATAATGTAGATAACAAACACTAGTTTAAGGTTTGATTTGCAAATCATATGTTAAATTAGGAGCTTCATTCTTTTCTTTCACTATTTCAGTAATTTTGTGAACTTATCATTTCTAAGTGTTCCTCTTAATAACAAAGCCATTAGACATGTTTCTTTTCAAGCAGTGTTATTTATTTTTAGAAAACAAGGCCGACCAGTTGAAAAATATATATGGAACTATGATTTAGCGATATACGTTACCATGTAATACATACACATGCTCTTCTTAATTATGCTGAAGTTGCACCATTTGTTTAGGGAATATTAAATAATAATTCTTGATATATGAATTTCTAAATTCAAATTTATTACAATTAAAGTTACAGATTATAATGCAACATACTATACATATTTATGGTATATACAAATCATAATATCTATGTGGAGATATGTATAAATAACTTGTTAACTGGTTTTCAAACTACGTTTATGTCGAAGAAATTTGTTGATGATGAATGAATCAAAAATATTTTACGATATGACCAATATGAAATATCAAGTCTCATATAATATTCTTTGTCAATGGATTTAAATTCAACACCAATGAATATGGTGCTGAAAAGTTAACTTACAATGGTGGTGTAATTGTCAAAGGTAGTGACGATCCAAATGAATATATTAACGTTTTTTATGGTGTCTCAACCTAGCTTTTAGAATTAACATACTATATTCGACCTATAGAAAGTTTTTTTTTTTTACTCAAATGCAACTAGGGATCTATCTACAATTTTATATAACTAGAATTTTGACATGCCTTTTGACTGGTTATGACTATCATCTGCTATGTTGTTGATAGCCTCTGACAAAGGCCGTTAGTTTTTCTTTTTTCAATGAGGAAAATAGCGATTGTTATTTTCAACAACTATAGGAGATTCTCGGTGGCTGCTTATGGCGAATGTGTCCTTCTCCCTAATTTTGAAATTTCCCATACTTTTCACTAAAAAAATTACAAAGCTTGTCCTTTTAAAAGAAAATCCTCAAAGTGGAAAATAGGGAGAAGGACAAACTTAACAAAAAAATTAATAAATAGTATGGGAAGTTTAGAATTTAGTGCGAATGCCAAATGATAGTGAAAATGGGGAAAGGTTAGTGGGCCCCCTGAATTCCACCTTTAGTGTAAATGTGTCCTTCTCCCTAATTTTGAAACTTCCCATACTTTTCACCAAAATTTTTACAAAGTTTGTCCTTTAAAAGAAAATCCTCAAAGTGGAAAATAGGGAGAAGGACAAACTTAACAAAAAAATTGGTGAATAGTATGGAAAGTTTAGAATTAAGTGCGAAGGCCAAATGATAGTGTAAATGGGGAAAGGTTAATGGGCCCCTTGAATTCCACCTTTAGTGTAAATGTGTCATTCTCCCTAATTTTGAAACTTACCATACTTTTCACCAAAAATTTTACAAAGTTTGTCCTTTAAAAGAAAATCCTCGTGGAAAATAGGGAGAAGGACAAACTTAACAAAAAGATTGGTGGATAATATGAAAATTTTAGAATTTAGTGCGAAGGCCAAATGATAGTGTAAATGGGGAAAGGTTAGTGGGCGCCCTGAATTCCACCTTTAGTCTAAATGTGTCATTCTCCCTAATTTTGAAACTTCCCATACTTTTCACCAATTTTTTTACAAAGTTTGTCCTTTAAAAGAAAATCCTCTAATAATAATATGTAATAATTTACAATTAATTTTCGATAATTTAGAAGCAAAATTATCCTATGTTTTAGTTAAATAACACATAATTAAATAACATTAGATATTTAGTTAAGTAAATAATTCTTCTATGTTTTATTTGCCACTAATATCATTTAACACTTATATCATTACAGTGATTGATTCTTTTAGTTTCATCTCTATTCTCCCCATTTTCATTAATTCGTATAGTTGTTCCACTTGCACCATCTCTCTTTTGTTCGAAGTACTAAAACTAAAATTATCTTTGTCCATATTCGTCATGACAAAGACTCATATTTTTTTTGGGCATAATGTTTTTTCGTTAGGTTCAAACATTAGAGGATTTTAAGGATGGACAAAGCATGGATCCACCTACTGAGGTTTCATCCATTTTTATTATTAATTTTATATATACTTGTAATTATTTAGTGTTTATTTTTGATATCTTCATGTTTTATAAAACGATAGAAGAAACAGAGAAGCTGCTCGGAATTATGTATATGGGCATGCAAAAAGAAAAGGAAATCCCAAAAAAAGTTATTTGACCTTGCTTAAAATGCAGGAATATTTTTCGTCATTCACCACGGAATGTTGTATCACACTTGACTTGTTTTGGATTTGACCCAACATATGATGTATAGATTTTTCACGGGGAAGCACGACCTTTGGAAAATGAAGACGACAAAGTGACAAATCCATGTAGAATGTACCTTGACACGAAAATATGTAATGAAAGGGTGGAAGATGATGATGACATAAGACAAGGAATAGTGAGATGATGAGAACTACTTAGATGCCTTTGTATCCAGGTTGTGCAATCCATACAAAGTTGTCAGCTACAATACTTCTTTATGAACACAAGGCTCAAAATGGTGTATCTAACACAGCATTTATGGATCTTTGATGCCGGGAAATCGAAATAAACTGTTTCCGAATTCTTTTGGCTTTTGTTTTACCGACACTAGAATTTATTTCTTTTTGGTTCTAACTCAATCGATACCGAATCTGTGTTTAATTGACATCGAAGTCACATTTTCATTGTTTCAGTATCTGTTAAGTTTGAAGCTCCAGTGTCGGTTAGACCATTACCGATACTGAGATATTCTTGGTTTTGGTTCCACTGGTATAGAACTTTAAATCTCTTTGGTATCGACTAAGTCTCGGGTATCAATACTACGCCGTTTGGTTTGATATCATCTTTACTAAGAACTTGGGTTGTTCCAGTTTCGACACCACCAATACCAAAGACTTAAGTTATTTTTGATTTCAGCGTCGTCACCATCAATGCGGACGATACCAAAGACTTATCCATTTTCAGCATATATGCAGTTCATGACATTTTTTGAATTTCGTTGAGAATCCAATTCTTATGACCTGTGATATGTTTCAATTTCCTGTAAGAATATTATGTAACTAATGACAATGAGTTTTCATTATGGTCATAAACTTGAAAATGGTTTATATTAACCATAATAAAATTGTTTGTTTTACTTTCTAATTTTATCAAATCATTGTGCTAATGTGCTTTTATGGAATAATATCACCTGGCAGAATTATGACTAAGAAGTGAAGTGCTGACAAATCAAATCCAGCCAGTTCTTCTACTCCTCAGTAAAAGATTGAGATTGTTCAACAACATTCTCTCATTCAGATTCAAGATGAAGTGGATGTGATCCTTAAGGAATTTGGTATGACTAGGATTGATGTTATTCCTACTTTTGAAAATGACACCATTCAGAATCCACCAGAAGGATTCTTTGTGTATTCAGCTATCCACATCTAGCATGGTGGCTTCTTCCCATTCCCAGATTTCATTTCAAGGCTCCTGCAACATCTCCAGCTTGCTCCCATTTAGTTGACACCAAATACATACACTTATTTTTTATGTCTCGAGTTTCTTATGCTTAAGTCAGGACAATCTCCCCCTAGCTCCCGTATTCTCCATTATCTGTTATGACTGTTTGTAGCTAAAGGAGTAGATTTGCCCATGTTTCATGTGAATCCTACAAAGAAGTTGATCCAAGACAATATCGATAAATTTAAAGATTGGGAAATCACAATTTTCTATATCCGGGTGGCCCCTGGATATCACAGACACTTTTGCCACTCCTGGTAAGCTTTTTATTCTACTCAAGATTTATTGTTTCATCCCATGCTTTGCCTCATTATCGTTCCTTTTCAGCTTCTACTCCTGCAAAGTAAAGCTTGAATGTCGAGGAGGCTAAGATCATCGATGCGATTCATAAGGATTCAAAGAGATTGGGATGAAGATCCTTTTTGCTAACTATGGGCAACCTCTAGAAATACACCCTTCTTCCTTCAGGACAAAAGATTTTGGGCTAACCACCCTATCATTTCTCTGGTGCCAAGCATTTGTCTCTGGGCTCTAGCGCCTTTACACAATTGACCCCTCTATTTTCGAGAACATCGAGTAAGATTGCACTTCTAAAGTGTCTTTTAAATCCTTATTTCACTCTTCTAATGTCATTGCTTTGACTAGCTACCAAGGCTTTAGTTGGGAAATCTACTTTGGATTCTCTAGCCCGATTGAAGGCCAGAGCTAAGAGGAAGCTTGTAACAACTTCTGATGAATCATCTTCTAAGAGGCATAAGGATGAAAGTTATACTCCTTCCTCTCTTTGCAGATATGTTCGACGACGAAAATTCTATCGGCTTAGAAAACTGTCATACAAATTTAGAAATAAACCACAAGGGTACGATGTACAATTGTTAGTACATGGTGAATACGGGTCGATCCACAGGGAAAAAATTAATTTTAAATTCTACTTAATCAAATTAAACCAATGTCGAGAGATGTTAACTACAACTAAACTAAACTAACAAACTAAGATAGATAAAAATATGAGAGTTAAATACAACTTAGAAGCAAATCCACTTTCTAGATCATATAGTTCAACGAATTATGAAATTATGATCTGTTTAATTTGGTCATTAGTTAGTTCAATTGATGCGTTTATCCCAAGCATGGCCTATTTGAACTATTAATTAGCTCAACATTGGCCATCAAACAATAACACACCTCTTAGACCACTTACTAACTTCTATGAAAAATGACAACAATGTTGAAAATAAAATCTATTTTAAGCATGACCTATTAACTATAATATAAGCCATCAAATTTTGATAATAATTTCACTTTATTGTCATAATCATATTAATGAGAATGCAATTTGTGAATAATGTGTTTAAGCATAGTCTATTTTCTATGAGCAACATAGACTATCAAACATAAATTAACATAAACAACTATTGTTCCATTAATCACTTAACGAGATCAACAATCAAAATATGTTGAAGCTACATGATTAAAGAGCTTCATTACCCCTAAATCGAAGGGGTTTAGCTTCTAATACTTGCTATCATATTAACAATTATAGCATGCAACATGAAAGAAAAGAAAATGAAAAAGAGAGCAAAACAAAGGAAAATCTATTCTACTTGCATAAAATAAAAGAGACCTATACTACAACAAGAAGTAAGAAGCATGTAAATAAGAGAGAACTAATTAACTAACATTGCATAAAAGAAAGAAATTACGTAGAAATGGCTAAGTAGCCATGGAAAGAAAAGAGAGCTTTGATCCTCAAACAAAAAACTAACTAAAAGAGAGAGAGTATATTTACATGAACATATAAGGGTATTTATACATGTTTTAAAACCCTAACCCTAATCCATATTTTTGGGGACTGCCCAAAATTCCCTCTTCATTAAGCTTCCATTTTGTCTTTAGCCATTAATGATTCATCAAAAGTGCATGAAACCTATTTTGTCCCATTATCCAATGCATTAGCCTCTAATAATTGCCTTAAGGAAAGAGGGATAGATATGCAGGTGGGGTCCTTCACTAACTGTGTGAACTAATTCCATCTTCATTCCTTTATCTCTTCTTTGTGCATGCATATATATCCTCGTATCTTCATGTGCATTTCATGAGAGCTTCTTCAACTTTTCTCCTTTACTCCTAACACAAAAACAATAAAAATGCATAAATAAATTTATTCAAAAATTATTACATGCAGAAATGACCGTTATGCCCCAATATGAAGATGAATGCATGATAATTTGAGAATTTTGAGTGTTTGGTTTAAACATGTTAAAATACCCTTTATGTTCATTTATTTAATTAAAACAAGATTAAATATGGTAGTAAAAATGTGCACATTTACACGCGCATCAAATACCCCCACACTTATCTTTTTATTCGTCCTCAAAGGAGTTTTGTGTGGCTTCAGTTTGTATGGGTGTGATGATGACTGAAGTTGGTGAATGATGGCTGAGCTGTTCAGGAGGGTATGGTGATGAATTGAGGATTGGGGGTGAACTGTTTACAATGATGAAGAGGAGATGTCAAGTATGGACGAGGCCGCAAACAGTTGTTTGAATGATGGCAGGCAGTGATTGTTGCAATTGGATAGGTGAGGGGGTTTGAGGGGGTGAAAGGGTGAAGGTGAATGGGGTTTTGGAAGAGGTAATGAAGATGAAGTATTGAGTGGAGGAGCAGTTGTTTGTATTGGTGGTGGAGTTGATGTGTATTTGGACCGGGTTTGTGGCAGTTTTCCTGAGGAAAGGGTGTAGAAGTGATTTTGTGGAAGTTTTGATGGTTTTGTTTGGGAATGCGGGCAATGATGAACTCGTGAATGTTTGTAACAATATATGTAGTAGCAATACGATGAACTGATATGAAAGAAGTGTTGGATGAAAAATGTTTGATGAGTTATTTCTGGTTGGAGCTTCTATTAGGAGGAGGAAGTGTATAGTTTGGTGGGAAAAGTGGTTGTTGTTTGGGTGGATGTTATGTGGCAGTGGATGAGATGAGCTGATGGAAGGTGATGTTGGTCGTGGTTTTTGTGACAGTAAGGAGGAAGGTGAGATACTGCAGCGGCATTGTGTATGGTTACAGTGAATGTAGCTATGAAGTTAGTGGAGGAATTTGGTGGTTCAGTAGAAGTGGTAAGACAAAGAAGAGGTGGTAGAAGAGGTGAAAACTTGGAAGGTTTGTAATAGTAAAACAACAGAATGCAAATAAAGTGTGATTGTGTACAAACGTATTTGCGAACAGAAAATGAAAACAAATGAAACAGGGATAGGTATTGAAATGTAACTTGATTTTTTTCAATGAAGTGAGAACGCTTTGAATGGATAGAAACAAAATCAACATAATCTAAATATATCACAAAGAAAAGAACAAATAAACAAGAAAGCACAGAGAGCTCTAAAACACCATATGAATCAACGGAGAACCAGCACACTGCACAGAAACTTAGAATAGTGAAATAAAATGAAAAACAAAACTAAAATGCAATATGTTTTTTAATGAGAATGCAAATGGTTGAACATGCACATAAATGATGTGTAACAAGTTTTTTTTAGGAAAGAAAAGTAAACAAAACCAAACTATATGCAAATGCTAAGTGACCAAGATGAAATAATGAAAGAACTACCTAAATGCAATGCAAACAAAAAAAAAAACAATCAAGACAAAGGAATGAAAAAACAAAAATGATTAAACAGATACACAAAACATCAACAATTTTTGTTTTAAGGGATTGAGAACTAACATTAAAAAACAATGAACACACACAAAAACAAACAAAAGTGAACAAATGAAACAAAATATACACAATTTTTTTAAAAGAAGAATAACAAACAAGAAAATTAATTTGAATAACAAAATTAAATTAAATTCTTTCTCCAGGAACGACGCCAAAAACTTGTTCGACGACGGAAATTCTATCAGTTTAGAAAACCGTTGCACGAATTGAGAAATAAACCACAAGCGCACGATGTACAATTGTTAGTACGTGGAGAATACGAGTCGATCCGCAAGGAAAGAATTAATTTTAAATTCTACTCAATTATCGAGGGATGTTAACTACAACTACACTAAACTAACAAACTAAGATAGATAATAATATGAGAGTTAAATATCAACTTAGAAGCAAATCCACTTTCTAGATCATATAGTTCAACAAGTTATGAAAATATGATATCTTAAATTTGGTCATTAGTTAGTTTAATTGATGCATTTATCCTAAACATGACCAACTTGAACTATTAATTAGCTCAACATTGGCCATCAAACAATAACACACCTCTTAAACCACTTACTAACTTCTATGAAAAATGACAACAATGTTGAAAATAAAATCTATTTTAAGCATGACCTATTAACTATTTGCTAGAATACATGCCATCAAATTTTGATAATAATTTCACTTCATTATCATAATCATATTTAGATGAGAATGCAATTTGTGAATAATGTGCTTAAGCGTAGTTTATTTGCTATGAGCAACATAGACTATCAAATTCAATCATGAAACAAAAATTAACATAAACGATCCATTAAACACTTAAAGAGATCAACAATCAAAATATGTTGAAGCTACATGATTAGAGAGCTTTATTACCCCTAAATTGAAAGGGTTTAACTTCTAATACTTGCTATCATATTAACAATTGTAGCATGCAATATGAAAGAAAAGCAAAGGACAAAGAGAGAAAAATAAAGGAAAATCTATTCAACTTGTATAAAATAAAAGGGATCTACACTACAACAAAGTAAGAAACATGTAAATAAGAGAGAACTAATTAACCAACATTGCACAAAAGAAAGAAATTACATGAAAATGGCTAAGTAGCCATGGAAAGAAAATAGAACTTTGATCCTCAAACCAAAAAGTAACTAAAGGAGAGAGGATATAATTACTTGAACATATGGGGGGTATTTATACATGTTTTAAAACCCTGGGTCTAATCCATATTCTTGGGAACTACCCAAAATGTCCTCTTCATGAAGCTTTCATTTTGTCTTTAGCCCCTAATAATTCATTAAAAGTGCATGAAGCCTACTTTGTCCCATTATCCAATGCCTTAGCCTCTAATAGTTGCCTTAAGGAAAGAGGGATAGATATGTTGGTGGGGTCCTCCATTAACTATGTGTGAATTAGTTCCTTCTTCATTCCTTTATCTCTTCTTTGTGCATGCATATCCTTATATCTTCATCTGCATTTCATGAAAGCTTCTTTAAATTTTCTCTTTAACTCCTAACACAAAAACAAAATAAAATGCACAAGTAAATTTTATCAAAAATTATTACATGCACAAATGACTGTTTTGCCATAATATGAAGATGAATGCATGATAATTTGAGAATTTTGAGTTTTTGGTTTAAACATGTTAAGATACCCTTTATGTTCATTTATTTCATTAAAACAAGATTAAATATGGTAGTAAAAATGTGCACATTTATGGCACTTCAAAAGACATTATCTCTGTGTCCATTGAGCAGCATACTCCTGATCCTACGGCTCTTTCTGTTGGTATTGCTCCTAATGTTGGTTCCTCCCATACAGCGACCACAGAGAACGATTTTGTTGCCGATCTTTTGGTGTCTGACCCTCTGGGAACTTCGTATTTGATGGAATATGAGCTAAATACACTCTCATCTCCTCAACATGTTAGTCCTCCGATGCCTTCTTCACAGTCCCGAGATTTTGATGAGATTGTAAGGCTCGCTCTTTTTTTTGAAGATATCATCAACATTTCTCTTCCCTCTTCCTCTTTAGACTTGGTGAACTTGCAATAATCCATGATCGAGCAACAACTTTTGGTAAAACCTTGTTTCTCTTAATTTTTGTTGTCTTGTATTCTTTCATAAATGCTGATTCTGCTTTTTCTTTCTAGATAACTAAGAAATGGTTCTCCCAGGAGGTGTTTATTTCGTCTTCTTCTGAGGTCGCAAAAGTTAAAGAAGAGAAAGCTTCCTTGAAGTCCGAAGTAAATATTCTGAATACAACGAAGGAGGAGCATGAGAAAGAGTGTATGGAGTTAAAGACATCTCTTCAGAAGGTTGAGTCAGAGCTTGAGGAGGAGAGAAAGGCTAGAATCCTCCTATCTG
The DNA here is from genome assembly GCA_030737875.1 of Allium sativum. Classification (NCBI taxonomy): domain Eukaryota; kingdom Viridiplantae; phylum Streptophyta; class Magnoliopsida; order Asparagales; family Amaryllidaceae; genus Allium; species Allium sativum. The sequence goes on from CM060924.1 coordinate 793,362,285, forward strand.
ATAAAGTTTTTGCTCTTGAGTTATCTAAACAAGAACTCGAGGACGAAAAGGCGAGAATGGCAGCTAACCATGCTGACAAGTTAAAAGAGAGAGACAACCACCTTTCTAAGGTCCAAGGTTCACTCTCCAATGTTAAGCGAATTATTTCTGAAGACAAAGAAAGGACCTCTTCATTTTTGGACTCCTATTTTCCAAAGGCAATGTTGAATTCTTTCGAAGCCCTCTCTTCTTAGCGTACTCTGATAATTGTCGGAAATATCCTAAGATTGAATTTTCTTCGGTTGATTCTTCTGTTATGGTCACAGTTATGAATAAGATAGAGCAAGGCAAGCAAGAAATTCAAGTTCCTGAGAGAGATATAATGGAGTCCCGGAAGCTTCTATATATTGAAGATCTTCCTGCTGATTTCGACCTCATAAAGGAGAGGAAGAAGCTGATTATGTTGTTATTGACAATGACAAGGATGATGACGACAATGATTTTGGTCCTGGAGATAAAAGTCGTCGTGATTATTTAAGGGATGATATGGCAACCCTCCTCCTACTGTTGGTGGCACTCAGGGTTCCGAGGATGGAAACCCTGATCTATCGGGGGCTCCTACTGCCCAAGATCCAGCCAAGACTTTTACTATGGATGGTAGCTCCTCCGACAAAGAGCAGAAAGGAAAAGAACAACTTGCTCAGCCCGAAATCCCAATTTCTCAGGTATGGTTTTCAAATGAAGTGCTTTTCCCCCTTGATTAATGGTAATCGTTTCCCTGTAATCTATAGTCAAGGAAAAATATTTCCTCATTTTATAAGGTAGAGTTAGATAATAAATGGAAGGAATAATCTAGTCTCATATGAGTAGGACAGGTTGCTGAAAGATTATAACGCTTTATCTCAAAAATATTATGATCTTGATAAAAGTGCTTCAAAGCTAATGTCTTTTAGAGAACATGAGGTCGGGTTAAGATTAAAAGCAGCACGAATCCAAGGAGAAAAAATTCTTAAGGAAAACCAGGAATTAATGACTTTATTTTGGATGTTGATAAAGGTTAGGGACATTTTAATAGATTTTCTGCATAAGGTTTATAACCGATTTGAAACAGAAGACTTCTCTTTCTTAGGGGAGTTTAGTAGTGGTTTACTTCGTCGTCTTCACAGACGATGCTTAGATGATCGTGGTGTTGACCTCCACCCTGGGGCTTGCTGGAACTTACCAACGGTCCATTCAATTCCCAGGACTTAACCCAGAAAAGCTTAAGTACAATAAGAACATATTTATCTCTGAGTTTTCAGAAAGTCAATATTGTATGAACATGATGAATATTTGTAAAACTTATAGAATTATGAATGCGTGCTTCTAATGATAACTTCTTATACCCATGATTTCTGATTTTATTTCTTATTATGGTAGAATCACAAAGATGTAGTGCCCAAAGATGCCTTATACTCATTTTTTAGATTAAGGATGGAATATTCAACAAAAGTTATTTCTCAAACAACACACAGGTTTGGAAGGGACCACTTTCTAGGAGACCTTCGACGTGTTTACATGAAATATCCTCAACTTTCTTTTGAATTTTTAGGTGATGACCGGGAAATAATTTTAAAGAGACTTAGGACTCAACATGTTGGTTTGATATGTAACTTAAACAGTAAGCGCTTTGACAAGAAGGACCATCCTTTGTCGTCTTTAGTGTGTGTGTGTGTGTGTATTCTCAAAACCGTTTGAAGCTTGTTTGGATAAGTCTAAGATTTTACGTAGTAAAGCTTTCTAGTAATAAAAAAGTATAATTTTGTCAGTTCCGTTCTTTTAGAGTAGAACTTGTGAACAAATGTGTTTTTTTTGTTTGCAAATAGAGGAAATAATCCAAAATTTCATCTTCCCAACCCAGGGATGAATCATTAATAGTATAAAAGCATAGGGATGCTCCCGAAGATGCATCCGCCCCAACTTGGGAAAAGGCACTTTATATTCAAAAGTTGGCCATCAAGAACTTGAATGAGCAAGTAACTATTTTAGAACCTCGGTTAAAAGAGAAGGATAAAACTATCCTTAAAATAAAGAGACAGATAAAGGCCACTCCATCCATTGATTTTGATGTGAAGAAATAAGTGGACTGCACCAGCAGATCGCTGACTTGGAAATTGAGTTGGATAACGTCAAAGCAAGCTGTAAAGCTTGGGAATTTACTTTTGGGCGTACCCCTAACATAGTTGTGTCTAAGCCCTCTAAGGCCACGACTAAGTCCAAAACCTCGGTCGTTGATAAATATCCTAATTTGATGAGTCCCTCTCATGGGTTAGATGAATCAATTATTTCTAGGTGGTGCAAAATGGTCAAAGCTAAAATCAAGAGTTTTTATGATATAAAGCATAATGAGGACACACTTCAATGTATTAACTATTACCTCTCCCGAATAAAACAATTTTAGGAGGATGGACATGATTTGCAAAAGTGTGCCTTTGACCTTGAGAAAGAGAACAAGACTCTAAAAGCAATGGGTAGAGCTTACAATAGGGCTCTAAAATTCCAGATTAGATCCGTAGACAGCCCCGACGAAATTAGGAAAAAGGAGCAAAAATTTAAAGAGCTCTTATGTGTCGCGATTCATCATGCTATTAATCCTCCTTTAACTGAGGATGATGTAAATGAGGAGATGTAAGACATTTGTTGTCATTATGGTATTAAGATCCAACTTTCGTACTTGATAATCGTGAAATGGTTGTAAATAATTATATCAAATAACTTTGTAAATTGTGTAGATATCACCTAATGTATAATTCTTGTTTGTGTTTAGAACATCCGCATCTAGGAGTTCCACTGCATTATTCTTTCGTCAGAATTTTTTAATGTTGAAGACCTGAGACACCAACCCGAGTATTGTTTTACAACTCCTTTTTCAGAAATAAGAATTGTAGTCTCAAGACCCATATTAGAGTATTTTAGAATAGGAATCCATAAATCCTCTTCTAGAAGTATAGATAGAAGTCTTGCAGTCCATATTCAGTCATTCATAGTAAAAGATGAGAAATCCATCTCTGGCAAATGATAGAAATTTAGAACCAAAACCCAGATTCAGGTATTTGATAGAAGACAAGAAATCCATATCCTACAATAATGGAAGTCCCGAACCGAAACCCAGATTCAGGTATTTAATAGGAGACTAGAAATCTATATCTGGCAATAATAGAAGTCCCGATCCGAAACCCAGATTCGGGTATTTAGTAGGAGACCAGAAATCCATTTTGGGCAATAATAGAAGTTCCTAACTGAAACCCAAATTCGGGTTATAATAGGAGACAAGAAATTAATATCTAGTAATAATAGAAGTCTTAAACCAAAAACCAGATTCGGCTATTTAATAGGATACCAGAAATCCATATTTGGCAATAATAGAAGTCCCGAACCGAAACCCAGATTCGGGTATTTATAGTTTTATTACCCATTTTGGGTTTATTTTTCAAAGCAAAAGATGTACGCGCTTTGTGAGCCACTCCCTGGGCTTCAATTTGATTTGTGAACCACAATTGGGCTTTGATTGGTCGTTTCAGCCTTGTGAGCCACTCTTTGGGCTTTATGTGTCTGGTGCGCTTGGCTAGCTTATTCTCAAGCAGAGCCTGAGGACTTACCCGACCTCTCTTCAGGAGGTGCCTTACCCTGGCCATCGTAGGCGGTGACAAGGGCTTAGATGCTTTATCTTGGACATCATAGGCGTGGATAAAGGCTTACTCTTTTGATGCTCTACCCTGGCCATCGTAGGCGTTGATAGAGGCTTACATATAACCCCCTCAAAAGAGTGCCTTAACCTGGCCATCGTAGGCGCAGATAAAGGTTTTCGATGCTTTACCCTAGCCTTGTCTTATTTAGATGCTGATAAAGGCTTACACTCACCCCCTCCGAAGGGTGTCTTACCTAGGCCATCATAGGCGGGAGTAAGGGTAATAGATGCTCCACCCCGGGGATGGAAGCTTACTCTTTTGATGCTTTAGCCTGGCCCTTTCTGAATTGGACACAGCTAAAGGCTTACACATTATATCCCTCCAGGAGACACCATGCCCTGGCCATCTTGGAACGAATAAAGTTTTTCTACCATCGTAGGTAGCTTCACCCATTTCAGATAGTTCCAAATTTTAAGGAGTTTTTCATACTCTTGTCCATGTAGACACTCTTTCTTTGAAGAAACCTCGGTTCGAACTAGTTTGATCCTTTTTTAAATCTTTGCAATTGGTCTTGATTAAAGAACTTGATGATCATTCCTTCAAGAACCTGACAGTGATTAGTTTCATGTCCATTCATCATATGGTAGTGGCAGTATGGCCCTCCTAGTTTCCTTTCATACTTGAGTTTCTTCTTTGTTGATGGCCAAAATTTAAACTCGTGTTTGGTTAGGAAGTAGATATTTTTAATAAATGTGATGAGATGGCATTCTTTAGGTAGCCTTGATTCAAAGTTTCCCTTTCGATGTTGGAACTCAGCCCTTTTATTACTCATCCTTCTTGCTTCATCTGTATCTTTAAATCTTCTTTTAAATGTATCTTGGGACTGAAGTGCAATTTTATTAAACCATTTTGATGTAAATAGATTAAAATCCTTCATTACTCCTTGCTCGAGTATAATTCCCTTAGCATGTCCATGGATGGCTTCTTTTAATTAAGAAAATAGGTTATATTCCTTTATTGTAGAACCACTTAAAGCAAAAATAGGTGTCGGTCCTATATGAAAAGGGTTAATGCTCCAATGGTCAGGGTCGTATTATTCTACTTCCCTTTTCTTATGTATAGTTCGCAAAGCTTCCATTCTTAACATTTGTTCTTCAATAACTCTTGGATCAATAATATTTGATGTAGCCATTCGAGATTCAAAGGATCCTTGTTGAGATCCTTTATCCATGGTCTATCCCTTCAAGATTTAACTAGCAGGTTGGAATAACTAGGGATATGGTAGGTTATCCAAAAGATCGGAAGTTCATGCCCTCTTTCTAGCACCAAAATGTTAACGATATTTTTCGTCAACACCAGAATATAGGGTTATAGTTAGGGTTGTCAAAAGATACTTAAGGATATGGATAGTACTATATTTGTATATGTATCTGAAAGCATTTTCGGATATTGGATATCTGTATCCGCGGATATGGACGAATATCAGATAATTATCCTATCTGCCAGTGATCGATAAATCAAGAAATATAATTGAATTTTTTACTTTAACCTAAATGTATTTGATTCCATTGATCATAAAAGTGCTAAATGTAAACATATATGAAGAAACTAAATTGATTTGAGTCATTAGTAAACATTTATTGCATATGCTATATACCTTCAACTTAGTAAAGCAATAAACAAATCTCGTTTATTATACAAAAATACAGATTAAAAAAAATCGGACTGATAATTTTCGGATGCGGATATTTATCTATCCGTATCCGCGTCCAGTTTTTCGGATATTTATCAGCTTTTCGGATACGGATACGGAAGGATATCGGATTTTTCGGGTATCCATTGGCAGCCCTAATTATAGTTGTGGTCCTAGGGGGCCCTTGGTGTAATCTAGCTCCCAAAAGTCTAATTTAACTTGTCATTCCTTGGATATCAAGATCCTAAGCCCGAAGATTAGTTACTCTCCCCCCAACAGGTGAGTATCACGCTTACGAGACTTAAGGGTCAACAGTTATCTCAGGATAGGGCGTTGTAAGATCGTTACTAATTGGAGTTAGATGGCTTGTTGGGGGCAGGTTGGTAATTATCTCTAAGGAGAAGGCTTAAATTCAGATTAAATGACAAAAGACAAGTACAATCAAGAGTTCGTGCTAAGTATTTTCTATATTATTCACTTGATTGAGTACATAGATGATTACATAATAAATCCCCAAATCGATTTAGAAACTAGAGTTTTGTCTCTTAGAAATGAGTACAAGATTTTAGAATGAGGAGAATTCCCCTAAAATATGACCCTTGGGGTCTTATTTATAGACAATTCGGGCCCCTTTTGGTAGCGGTCCAGTAGGAAACCTAGTTCCACCTCAAGCCTTTGGTATCAGACCTCTCCTTGTGTTTTGGTGGAAAACCTTGGTATCGACCCGCTTGAGTGACTTCCGGCTTTGGTAGCGACTTCTAGGTGTTGGCGTTAGGTATGTTTGCATGGATAGCTCTCTTCTGCATCGTATTTCGAGTATCGATCCATATTAACGACCTCCGGTTTCGATATTGGTCCTCAATCCTTTGTTGCTTGCACTTTATGGGTGTTGCTTGTAAGCTCTTTCTTTCATGAATTTGGTATCCCCCTTGAATAATAGTATCGACACCAAGCACATTGGTGTTATATAGCAACCTTTTGCTCCGGCTTTACTTAGCATTGGTCTTGTGCTTCACCTTTCTTTTCATGGTACTAGTTTTTATGCATTTGTCTTTCTATGTCGATACCGACACTAAGCCTTATTGCTTATTGCTTATTGATATCGATATCGTGCCTTTGTGGCCATCATCTAGGTATGCTATTTGCCCTTACGTTGGTTCTGATAGCTTATAGGCTAGATCTTATCCTTCTTGCTATCGGTGTCGAGCTAGTCACTGTGTACCTCTGCTTCCGATATCGGTTCTTCTTGATACTTTGGTAACAACCAAAGGCTTTCCTGGCTTTCATTCTGGTGTTAGTCTTACCCCGATACCCCTTCACTTCAACTCGGTTTCGGTATCGAAATCTGGTAGTAACAAGCTTGCTTTTAATGACACCACAACATAACCCTCTTGAACTGTTTACAACAGACCTATCAGGTCCAGAAGTAGTATACTTTTATTTTGGATTTAGATACTATATTTCTTTTGTTGATGCACATACCAGGTACACCTGGATATATTTCCTTAAGAACAAGTTTGAAACTTGTAAGGTAGTCAGGTATTTTAAAAGTCAAGCTGAAAGGCTCACAAGCCACAAGTGAAAGACACTGTAATCAAATGGAGGAACGAAGTATAAACCACTCAGTGAATTCTTTTAGAAAAATGGAATAATTCACGGAGTAACTTATCCTACACCTCTGGAAAAAATGGTTTGGTAGAAAAAAACACAGATATGTTGTAGAAACGGGTCTTACACCATTAGCTCATTCTTCTCTACCTTTAAAATTCTAACCTGAAACATTCAACACAACAGTATATTTAATCAATAAGCTGCCAAACAAAGTGTTGAATGGTTTAAGTCCATCAGAAAAGCTGCTTGGTATAAGACTATTTTACTCAATGTTAAAAGTGTTTGGTTGTCTATGTTTTCCTTATATAAGACCTTACAATTCACATAAATTAGTGTTCAGGTCTTCTCCTTATACCTTCTTAGGTTATCAAACAGTCAAAAAGGTTCAAGTGTTTAACTAGCAATGGAAAAAATAATCGTGTTAAGACATGTTGTGTTTAGTGAAAAAGTTTTTCCATTTGCTAGTAAAACAATCAAGACCACAAAAAAGGTTTATAACCCAAAATTTTCCATATTTAACATACCTTTGTATCAGGAAATTAATACACAAAATCAATATCAATCAGGTTCACAACTCACAATGCCTGAAACCAGACCAGGTCATGAACACAGTGACTCTGCTGATACTTTAACACATAAGAGTGAAAATGATGGTGATGCACAACCTACTCAACACAGTCAAGATGAATAAGCTTCATCTGAAGGTCAAGTAAGGGCAACTAAAACCACAGATGCACCAGCAAATGAAAGAACAAGGCATCACATGATAACAAGACCAAAAAGGGCATATTTAAACCAAAAGCATATGCATTGATCTAGAAACTGAAGGACCATAGAACTTACAATAAGCCATATGCAATATTAAGTGGAGAGCTGCTATGGAGGAGGAACTTAATGCACTCAAAAGAAATAGAACATGGGACTAGGTAGAAGCATCAAAGAAAAAAAAAATTGGGTGCAGATGGATGTACATGATCAAGAAAAACTCTTATGGTACAATACAAAAATACAAAGCCAGAATGATGGAAAAATACTACACATAGCAACATGGACTAGACTTCAATGAAACATTTTCTCTAGTGGTCAAGCCTACTACCATCAGAGTTGTTCTACCTATAGCTTTACATAATAACTGGAAGATCAAGCAATTAGACGTGAAAAATGCTTTCCTAAATAAGGGACTAGAAGAAGAAGTAACAACCCCCTGAATTCAGCACTAGCAACAAAAATCCAGTGTGTAGATAAAACAAGGCAATTTATGGGTTAATGCAGGACCCAAGAGTCTAATTCAACAAAATCAATTCAGTCTTGATTGAGCTGAATTATCATCCAACAAGATCTGATAACTCCCTTTTTATTAAATTATGTAATATACCACAGTGTACACATTAATTTATCTTGATGATTTTATTGTTACAGGTAATATTGAGGAAGAAATCAATCACTTAATAAAGCAATTGGATATGCAATTCTCTAATAAAGACTCAGGGGAGCTAAGCTATTTCTTGGGAATAAATATTAGAAGAAAGTCAAGTGTAGAGCTACACCTATGTGAAAAGGAATATATATTAGACATACTCAACAAAAATGCTATGAGTCAAGCTAATCCTATACCTACTCCTATGATAAGCAATTCAAATTTGTCGGAGAATCATGGTGTAGCCATTGCTAGCGAGAAACGGTACAAAAGCATAGTAGGTGCACTTCAATATGTCACAATAACAAAACCAGATATAACATTCAGTGTAAACAAAGTCTGCCAGTATATGCAAAGACCCCTCAGTGATCACTGGAAGGAAGTGAAAATGATATTACGTTATTTAAGAGGACAAACAAACATGTGTAGTTAAAGCACTTAGCGGATCCAATGCGGCGAAGGTCCAAAAAGTCATAGCGGGGATAAAGCAAGGAAATAGCAAGATATAGCAGATGACTTTAAAATAGTATATGTAACTCATTCGTAATGTTTTTACGAATATAGAAACAATAATTAATTGAAAAACTAGCACTCAGCTTAACTATTATTAGCACATTCTTAATTTTAAACAATTACATGTGCAAATATTTGTAAATAAATATAAATTGCTATCTAACTTAATAAAATTTTATAGCTAATAAAGTATTTTTGTTCCTACAATTATATATTAAAAAATACAACTGAAAAACCTAACTTTATAATTTTTATTATGCATAGATGTCATTTTTCAGTTTGTTTCTTTCATTAAAGGTGTAGCGGGAATAACGTAATATTGCGGAAATAATTGGACATATCGGGAATAGCGGAATATAGCGGGGCTTAAAGCGGAGAGGCTATACCAAAGGCTATTTGGGTAAAGCATAGCGATGGTAACCCGCTACGGGATATAGAGGGGTTATAGCGGGGAATAAACTGCACAACAACAAACTATGGTCTAATTATGAAAGCTAACAAAGATCCGAACTTAACCGGGTTTCATGCTAACTGGGCTAGTGACCTATGAGATAAGAAATCAACCACATTATATTGCATTCATATGGGTCAAAACCCTATTTCATGGTATGCTAAGAAGCAGTCAACAATTTCTCGATCAAGCACCAAAGCAGAGTTCAAAAGCATATAAAGCACCGCTACTGAGATCATCTGGATCGAATCTCTACTCAATGAGCAAAAGGTTTGAACCAATAGAACACCAATAATATGGTGCAACGATCTCATTGCGGTCTCACTCACTACAAATCATGTCCTTCACTCACGAACAAAACACATGGAACTAGACCTGTATTTTGTTCGTGAACGAGTAATCAACAGTCAATTTCAAGTAAATCACTTATCATTAATTTACCAAAGGCAAGATGTGTTGACCAAACCACTATCTATCACAACTTCACTCGATTAATTAGCAAACTTAAAGTTGAATAATATGAAAGCAGTAAATCTCAACAATCTGAAGAAAAGATGAAGAATTCATATTATTGTCAACCATTAGAAGAAGAAAAATGGGAGCGAGAGAGTAGTAGAAACCCTAGATGATTTTAAGGGTGGCTATCGAAGGAAATAAAGTAATAAAAGAAACTAATTCCATCTGTTGTGTATTGGGCCGAATTTAACTTTATCCAAAGCCTAATTATTCTTTATTTATGTATTAACAGTCTAGTACCATGTGTACACTAACATTATATATAGGGTGCTTTACTCTTGTAAAAACTATCAATTTCATACTGCAATAAAAAGAATTCTCTTTTCAATTAACAGTCCAAAAGAATTTTCACTTACACGACTAGCAAACTCCTCATAGTCAATCCAAAGGGCAAAAGTTTTGGAATTAGAGTGTGGCCTCTAGATGTTGGAGGAAAAAATATAGATAAAGGGGACAATCTTTAGGATAACATGAAGCATATTATGTGCTTTAGAATCTGAATATGATACAATCTAGATTCATCCCACCCTATAATAATATTTATTTACGTCCAATGGAATCAAGTATTGTTGTCCCATAATAAAATTCCAAACCATCGCTTATAGCTTTGCAAGACTAGAATTAGACAATTTAGGCTCTTAAAAGAAAAAAAAACATCAAGGTGGAAAGGATTATTAAAATATTTGACTAACGCATACATATTTACAAAACCTAGACCCTAACGTTCCATGTGATGACCTTCATCTAGAAATGTTAGCTTTTTTAGATAATAAATATCTTGGGTGCACCGGAGGAAGATAAGTAGACAAGTTGCCTCTAGAAAACATTGCAACGGATGTTAAATTATAGGAACTAAGAGATATAAAATGTAATACTGAAGTATGTAAACGACACCTGGGTATATTACCCTTTTACTTCATTGGCTCTTGTATTCGGCCCATTAATCTTTTTTGGTGTGTGTGTATATATATGTATGTATGTATGTATGTATGTATGTATGTATGTATGTATGTACAGTAGTAGTAACTCGAGACACATGAATAAAATAACATCATTTTCTTCTCTTTAATACTACAAAATATTTTCTCACCAAAAATTTCAATTTTTACTCAAATTCTTATATGGTATCAGAGCTAAGATAGCCTAACAGCATTCATTTCAGCATCATTATGGAAATCAATCCATCAGAGTATTATCTTCATTTGGCTTCCTCTTATCAGAGATTCAAAATCTCTTCACTTAAAAGCTGTTGTCTGTTTTGAATCGTTGTTCCTCATCAGTTTTTTTTCATGGTTGCATCAGTTCATCTTAAACAGATTAAAGAAAAATAGTTTGAAACCTTAAAACCAATCAACAAAGTCAAGAAAACAACTCATTCAAAGTGGGTGCCATTTAAGAAAGCCAAATCAGAAAGTTTGGAAATAAAATTCTTCTCATTGAAGAGAAATCATCATCTAAAGCCTTCAAGATTGCAGTAATCTTTACTGAATCATCTTCTGAAAATATCAATTCAAGGTTAAAAAGGTTCAGGTTATATACCAGTGTCGGTTTCTTTGGATTTTTTTTATCAGCATCACTGTTGTTATCCAATGGCTGGAGATACCAACTCTACGACTTTTGAAAATATGGATGGAACCCTAGTCCACACCAATGCCTCCGTTGAAAGCTTATTAAAAACTGTAATCATCCCACAAAGTCAGTTGGTTACAGTTCATCTTGAAGAAGATAATTATCTTCTTCGAAAACTTCAAGTTGAAACTTCCATCCAAAAATATGGGATAAAAGGCTACCTTCTTGGTACAATACTAATTCCTCCAAAATTTATCCCTGATACACAAAATAGAGTATTCAGCAATGAAGAGTACATCAAATGTCATAATTAAGATAGGTTAATTAGTTCTTAGCTACTGTCTTCTATTAGTGCAAAATTACTTTCTCCAGTGGTAGGTTGTAAGACTACAAACGAGATTTGGTCAGCATTCGGAAGGTCATTTAACACTCAATCTGCAGTAAAGATATTGTATTACAGAAGAAAACTTCAAGATTCAAGAAAAGACAATCTATCTATGAGGGAGCATCTTGCAAAAGTTAAAAGCGTATGTGATCATATGCAAGCAGCAGGCCAACCAGTGCCTGAATCTGAGCAAGTTCTAATAGTTTTAATTGGGCTCAGTGATGAGTACGAGGCTATAGTAATAGCAATTTCATCACAAAAAATTGTGTGTTCTATGGAAGATGTGCATGCTATTCCACTTGCACATGAAGCAAGAATTGAAATTAAGAAAACTCAACTGTCAGACTTATCTGTCAACTATGCAGAGAACAAAAATAAAAGTCAAGGTAACATAAATGATCAATTTACTCAAAAGGGTGGATATTTTAATCAGTCAAAAGGAAGTCGTATATGGAACAACAATGCTAGGCTAAGTGTTAAATATGTGAGAAAGTTTTTCATACTACTATAAAGTCTGCACTTGACTCTAGGATTGCACGTCTTTGCTGCTATGACTCCTACCTCCTCTTTCTTCCATTCTTATCGGTTTTTGGCTTTGTCCTTTTTATGGGGTAAAAAGGACAATGCCAATCGACACCATTGTATTTCTTGGGACACCATTTATCATCCCAAAAGTGAGGGGGTTTAGGCCTCAGAAATCCTAAGGATACCTGTACTACCTTTTCCTGCAAGCTATGGGCTAGATTTGACGTGAACGACTCCTTTTGGGCAACGTTCCTTCATGCCAAGCACCGCAGACGTCAGGCCGTGAACTTCTCTGGTAGCCCATCCTACACTAGTGAGACATGGAAACGGATGCAATCCCTAAAGGCTTTCTAGGATTCACATGGTGGTGGATTTGGATGGCCCGACATTCCGTTTTCGCTTAGGGCGGCATGGAACTCGACGAGGACGCCAGCTCCACGTCTCCATCTCTTCTCTTTCATCTGGGATGCCCGTATTCCCCAAAGGTCTCTCTGTTTATTTGGAGGACCCTACATAATGGGTTACCAATAGACGGGAACCTCCAAAGGATTGGCATCCCAATTGTGTCCCGTTATAGGTGTTGTGGGTCTGGTTACATGGATTCCATAGCTCACTTTTTTTTTCTTTGGTTTTTTTACTAGAGCTATTTGGAGTTAGTTCAGGAACTTGGTTGGTCTTCGAGGTAATGCATCTTCTCTCACTGATTTACTGGGATACTGGTCGGTCGGAATCTCAGGTAAATCTTTTCGCTCGATCCATTTTGGTTAATCCCGTGTCTTATCTGCTGGCATATCTGTTGCTTGCAGAATAAGGCAATTTTTGATGAATTGCATATGGACCTTAATACCATCATCTGAACGGTAAGGAATGATGTGTTCCTTGCGTTTCATGGCAGACCATTTGGAGGTTCCATTAGTTCTCGCTCGAGGCGGTTGGCTAGTACCTTTGGTGTTACATCGGTACCATCCACCCACCGGACGGGGATTGGTTGAACATTCAACCTTTAGGTTAGCGCGATCTGTCCCTATATCCTCTTCACACCTCCCCCTCCTTTTAGTTATGATGTTGTTTGCTAGTACTGTAGGGCCTAGTTTTACAGGTTTCTATAGGAACGTCGGTCTTTGGATCTGCTAGTTCTGGAGTAGCTATCTTGGTATTGGAGCATTCATACGGTTGGGTTGCGCTCATCAATTGTCATAAGAGTAGCTCGACCTTTCTAGAATCCTCGCCCTCGCCGTTTGGGTTGTGCCCCTTGACTTTGGAGTAGCTCGCCCTTGTCTATTGGGCTGTATCGCTTAGGGGGGCTTGTTTTGGCAGTCGCCATACGTTTTAGCATAAATGCTGGCCTTGTTGGTCATCTGCTGCTTTTTTTATTTTCGCCTATATTTGTGTTTCATCTTTTTGTTTGTCGTTCTGTTTTGGATTTTTTGTGTGTGCACAGATCTTGTAGCCATTTCTATCGATCTTTTTTTGTGAACCATTGGTGAATGGTTAGATTCTCCTTTCGTTATACATATTTCCTTTTATTGAAAAAATAACTATGTAGTAGGACATAACCAAAATAATCAAAGAAAAACATATCCTAGTGTTAACGTTGCACAAGCAAAAAGTAGTACATAAGTAGACAATACAAGAAACAATCAACAGACTAATTCCGATGACATAGGTGATGGAAATTGGTATCCTAACTCTGGAGCTACTCTCTGGAGCTACTAATCACATCACTAACAATCTTGGTAATCTCAATCTTGGTCAAAAGGAATATAGACATTATCAGTCCATACACATGGGCAATGGTGAGAGTATTAATATCACACATATTGGCTTTGGCAGCACTAGAGGTACAAAACAATTGTATCTTAACAACTTATTAATGGTGTCATAAATAAAAAGGAATCCCCTAAATGTATATTAATTTGCTAAAGACAATAGTTTGTATTTTGAATTTCATCCTAATCTTTATCTTGTTAAAGATTTACTGACTAATGAAATTATTTTGTAGGGTAAAGCAAAAAGAGCCTGTACAAATTCAATACCATTAACTCTGCAAAAACAGACAAAGGAAACTCGAGCCGCCATTTATCAGAAATTAATGACAGTACCAATATATTTAATTTGTCACAGTAAAGCTAGGACATCCAAATGTCAATGTTGTTAAACCAGTACTGTTGCAAAATAAGATTTCTTTTGAAAATATAGTTATGCCTTATGTGTGCATTTACTGTAAAATGGGAAGAGGCAAAAAAGGCCAATTATTTAATTCTCAAACTACTAACGATAAACCACTGGAGTTAGTAGCTGTTTATTTATGGGGTCCAACACTAGTAAATTCTAACTATGGTTTTAATTACTACATATCTTTTGTTGATTCATGTACTAGATATAGTTGGGTGTATTTTCTAAAGAAAAAAGTTAGAAACATCTAAAATTTTCATTCATTTCACTAATCTTGCTGAGAGGAAAACTAGACAATAGTTAAAATTGTTACAAACGGATGGAGGTGCTGAATTTAAACCATTAAGTGATTTCTTTCAAAAGAAAGTAACCACTCATAGACTAAGTTGTCCCTATACCTCTGAGATAAATGGTTTTGAAAGAAAACATTGACATAGTGTTAAGTGTGGTCTTACATTGTTAGCTCAAGCTTCACTTCCTATGAAATTCTGGCCAGATGCCTTCATTAATGCAGTATATCTAATAAATAGATTACCAACTAAAGTACTAAAAGGCAAGAGTCCAATGGAAGTTTTATACAATGTAAAACCAGACTATAATAGATTAAGAGTGTTTGGTTGTCTGTGCTATCCTTATTTAAGACCTTACAACACTCATAAACTCAGTTTTAGGTCTGCACCATGAACATTTATTAGTTATGCTAGTGATAAAAAATGGTACGAATGCTTAGATAAAATGGTAAAGTGTTTGTGAGCAGACATGTTACTTTTAATAAAAGAGCGTTTCCCTTTACTTGTGCAAATATTCCAACAACTGAAAAGATATACAATGCATAAAATTCCATTCCTAATATTCCTCTATATTCATAAGTTTAGAATGATGAACGGGTAAACGAATGGTCAAATCAACAACACACTATGCCATATGGACCATGTCATGAACAAGCTAGACCATATTATCAACCCACCCAATCCTCTATAGAAAGTGAATCACGAAGTTCAAATCAAGGAAACAACACTAATGAAGTTAACATTGATCAAAACAGTTCAAGAAGTCATGAACAAGAAGGTTTACAACCACAAACTGAACATCCTATGATTACAAGGTCAAAGAGTGGCATATTCAAGCCTAAAGTTTACAGTGCAACTCAAACATTTGAAGAACCAAGCAATTACAATCAACAATGCATGCTGGAAAAAGGCCATAAATGATGTATTTTAAGCACTTATAAAAAACAATACATGGACACTTGTCAAAGCACCAGAGACAAAAATATTGTTGACGGTAAATGGATTTTCAGGTTTAAAAGGAAGCAGATGGGTCAATAGCTAGATGTAAAGCAAGAATGGTGGCTAAAGGATGCACACAACAATATGGGTTTGACTTTAAAGAAACATTTTCAATATTTTTTAAGCCTACTACTGTCTGGATTATACTAACAATAACATTGCACAAATACTGGAAATACAACAACTGGATGTTAACAATGCCTTTCTTAATGGTGATTTAAATGAAAAAGTGTATATGAGCCAACCACATGGATATCAGAAAGAAAATGGACTTATGTGAAAGTTGAACAAAGCTATATATGGGCTTAAACAAGCCACATGGGTTTGGTTTGATAAGTTGAAACTCACTTTAATAATTTGAAGTTTCAATCTACCTAATCATATCATTCATTATTTGTTAAAATAGACGGTGATATAATTATTTATGTTTTAACACATGTTTATGATCTTATTGTTACATGTAACGGTGAAGTTGAAATAAAGGGGCTAATTCAACTCCTAGACAAACAATTCTCAATTAAAGATCTAGGTGAAATAAATCACTTCTTAGTAATTGAGGTTACCAGGGTATCAAAGTTAGAACTATTCTTGTGTTAACCTTTTATTTTGTTTCGTATTTGTTTAGTTTTGATGTTTTATTTCATCTTGGGCTTTTGGCAGCGGGGAATTTGATGTTTGCGTGCCTTTTGTACTGCTTGTACTTTTTATTGATGCGATGTCAATAAAGCGCCGCACTCTTTTTTCCTATCTAATATCCACGCCGGGTATTAGAATAGGTTTTTTACGAGGCGGATTACCCATTTTCAAAAAAAAAATCACTTCTTAGTAATTGAGGTTACCGGGGTATCAAAGTCAGAACTATTCTTGTGTTAAAAAAATACATCAATGAAATGTTGGTTAAAGAAAATATGGATGCTTCCAATTCTTTATCTACACCAATGATCATTGGTCATCAATTATCTAAATAAAGAGGGGAAATATACTTTATAATAAACATTACAAAAGCCTTGTTGATGCACTATAGTATGCAACCATCACTAAGTCTAAAATAAGATGCAATATTAACAAACTTTCTCAATTTATGTAGGCACCAAAAGAGGAGCACTGGAAGGCAATGAAAAGAGTTCTGAGACACTTAAATGGGACAAGTGATCATGATCTAAGCTTCAATACATGTAAACAACTAAATATAACAACATTCGGTGATGCTGATTGGGCAACAATTCTTTATGTTAGAAGGTCTACATCAGGATATTGTATCTATCTAAGCAACAAGCCAATCTTTTTGTGTTCAAAAAACAACCTGCAGTGTCAAGATCAAGTACAGAAGCATAATATAGGAGCATATCATATAAAACTACAAAAATAATATGGGTACAATCTCTATTCTCTACTTAATGAAATAAAGATTACAGCCAACACAAAAGCTGCACTGTGGTGTGACAATCAAAGTGCAGTATCACCGACACCAAATCCAATATTACATTCAAGGACCAAACACATGGAAATAGACTTGTACTCTGTACATGAACAAGTAATCAAAGGAAAACGTTAGGTAAATCATGTACCTGCTACATTTCAGATTGTGGAAATACTTACCAAGCCATTATCAAAGAATTTTTTTATCAGACTAAAGGCAGATCTGAAAGTGGTACAAAAGCCAGAGCCTTCTCAACATCAAAGTCAGCATGCTGATGCTTGTGAAGAAACCGTTGTCAACATCCACAAGTTTGAAAGTACACTTCATCCTAAACCAACAAAAGCTCAAGGTTTCCATTATCGAAGTCAATTAAAGCAAAATAGGACTGATGTAACGCATTTTCATCTTCGTAATGAAAGTAAAAAAGATTCAAGCCTCTCTACTTGTTCAAATCGAAGTCAAATACAATGTTTGATTCAACTTTGACAAATCTCTCAAGTTTTTTTTATGGATATTCTTCTTTCTTACTCAGACCTGAAGATGGAGAAAAATCCTTGGTTTTGTTTACGGGGGGTGTACAATGTAATACTGAAGTATGTAAACAAAACTTGGGTATATTACCATTTTACTTTATGGGCTCTTATATTTGTCCCATTTTTCATTTTTGATCTGTACATCATATATATATATATATATATAGCTAGGATCAAGAGCACCCCAAATAATGTAGCACCTATTTAGCTCCCCCTAATTTCCACCACACAATCCTCTTTCTCTCTCCCCCTACTAACTCTCTCTCTCTTCCCACTAACATATTTTAATATAAATTAGTGGCTAGAATTAGGGTGCATTTGGGGTGCTCCCAAATAGGGGTGCCATGGAGCGTGCCTCATACACACACACACACACAAAATAGTTGTAAATCGAGACATGTAAATAATACATCATTTTCTTCTCTTCAATACTACAAAATCTTTTCTCATTAGAAAATTCAATTGTTACTCAAATTCTTATAAGAGAGTTAAGTAGACACGGAACATAATATTACCTTTCAAACGATGTCCATTACTTATGACTTCAAGAGTCTGCTTCGTTTAGCAGTAGGGATGACAACCCGAGCAACATGCCTTTTAGCTTGTAATGCAGGTGAAGTATGGTAGAGACAAAGCTGAATATTAGTCTCAATATCCATCATCCATTGATTGTCTTACACAATGTCAATCCCTAGGTTCATTTTCTAGTCGAGATCAATATCTTGGCTCAGGTAATACTCTCTTTATGCCTAGAGAAGGTAAATTATGACTAGTTCAAGCGGTTGCCACTAAGTTGATGCCCATGAATATCGATAGCATGAATGTCCTTGTCATAATAAAAGGATACTCGCCTCTCATTTCCAAGGCGATATTATGTCTAAGCTCAAGTAAGGCAGCCACTTCATCACATTATCTACAAAACTAAGAAGGGAAAAGGGAGGTCCACTTATGTTGGTATTTTTAAGGAAAGTGAATCGATGGTCGGTCGAAGCCAATCGCAATGGTCAGAAACCAAAAGGCATCCTAAAGCATAGGGATGTCCCTTTGCTCGAAATTGCCATGGTGGAACCTTGGAAGGTCAAAGAGGCGAACCTAGGTAGGTACAACGAACTCTCTTTGGTAACTCTCACACTTGATAGATCACTAGGTAGTGAAGATTGTGTTATTCGCCTCGTGAAAAAAACCATTATCTAATGGCAACACTTAGGAGGTGGTGGTTTGAAAATCGAACAACGAAAAATTGACTGTTGTGGGATATTGATTTTCCAATCCTAACACCTTGGATATAGCTTAAGACATCGTCTCAGGTTAGTCACTAGCTAAAGGCCACTGACAACAGTAAAAATGACATGCACTTGAGCAGTGAGGAGTCTCTCCTAGTATCCATGTAACACCCCACGTCCATTAATGTCACTCACAAAGGGAATGCATTAACTTCCATGGAGGTTTTAAGTGAATATAGAACAGTAAAATTACAACAAGACAGATATATAAAATAGTACTTGGAAATTCAAAAACTTTATTTCATTGTAGCAGAAGTCAAAACATGTTTGATTACATCATAACACCATATTCAATGTCAAGTACAATATCTATCTTGATAAAACAAGTACATAATCCCATTACATGAATAGCCATTAAAAAGAAAGATAACAAGCTGGACTTTACTTCAGCAGTCCAAGCTTTCCAGAAGATAAGCGATCCAACTAGACTCCACTAGAACTTGGCCCAACCTGCGGACCTGAAGGGAGAAAAAGGATGGAAAAGAGGGGGTCAGACATAAAGTCTGGTGAATATGATAATTCTACAATACTATTACCAAAATAACTGGACTAAGGCATAAGCTGGAAAACAAGAAAATGTCTATGAAGAGCAGATTAAGGACATAGACAATCGCTAAAGGCAACGTTATAGGCGCTCCTAAATACTAAAGGATAAACACTATACTGCACCACACCAGTCACCCTAAAGATTCATCCCACTTAGCTTCACTTAGAAACTTTCCCAATGGCTTTACGTACCCCTAGCTGACTACATAGGTGTCGCCTGCCCCTATCTCCACTAGGTGTACCCTACTTCCCATTATTCGATCGGCTCCCTAACTCGTAGATACCCGTGCTGGCCCCACAGTGGGGTGTATCACTCCCCTAAAGTGGCAACCTGATACAACGGACATGCACGGCTTATACCTACACGATGCAACAACGTCTTACCTACCAGCCCGGGTCCACACACGCATATGAAACCCGTTGGACTTGCGTTGCCACCGCTCCCTGTTTTGGCCTCTTATAGTCAAACCCAGTATGCGTGTCCCGTCCTCGACTTGGGTCGAGCCCACAAAGATACGTTTTGGGATACTGGTTGAAATGGGCCCCCACTATTTACCACAAGCATTCCACCTAAGCTTGTCCCCATTAGTCCATCCCACTTAACCCACTTAGTCATGTTCATTTACATGTGTGTTTGGTTAAGTCTAATCGTATTTCAAATGCCTCTAAAGGCAACCACCAGATTCCTCATGCCACCCAAGGCACCTACTTAACCCCCATGTCCCACCTTACATGATTATCTGGTTAAGTATTTCTTAGTTCATTAAGGCCATAACCTCATAAAGACCTCTCACATTAGACTGGCATTTATGGCAGCTGGATTTGCCGGGCGGGTCCGGGCAGTCTTACACCATAAAAGAGTCTAACCTCGTGTCTTTACAACTGTTATGCTTTAGTTTGGGCCTAGGACCTCTCACATTGGGCCGACATTTGTGACTACTGGATTTGCCGGGCGGGTCCGGGCAGGTTTACATCACAAACGGGTCCAACCTCGTGTCCTAAGCATTGATTATCAATAATAATCCACTTTCCCCCAATTTTAATAATTCCCTACTTGAATTATTAATTACTTCCAATTTTTAACAATGTCCATAATTGACTCAATTATGGACATCCATTCATGGTATGCAAAATCTTACAAAATTGCACCCAATTTATTAATTCCTAATATTACCCCTACCCCACGTTTGAACGTTTATTCGCAAAATATATGTTAGACTCGAATAGCCTAACTCATAGCATAAAAGAGATTATCATAATAACAACATGTATATGTGACCAAATGAATCATAATAAGGGGTGAAACTTGCATATGTCCAACTTGCATAGATTATACATGTCATGGACCTAAAGGTGTCAACTTGTTCAAAATTCACCTAATATAATCTCAATCAATTTTCATAAACTTACATATGAACATGTGTGAATCAACATCATCTAATTTTTTAACAACATGGTTTTATATGGGTACACCTAACTCAATAGGCAAATTCCCATAATCAAGTTTTATTTAATTATAGTTTCAAGTTTATGGGTACACCTAACCTAATAGGCAAATTCCCATAAACAAGATCCATTTAAATTAAGAAAAAAAAAACATAACTTTAAGCATGATCCAACAGCATGATTTTTCAACATAATATAGCATGATTTATAACATGGCATAGTATGATAGTATAACATAGCTTGACATGATTCTCAACATAGCACGACATAGCATAAGAGAATTTACAACATAGCATGACATAGCATATATAATTTACATCATACGACAACATAATAACATAATAAGAGATCCACAATATATAGAATTTACAATTACAAATCACATCACTTTCTTGTGATCCATTCATAACTGAGTCAAATTAGTTTGTAATAGTCTTATAAGAATCATCATACTCACCAACAAAAGAAAAGAATTAGAGAAAGAGAGATCTTTTGATTTGATTTGTGTAGATTTAGTTGTAGATGATTAGGCTTCCTCTTCTTAGTTTGTGACGGCTATGCTGAACTCCATGGCAGCAGCATGACGGTAGCTTCTCTAATTTTACAAGTGATTTAGGTCTAGGGTCTACCCACTTATTTATAGATTTTAGAATGCATTTAGGCCATTAGATTTAACCTAGAAATAACCGCAGCCGTTCAGACAAGATGGGGTTTATCTTGTTGACTCAGCAATGAGTCAGAAGTGACTCAGCAAACACTCAGCAATATATATATATATATATATATATATATATATATATATATATATTCTACAATGTACACATTAGATACATCCCCCCCTTTTACACACTTATTATTGTTTTTATATTCATATTAGATACATCCCCTCTCTTACACACTTTTATATTCATATTAGATACATCCCCCCTCTTACACACTTATTAATATTTTAGCAACTTTAGTGTTAATAGAAAATTCGGGGTGTTACATTCTCCCCTCCTTTTAGGATTTCGTCCCCGAAATCTTCAAGTCTGGAAGAATGTATATCCTACCATCCAAACGTCCATCTACTCATCCATCATACACAGGCATTTATTGTCCTTACAGACTTCTAATGCTTTCATGTTTAAATGCACAGTGTGTGTATATGTCCGTATCTAATGCAAAATCAGGCGGTCCACTGATTCAGTTGACCTCCTTAATGCAACTATGATCGTGCCATGCATCCATTATGTATGCAAAAGATTCTTAATGCTACATAATACTTCTATATGCGTGCACAACCATCATCTGAATGCAGCATCCACATGATAATACAACCATCGTTCATCCATTTTACTAAATACATCCATATATATGCAATATGCAATATGTAGTGACTGAGCCGATCTAGTGCCTAAAGTGTGTGTATATATGCATCCACGAGCAACCACTAGCAAACACTTGCATCCATTTTGCATCCATCATACATAACATGTCTCAAACACATGTTTCAACCATAGGATTATCCTAACTAAAGGTCAAAGATACTAATGAGAGGACATACTAAAGATAAGATAAGATAAGCTAAGCGATAAAGGAGAAATTAAAAGACATACCCTCAAAAAGAAAAGGGTACAACGAACGCATCTTCTCTTCTGTCTCCCAAGTTGCGTTGCTCTCATCATCTCCCCATTGCACTTTAACCAGTCTGACCTCTCGATTCCTCAACTTTTTGATCTCCGACCCAAGAATGCATGTAGGAGCTCGTCTAATTGTTGCATCACGCTCTATTTCCACCTCTTTAAGCAAGCTCGGCTCTACCACCTCCGCGGTCTTGTGCAAACACTTCCTCAAATGTGATACATGGAATACATCGTGTACTCCACTAAGTTTCTCAGGCAACTCCACCCTATATGCCATCTTCCCAATCCTGTTTTTTACAGGAAACGGCCCTACAAACCTTGGTGCTAATTTCCCCACGGACCCAAAGCGAACAACATTCTGTAACGGAGATACTTTGATAAAAACCATGTCCCCAATGTCAAACTCAAGATCTGTCCTCCTCTTATCAGCATACGATTTTTGCCTATCTTGTGCTGCTTTCATCCTCCTTCGAATCAACTCAATCTTCTCCGAGGTTTCCCTAACCATATCGGGCCCAAGTAGGATTTTATCGGTAGATTCCCACCAACATGTAGGCGAACGGCAAGGCCTTCCATAAAGAGCTTCGAAAGGTGCCATGCCAATACTAGACTGAAAGCTATTGTTATATGCGAATTCTACTAACGGAAGGTGCTCTTCCCATGTACCCCCAAAGTCTAGGATACAAAGCCTTAAAAGATCCTCTAGAATGCGATTCACCCTCTCGGTCTAGCCGTCTGTCTGAGGATGATATGCGGTGCTCAAACATAGCTGAGTCCCTACCGCCTCTTGTAAACTCTTCCAAAATTCGCTAGTAAAGATGGGGTCACGGTCGCTTACTATACTAGAAGGAATACCGTGCAAACGAACTATCTCCTTAATGTATAAAGAAGCCAACCACGGAGCAGTCCTCTTACTTTTCACGGGAATAAAATGGGCGCTTTTAGTAAGTCTATCTACTATAACCCAAATCCCCGTGTTACCCTTCCTTGATCTTGGTAATCCATCCACAAAATCCATTGAGATGCTTTCCCATTTCCATAGTGGAACTTCTAATGGGTGAAGCAACCCACCGGGTTTCTTTTGTTCTGCTTTAACTCGTTGGCACACCAAGCATCTAGCGACGTACTCGGCCACATCCTTTTTCATACTGGCCCAAAAGAAAACCCGCTTCATATCTTTGTACATCTTATCCCCGCCGGGATGAATGGTCATTTTTGAGCGATGAGCATCATCAAGAATGGCCTTCCTTAAGTCTTCGTCTTGTGGTACACAAAGTCTATTATCCCTTCGTAACCAACCCTTATCGTCTAGGGTATACCTACGAAGATGGCTTGACGACTCCCCCCTTTGAGCTTTTCTACTATCTCAACCAACCGTGGGTCGTCTCGCTGTGCCTCACCAACCCGTCCTAGAAGTGTAGGTCTAACCTCCAAGGATGCTAACAGACCAGGTACTAAGTCAACGGAGGGTCTAAAGTCAAACATAGAGATGAATTCTAAGCTTTGTCATTCAACAAACAACGGACTCAAGGACAACCTTTTCCTACTTAAGGCGTCTGCCACCACGTTACCCTTGCCCGGGGTATATGCTATTTCAAAATCGTAGGAGGCTAAGAATTCCATCCACCGTTGCTGCCTTAAATTCAAATCCTTCTGAGAGAATAAGTATTTTAATGATTTGTGGTCAGTGAACAGTTCGAATTTCTCACCAAGAAGATAGTGACGCCAAGACTTAAGTGCGAAAACAATTGCAGCTAGCTCTAAGTCATGCGTGGGGTAATTCTTTTCATGAACCCTCAACTGCCTTCCACCATAGGCTATTACTCTTCCCTCTTGCATGAGGACCGCGCCAAGTCCCGTCCCACAAGCATCAGTATAGATGGTAAACGGTTTATTCCCGTCTGGCAGCACTAAGACTGGGGCTGAAGTTAAGGCTCTCTTTAAACGTTGGAACGCATCATCGCAATCTTTGTCCCACGTAAAAACCAGGTTCTTCTTCGTTAACCGTGTTAATGGAGCTGATATTTTTGCGAAGTCTTTGATAAACTTCCTATAATAGCCAGCCAACCCCAAGAAACTTCTTACTTCGGTTGCATTTTTAGGGACCTTCCAATCTTGGATGGCCACCACCTTTGCGGGATCCACTGCTATCCCTTCTTTGGAAACCACGTGCCCTAAGAACCATACTTCCTTCCTCCAGAAGTGACACTTAGAAAATTTTGCCTTAAGGTTATGTGCTCGAAGGGTTTCCAACACTTCCCTAAGATGTAGGGAGTGCTCTTCTTTATTCTTAGAAAAGACTAAGATGTCATCCACAAAGACTACCACGAATTTGTTAAGGTATTCCCTAAACACCCTACTCATCAAATCAACAAAATATGCAGGGGCGTTTGTCAAACCAAAGGGCGTCACTAGGCATTCATAGAATCCGTCAGGAGTCCTAAAAGCAGTCTTATCTATACTATCCTCAGCCACTCTCAGTTGATGAAAGCCAGTGGCTAAGTCCAACTGCGAAAACACTGAGGCGCCAACTAACTGATCAAAGAGATCGTCAATCCTTGGCAGTGGGTGTCGGTTCTTTTTAGTAAGCTTGTTTAGTTCTCTATAGTCCATACAAAGTCTAAGAGACCCATCCGCCTTTGTGGCAAAAACTACTGGAGCACCCCACTCCGATATACTACGTCTTATGAACCCCTTCTCAAGCAACTCCTTTACTTGCTTATTGAGTTCCCTCCTTTCACGAGGAGCCATGTGGCGCACTGGCAAAGATACGGGTTTAGCATTATCCACAAGATAAATTCGAAAGTCTATCTCCCGCTTTGGAGGTAAGCCCTTCACCTCCTCAAACACATCCGGATATTCCCGGACCACTTCTACCGATCGCAGGTTCTCTACAGACGCGTCAAGCGATTCAAGATAACTTAGCATAACGGAATTTATGGGATTACAAAAGATGTCGAGAGCATTACCAAGGCGAGTCACAAGCCTAACTACTCTCCTTTCACAATCAAGAATGGCCCTATTTCTAGACAACCAATCCATTCCTAAAATTAGCCCATAGCCCGTGAAGCCCAATACATAAGCATCACATCTAAATTCAACGCTAAGTATAGAGATTTTCAAATCCAAACATATCATGGTCAAATGAGCCGAACCCCCAATTGGATTTGAAACGACCAAGGGATCTTCTACTAAACTGGTGTTCAAGTGCAGTGATTCAACTAATGATGCAGAGATAAACGAATGAGATGCGCCAGAATCGAATAAGGTACGGACAGGATGATCAAACAGAAAAACTAAGCTTTCAACAGAAATTGTTCTACCTCTTTCTTGCAGCGGTGGGGCCGCAATAGCCTGAACTTGCCCCCTTGCCTGCCCTGGTGCCATAAGAGCCTGCACCTGTCCTCCCGAGGTAGACCCTGCCCTCTGCCCCTTCTTTCGACAGTCCTTTACTAAATGTCCCGCATCTCCACAATGAAAACAACCAGTCTTCTTTTTCTTTCTACAATCTTTGCTGAGATGGCCAGGCGTCCCACAATTGAAGCATTTCTTCTTCCCTTTGCCATTATTGTTTTTACCACCCTTCTTATTTTGCTGTTGGGGTTTCTTCTGATCCCCTTTCTTTTCAACTGCCTTATCCACATGCATAAGTGCCATTTCTACTAGCTTTTCAAAGGTGGCTCCCATAGGGATGTGGGTCATAGCCAACCCTTGCAACGGTTCATTCAAGCCTCTAACGAACCTCAAAGCTTTCTTCTCTGGCGTGTTCACCAACTCCAAGCCAAACCTTGCTAACTGATTAAATTTATTGACATATTCCTTTACTAATGAGCTCCCTTGCTTTAGTGCCAGGAATTTTTCCATATTTAAGTTCTCCTCTGCCCTTGAAAGAAACTTTGCCTCAAACCTTCGTCTGAAATCCGCCCATGAATCAACTGGACGTTCCCCGTTAGTGACCTCCCACCAAAACGAGGCCTCTCCCTTCATTAACTAAGCAGCTAAACGGACTTTCCTCCCATCTTCCACTTCAAAGATATCCAACAATTCCTCAGTCTCCTTAAGCCAATCTCTGGCCTCCACAAACGTCTCAGTCCCTTGAAAAGTTTTTCCTCCCATAGCCTTGAATTCCTTGCACGTCTTTGCAAAAGTGTCAACACGAGGAGGAGGAGGAGGAGGAATGGGTGCAACTAGGGGTGGAGGAGTATCCGCTGGGCCTGCAGTGGTGGCCCTAGCCTCCAAGTATCTCCTAAACCACCCTGGAATCGTCACACCTTCTGGGAGATTAAGATCTTCAGCCATGCTGAAACGAAAAAGGAAAGATTCAAAATGGAGAATTCGAAAGATAAAGATAAGGATGTGGCTATTTGGGATTATGTTTTTCATAAAAACTCTCTTTAAATAACATTTTTTTTTTTGAAAGCACTTCTTCCAAAAATACTTTAGAAAAAAATATTTTTCTAAAAAAATTTTTATCTGTTCTGGTAACCTTATGCTCTGATACCACGTGTAACACCCCACGTCCATTAATGTCACTCACAAAGGGAATGCATTAACTTCCATGGAGGTTTTAAGTGAATATAGAACAGTAAAATTACAACAAGACAGATATATTAAATAGTACTTGGAAATTCAAAAACTTTATTTCATTGTAGCAGAAGTCAAAACATGTTTGATTACATCATAACACCATATTCAATGTCAAGTACAATATCTATCTTGATAAAACAAGTACATAATCCCACTACATGAATAGCCATTAAAAAGAAAGATAATAAGCTGGACTTTACTTCAGCAGTCCAAGCTTTCCAGAAGATAAGCGATCCAACTAGACTCCACTAGAACTTGGCCCAACCTGCGGACCTGAAGGGAGAAAAAGGATGGAAAAGAGGGGGTCATACATAAAGTCTGGTGAATATGATAATTCTACAATACTATTACCAAAATAACTGGACTAAGGCATAAGCTGGAAAACAAGAAAATGTCTATGAAGAGCAGATTAAGGACATAGACAATCGCTAAAGGCAACGTTATAGGCGCTCCTAAATACTAAAGGATAAACACTATACTACACCACACCAGTCACCCTAAAGATTCATCCCACTTAGCTTCACTTAGAAACTTTCCCAATGGCTTTACGTACCCCTAGCTGACTACATAGGTGCCGCCTGCCCCTATCTCCACTAGGTGTACCCTACTTCCCATTATTCGATCGGCTCCCTAACTCGTAGATACCCGTGCTGGCCCCACAGTGGGGTGTATCACTCCCCTAAAGTGGCAACCTGATACAACGGACATGCACGGCTTATACCTACACGATGCAACAACGTCTTACCTACCAGCCCGGGTCCACACACGCATATGAAACCCGTTGGACTTGCGTTGCCACCGCTCCCTGTTTTGGCCTCTTATAGTCAAACCCAGTATGCGTGTCCCGTCCTCGACTTGGGTCGAGCCCACAAAGATATGTTTTGGGATACTGGTTGAAATGGGCCCCCACTATTTACCACAAGCATTCCACCTAAGCTTGTCCCCATTAGTCCATCCCACTTAACCCACTTAGTCATGTTCATTTACATGTGTGTTTGGTTAAGTCTAATCGTATTTCAAATGCCTCTAAAGGCAACCACCAGATTCCTCATGCCACCCAAGGCACCTACTTAACCCCCATGTCCCACCTTACATGATTATCTGGTTAAGTATTTCTTAGTTCATTAAGGCCATAACCTCATAAAGACCTCTCACATTAGACTGGCATTTATGGCAGCTGGATTTGCCGGGCGGGTCCGGGCAGTCTTACACCATAAAAGAGTCTAACCTCGTGTCTTTACAACTGTTATGCTTTAGTTTGGGCCTAGGACCTCTCACATTGGGCCGACATTTGTGACTACTGGATTTGCCGGGCGGGTCCGGGCAGGTTTACATCACAAACGGGTCCAACCTCGTGTCCTAAGCATTGATTATTAATAATAATCCACTTTCCCCCAATTTTAATAATTCCCTACTTGAATTATTAATTACTTCCAATTTTTAACAATGTCCATAATTGACTCAATTATGGACATCCATTCATGGTATGCAAAATCTTACAAAATTGCACCCAATTTATTAATTCCTAATATTACCCCTACCCCACGTTTGAACGTTTATTCGCAAAATATATGTTAGACTCGAATAGCCTAACTCATAGCATAAAAGAGATTATCATAATAACAACATGTATATGTGACCAAATGAATCATAATAAGGGGTGAAACTTGCATATGTCCAACTTGCATAGATTATACATGTCATGGACCTAAAGGTGTCAACTTGTTCAAAATTCACCTAATATAATCTCAATCAATTTTCATAAACTTACATATGAACATGTGTGAATCAACATCATCTAATTTTTTAACAACATGGTTTTATATGGGTACACCTAACTCAATAGGCAAATTCCCATAATCAAGTTTTATTTAATTATAGTTTCAAGTTTATGGGTACACCTAACCTAATAGGCAAATTCCCATAAACAAGATCCATTTAAATTAAGAAAAAAAAAACATAACTTTAAGCATGATCCAACAGCATGATTTTTCAACATAATATAGCATGATTTATAACATGGCATAGTATGATAGTATAACATAGCTTGACATGATTCTCAACATAGCACGACATAGCATAAGAGAATTTACAACATAGCATGACATAGCATATATAATTTACATCATACGACAACATAATAACATAATAAGAGATCCACAATATATAGAATTTACAATTACAAATCACATCACTTTCTTGTGATCCATTCATAACTGAGTCAAATTAGTTTGTAATAGTCTTATGAGAATCATCATACTCACCAACAAAAGAAAAGAATTAGAGAAAGAGAGATCTTTTGATTTGATTTGTGTAGATTTAGTTGTAGATGATTAGGCTTCCTCTTCTTAGTTTGTGACGGCTATGCTGAACTCCATGGCAGCAGCATGACGGTAGCTTCTCTAATTTTACAAGTGATTTAGGTCTAGGGTCTACCCACTTATTTATAGATTTTAGAATGCATTTAGGCCATTAGATTTAACCTAGAAATAACCGCAGCCGTTCAGACAAGATGGGGTTTATCTTGTTGACTCAGCAATGAGTCAGAAGTGACTCAGCAAACACTCAGCAATATATATATATATATATATATATATATATATATATATATATATATATTCTACAATGTACACATTAGATACATCCCCCCTTTTACACACTTATTATTGTTTTTATATTCATATTAGATACATCCCCTCTCTTACACACTTTTATATTCATATTAGATACATCCCCCCTCTTACACACTTATTAATATTTTAGCAACTTTAGTGTTAATAGAAAATTCGGGATGTTACAATCCATGCATTTCCATTTCTAGAAAAGCTAAAAGACGATAATGCTTTTTTTCCATACTCGAGGAGGGGTAGTTAAAGGGGTTTTGTTGGTGGAATTTGCTACATTACCCGAACCAATTTCGGTTGTTTTACCCGAATAAGAGACAAAAGTGTGGGGTCCCAGATCCTTATTTTAAGGCGAAAATCATGCAATTCAAGGGTGGCTCCCATCGTTTGATCTCAGCATTCGGCTAAAATACCCGATTACCATTCGGGTAGTTTAGCATTTTTGTTTATTGGTCAGTGGGACAGATTTGTAAGGAAAGTTTTAGGCTACGACTTGTTAGGGAAATAAAGAGCTGCATGTTTTTCTCTTCCTATGTCGTTTCCGTCATTCAAATAAATAAAAAATTCCAATAGAAGTGCTAGTATTGCGGGATCTAAAGAGTAAAATCGAGTTTTGATAGGTGGTTGTCATGAGTCTTGGGAGCCCATAAAACAGCACTTCCTCTCTGCTTGAATTCCTATAAGCATTTTGTGCACAAGTCAAGTATCCTACAGACGACCGTTATTAACGAATTTTGGAAAGTTTGCTAGATGGAAAGGGTTTTACGACTGACGTTAATCAAACATTAAACATAATCTTTTGATAAGATGCATACATGTGCAGGAGAGTTCAAGGTCAACAAATTACCGCCAATGACTTATGAAACACCCCACCTCCGTTAAGGTCACTCACAAAGGGAATGCCTTAATTTTGGTGGAGGTTTATAAGTAAAAGCCACAGATATGCTCAAGACAGATATAAATACACATATTTTAAACAGCGGAAACCCAACAAACTTTTATTTCATTAATATGTGTTCAAAACCAAACATTCCATAATTGTCTCAAAATACTTCCAACATTACAACATCATCACTATCTTGATAATTAAAGAAGCAAAAAACATAAATAAAGTGACAAAAATCCCCATAGTGATATCCAAAGCCATAGTCCGAGCAAAAGAGACCCAAATCATACATCTACGTTCTTGGAGCTTGTACAGAGCCTGACTGAGCTGAGCTGGTTCCTCCCTGTGGACCTGGGGGGGATGAAAGAAAAGAAGACGAAAAGAAAATAGGGTCAGACATAAAGCCTGAGTAAATCTAGTAACTCTTCAGTATGTGAATAAGAAAAGGGCATTACAGATATATACTGAAAATAGGATGGTGTCACAAGCTAAGGGAGTGTCGAATGTACTATCGCACCCATACTATATCTCTGCATCTACTTGAGTTTATTCTAACAGGCAACCCATGGTGAGGGTGAAGTGATCCCCATTTTCGAAAGATCAGCTCCTACTCGCGTTAATATGTGTCATACGACACCCAAGAATTGTAGATACCTATGCTGGTCCCACCATGGGATGTATCAAGACCCATGGTGGCAGCCCCGACAACAATTTCTAGAAGGCATAGGTTATACTACTGGTGTCCCCAGTGCCCTGGTTGTCTGCTCCGGAGTGTGTGCACGCCCGCACCCCGTTAGACCTGCACTGTGCACCCACTGCCGTCATTTTGACTGCTTACAATCAGCCCAGTAATCGTGCCCCACCCTGCCTAGTTTCAGGGTACCGTTGATACCTAACTTGGGTTACTGTTGAAACGGGTCCCACGTTACCAGGATTTTCTAGTCAAACATGTTAAGTGGTTAAGTGTCTATATTTACCTAACCCCACCCATCAATTCTTGTTAACATGTTGAATTTGGTTAAGTATTATAGTTGACTTAACCCTACCATCTGTCCTTAGCCTCTTAGGAGCACCTGACCACTCACATTAGACAGGTATTTCTACGGTCACTGGATATGCCAGTCGGTTCCGGGCATGTTTACACCGTAGCTCAGTCTAACCTCGGGTCATTATTGGGCTCAATGCTTAACCACCCACATTGGATGGGTATTGTTGTGACTACTGGACAGCCAGGCGGTTCCGGGAAGGTTTACATCACAACTCAATCCAACCTCGGGTTAAGCATATCGTGTTTTCTAAATTTACATATTTTATTACTTCTCAAATATATATGTAAATGTCATATCTTTTATTTTGGGTATAAAAATTCATACCGCTCTAAATGTCATTGTTGTTGGCATGTGCCAAACATGCCAACATATATTTTCATGTTTTACACCCAACGTTATTACCCCTGTTTATACGTTCGCAACGTTACAACAAATGTTGGGCTCGACACAATTCAGCCCAACTTTATAAGTGTAAGAAAAGGGGAAATCAAGAACATGTAATATTTTACAACATATAAGGGTGTGTGGCGCATGAACTTGCAATTTAGCGATACTAACATAAATGATGGGTCATGTGAACTTGCATTCAAATCAAAGTATAACTAAGTAGGTGACATATAAAATGGCATAGTTTAGGCCAATACAAACTTGTGTTTAACTTGGCATAATGTCAAACACAAAACTAGCATGATGTATATTCACCAAAAGGTCCAATTATAACATCTAATCACATAGCCTATTTCAACATGAACTTGCATAGTTTATGAAACCCAAACATACTTAACATAGATCAATTATACGTGCAAATAGACATGAAAATGATATCATAGGTTTTGGGTCATGTAGGCATAAAGGGTTTCAAGTCTAAAACATGTTTACATAAATTCTAATTTAGACTAAGGGAATATACATAGTCCATGCCTTCGACATATACATAAAGGGATCAATTTCTAATCTTTGCCACAAACTTGCAAGTGCCATAGTTTTTATATACAGTTGTTCAATAGGATCGCATCAATCAATTTATGCCACAAACATCAATACATAAGTCATGATAGAACCATCACAATACATAGAATTTTATACAATACAATAACACAATTCTATTTTCATTCACATCGAACCACATCACAATTCTTATTCATATTCTGAAAGGTCACTATACTTACAACGAATGCAGAATCTTGAATTCTGGATTCTGAATTCTGAAATTGAGATGTGCTCCTTTGGGTAGACTAACGTTACGTTGATAAATTTGATTTAAACTTTAATCTTCTTCTTAGTTTGATTCGTCTCTAGGCTTTTCTCTTGACGACTACATTTAATTCCTCCCTAGCAGCATGACGACTCCTTTCTCATTTTTTTTGTGTGAATTTTCAGTTGAGACTTAGGGTGTATTTATAGTTTTTTAAGTTGTTTTGAGCCGTCAGATGAAGATAAGAGGAATCTAGGCCATTCAAAGTTTAGAGAGCCAATCAAGAGGTGACACGTCAGCCCTAGTGACACACAGAGCCTCAGAAATTCGAGCCAGAGCCAGACCTGGCCAGCCAAGTCGACCAGCCAGGTCGACACCCAGGTCGACACTATGGTCGACCTGGGGGGGACCAGGTCGACATTGTGGTCGACCTGGGGTGACCAGGTCGACACCATGGTCGATCTAGTCTCTAGGCGGTAATTTTCCCGCTCAACCCAGTTTGAACCTGAAATTCGAAATTTTGAAATTAAACTGAGTTGTTTGAATTTAAATTTGATTCTGAAACTTCCGAGGGCTATAACTCCTTTATACGGAGTCCGATTCGCGCAAACTCGGACTCTATCTCAAGCAGAATTCCGAGACGAACACAGTGGCCTAACCCATTTCCCTTAATTCTTTCATTTAGAATTAATTATACTTTAATTTTTGAAGCTTAGCGTTATTGAACTCACGGGGTGTTACAACTTACTTTCATTTGACAACAAAGCTTCAAGAATCATAAGATTAAAATTCAAGGGGCCGACAGTCGCTCCCCCATAGAGACATGGAAGGGAATCCAAGCGGGAGACGAGCAACCAACTAAAGCAAGACGATCAGTGAATTGGAAATTTAAAGAAGGTGAAGAGGTCGTCATTAAAAGAAAATTAGAAAAAAATGCCTTTGTTAAGTTATAACATATACAAGTTATAATATGTTATTAACTCATTGCTATAGAGAAAGAGCAATACTTTATAACTCTGTGTATATGTGTGTGGGCGTATTTGAGTATAATGGTTTATATATATATATATATATATATATATTTATAAGATCCTAATAAGCTAGGTAGTCTAAGTTAGTCAAGTTTGGGCTAACTAATCAAGTTTGCTCACTTAGTATGGTATATAAAGCTAATGTATAATATTAGAATTGGGTAATCAGGAACCATTTCCTATTGGTTACCGTCTAGACCAGAAAACTTAAGTAAGACCAAAGCTTATCCCTACTAGAAAAGTCATAACTTGAATTTAGCCTTAGGCTAATTTTCAAATCTTTTCAATCAAAATAAAATATTTTAAATTTAGAATTTGATATGAAAACATGTCTATTATGAAAGTTATAATACAATATAAAATTTCAAAATGTTTGAAAATTTAAATAAAATTATTTTCAAAATTTCTAAATTTATTAATAGATTTAGTGAAATAAATGAGTGAAAATATGTGCATGTATCACACATTATGATATTTTAAAATGCTTATGATATCGTAAGTACACATGTATATAAGATACTTTTTCAAAATTAATATAATTTAGCTAAATTTGTCTAATTAAATGACTTAGTTAAAAGGATAATAAATATGCACATGTCAAAGGTATATGTGCAACGCTTTTTGTTTAATATAATAATGTATGTGCAACACTATAAAAGTTATAGTGTATAAAATATTGATTAAAATATTCATTAATCAAATTGGTTAAATAAGATTTAGTTAGTACAATATCAAACATTAGACTATTAAGTAAGTAATATAAAATATAAAATCATATAATCATAGTATTATTATAGTATGAATGTACAAATTGAAGGTGATTTGTGAAAAGAAACTCTAAATAGACTTAAGAACAGATATGTGCGTAGATTTATGCATATCGTAATTTTTGATGTGCCCGACACTTGAAACCCAGGAGTAATTCATAAAAGTTACATTATTCCATAAGTTGTTATCCCTTAGTATAATACATTGAATACTATGATTACTCAATGTTGTCATCCACAATTTATATATTAAAAGATCACTTGCATACTCCTTAGTTATTGAGCTTTCCTAAAGCTATGGATGTTATGTATAGTGTTATTGATATATAGAACAGACAAGGTAAGATAACTGCACATATTTGTTAAGTTTCCCTCAAGGTATGTACACTATAGTTAGGCCATATCAAAATGGTGGTACGAGTAAATAATCTTTTATTTTTGATATCTCCTCAAGTAAAGATGAGATCAGGACAAGGAACCATGGATTAGGAGTTGTATATGATACAACCGATAAGAAGTTATCCATCATTATGTCAGTATGATTTTTGACATTCCCTAAAGATCAGAGTCTCAAGGTATGTGAGTCCTAACACCTAACTAGTGAAACCGAAAGACATTATAGTTTGGCTAGGAGTTTAACAAAACATAAAAGACTAGCATGAGCTTATTAATAAAATGAAACATTAAATTTAAATTCATTAATATTATAAGAATATATACTTTGATTTGTCCTGATAATCTAACCATTTAAATTGTAGAGAATAACAACTTTAGAACTGTTCCTTGAAAATGGCAAACATATTTGACCAAATTATGCCGACTAGTTATGCTGGATTAAAATAGATTTAACCTATGAGCGCATACGGTCAACTATTAGGTGCAAACCTAAAGAAAAACCCATCGGTGATGCTAACCCTGAACTTCAACTTACTTATGAAAAATGGGTTCACACGTAGAGATTACCCAAGTTTTCATGTTATCTACGTTAGACAAGCCGTTATAGAGACAACACAAAAAGATGTGTGTCCATAAGATATTCAATAATCTCATGATCTTTTTCAGTGAACAGTCACGTCCCATAGTGGACAAGTATATAAAGAAGCTACTCAATATCAAAATGACCAAAGAACATAAAGTGAACGATTATGTGCTAATGTTAGAAGGAAATATTGATAAGCTTTTGCATTTACACGTATGGATAAGCAACAAATGACAATAGGACTTGATCTTTGGCTCACTTCTCAGTATAAGTCATCTGTACTCAATTAAAACATAAATTGGTTAAATGTGAATCACATCGAGCTCCTTAATGTGTTAAGGTCGATCAAGCCATAATATAAGATCAATTGGTTGTCCTTACTATAAAGGGAAATGCATCATCTTCGAAGATTTCGAACAAGCGAAGGTAAGAAAAAGAAACATAAGAAGACCAATGATAAGGGTAATTACCACGAATACCACACAAAAAGGAACTAAAAAAGGAACATAATGTCTGAATATTTTAAGGAGAGTAATAAAAATAGCACTGTGGTTCCATCTGATACATTTACGAACCAAATAATATCGCAATTAATCAAAAGTATTGGGTTCTAGATACTAGATTTGTAACTCTTGTATGTAACTCGTTACAAGGGCTTAAGAACATGCACTATGTGGAAAAAGGGTATCTGAGTCGAGGTATCTAAAAGATCTATTGTAGATGCAATGATGATTGAAGAATATCATTTAGTTTTGCCTAGTGGTGGAGTGTTTATATTAAATAACTACTATTTTGTGAAAGACACTAATTATGGAATTGTACTTATCTCTATTATGCTTCAGATTGGATATGTGTTTAATTGTGCTAACAATTTTATGAACATTAGTTTGAATAAAAATAAAATATGCATTATTGTTCTTGAAAATTGCAAGCACTTGATCAATACTAATCGTTTATGTTCTTTGAGTAAATATTCTAGCAATACAAATGAAGATTGTCATTGGCTTTGTAGTGTGGTTCATATAAGTGAGAAACAACTCACAAACTAATAATTTAAAGTTTTCTCCCATCACTTAATTCTGAATCACTTGACACATTTGAGCTATGTCTCAAAGGTATCATTATCTGAGAGGACCCCAGGAATTTCCAAAACTATTTTCTATTTTTTTTAATTATAATTTACATCAGTCCTGGATCCTCTACTCAACGGTTATCTTCTTATAACCCTTCAACTCTAGGTTCACACATCACCAATATAAAAATATTAGTATACAAAAATCAAAACTTATATATATTGAGATATACAAGACTCCTTTACTTAGGTCAGAGCTAATTAATTTGTGATGGACATTAGAACTTATTAAAATAATTAATCATCATACAACTTAAACAAGATTAAAATAACTAAACTTGTTTATCTTCTAAAAACTTTCGAAATGTCATGGTATTAAGACAGATTAATACTAATAAAAAGATAAAATAATATATGCACATTTTGAATTCTAGCAGTCCATACTATTTCATGCATCTACATAGACATTTAACTATATATACATGACCATTTTTACTTAACTTCATATACCAGACAAGTAGCACTGTATTGGCTATTTTTGAGAAGCCATAATTATATATTATTTATATAGTATGACCCCTACATCAGCTTGAAATACATACATCATAGATTAGTACTCATTCTGATCATACATGAATATATAAACATATACATAGTTACACTGAATACACGTATGTATCAACCTTCAGCTAAATTACATCCTTTTAAACATCATACAGTATGCAGCTTAGCAAATACAACTTAATACAACAAGGGTACAACAGTTTTATGCATTCTTTTATAACATAATTAACATATTTAATCATTTAAGATTAGTTTGCAATAACAGAGTGCAGGCTTTACCACTTACTTAATTACATTGTAACTTATAAAACAGTTTACAACAACCATACAGACTATGTACAAGAAACAACATATACAAATACAAATTTCAGTATCTACTCAGCTCAACAACACAAATTCTCAAGTGTGCCCAACACCGTGACTTATATAGTGGGATCCTAAGCATTTTTTTAATTGCCAATCCTAAATGTTCCCCATCCCAGAAGAAAATGTATTCTACATGTAAAATAATACTAGGGCTGCCTCATTATATAATGAGACACCCCAGATGCATAAAAACATACAGGGGTCAGACTGGTTGTCTGGTATGAATGTATTTTATAAATCATGCAACAAGTAAAACACTGATTTAAACATACATTGTACCAAACTCTGTGTATACTTTTTATATTGCAATTCTTCAGTTTGAGCATTTACTCGATAACATGCTGAAAACTGTCTAGACAAGTGTATATAACTGATTTTTGTGTTCTCCCTACCAAACATATACATATAAAACTATCTAAACAATTTACATAGCAGGTTATGTGTAGAGACCCGAACTTCCCCATAAAGGAAAGCCCGGATTGCTTTGAGGACAGTACGAATCAGAACACAAACAGAAGAACATTTCATTGCTTGTTACAACAATTACATCAGAGTCCAAGAATATAACAGAGTATGAATAAATAATATACATTTGAGAAATATCAGAGATTTAAGTTATAAAGCAGCGGAAAAATAATACATAACGCAACTGTAAGAAATACACGGATACAGAGCTTTCCGTAAATAGCTCCAGCTATAAACCAGGATCCTGTAAGAATAAATTGGCAAAACCAAAACTACTAGCCTCCCGTGTGAAAAATAAGGGCACCTCGAGTTTAGGTTAAAACAATAAACTCCAGGTCAGTCATGTGACTGGTGTGAGAACTGAAACAGTTATTAATTTGATTTTAAAG
Organism: Allium sativum; assembly: GCA_030737875.1. NCBI lineage: Eukaryota > Viridiplantae > Streptophyta > Magnoliopsida > Asparagales > Amaryllidaceae > Allium > Allium sativum. The sequence goes on from CM060924.1 coordinate 793,400,903, forward strand.
TTAGGTAAATCAAGAGACCACGCCGTATAACATGGAACGGATTTACCCCCAAGAATACCAGTGCATAAAACAAATAGCGCAATGCTAAATAAAGAACAATGAAGCTATTATAAGACTCAGGTCCCATCACACAATGCAACGCAAGACGGAGGATAGAGTTTTACCTTATAATAGCCAAATATGCTTGGTACGCGAAATATCATATTTTATTATTACTATAAGTGAAGAAATCAACTTAAAATATAAATGTATTAATCATAGACGGCATAGTGCCCCATCCCACTATGTCGCCATACTAGGCTCTACAATTAAAACTGTAAAATGTCGCATTGGAAGTTGGATTTCCATCATGAACCAAAGTAAGGGATCGCTCTTACCGAATTCGAGACTCTCAAGCCTGAGCATCAGGATCAGAGCTCGAGTGACCCTTGGATCTTTAGGGTCGGTCCTCCCTTACGTTTGAGGGTTATAACTCCTGAACAATGCGTTTCCCCTCCCTATGGGGCGTAAAATCCATCCATCGGCCCCGTAGTGACTGATATATCCGAGGTAACTCGCTTTCCATCATCCACATAAGTAAAAATGTCAGGGCTTGCAAACGCCGACACCACTCCTAGCTAGAAAGAAACGCATGTCCTCCCTGCTGTCCTTCTCCCGTTTCTGGTTCATCTCGGGGTGTGAAGCTCGTGAGTTAATGCTATACACAAAACGACGCTATATTAAAGCTATGCTTTGATCATCAACCACAAGGCCCTGCTTTTCAACAAAAGCCTTGATCATTTGCATCTCAACATTCCACATTGTCAATCCATACCGTACCACTGATTTCTGCCAATATATAACCTCTAAGCTCGTATGTCTTAGAGAAGGGTGTTAAGCAAGAGATTGAATTCTCCACCACCAAACAGATATATACATTTAGCAGAGATCAACAAATACAGTATAAAGGAATACAACGTCAGACATACCATCCATTTACAAGTCCGTTATGGGTTTGAACGAAACCGGAGGCACCTTATTCCTCGTCCCATATGTCCAATACAGAAGAGAGGCCCTCGAATATCCGTCGATCTCCAAGTACGTCTGGACGATCACCACTTATTACCTCGTCTTGGGTGTACAACCCAATCAAGACATCAGTAATCATCCAAACGATGTGCAGACCTCCGGTCTTCAACCACCATCTTTATCATCGACATATCGTCGTATCAGTTATTCAAAATGGGTATAACCTAGCCTTTCCGAATAACTCACGTATTTTACAAACAAGTGTTACACAAACACAACATACGCCTCATTCCAATCCAGAATATTCTTTTATTCAAATATTATATTCACAATTTTAAACCATATTAAGGTTTTCCAAACTAGTCGGGATTAGCGAACCTTACCGAAGTAATCATTTATTATATTTCCCAGTCCCAACCTATTCATCCCATGGAGCAAAAATGCTAATACTCCATATCTAACACCACTGTGTTATCGGTAAATATTAATTACCGTTTCACATTCAAATCTAATTAATGATTTAACTATCGCTTGGAGCAAAACTGGTGATACTCCATTCTCGATCATTTCATGAATTTCATGAATTAATTTATCTCATTCACATTCCATTCTAATTAGAGATTCATTAAAACTCTAATTCAGTTTTAATCTCAAAAATCATTACTTAATGATTATTCAAAGTTAAGAAATTAATCTTATCTTTAACTGGGTTAAAGAACTAATGTCATTTGAAACACGGTTCACGATAAATCCAGAATCACATTCCATTAATTATGGAATCTTCACAGAAAACAGATTAATATAAAATCGATATCAATTTCCGTATCCGACTAATAATATAAATGGAATAACGGCCAAGCCTTTTAAATTCCATATATATTAACAGTCTTCCTCCATAGAAGCTCACTTCGATTATTACCAAATTGAATTCCGTTCAACTCCAATATATTAAATTGGAAAACTTTACTTTGGAAATTTTCCATTAAATCTTAATAAAAAGATTTATAAATTCCAAATCACATTTCACTGTTGATCGGGTAAAAGAACGAATGTCGTTAAAACGCAGTTCATAATAAACCCAGTTCACATTCCATTCAATTCCAATTAAATGTTAGTTAATTGGTAAACCTCACTAAATCTTAATTAAAAGATTTATTCTTTTATCAACTGGGTTTAAGAACAGTGTTAATGAAGACACCGTTCACGACAAACCCAAAATCTAATTCAATTGCTAATAGGGTTAAAGAACAAGTGTTATTTAAAACACCGTTCACGATAAACCCAAAACCCAATTTCAATTCAATTCCAATTAAATATTAATTAATTGGTAATTCTTCTTTAAATCTTAATTAAAAGATTTATTCTTTTCTAATTTGGGTTTAAGAACAGTGTTAATGAAGACATCGTTCACGATAAACCCATAATCCAATTTGATATTAAATACAAGGCTCTGAATAGAAAATATATCGGCTTATATTCAATATCAAATTCCGAAATCAACAAATATCGTATTGGAATAACGATATATATATCTTCCAAATTCCTCCACAATATCCGTATAATCACGGAATCCAATATCGAAATATTCCGAAGATAATTTTGATTTAAATCCACTCCAATTCTTATATTGGAAATTTTTTGTTATATTAAAACCATTTTCTTAATCCAATTTATTTATTTAAAAATATTGGATTCTTTTTCTTGTTAATAACTAGTTCATTTTGATAAAAATATGTTTTTATCTTTTCAAATATGGAATTTTTCATCCTAGTTCTTTTCAAATCATTTATTATGATTTACACAAATTATTAATATTTTTAATAATTTTATCAAGGCCCCTACAGTCGATTTCCATAAACGGTCATCGAAATGCACTTACAACGGCCTTTTTCCAAATTTGATTTGGACATAATTCCAAATCCAACCGTTAGATTTCAAATCTCTTATATTCATTGGAAAATTCTTTTCGATACGAACCCAACGGTTCCAGGTTTAGGAGAATCCGACAGTCGGATCTCCCGTAACGTCAGTACAAAGTCATTGGTCCAAATTCGCGAACGGTCGCGGTGCAGCGCGTTCTATTTAGGCCATTCAATATATATATAATATATATATTTCATTGATTTCCATTTAAAACGTATTTAATAAATCGTTTTAAAAACAATTCCAACTTCATTTTCAATTTTAAATCAAAATTGAATATTCTATATCATTACCATATATAAATTATAATATTTTCAAAATATTAGATTTTGAAATCATTTCCTTTTCGATATTCATTATAAAAATGAATATTATCGATATAAATATCGTTCGCGTCAAAATGGCGCATATCTAATCAACACGACTTCATATAATTAAATATTTTCGTATCCATCCAAAATCCGACATCAAAATCATGTTTTGATCCTTTACTGAATATTATTTTAAAATATTTGTCATTTTATTTTATTCAACGCATGAATATTCTTTTATCCTTTTTATGAATATTATTTTAAAATATTCTTTATTTTCTAAATTGGAATGAGACCCAATCAATTACCATATAATGTTATTTATATGGATTCCATACAACACATGTATATAATAATAACGATATATAATCAACCATCATCGAGAGTGCATTACACAACTGCATAAGCATTAAATATAAATAATTAACGCTTACACAGTCTGTCAACCTATCGATCGACATACAACTAAACAATTGGGATTAGTGTACGTCAAATATCATCCCAATACCCGTGTGGGATTTCAATCAACAAACACATATTTTTATTTGTGCAGTTGGGCGATGTGTAAAATATATCGTCCCAATCAATATCAGTCAAATGGGTGTACATAAACAAATCGTCTGATTTGTAAATGAATATTTATTTTATTCATATACTCGTTAAAAATTATATTTTTAACGATAAAATATTTATTTCAACACATGAATATTTTATACAGTCCATTTCACATCACAAACAATTTTCACAACACAATCAAACAAACAAGTCGTCCATGGTAAATAACTGAACAAGAAATTTTAGTGAGGAGTTCTCACTTAGATTGGTTTCAATTTCTGAATTTATGTCCTGTTCGGATTTGAATTTGCCTGAAATTCCAACGTGCTTCGTTTTGGACGCGGTCAATTTTGTTGTGAAGCTCTCGTCCCCATGATTGCAATGGATCCAGTTTCGCATGATTTGGACCTCGTATGAAAGAGTTATGCTATTATGAACATTGATTACAAAATTAAAATAATTAATTGATTAATTAATTCCATTTTTACCCCTCTTTAATCTCTCCTCCTTCAGAAAACGCGATACTACTTGAACCCATATCTCGACATCGTCTTCCTCCCAACGCTGCCACCAGAGGCGACTGGAACCCGATTGGAATACCCCAATATCAGTCAAATGGGTGTACATAAATAAATCGTATGATTTGTAAATGAATATTTATTTTATTCATATACTCGTTAAAAATTATATTTTTAACGATAAAATATTTATTTCAACACATGAATGTTTTATACAGTCCATTTCACATCACAAACAATTTTCACAACACAATCAAACAAACAAGTCGTCCATGGTCTATAGACGACGGGGAGCAGTTCATATATGTAGTTATAAAATAAATAACTGAACAAAAAATTTTAGTGAGGAGTTCTCACTTAGATTGGTTTCAATTTCTGAATTTATGTCCTGTTTGGATTTGAATTTGCCTGAAATTCCAACGTGCTCCGTTTTGGACGCGGTCAATTAGGTTGTGAAGCTCTCGTCCCCATGATTGCAACGGATCCAGTTTCGCATGATTTGGACCTCGTATGAAAGAGTTACGCTATTATGAACATTGATTACAAAATTAAAATAATTAATTGATTAATTAATTCCAATTTTACCCCTCTTTAATCTCTCCTCCTTCAGAAAATGCGATACCACTTGAACCCATATCTCGACATCGTCTTCCTCCCAGCGTTGCCACCAGAGGCGACCGGAACCCGATCGACACACCCCCACCTCGTCGCTGCCAACGTCGCCTCCGCCTGCCATGAACAGCGTGCCGTCCGAACCGCCCTCTAGCTCTCGATTTGCATGTGAACAGCGCCTCTTTGGGTTGAAAAATTGAACGTAATACTCCACGTTAGATCATCAAAGGGGTATGGATGGAAAGCTCGTGGAGAGGTCTTGGATTTTCGTTTATTAATCATCATCAGTTATTGAACAGATTGATCGAATTTGGGGGGAGAAAAATCGATGATTTGGATCGTCAAAACTGAATATGGTTGGCGGCTTGAATGAATGGTCCTAGGGTTTTAGATTTTTATTTATATATATAATTTTTAATTATTTTAATTTCTAAAATACCCTTGTGTTGTTACAAACTCCAAATCGAACCCAACGACTGTCACCCCTAGCTAAATACCCCCATTCCGAACACAATAGGAAGTGTCCGGTATGCCAATTCGACCGGTATGATTAATTTCCGTTTAATTTAAAGTATAAATCAATATATATTAAATTTAAACGTACATTTTAATTTACCGGGGCCACATACTGATTCTAAAAATTCCAGAAAAATAAATCTGGCTATATTTTGATGATACGGTCCTAACAAAACTAATTTCATCGAATTTGGAGACCATTTGAAAAATGGCCATTTTCTGGTCGATCCAATTCAACTGAAATGGTCAAAACACGTTTTCTTTTGCCACGCTCACATATTGATTTCAAAAATTATGAAAAATAGAATCTAGCAATAATTCGACATCCTGGATCCAACAAAAGTGGTTTTGTCGAAAACGGAGGTCGTTTGCAAAATAGCTATTTTTAAGGGCCATATATTATATTAATATATATAATAAATTCCATAGCGATTATTCTGAATTTTAAACTGGACATTACTTTCAAATCATATAATGAAACCTCAGTTTTTCACATTCGTTAGGAAGATATTATTATACAGATTCAATTATTTCTTGTTTCGTCCAATTCTAACTTATATTGAATTCTATACATTCATTTGAAATTAGAAATCGAATTTTCGAACTGCCGCGCCATTTCAGGCTCGTTTAATAATTCAAATAAATTTATACATTCTAACTTCGTCGAAAATAAATTTTTACTCGTTATTATTTAAAATAAATCATTTTAAATATTAAAATCCATTAAAATTGCTAAAATAAATTTTTTTAATTGGTTCTGATTTTCCGGGTTGTTACAATCTCCCCCACTTAAAATCTTTTCGTCCTCGAAAAGGAACGGAGCTGAAAGTTGTTTAAATAATCAGCTCAACTTTCATTCTGGCGTTAATTCTTCAACTTTTCAGTTTCTAGGAATTTTCTAATTTCTCAAAAATTTGGCTAACACCCTAAATTTTTGAAAAATTTCGCCATAACCTCCTTTGTACGGGGAGCATCGGGAATATCCCCAAACCGCCACATGGGCCCTTTCATCTAAAAAGAAAAAGAAAAAGCCAAGCGGCTAGCCAATTGGCTCGTAAAATCATCCAAACCCAATAAATTAGTAAACATGTACCTATTTGTCGGGCATACAATTTTATTCCTCTTCTCTAGCCTCCTTGCTATGACCTGTTCACACATATATATGTACATGTATGCAATTTCAAACAATTTTCAATTCAGTTCAAATTTTGATTCAATTTAGTTATATTTACCGTTCATTCACATAATGGTTTTATAAGTTAACAAATAATCATACCACACAACCAACAACCAAATAGTTGATTTACGTTTCAAACACATAACTTTAATACATAGTCAAAAATCATCTTTTTGGTGCCAAATCACAACAATATATCCTATCTAGTTTTGGTTCTCACACCAGTCAAATGGAAATATATAGATATCCCACTTTCGAAACTCGAACATAAATACTGATGATGAAGCTTCAATCATCAGTATCATCTCCAGGCGACTAGAGAGTGATTCTATATCTATCTAGTATATTTGAGGCTTCAAATACACGTTAATTACGCGTATATTCAAAATCTTAATATACTTGATTGTCCAAATCAATTTAAAATAAAGTATTCAAATACAAATACTAAGTTTTAAAATTTCAAAACAAAATTTGTTTTCATTTTTATTTTAAAAATATCACTCTTCACACTCGTTCTAGGATACTACTGATCCTGTCTCTAACGAGTTATTCTCATTGGATATTACTAATCCAATCTCTGATGAATTCTTTCTTTTGGTTCTAATGTGTCTTGTTCTCGAGCTCTGTAAACCAAAGCTCTGATACCATGTGTAGCGATACAAATTTCGTCCGGACCTAATCGACCACAAATCGACCAAGACTATTCAAAACCCAGATACCTAACTCTGCGCATACAACACATCAGAACAAATAAAAGAAGACTTTTATAAACATCATAATAATGTTACATCAGAGTACAAAATATCAGAGTATAAATAAATAATATACATTTGATAAATATCATAGATTTAAATTATAAAGCAGTGGAAAAATAATACATAACGCAACTGTAAGAAATACACGAATACAGAGCTTTCCGTATATAGCTCCAGCTGTAAACCAGGATCCTGTAAGAATAAATCTGCAAAACCAAAACTACTAGTTGCCCGTGCGAAAAATAAGGGCACCCAGAGTTTAGGTTAAAACAATAAACTCCAGGTCAGTCATGTGACTGGTGTGAGAACTAAAACAGTTATTAATTTGATTTTAAAGTTAGGTAAATCAAGGGACCACGCCGTATAACACGGAACAGGTTTACCCTCAAGAATACCAGTGCATGAAACAAACAGCGCAATGCTAAATAAAGAACAATGAAGCAATTATAAGACTCATGTCCCATCACACAATGCAACGCAAGCCGGAGGATAGAGTTTTACCTTATAATAGCCAAATATGCTAGGTACGCGATATTTCATATTTTATTATTACTATAATTAAAGAAATCAACTTCAAATATAAATGTATCAATCATAGACGGCATAGTTCCCCATCCCACTATGTCGCCATACTAGGCTCTACAATTAAAACCGCAAAATGTCGTATTGGAAGTTGGATTTCCATCATGAACCAAGGCAAGGGATCGTCCTTACCGAATTCGAAACTCTCTAGCCCGAGCCTCAGGATCAGAGCTCGAGTGACCCTTGGATCTTCAGGGTCGGTCCTCCCTTACGTTTGAGGATTATAGCTCTTGAACAATGCGTTTCCACGCCCTATATGGCGTAAAATCCATCCATCAGCCCCATAGTGACCTCGCTTTCCATCATCCACTAAGTAAAAATTTCAGGGCTTGCAAACGCTGACACCACTCCTAGCTAGAAAGAAACGCATGTCCTCCCTGCTGTCCGTCTCCCGTTTCTGGTTCATACCAGGGTGTAAAGCTCGCGAATTAATGCTATACACAAAGCGGCGCTATATTAAAGCTATGCTTTGATCATCAACCACAAGGCCCTGCTTTTCAACAAAAGCCTTGATCATTTGCATCTCAGCATGTCAAATTGTCAATCCATACCGTACCACTGAGTTCTTCCAGTATATAACCTCTAAGCTCGTACGTCTTAGAGAAGGGTATTAAGTAAGATAATGAATTCTCCGCCACCAAACAGATATATATAAATATTTAGCAGAGATCAACGAATATAGTATAAAGGAATACAACGTCAGACATACCATCCATTTACAAGTCCATTCTTGGTCTGAACGAAACCGGAGGCACCTTATTCCTCGTCCCATATGTCCAATACAGGAGAGAGGCCCTCGCATATCCGTCAATCTCCAAGTACGTCTGGATGATCACCACTTATTACCTCGTCTTGGGTGTATAGCCCAACTAAGACATCGGTAATCATCCAAACGATGTGAAGACCTCCAGTCTTCAACCACCGTCTTCATCGTTGACATATCGTCGTATCAGTTATTCAGAATGGGTATAACCCAGTCTTACCGAATAACTCACGTATTTTATAAACAAGTGTTACACAAACACAACATACGCCTCATTCCAATCCAGAATATTCTTTTATTCAAATATTTTGTTCACAATTTTAAACCATATTAAGGTTTTCCAAACTAGTCGGGATTAGCGAACCTTACTGAAGTAATCATTTATTATATTTCCCAATCTCGACCTATTCATCCCATGGAGAAAAACTGGTAATACTCTATATCTAACACCACTGTGTTATCGTTAAATATTAATAACCATTTCACGTTCAAATCTAATTAAAGATTTAACTATCGCTTGGAGCAAAACTGGTGATACTCCATTCTCGATCATTTCATGAATTTCATGAATTAATTTATCTCATTCACATTCCAATCTAATTAAAGATTCATTAAAACTCTAATTCATTTTTAATCTCAAAAATCATTACTTAATGATTATTCAAAGTTAAGAAATTAATCTTATCTTTAACTGGGTTAAAGAACTAATGTCATTTGAAACACGGTTCACGATAAACCCAAAATAACATTCCATTAATTATGCAATCTTCACGGAAAACAGATCAATATAAAATCGATATCAATTTCCGTATCCAACTAATAATATAAATGGAATAACGGCCAAGCCTTTTAAATTCCATATATATTAACAGTCTTCCTCCACAGAAGCTCACTTCGATTATTACCAAATCAAATTCCATTAAATTCCAATATATTAAATTGGAAAATTTTACTTTGGAAAATTTCCATTAAATCTTAATAAAAAGATTTATAAATTCCAAATCACATTTCACTGTCGATTGGGTTAAAGAACGAATGTCGTTAAAACACAGTTCACAATAAACCCAATTCACATTCCGTTTCAATTCCAATTAAATGTTAATTAATTGGTAAACTTCACTAAATCTTAATTAAAAGATTTATTCTTTTATCAACTGGGTTTAAGAACAGTGTTAATGAAGACACCGTTCACAACAAACCCAAAATCTAATTCAATTGCTAATAGGGTTAAAGAACAAGTGTTATTTAAAACACCGTTCACGATAAACCCAAAACCCAATTTCAATTCAATTCCAATTAAATATTAATTAATTGGTACTTCTTCTTTAAATCTTAATTAAAAGATTTATTCTTTTCTAATTTGGGTTTAAGAATAGTGTTAATGAAGACACCGTTCACGACAAACCCATAATCCAATTTGATATTAAATACAAGGCTCTGAATAGAAAATATATCGGCTTATATTCAATATCAAATTCTGAAATCAACAAATATCGTATTGGAATAACGATATATATATCTTCCAAATTCCTCCACAATATCCGTATAATCACGGAATCCAATATCGAAATATTCCGAAGATAATTTTGATTCAAATCCACTCCAATTCTTATATTGGAAATTTTTGGTTATATTAAAACCATTTTCTCAATCCAATTTATTTATTTAAAAATATTGGATTCTTTTTCTTGTTAATAACTAGTTCATTTTGATAAAAATATATTTTTATCTTTTCAAATATGGATTTTTTCATCCCAATTCTTTCCAAATCATTTATTATGATTTTACACAAATTATTAATATTTTTAATAATTTTATCAAGGCCCGTACAGTCGATTTCCATAAACGGTCATCGAACTACACTTACAGCGACCTTTTTCCAAATTTGATTTGGACATAATTCCAAATCCAACCGTTAGATTTCAAATCTACTATATTCGTTGGAAGCTCTTTTCGATACGAACCCAACGGTTCTAGTTTTAAGAGAATCCGACGGTCGGATCTCCCGTAACGTCAACACGAAGTCAATGGTCGAAATTCGTGAACGGTCGCGGCGCGGCACGTTCTATTCAGGCCATTCAATATATATATAATATATATAATATACTTCGTCGATTTCCATCTAAAACGTATTTTATAAATCATTTTAAATTCCTTTTAAAAACGATTCCAACTTCATATTCCATTTTAAATCAAAATTGAATATTCTATATCATTATAATATATAAATGATAATATTTTCAAAATATTAGATTTTGAAATCATTTCCTTTTCGATATTCATTATAAAAATGAATATTATCGATATAAATATCGTTCGCGTCAAAATGGCGCATATCTAATCAACACGGCTTCATATAATTAAATATTTTCGTGTCCATCCAAAATCCGACATCAAAATCATATTTTGATCCTTTACTGAATATTATTTTAAAATTTTCGTCATTTTATTTTATTCAACACATGCATATTCTTTTATCCTTTTTCTGAATATTATTTTAAAATATTCTTTATTTTCTAAATTGGAATGAGACCCAATCAATTACCATATAATGTTTTTTATAGGGATTCCATACAACACATGTATATAATAATAACGATATATAATCAACCATCATCAAGAGTGCATTACACAACTGCATAAGCATTAAATATAAATAATTAACGCTTACACCGTTTGTCAACCTATCGATTGACATACAACTAAACAATTGGGATTAGTGTACGTCAAATATCATCCCAATACCTGTGTGGGGTTTCAATCAACAAACACAGATTTTTATTTGTGCAGTTGGGCGATGTGTAAAATATATCGTCTCAATCAATATTAGTCAAATGGGTGTACATAAACAAATCGTCTGATTTGTAAATGAATATTTATTTTATTCATATACTCGTTAAAAATTATATTTTTAACGATAAAATATTTATTTCAACACATGAATATTTTATATGGTCCATTTCACATCACAAACAATTTTCACAACACAATCAAACAAACAAGTCATCCATGGTATGTGGACGACGGGGAGCAGTTCATATATGTAGTTATAAAATAAATAAATGAACAAGAAATTTTAATGAGGAGTTCTCACTTAGATTGGTTTCAATTTCTGAATTTCTGCCCTGTTCGAATTTGAATTTGCCTGAAATTCCAACGTTTGGACGCGGTCAATTTTGTTGTGAAGCTCTCGTCCCCACGATTGCAACGGGTCCAGTTTCGCGCGATTTGGACCTCGTATGAAAGAGTTACGCTATTATGAACATCGATTACAAAATTAAAATAATTAATTGATTAATTAATTCCATTTTTACCCCTCTTTAATCTCTCCTCCTTCAGAAAATGCGATACCACTTGAACCCATATCTCGACATCGTCTTCCTCCCAGCGCTGCCACCAGAGGCGACCGGAACCCGATCGACATACCCCCACCTCGTCGCCGCCAATGTCGCCTCCGCCTGCCATGAACAGCATGCCGTCCGAACCCCCCTCTAGCTCTCGATTTGCATGTGAACAGCGCCCCTTTGGGTTGAAAAATTGAACGTAATACTCCACGTTAGATCATCAAAGGGGTATGGATGGAAAGCTCGTGGAGAGGTCTTGGATTTTCGTTTATTAGTCATCATCAGTTATTGAACGGATTGATCGAATTTGGGGGAAGAAAAATCGACGATTTGGATTGTCAAAACTGAATTGGGGCGGCGGCTTGAATGAATGGTCCTAGGGTTTTAGTTTTTTATTTGTATATATAATTTTTAATTATTTTAATTTCTAAAATACCCTTGTGTTGTTACGAACTCCAAATCCAACCCAACGAATGTCGCCCCTAGCTAAATACCCCATTTCGAACACAATGGGAAGTGTTCGGTAAGTTAGTTCGACTGTTACGATCAGTTTCCGTTCAATTTAAAGTATAAATCAATATATATTTAATTTAAATGTACATTTTAATTTATCGGGGCCACATACTGATTCTAAAAATTCCAGAAAAATAAATCTGGCTATGTTTTGATGATACGGTCCTAACAAAACTAATTTCGTCAAATTATGAGACCGTTTGAAAAATGGCCTTTTTCTGGTCGATCCAATTCAACTAAAATGGTCAAAACACGTTTTCTTTTGCCACGATCACATATTAATTTCAAAAATTATGAAAATTAGAATCTAGCAATAATTCGACATTCGGATCCAATAAAAGTGGTTTCGTCGAAAACGGAGGTCGTCTGCAAAATAGCTATTTTTAAGGGCCATATATTATATTAAAATATATATAAATTCCATAGCGACTATTCTGAATTTTAAACTGGACATAACTTTCAAATTATATAATGAAATCTCAGTTTTTACATTCGTTAGGAAGATATTATTATACAGATTCAATTATTTCTTGTTTCGTCCAATTCTGACTTATATTGAATTCTATACATTCATTTGAAATTAGAAATCAAATTTTCGAACTGCCGTGCCATTTCAGGCTCGTTTAATAATTCAACTAAATTTATACGTTCTAACTTCGTCGAAAATAAATTTTTAGCCGTTATTATTTAAAATAAATCATTTTAAATATTAAAATCCATTAAAATTGCTAAAAAAAATTTTTAAATTGGTTCTGATTTTCCGGGTTGTTACATTATGTGTTAACTAAACAAACACATTTATATACATCAATTGTCTAAACATATATATTTACATATATAGCAGGTCAGGTGTTTGTGTCAAACAATGCACATATAGATTAAACTGTATAAACCAGCAAATAGCAAGTTATAAGACTGACTTCAGCTTAAATGTATTCAACTAAGTATAATGAATCCGCAAACTTACATACATATTAAACATGGCATATATGTTCAAAACATTCCCATATATATACATGATCATATCATTTAAGAAATTTTCACTCTTACTAGGCAATTATAAATCATTTGGCAATTAAACCTTTCAGTATGCAATTTCTATTGTATTTCTCCCAGTTTAAACTAATCATTCTGTAAACTAATTAAAACTGTCCATCATTTATATAATCTGGTCATGTTTACTTGTTACATACATATGCATGTTTGTAAATAAGGTACTAGAACCGCTTAAGTGATAATAAGCTTTGAGGATGTATAGTAGTTTGGATGACATAGAAATTATAGAATCTAACTGTTTGAAACTTCAGAAAAGTATGTATAGGGGAAAGAGATAAATGGTTTTATCTTTATCTCAGAAAATCATTTAATTTATACTTTTTAACAGAAAATCATATAAGGCCTATATATATACAACCTTAACAAAATACTCTTCTATTGGTTATATAAATAAAACCAATACTTAAAGAAGCCTTTATACATACGTAAATATATTCATGTAACCTGGACTAATGCAGACATGTGGCCATTGCCCAGTATGTGTGTGTGTGTGTGTGTGTGTATAATTTCAACTTACCAAACATACACCTTACTTTTTAATCTATTTTCAGAGAATAGAAAAAATATCTCTACTAGCACACTCTTTAGTTCATTCCTGATATACATATAGATTCATACATACATACATATATAGATATATTTGTCCTTTTATATATATATATACACACACACATACACACATGCACTTCCTGTTGGAGAATGGAATTTTGATGACAACAACCTTCTTTCAATTATCATTATTAATTGATTATAAAATATATACTAACATCTCTATCTAGAATATATAGACATATATATGCAGGATTTGTATACAGGATTTAAATACTAAAGACTGTACAGTTTTAGAGTTTCAAGAGATTTAGAATTCAGAGATTCAAGACTCATGAGTAATCAAGATATCAAGAGTTCAAGACAAATATAGTTATAGATTCTAGTTTATATGTAAGACTCTGAATAGAACTTCAGGTTCAAGTTCAAATTCAAATTTTGTTTTTCAAAATACTGATTTTCAAATTTCAAATTCTGATTTTCAAAATTCTAATTCTAATTTCAAATTGTTTTCTATCTTACTTATGATTTCAGATTTAAGTTTTAAATATAATATATAAGTTTATATAAGTTCATATAGTTTTATACTTTTATATTTATATAGTTTTATAATTATATAGTTTTAAACTTCATAATTTTATAAATATGTTTATATAATACAAATTTATGTTTTCATATGGTTTTATACTTTAGAATACTTATTTTTATCATTAAGTTTTAATTCAAGAATTTCTAGAATAGTATATATATTTAAACACTTAAAAATAATCAAAATTCAAAATTTTCAAGTATATATGTCGACATACATATATGCTAATGTCGACATGTAACTATCACAAATTTAATTTTCAATGGAAGTGTCTTTTCAATATTTGTAACATTCCAGAAACATTCCAACCATTCAAATGCTATAAATAGAGGGTGATTTCGAATTTTTTAACCATTCTTCTTATCCAACTTCACCCCTCTTCATCTCTCAATTATTATTTCTTATTTTATTGATTTTTACACTTCTACTCTGCCGATTTCTACTCTAATTATATAAAACTTCTACTTTTCTCTCTCTCTATCCATTACTCTTTGAATTGAAGTGTTATTGAAGAGTTATAGGGCTGTTGTAATCATTTGGGAAGTGTTTGAGAAAAGGTGTGTTCCTTGTAGCCTTGAAATCAAGAAAAGGGAGCAGTGGTAATCTTGTAGCCATGAAATAAAGAGTGGTTGGAGCGGTGTTAACCTTATAGCCGGGAAATCAAGGGGACTGTACTTGGATATTGATAGTAATGAAAACTCTATGCAATCCAGTGTTACGTGGGACTGGACGTAAGAGTAATCCGAAACAGTATAAAATCCGATGTGTTCTTTCCTTTTCTGCATTTTATTTTTATATGTTTCTGTGTTTATGTTTGGTTACGTATCTGTGATCATCTCTGTTGTGTGTGATTCATATAATAATTCATTTAAGTTTAAGATTTCTGTAAATTTCTTAGGGACACTATTCGCCCCCTCTAGTATTAGTCTTGCCTTAAGATCCACATTTCGCGTTCCCTAACAATTGGTATCAGAGCATAAGTTTTCAAAACGTTCATAATCTGATTTTTGAAAATATTAAATGACAACTAACACTGGTAATAATAGTAATTTTGTAGAGGGTCAGTCCACTGTTAGACCACCACTGTTTGATGGTTGTAATTATTCATATTGGGCATGTAGAATGAAAATATATTAACAATCAGTAGGATTGGGCACATGGAATAGCACACAGACTGAATATGTCGAACCCACTACACAATGGACTAATGAAAGAAAGGCTATTGCACAATGCAATTCTAAAGCCATGAATATGGTTTTCTGTTCATTAGATAGGAATGAATTTAATAGAGTTTTAGTTTGTAAATCTGCTTACGAAATTTGGAGAACATTACATATAACTCATGAAAGAACCAATAAAGTTAAACAGACTAAGATATCGATGTTAATTAATCAGTTTGAGTTATTCAAAATGAACGAGAATGAATCTATCTTCGATATGTATTGCAGATTTCAAGAGATAGTGCATTTCACTAATAGCACTGGGAAAAACTTATTATGAAGAAGACCAAGTCAGAAAAATATTGAGTTCACTGACTCCAGAATGGGATAAAAAACATTGGCGATTGAAGAAGCCAATAATGTCAGTGAAATGAGGATTGAGGAGTTAATTTGGAATTCGATGTCTTTTGAAGTCCAATTACAGAAAACAAAGGAAAATAAGCCAAATGAAATGAAATCTATCGCATTTAAAGCAACAAAAAATGGTTCTGATTCAAGTAGCGAAGACGATGAAGAAACAGCCTTAATGACAAGAAATTTCAGAAAATTTTTGAGGTACAGAAGGAGAAATAACTTTCAAAGAAACAGTCAAGGAAGTTTGGAAAGAAATGATGATCGATGTTATAACTAGAACAGACCAGGCCATATAAAGAGAATGTGTCCATATCCAAATAAATCAAATCAACAAACTGGCAATAGTAATTCATCGAAGAAAAGAAAGAGGGCATATGCAGCAACTTTAGATGACTCAGATTCATTATCAAGCGATGAAGAGCCAGAAACTGGAAATTCAAATATGTGTTTCACCGCAATTCAGAATTCAGAAAATATCGAAGAAATGGATCTAAAAACCGGGTATGCCTTAATTAATTTTTAAATTTTTTGGTTGAATGGATGTTTGTTTTCTTTGTTTGTTTGCCTTGTTTTGATTTTGAAATTTAAACTTTAAAAGTCAAACATGAAATTTAAAATTCAAATTTGAAATTTGAATTTTGAAATTCAAAATAATAATAGTAAAATAATGAAATAAAATTTTGATGTGTGTTAGGATTAATATTAATTCAGGAAATAATAAACTTGAAATATAAATCGATAATATAATAAAACCAAGAAGTCAAAACAACATGTCTTTTGATTTTCTGCATGTATGTCGACATACATAAATGATCATGTCGACATAATGACCAGAAATTGCAATTCAAATTTTGGATTTAAAAAGTTTAAACTTTCAAACTTCCCTCCAACTTTTCACCAACTCCCAAGGTCTGAAAAGGTGTCATTGATTTATGAAAAGCTGTTCCTATTCAATCTTAATTATATCTACCTGTCATTCAAAATTCAAACAACTCTCTTCGTATCTATACTCTTCAAAAACTCTCTAATGACTTCCGCCTCGAGCACTCCACAAATCATGAGATTAACCAAAACTATCAAAGGTTATCTCTATGATAAAGAAGCAAGAAATTCCTATGTTAACTACCTAGTAAATGTTAAAGTTAATATGGGCACCTTCACCATCTTTGAAAACTTTCCATCTTACTATCTTCGTTATCTTTTCGAAGAAAATGGAGTTTTGAGTTTAATCGATTCTCGGGATAACAATGAATTATGTTATCCTAATCTTGTCAAAATGTTCTATGAAAATTTCAATCGTGGATTTTACGAAGGAGACGAAAATCAAATTTGGAGTAGTGTAAAAGGCATGCAAATCGTTCTAGATTGCGAAACTTTGGGCAATATCTTGAATTGCAAAAGTACGGGCACAGATTTTTTGGAATTCGAAATCGAAGAAACGGATTTAGAAACCTATCATCACATATTTGAAAGCGATGCTCACATGGAATTCAAAAATCGCCTTTTCCTCCTGAAAACAAGAATCGTAAACCTCCTCCTTCAACATGCCATCACTCCACGTTCCGAAAATTTCAACAACCCAACTCTCAAAGTCCAAAAAGCACTCTTTGGTATTATTGGTAGCTATGATATCAATTGGGCCGATATGTTTTTAAAAGAACTAAAGCCCAAAGAAATGTCAACTAGAGAAAATACTCTTTACTATGGAGTTTATCTCACTCGTATTTTCAAATATTTCGGAGTTGATCTTAAAGGAGAAGAGTTTGTATCAATAAAGATGTTTGACTCCACTAATATACACCTTATGCAAATTCCACTCACTTTCATACCTTATGAGACATTTGAAGACAAACAAGCTCGAATGCAACGACAACAAGAGCCTATGGATATTGAAGAAGAAGAAGAAACATCTTTAGAAAGTGTAGAGTGTTCACTCAACACTAGAACCATTTCCAAGGAGACTATTGTTCAAAATCAAGAGAAAATTGTCAAGAACCAAAAGAAGCTCAAAAAGACACTTACTCATATGTCTCGGTTCATTGGCAAGAATTGGAAGAAAACTTGGAATTTCATCTTCCTCCTCATCATCCATTGAAATCTAAGCCTTTCTAGTTTAAGTTATCTTTAGTATTTTCTTGTATTTGCTTTTGAATCTTGTATTTAGTGTCTCGTAATTAGTTGGATGTATTTGCTTTTTAAATTGAAATGAATGATGTTTTATTTATGTCAAAACTATCTCTAAGTTACTGCAAGAACATAAGAATTAAATAAATTAAAATGATGTAATAACAAATTAACTAAAAATTGAAAATTTCCAAAATATATACGGGTATGTTGACATACATATGTCACTATGTCGACATATAACTGCCAGGTTTTCAAAATTATTCAAAATTTAAAATTAAAATAACTAACTCATGTCTAGGCATCCATTTCGTGTTCGGAGGGAGACCCTTCAACGACTCCCTCAACCCCTCTTCGCAACTTTTAGCTCAAGGACTAGGCATTTCACTTAACTTTAAGCCTCGGTTAGCGTGGGTTGAGGGCTAGGCACCCTCCATCTTAGGCTGGTTGTGTGCGTCTGTCATGTTATTCAATTAAGCATTAGCTGATCGTGCTAGGGTCTCCTACTTGGAGCACTTGGGATAAGAGGTGGCTGCTAGATTGCTTCCTGGTTCTTGGATCAGTTGATCTTTATAAGCTGGTTTCTTGGTTGCTTTACTGGTTTATACTAGGCAAGTTTTTGGAGTTGGTTCTGGAACTTTTGGAGAGCATCTTGAATTGTTCAGAGGACTGGAGCATTTTTCGTTTTACAAGGTTCAAGATGAGCGTCTCGTGACTCATTTCTTTTTTCGGCCAGCCTTAGCATGGTCTTGGGTCTTTGCTGATTTCTGTTTTGATTTGTCTTTGTTTTTATATATTGTATGTATCTAGTTTTGCCTTATGGTCGAGCATTCACTTTGCTTCCCTTAGTCTATTTTTGTGAGTCACCGAAGAAAGAAGGGTTTTATGTATTTTTGGCATAGATTTCTTGTTTTGGTTAAAAAAATCAAAATATAGACTTAACAATTTTCAAATCTAAAATTACATTATGTTTTAAGTGATTAAAATATGAATCTATCACTAAAACATTGCATGATCATATATAAAATCTAACATTTAATTTTTAAAAGTTCCAATCCAACCAATTGTTATAAACATAAAAATTTTCAAATGTAAAAAATTAGACTTTGAATTGAGTGTTTAGAATACAAAATAAAAAATATCAGATTCAAATATACAAAAAAAATTAGTTTTAATTTAAATAAAAGGAAACCAAATTAGATAATATGAACATTCAAATCTACAGAAGCGGTGTCTGTTTAACTTCAAGATGATCTTTTGAATTTTTCATTTTTCAATATGTACTAACGTATGGAATAGAAGGACGATATGAGAAGAATTGTAAGGCGTGAAAGGACGACGGCATGGGAAGCGGAAAAAAGAAAGGAAAATAAGACAATGTCAAAAATCGTTTTCAATTTTGTATGTTGGAATCACTTTTCAGATTGATCATTTCTGAAAATGCAAGGCATTTTATCATATGAAAATCCAAAATTGAAGAATAAAAACCAAACAGGCCCTAAGACTTTAGACTAAGTGTTTAAAACTAAATAAAATATTTAAACATATACAAATATTAGTTTTCACTTTAGCAAAATAAATTTTTAATAAGTTAATACGAAAATACAAATTTTCATATCTAAATAATTAGATTTAGATTTGAATCAACATAAAACCACTCCACGCAAAAGGAAACTTTCATACATATCCAACGGAAGTGGTTCCGAAACAAAATTCCACTCTAATCAAAAGTTATGGATGAAATAGGATTACGTTTATAGATGTAACATCTCATAAATTTCTCATTTTAGAATAAAGGAATTCGATTTATTTAAAATAAAAGAAAACTTGAGAATTCAAATTTTGGATATAAATTGTGCTGCATATGTTGGGTTCGAATTAAAGAAATTAAATCGATAATTTAAAACAGAAATTTACTCGATTTCGAAATGTAAACGTAAAATCATTCCTTAATATAAAGGAAAAATATGGGTTTCCGAAAAATTAATATTTTACACGAAACATCGTAGAAAATTTTATAATTCAAACGTCGATGTTCATTTCATCGAAGTTCGATTTCGATAGTTCTGTTTGAATCGATCCATATAATTGATAAACAGTTACCGGTTCAGCATGTAATGTAAATAATGAAATTTTACATTAATAATAAAATTTACGATTCAACATGTCATCTCATTTATATGGACGGATTAAACATATTGACATCTTATTTCACGTTGTTTGAACTGTAAAACATTATGAAATTGAATTTTCGATGTACCCGACTAACTAGACTTACCTGTAACTGTTAAAACCCGGCAGCATCTAAATATAAGTTAATTAGAATGCACATTGAAGAAGTAATTAAATGCACCAAGTCTGCAAGGATTTTTGTAGCAGCAAGAAAATTGATTCACGTTCAACCTCCTACGTTCATAGCTTTTTGATGCGTGGGAGGGAGGAAAGACATGGAGGTTGACGTGGTATTTTGAGTTTGTCAGTGATTGTTAACTCATAATTTCATATTAATTTAAATTCATCGTATAGCATGAATAATTCTTACATAGCCTAATTGACATGCAGTTTCCTCCATTGGATTCATATTGAAATTCTGAATAACATAGTACTGGTTTGAACGTGATTGGAAACAACTTGAAAGTTCATGTTTATCAACATTTTAATTAAATGTAAAATCGAAGATGAGTGTTTAAACTCACTCATGAGGTATTAAATACCTATTGCAAGTTAAATTAAATTTACAATATTATATGATTTATTTAATTGACATTGAATTTAGTTATAACTGCTAGTTGTCACCTAATATGTGAAAATTAATATTGATGTGAAATATAATTTGATTGATTGTCTGAATATCTCAACATATGTTTAAATTAAATTTGAGTGGATTAAATTTAAATTGACAGTATAGTGACATTGACTTGAATCGACATTTAATTATCATTGAAATTGAATTGCTAGTTTAGCGTCAACATTTGATGAATGGTGACTGCTGTGATTTATTGCCTGTTTTGGATGATCATCGCATGTACTTGCTTATTGGTTGATGCGATTATTGATTAGATGTTCTTAATGATAGCTATTGACTATGATGCATCCATGTCATCACCTTGAATATCATTGAAATCATGTAGGTTGTTATATACATCTTTTTGACCTTGAATCCCTCAACAATGAAATATGTTGAAATGATATATATCTATAAACTTTGATATGAGTCGAAATGATATATACTCATGTAATTGAAATTTAAGTTAAATGATCACTTGATCATAAGATAGAAAATTAAATTATGACCATTGAATTTGCTCAAATGTAATGTTTTCAAATTTATAAATTTGAGTTTGTTAAGTGAAACTGATAAATAAAGTTCAGCTTAAGTTTACTAGGTTTAAGTCTTAAAAGTTGAAATTAAGACTTAATTAGAATTTATTAAAATTGAATTATTTCAAGTATTGAAATTTCGAAAAGTAAACTTTAAAACTGATTTAATATAATATGTCTTTTTGTTGGGAATATAGATTTAAACTATTTAAATTGAATTTGATTTTTTTATTGGAAATTAGAATTTTAAATAGATGATAGAATTGAACCTTAAATGATTTGAAATTTGTTTTGAAATAGGAATATGGAATCTGAAATAGTTTAAAGTGAATTTTGAAAGTTCGAATTGGATTCAAATGGTTTAAGGTAAAATAAACTATGTTATTCTAAAACATTATATTAGATTTTTCAATTAATATTATTTTATACCTTCTTTTTAAACTATCTTCTCTTATACTACTTATTTTCATACTATTCCACAAATAATTATTTTCAATCAAACTATTATATATTAAATTTAATTATTATACCTATATATAAACTATTTTAAATAAAAGTCTATTTCCAAACAAAGTTGTTATAAGCCTAAACTATGGTGAATATAAGATTACATTTGAAAATAGTAATTGTGACATGGAAGACTTAAATTGAAATTTGAATCTGATAAAGGCCTGATTCACGATAAAAATCATAAAATTGGAAACTTGAATCCAATATTTAATTAATTTGAAATATTATAATAGGGAATCCAGATATGAATTGAACTGGTGTTTGACATGAAATATGATGTTTTATTTAAACAGAGAATGACCATGGTGTGTAAAATGACGATTGGTTGTTAAAGAGGCCGGAGCAGGATATTGGCATACTCTCTATCAATAGTCGTCTATAAACTACAAAACTTTTTTTGTACACCATTGGAGAAAGGCTTTTTTCTCCCTTTTTTGGTATATAGATTTTTTTCAATGTACGTGGAGGATATTACAAAATGAAATGGTTGATAAGACGAATGTTTACTGGAAAGAAGTAAGAGAACAATGATCAGTAGCCTTAACACTTGTGTCATAATTAAAATAACTAGAACATGCACATATGTCTGGCGAATGAGGTTAGTCAGTTCTAGCGGAAACACTCCATCGTATACAAACTTGACTTGTGATTCGATTGGTGTGCCTTGATTGATTGGGGGTGTTATACGCAGCTGGCTAGGATGGGTTACAACCATCTTAAAAGTGTAAACTAGTAAAATCCTACCTTAGGCATTGCTTCACATGCCTTTTCATATTTTATCCCTTACGAGACCACTACGAGTTTGGTTTATACTTAATATGTGTTAAGGTGGATTTACATTCAATTCATTTACTGTGATTTATTTTCATTCAACATTCATTTTCAGGTCATGTCAACTTTTATTTTAGTTTACTCAATTTATGGATTTTATTAGCCAGTTTATATTATTCATTTCATTTAATTTTTCTTGAGTTAAATTTGAATTCAAAATTCATTTTACAACATCATTTCATTTTCTTAATGTCCAAACCCACCCATCAGTTATTATTTAATTAAATGTAGGAAGAGGGCTAATGAAAAAGGCCATGCATATTTACTGCAAAACCAACGAAAAATTTGCATGATGTTGTTTTTCTTCAATCAAAGATAAGTTATTGCAAAGTGTTACATATATAGGTATTTTAATATTTATTTTACTGATATACATTACATACATAGCGTCTCCTAATATATATATCGCTTAATGGATTCTTGAAAGATGAAAAATTCTGTAACATCTCTTGAGTTATTGCACTCACATTATACATTGATAGCAGAAGGAAAATCCCGCAAATATCTCTGATGCTACTACATTCAAATTTCATTTAGTTTGGTTTGACATACATTAGAAATTTTAGTCCTGGTTCGAGTTTATTGTTTTTTATGTACTTGGAACAACCTGAGTTTTTTCAGTTTGGTCGAATACATCAGATGGAAGATGGAGATTGTCAGTTCGTATAATTAGTGCTATTCTACTGCATTACTTGGTACGTTGTTGATTGTTCAACTCTGGTATTGTAATACAATGTATGTTGCAAACAGTTTTATGACTTAATTATGTGATTAATATATATTGTCCTTCCGTTGTGAGATTTTATGTTTTTTACTTCTCATCTCTTTATTTCTTATATTTAAATCTCATTAACAATTCATTGTGTTTAATGGTTTAGGTTAAACGTGTGTGGTTTATTATCTATGTGAACCGTTTAAAATGGCGGGTTGTTACGATGAACCTACAGTTAAATATTTTTAATTATAAACAAGCTTCAGTTTTGATTTATTAAAAAAAAATCAACTCCACAAATTTATTAACAATTCAAAACTACATAAACAATTATTGAATTAATTGATATAATAACATGTACATGCTAATTATGATAATCAAATTTATTTTTCATTAAACACTACATCAAATATTATCATACATAAAAAGAAAACATAAATTATATGTGAAACCCTGAAGTATATCATAAGAAAAATCATCCGTTGAAACTCTTCAACTCAGAAAGGTTAATATTAATCTTGGAATTATTGACATGTTGTAGTCGAGAATATTAAACCCTGTAATGGATATTTAACATATTCAAGTCCATGGAAAAAGTAATGCAAAATTAAATCCAATTTAATTTCTTAGTAATGTCATATGTTATTACTCGACTTTTTGGTCCGACTATCAGAAGTTATTTGGATCGTCACGACTTGACAATTACTAATGCTAATGGCCCAGAAACATCGTCCGAAGGCCCAAACATCAAGTATGGATGTGCCACATAACGATAATCACTTAGCTCATCAAAATAGGGTCTAAGAACTCTTCCACTGAGGGATAGTCCTAATCAATATTGAAGGATCGGTATAACTTCGAGACCAGTCAACATAACAACTCTACTTCAACAATCAAATAGTCATAACTCTCAAACTATTGACCCAAACAAATGAAACATCACAAGTATTTCTAGATAAAAGGTGGTACCAACAGAAGAAGTCACAAGCTCTATGCCCTCATATTGATGAACCGATACCTACCATATTAGGGAATAGGGATCGATCTGTAGCGACCCGCAAATCCGAGCTATATGAGTTGACTAAATACAACACACGTCCAACCCAAATAACACAGAAATACGACTCATTATTAGAAAGAAGTTAGAGGATGAGAAATAGAAAGAAAGAAATATTAGAATAGAAGAAAAACGAAGATCACAACTCACAGCGGAACGAATAAAATATATTATATAACATAAGCTTTGAAATACAAATCTGTTTTGTACATATACACATACCATCATCAGAGTACACATAACTTTTGATTCAGCGGAAGTAACTCGAAATAACTAACGTTGAAGCCTCCAGCTTCAAGCTCCTCCAAGTGTATCTGTAAAAGCCTGAAACACTTGACTGCCCGTACAAATTTGGGCACCCAAGAGTTTAGGGAAAAACAAAACAAAATAAACTCTGGGTCAGTCATGGGACTGGTGTGAGTAAACTCCAACCACTTGTTTAACTTTTAAAACCCTTTCAAAGAAAAGGTAATAGTAAGACCAGCCCACACATAAACACGGACGGTTTTTATCTTACTATAACCCAAAACACTTTGATATAAAAATCCAGTGATATTATAATAATGTCTACATCAAGTAAATAACCAAATAGCAGAACGCTTGCATCTCACGCTCCACATATATATGATAAAATCAAAAAAACCCGCATGGCGCTTAGTGGAGATTGGATTTCCAACATGACAAGGTATGGGACCACCTTCCGATGATGTATCTCTAGAGGCGAATACACCTGGGTTCAACAAGAACATCTTGCAACCCGGCCCACACATGACCGACCACTCATTTCGCTTGAGTGTATCGAATGTATATCACCAACGGTTGGACTCAAACCACCGTTTCCCGAATGGGCAGAATCGATAGATTTAGAAACAAAAGGAATTTCTCTAGATAGGTGATTATACCCCCTAATGGGTGCGACCCACATAGCCATGCTGCCTGCCCGATTTTTGTCCTTTCCCGGTTGTTGAGGCCTGAGGCTTCGCATACTTACCATTCATTGATAGCACAATCACTTTGAATGCCACATTGTCAGATCCGTTAATCACTAGTTGAGTTTGCACAAATATTCTGGATATTATGCTAAGGGATAAATCCGTTGCAACCATATATATTCATACAGACCAACCCATTTGATCATTGGAAATACTCTGTCAGACATTCGTCCATTTACGTTCGTTCTGGGATTGAACGAAACCGAAGGCACTATTTCTATTACTAGAAAAGCCCTTGCACTTTACTCCGTCTTCAATACATTCAGCATACTTGGTTCGCAACGCTTATGCCGATACGGAGTGGTTCTTCGGATAATAATCCAACCGGTCTCTCCATATTGACAACGATGGTCAAAAACTTCGATAGTCTGTGATTTAACTATCGAATAAAAACAAGTGTTCAATCAACATATCAAACAAATCACTGGGCTCTTTAATTAATATTTCATTAATTAAATCTCTTCTCCATTTTCTCTATCAATATTTGTTAACCAAATATTTCAATAACCATATTGGCCCTTTACGCTATTTTTGATTTCGTTTCCTTGTCGAATTCTATATATATATATATCGATTTATAGATTTCTAATTGTCAAATTTCTTAAAAATATTCTAACTCCTTAAATTCCCGGAAAATTTCGCCATAACCTCCCCTGTATCGGGAGCATCGGGAAATTTCAAATAGCTTCCCGGTATCTTCTAATCTCAAAAAGAAAAAGAAAAAGCCAAGCGGCTTGCCGATACGGCGCATAAAACTCATATATGAATTTAAACATGTACCTTCTTGTCGAGCACATAAATTTAAATCTTCATATGCTTCATAACAAACCTGCTTACACATGTTCACCTGTTTTCAATTCAATTCAACTCAATCCATTCGTTTGAATTCAATTTTGAATTGTTTGAATTCGGTTTCGCTTAATTATCCTTTAATTAGCCCTTTTGCCTATTTCACTTCTTTGTTTGAACATAACATGTTCAAATAAAATATTTAACTCGTTCATAACCAAATTGAAT
This sequence comes from Allium sativum, assembly GCA_030737875.1. Lineage (NCBI taxonomy): Eukaryota > Viridiplantae > Streptophyta > Magnoliopsida > Asparagales > Amaryllidaceae > Allium > Allium sativum. The sequence goes on from CM060924.1 coordinate 793,427,812, forward strand.
TTCAATTTCAATTCTAGTTCTCTTTTCTATTTCGAATATAAATTCTCAAATCGAATTCACTTATTTAAAGCTCAATATTCATTCGAAATCTCATTAACTAATTTCTATTCGAATTAGTTAACTCTATTCAATAAATCAAAAATCTGATTTCTGTTTCAGAAATCAACTCATTACTCCACTGGAGTTCACATATATTTTATAACTCACATCTGGATTTTTCTAAATAGAAATTTCGATTTTTATTTGCTTAAAATCCTTTAATTTAATTAAATAAACCGTTATGGTTTTATAATGGTTCTGGCGCTGCTTTTCTGAAAATTTGATTTTGACATAACTCAAAATCTATACGACGAAATTCAGATTTTTCTCTTTCATTAGAAAACTATTATCAAACTGGTCCTGACGTTTCTTGTTTCGAAGAATTCCGACTTCAATTGGGTTCTATATATTCAATTGAAGTTCGAATCACCAATTTACGAACTGCAGCGCTGCGGCGAGTTCGTTTTAATTATATTTATATATATAAACTTTTAAACTTCTTAAAACAACTTCAATTCCATTTTAATTCTATTTGAATTCCTTGGTTCAAATTCCAAACTTACTTTTGAATTTTATATTTCAAATCCCAATTCCTTTTCTATTGGATATTCAAATTCAATACTTGAATTTTCTATTTCAATTCTATATCCAAATTCTATGTTCGAATTCATTTAAATTCTTTTATTCAAACTCTATATTTAAATTCCATTGGAACTTTCTATATTCCCATTTCTATATTTGAATTCTATTGGAATTCAAATATTCAAACTCCTTTTAAATTCTATATTCAAAATTCCATAGTTAGAAACCCATTTGAATTTCATATTCAAATCCTATAGATTAATTCCTATTTGAATTCAATTTGAATATCTTATATTCAAATTTCATTTTCCTTTTCCATTTGAATTCTAATATTCAAATTCATCTCCAATCCCATTTGAATTCTTAATATTCAAACTTATTTTTAACACCATTTGAATTTCTAATATTCAAATTCATTTTCAGCCCCATTTGAATTTCTAATATTCAAATTCATTTTTACACCATTTGAATTTCTTCACTCAAATTCATTTGAATTCCCTTGAATTCAACTCCCATTTCAAAACCATTTGGATTTTCTATTTTTAATTCTACTTTGAAATTCTATTTCCAATTCTACTTTGAAATCTTATTTTTTCAAAGTTTATTTCAAATTCTATTTGAAATCTCATATTCAAATTTCTACTTGAATTTCTGTATTCAATTCCATGTTCAAATTCAATACTCGAATTTCTATTTCAAATCTCTATTCAAATTTCATATTTAAATTCCATTCAAAGCTCTATTCAAATTTCACATTTGAATTCTTCCTTGAAATACTATATTTCAAATTCTATTCAATTCTTCTTTGAAAATCTATTTTCAAAGTCTATTTCAAATTCTCTTTTGAAAATTCTATTTTGAAATTCTATTTCAAATTCTATTTGGAAATTCTATTTCAAATTCTTTATATTCAAACACCATTTGAAAGTTCTATATTCAAATCCACCTTGGATTTTCTATTTGAATTCTAAATTCAAATTTTCTATTTCCTTTTCTTTTTGAATTCAAATTTCCATTTCCTTTTCTTTTGGAATTCAAATTTCCATTTCCTTTTCTATTATTCAAATTCTATATTTAAATTTCCATTTGAATCATATTTTCAAAATACTTGTATTCCTATTTCTGAATTATCAAATGATAATTCTTTTCTCTTCATTTATAACTTCGTTATAAAAGAACTATTTATAAGCTTTGTTTATAAAGAAACTACTTGTTTTATTTTTTCAAAAACAAGTTTATATTTCATTTCCATTTAAAATTCAAATTCTATTAAAAAATAGAATTTTTCCTTTTTAAATTTCAAATATTCTTTTAATTGGCCCAGTGATATTTAAACACACAAAGCAACGAATTATTTATTTTTCTAACACGTCATATATAACAATATATATGCAAACAAATAAACAAACAGATAATATATTTTTGAGGAATCCAGTTGGATTCCTCCAACCTGTTTTCCTGCATCCACAGATGTTAGCACATAAATAATACCCATTCTGCTTCGTGGCAGAATATCGCGGTATAGAAGGTCATCCACTAATCATAGCGTGGGGCGTATAGGGTAATCATCCGCTATGAAACTGCGGGCATCCGCTAATGAGACTGCGGGAATCCAACCAATCAATCAACCCAATATATATATATATATAGCCTAAATAACTAATATATATAAATCAACCATAAAGCATTCACACAAGCAACAGACAATTATTTTTACGAAGTAGAAATAATTATAAATAAAAGGCGAGTGAGATTTACTCACCAGGATTTTCCTTTGCTGAGTATTTAAAATTCCATAACTGTGTCTATGTATCACTTGACTGGTCTCGAATTTTATCAAGCTCCTACGATCATTTATTCATTGATTAGCAATTTATTTAAATTAACTACTTACCAAATAAATTCAAACTAATTTATTTTAATATATAGAAATTTCTAAATCTAATAAAATTTACCTTATCCTTGTTTTAAATTCTTCTTCCCGGTTTTGAGTTCTCTTTGAGTCATTAAATCGAACACCTAGGGCTGCTTAAAAACGAGCTACCTTCGAACCCTTGCTGACCTTCCTCCACCTCGCTGCCTTGGTTATGGCGAACTAGGCCCCTCCTCGATCACTATCAAGGAAAATTAGATACCCCTTTTTCCGACTTCACCATACTGCACTCGCCTCGACATCTCGAACCCCAAATCCACACATTACCCTAAATCGCGACTGAAATCCGTTGAGCTCCACAGCTATCACCACCGCAACCCAACGTTCCTGATCGCACCTCCCCATTCGACATCGCGAACCACTCCCGTGACTTCTAGGTTTGAAATCGAGCTCCTCCTAACGCATGTGGTCTCGATGTCGAGGTTCAGAGAACCAGAGTCTTCGATCGCGATTCCCATCCTCAGTGCCTACGGGCTCCAGTCCTTAAACCGATTTCGATTTCGATTTTTGAGGAGTTCGGTATTCAAATGGATAGGAGCGGTCATTGATTGGAAAAAAAAAACGAGAAGAAAGACTTGGTGTTTCAGAAGGAAAGCTCGGTTCGTATATATATAGATGGAGGGGGAACCACCGTACTTGCCATTAAAAATATGTCTCCCATATATCAAAGGCAGAAGACAAATTCTTCAGCTCGATGCAAGGTAGGTTGCGCGATTTTCAGTTTCTAGGTCCGCTGAGTGAAGTATTAGGTCGGCTATCCTATATTTATTTTTATATTTGATTTTATTTTAACTAAATAAAATATCTTGCGGTCCTTTAATTTGAAACCACGAACAACTATTTCAGCAAAATAACTGATGTTCCCAACATTATTCACTATTCTGAATTCAACGAAATAGATTATATAATTTAATTTGAACGTATATTTAAAATAGCCATATTAAATCCATTTAAATTCAAAGCAAATAAATTCTTCAACAATGAATTTCTATTATCATCGTTCATATTTAAATAGTATATATATTGATCATCTGAACCGTTTCGATTCAATTTTACCTTTGAATTAAATTATAAATCCTCGTATTTCAATAATTATCAAAATAAATCGTATTTCGATTATTTAATCGAAACTCCAATATAAAAATTCTTTTATATGGTTAACTCAATATTTAAACTATACTAAATATTTAAAATACTATTCGAAAAATCCGGGTCGTTACATTCTTCCCCCCTTAAAATAATTTCGTCCTCGAAATTGCTAAGGTAGGAAAAATGGTACAAACTCATTACCTTTCAACAATTCACTTATGTTGAACTCACTCCTCATATTTCTATGACTTTAATTTCAACCAAAACTTTTGGTTTCCATTCATATGCATTCTAATTCATATTCATTTCAATTTATTTCAAATTGATTCTAGTCAATTTATCCACCTTGAACCATTTAACTTGCTTTAGTTAAATTTTAATTCCAGAATCCAAATCACAGGGTTTTTATTTCAAATTCTTTTGAAATCCCATAAATATACACATATATTTATTTTCATCTCAAATTCAAAACATTTGGATTTTCAAACCACTTGTTTTCTTTCAAACAAATTTTCATCTAAAACTTTTTCTAAGGTAGCAATTCATCACTTAGAACTCGGAAATGAACACTGATGATGTTGCAATCATCATCAGAATAATTTCCCAGCCACTGAAGTGAGTTCAGTGCCTTATTATTTCAAAATCCATTTAAAATCCTTTTTAAACAAAGCTATATTGTTCAAATACACTTCCAAAAATATCTCAAACTTCCCAGGATTTTAAATTTCAAATTCTGGTTTGAATTAAATTCTAATTCATCTCATTTGTATATTTAATTTCATATACAAATTTTATTTGGTTATAATTAACCATTTCAATTTTTATAATCTTATCTGATTATAAAATCAACATCCAACACATCCATATAATAATAATTCTAGAAAATTATTCTTTCTATATCAAAATAGAAATTTTGGGTAAAATTATTTCATTTACCCACTTTAAAACAATATTATGTCGATTCTTCTGTCCAAGTGTTTAGAAATTCCTATCGACTTCGTGGCATCCCACGATTCGACCAGAATTCATAAACCACTCACAGACTAGTCAACACAATATAAAATAATTTTTATATCAACTAACAAATACGCTCTCTCGTATATATACGCTTAACTCATTCTAGGGTACTACTGACCCTATCTCTAATGAGCACATGCCACACAAGCCTAGGTGTTTGATCAACCTAAGCTCTGATACCACCTGTAGCGACCCGCAAATCCGAGCTATATGAGTTGACTAAATACAACACACGTCCAACCCAAATAACACAGAAATACGACTCATTATTAGAAAGAAGTTAGAGGATGAGAAATAGAAAGAAAGAAATATTAGAATAGAAGAAAAACGAAGATCACAACTCACAGCGGAACGAATAAAATATATTATATAACATAAGCTTTGAAATACAAATCTGTTTTGTACATATACACATACCATCATCAGAGTACACATAACTTTTGATTCAGCGGAAGTAACTCGAAATAACTAACGTTGAAGCCTCCAGCTTCAAGCTCCTCCAAGTGTATCTGTAAAAGCCTGAAACACTTGACTGCCCGTACAAATTTGGGCACCCAAGAGTTTAGGGAAAAACAAAACAAAATAAACTCTGGGTCAGTCATGGGACTGGTGTGAGTAAACTCCAACCACTTGTTTAACTTTTAAAACCCTTTCAAAGAAAAGGTAATAGTAAGACCAGCCCACACATAAACACGGACGGTTTTTATCTTACTATAACCCAAAACACTTTGATATAAAAATCCAGTGATATTATAATAATGTCTACATCAAGTAAATAACCAAATAGCAGAACGCTTGCATCTCACGCTCCACATATATATGATAAAATCAAAAAAACCCGCATGGCGCTTAGTGGAGATTGGATTTCCAACATGACAAGGTATGGGACCACCTTCCGATGATGTATCTCTAGAGGCGAATACACCTGGGTTCAACAAGAACATCTTGCAACCCGGCCCACACATGACCGACCACTCATTTCGCTTGAGTGTATCGAATGTATATCACCAACGGTTGGACTCAAACCACCGTTTCCCGAATGGGCAGAATCGATAGATTTAGAAACAAAAGGAATTTCTCTAGATAGGTGATTATACCACCTAATGGGTGCGACCCACATAGCCATGCTGCCTGCCCGATTTTTGTCCTTTCCCGGTTGTTGAGGCCTGAGGCTTCGCATACTTACCATTCATTGATAGCACAATCACTTTGAATGCCACATTGTCAGATCCGTTAATCACTAGTTGAGTTTGCACAAATATTCTGGATATTATGCTAAGGGATAAATCCGTTGCAACCATATATATTCATACAGACCAACCCATTTGATCATTGGAAATACTCTGTCAGACATTCGTCCATTTACGTTCGTTCTGGGATTGAACGAAACCGAAGGCACTATTTCTATTACTAGAAAAGCCCTTGCACTTTACTCCGTCTTCAATACATTCAGCATACTTGGTTCGCAACGCTTATGCCGATACGGAGTGGTTCTTCGGATAATAATCCAACCGGTCTCTCCATATTGACAACGATGGTCAAAAACTTCGATAGTCTGTGATTTAACTATCGAATAAAAACAAGTGTTCAATCAACATATCAAACAAATCACTGGGCTCTTTAATTAATATTTCATTAATTAAATCTCTTCTCCATTTTCTCTATCAATATTTGTTAACCAAATATTTCAATAACCATATTGGCCCTTTACGCTATTTTTGATTTCGTTTCCTTGTCGAATTCTATATATATATCGATATATAGATTTCTAATTGTCAAATTTCTTAAAAATATTCTAACTCCTTAAATTCCCGGAAAATTTCGCCATAACCTCCCCTGTATCGGGAGCATCGGGAAATTTCAAATAGCTTCCCGGTATCTTCTAATCTCAAAAAGAAAAAGAAAAAGCCAAGCGGCTTGCCGATACGGCGCATAAAACTCATATATGAATTTAAACATGTACCTTCTTGTCGAGCACATAAATTTAAATCTTCATATGCTTCATAACAAACCTGCTTACACATGTTCACCTGTTTTCAATTCAATTCAACTCAATCCATTCGTTTGAATTCAATTTTGAATTGTTTGAATTCGGTTTCGCTTAATTATCCTTTAATTAGCCCTTTTGCCTATTTCACTTCTTTGTTTGAACATAACATGTTCAAATAAAATATTTAACTCGTTCATAACCAAATTGAATTTCAATTTCAATTCTAGTTCTCTTTTCTATTTCGAATATAAATTCTCAAATCGAATTCACTTATTTAAAGCTCAATATTCATTCGAAATCTCATTAACTAATTTCTATTCGAATTAGTTAACTCTATTCAATAAATCAAAAATCTGATTTCTGTTTCAGAAATCAACTCATTACTCCACTGGAGTTCACATATATTTTATAACTCACATCTGGATTTTTCTAAATAGAAATTTCGATTTTTATTTGCTTAAAATCCTTTAATTTAATTAAATAAACCGTTATGGTTTTATAATGGTTCTGGCGCTGCTTTTCTGAAAATTTGATTTTGACATAACTCAAAATCTATACGACGAAATTCAGATTTTTCTCTTTCATTAGAAAACTATTATCAAACTGGTCCTGACGTTTCTTGTTTCGAAGAATTCCGACTTCAATTGGGTTCTATATATTCAATTGAAGTTCGAATCACCAATTTACGAACTGCAGCGCTGCGGCGAGTTCGTTTTAATTATATTTATATATATACTTTTAAACTTCTTAAAACAACTTCAATTCCATTTTAATTCTATTTGAATTCCTTGGTTCAAATTCCAAACTTACTTTTGAATTTTATATTTCAAATCCCAATTCCTTTTCTATTGGATATTCAAATTCAATACTTGAATTTTCTATTTCAATTCTATATCCAAATTCTATGTTCGAATTCATTTAAATTCTTTTATTCAAACTCTATATTTAAATTCCATTGGAACTTTCTATATTCCCATTTCTATATTTGAATTCTATTGGAATTCAAATATTCAAACTCCTTTTAAATTCTATATTCAAAATTCCATAGTTAGAAACCCATTTGAATTTCATATTCAAATCCCATAGATTAATTCCTATTTGAATTCAATTTGAATATCTTATATTCAAATTTCATTTTCCTTTTCCATTTGAATTCTAATATTCAAATTCATCTCCAATCCCATTTGAATTCTTAATATTCAAACTTATTTTTAACACCATTTGAATTTCTAATATTCAAATTCATTTTCAGCCCCATTTGAATTTCTAATATTCAAATTCATTTTTACACCATTTGAATTTCTTCACTCAAATTCATTTGAATTCCCTTGAATTCAACTCCCATTTCAAAACCATTTGGATTTTCTATTTTTAATTCTACTTTGAAATTCTATTTCCAATTCTACTTTGAAATCTTATTTTTTCAAAGTTTATTTCAAATTCTATTTGAAATCTCATATTCAAATTTCTACTTGAATTTCTGTATTCAATTCCATGTTCAAATTCAATACTCGAATTTCTATTTCAAATCTCTATTCAAATTTCATATTTAAATTCCATTCAAAGCTCTATTCAAATTTCACATTTGAATTCTTCCTTGAAATACTATATTTCAAATTCTATTCAATTCTTCTTTGAAAATCTATTTTCAAAGTCTATTTCAAATTCTCTTTTGAAAATTCTATTTTGAAATTCTATTTCAAATTCTATTTGGAAATTCTATTTCAAATTCTTTATATTCAAACACCATTTGAAAGTTCTATATTCAAATCCACCTTGGATTTTCTATTTGAATTCTAAATTCAAATTTTCTATTTCCTTTTCTTTTTGAATTCAAATTTCCATTTCCTTTTCTTTTGGAATTCAAATTTCCATTTCCTTTTCTATTATTCAAATTCTATATTTAAATTTCCATTTGAATCATATTTTCAAAATACTTGTATTCCTATTTCTGAATTATCAAATGATAATTCTTTTCTCTTCATTTATAACTTCGTTATAAAAGAACTATTTATAAGCTTTGTTTATAAAGAAACTACTTGTTTTATTTTTTCAAAAACAAGTTTATATTTCATTTCCATTTAAAATTCAAATTCTATTAAAAAATAGAATTTTTCCTTTTTAAATTTCAAATATTCTTTTAATTGGCCCAGTGATATTTAAACACACAAAGCAACGAATTATTTATTTTTCTAACACGTCATATATAACAATATATATGCAAACAAATAAACAAACAGATAATATATTTTTGAGGAATCCAGTTGGATTCCTCCAACCTGTTTTCCTGCATCCACAGATGTTAGCACATAAATAATACCCATTCTGCTTCGTGGCAGAATATCGCGGTATAGAAGGTCATCCACTAATCATAGCGTGGGGCGTATAGGGTAATCATCCGCTATGAAACTGCGGGCATCCGCTAATGAGACTGCGGGAATCCAACCAATCAATCAACCCAATATATATATATATAGCCTAAATAACTAATATATATAAATCAACCATAAAGCATTCACACAAGCAACAGACAATTATTTTTACGAAGTAGAAATAATTATAAATAAAAGGCGAGTGAGATTTACTCACCAGGATTTTCCTTTGCTGAGTATTTAAAATTCCATAACTGTGTCTATGTATCACTTGACTGGTCTCGAATTTTATCAAGCTCCTACGATCATTTATTCATTGATTAGCAATTTATTTAAATTAACTACTTACCAAATAAATTCAAACTAATTTATTTTAATATATAGAAATTTCTAAATCTAATAAAATTTACCTTATCCTTGTTTTAAATTCTTCTTCCCGGTTTTGAGTTCTCTTTGAGTCATTAAATCGAACACCTAGGGCTGCTTAAAAACGAGCTACCTTCGAACCCTTGCTGACCTTCCTCCACCTCGCTGCCTTGGTTATGGCGAACTAGGCCCCTCCTCGATCACTATCAAGGAAAATTAGATACCCCTTTTTCCGACTTCACCATACTGCACTCGCCTCGACATCTCGAACCCCAAATCCACACATTACCCTAAATCGCGACTGAAATCCGTTGAGCTCCACAGCTATCACCACCGCAACCCAACGTTCCTGATCGCACCTCCCCATTCGACATCGCGAACCACTCCCGTGACTTCTAGGTTTGAAATCGAGCTCCTCCTAACGCATGTGGTCTCGATGTCGAGGTTCAGAGAACCAGAGTCTTCGATCGCGATTCCCATCCTCAGTGCCTACGGGCTCCAGTCCTTAAACCGATTTCGATTTCGATTTTTGAGGAGTTCGGTATTCAAATGGATAGGAGCGGTCATTGATTGGAAAAAAAAAACGAGAAGAAAGACTTGGTGTTTCAGAAGGAAAGCTCGGTTCGTATATATATAGATGGAGGGGGAACCACCGTACTTGCCATTAAAAATATGTCTCCCATATATCAAAGGCAGAAGACAAATTCTTCAGCTCGATGCAAGGTAGGTTGCGCGATTTTCAGTTTCTAGGTCCGCTGAGTGAAGTATTAGGTCGGCTATCCTATATTTATTTTTATATTTGATTTTATTTTAACTAAATAAAATATCTTGCGGTCCTTTAATTTGAAACCACGAACAACTATTTCAGCAAAATAACTGATGTTCCCAACATTATTCACTATTCTGAATTCAACGAAATAGATTATATAATTTAATTTGAACGTATATTTAAAATAGCCATATTAAATCCATTTAAATTCAAAGCAAATAAATTCTTCAACAATGAATTTCTATTATCATCGTTCATATTTAAATAGTATATATATTGATCATCTGAACCGTTTCGATTCAATTTTACCTTTGAATTAAATTATAAATCCTCGTATTTCAATAATTATCAAAATAAATCGTATTTCGATTATTTAATCGAAACTCCAATATAAAAATTCTTTTATATGGTTAACTCAATATTTAAACTATACTAAATATTTAAAATACTATTCGAAAAATCCGGGTCGTTACATTCTTCCCCCCTTAAAATAATTTCGTCCTCGAAATTGCTAAGGTAGGAAAAATGGTACAAACTCATTACCTTTCAACAATTCACTTATGTTGAACTCACTCCTCATATTTCTATGACTTTAATTTCAACCAAAACTTTTGGTTTCCATTCATATGCATTCTAATTCATATTCATTTCAATTTATTTCAAATTGATTCTAGTCAATTTATCCACCTTGAACCATTTAACTTGCTTTAGTTAAATTTTAATTCCAGAATCCAAATCACAGGGTTTTTATTTCAAATTCTTTTGAAATCCCATAAATATACACATATATTTATTTTCATCTCAAATTCAAAACATTTGGATTTTCAAACCACTTGTTTTCTTTCAAACAAATTTTCATCTAAAACTTTTTCTAAGGTAGCAATTCATCACTTAGAACTCGGAAATGAACACTGATGATGTTGCAATCATCATCAGAATAATTTCCCAGCCACTGAAGTGAGTTCAGTGCCTTATTATTTCAAAATCCATTTAAAATCCTTTTTAAACAAAGCTATATTGTTCAAATATACTTCCAAAAATATCTCAAACTTCCCAGGATTTTAAATTTCAAATTCTGGTTTGAATTAAATTCTAATTCATCTCATTTGTATATTTAATTTCATATACAAATTTTATTTGGTTATAATTAACCATTTCAATTTTTATAATCTTATCTGATTATAAAATCAACATCCAACACATCCATATAATAATAATTCTAGAAAATTATTCTTTCTATATCAAAATAGAAATTTTGGGTAAAATTATTTCATTTACCCACTTTAAAACAATATTATGTCGATTCTTCTGTCCAAGTGTTTAGAAATTCCTATCGACTTCGTGGCATCCCACGATTCGACCAGAATTCATAAACCACTCACAGACTAGTCAACACAATATAAAATAATTTTTATATCAACTAACAAATACGCTCTCTCGTATATATACGCTTAACTCATTCTAGGGTACTACTGACCCTATCTCTAATGAGCACATGCCACACAAGCCTAGGTGTTTGATCAACCTAAGCTCTGATACCACCTGTAGCGACCCGCAAATCCGAGCTATATGAGTTGACTAAATACAACACACGTCCAACCCAAATAACACAGAAATACGACTCATTATTAGAAAGAAGTTAGAGGATGAGAAATAGAAAGAAAGAAATATTAGAATAGAAGAAAAACGAAGATCACAACTCACAGCGGAACGAATAAAATATATTATATAACATAAGCTTTGAAATACAAATCTGTTTTGTACATATACACATACCATCATCAGAGTACACATAACTTTTGATTCAGCGGAAGTAACTCGAAATAACTAACGTTGAAGCCTCCAGCTTCAAGCTCCTCCAAGTGTATCTGTAAAAGCCTGAAACACTTGACTGCCCGTACAAATTTGGGCACCCAAGAGTTTAGGGAAAAACAAAACAAAATAAACTCTGGGTCAGTCATGGGACTGGTGTGAGTAAACTCCAACCACTTGTTTAACTTTTAAAACCCTTTCAAAGAAAAGGTAATAGTAAGACCAGCCCACACATAAACACGGACGGTTTTTATCTTACTATAACCCAAAACACTTTGATATAAAAATCCAGTGATATTATAATAATGTCTACATCAAGTAAATAACCAAATAGCAGAACGCTTGCATCTCACGCTCCACATATATATGATAAAATCAAAAAAACCCGCATGGCGCTTAGTGGAGATTGGATTTCCAACATGACAAGGTATGGGACCACCTTCCGATGATGTATCTCTAGAGGCGAATACACCTGGGTTCAACAAGAACATCTTGCAACCCGGCCCACACATGACCGACCACTCATTTCGCTTGAGTGTATCGAATGTATATCACCAACGGTTGGACTCAAACCACCGTTTCCCGAATGGGCAGAATCGATAGATTTAGAAACAAAAGGAATTTCTCTAGATAGGTGATTATACCACCTAATGGGTGCGACCCACATAGCCATGCTGCCTGCCCGATTTTTGTCCTTTCCCGGTTGTTGAGGCCTGAGGCTTCGCATACTTACCATTCATTGATAGCACAATCACTTTGAATGCCACATTGTCAGATCCGTTAATCACTAGTTGAGTTTGCACAAATATTCTGGATATTATGCTAAGGGATAAATCCGTTGCAACCATATATATTCATACAGACCAACCCATTTGATCATTGGAAATACTCTGTCAGACATTCGTCCATTTACGTTCGTTCTGGGATTGAACGAAACCGAAGGCACTATTTCTATTACTAGAAAAGCCCTTGCACTTTACTCCGTCTTCAATACATTCAGCATACTTGGTTCGCAACGCTTATGCCGATACGGAGTGGTTCTTCGGATAATAATCCAACCGGTCTCTCCATATTGACAACGATGGTCAAAAACTTCGATAGTCTGTGATTTAACTATCGAATAAAAACAAGTGTTCAATCAACATATCAAACAAATCACTGGGCTCTTTAATTAATATTTCATTAATTAAATCTCTTCTCCATTTTCTCTATCAATATTTGTTAACCAAATATTTCAATAACCATATTGGCCCTTTACGCTATTTTTGATTTCGTTTCCTTGTCGAATTCTATATATATATCGATATATAGATTTCTAATTGTCAAATTTCTTAAAAATATTCTAACTCCTTAAATTCCCGGAAAATTTCGCCATAACCTCCCCTGTATCGGGAGCATCGGGAAATTTCAAATAGCTTCCCGGTATCTTCTAATCTCAAAAAGAAAAAGAAAAAGCCAAGCGGCTTGCCGATACGGCGCATAAAACTCATATATGAATTTAAACATGTACCTTCTTGTCGAGCACATAAATTTAAATCTTCATATGCTTCATAACAAACCTGCTTACACATGTTCACCTGTTTTCAATTCAATTCAACTCAATCCATTTGTTTGAATTCAATTTTGAATTGTTTGAATTCGGTTTCGCTTAATTATCCTTTAATTAGCCCTTTTGCCTATTTCACTTCTTTGTTTGAACATAACATGTTCAAATAAAATATTTAACTCGTTCATAACCAAATTGAATTTCAATTTCAATTCTAGTTCTCTTTTCTATTTCGAATATAAATTCTCAAATCGAATTCACTTATTTAAAGCTCAATATTCATTCGAAATCTCATTAACTAATTTCTATTCGAATTAGTTAACTCTATTCAATAAATCAAAAATCTGATTTCTGTTTCAGAAATCAACTCATTACTCCACTGGAGTTCACATATATTTTATAACTCACATCTGGATTTTTCTAAATAGAAATTTCGATTTTTATTTGCTTAAAATCCTTTAATTTAATTAAATAAACCGTTATGGTTTTATAATGGTTCTGGCGCTGCTTTTCTGAAAATTTGATTTTGACATAACTCAAAATCTATACGACGAAATTCAGATTTTTCTCTTTCATTAGAAAACTATTATCAAACTGGTCCTGACGTTTCTTGTTTCGAAGAATTCCGACTTCAATTGGGTTCTATATATTCAATTGAAGTTCGAATCACCAATTTACGAACTGCAGCGCTGCGGCGAGTTCGTTTTAATTATATTTATATATATACTTTTAAACTTCTTAAAACAACTTCAATTCCATTTTAATTCTATTTGAATTCCTTGGTTCAAATTCCAAACTTACTTTTGAATTTTATATTTCAAATCCCAATTCCTTTTCTATTGGATATTCAAATTCAATACTTGAATTTTCTATTTCAATTCTATATCCAAATTCTATGTTCGAATTCATTTAAATTCTTTTATTCAAACTCTATATTTAAATTCCATTGGAACTTTCTATATTCCCATTTCTATATTTGAATTCTATTGGAATTCAAATATTCAAACTCCTTTTAAATTCTATATTCAAAATTCCATAGTTAGAAACCCATTTGAATTTCATATTCAAATCCCATAGATTAATTCCTATTTGAATTCAATTTGAATATCTTATATTCAAATTTCATTTTCCTTTTCCATTTGAATTCTAATATTCAAATTCATCTCCAATCCCATTTGAATTCTTAATATTCAAACTTATTTTTAACACCATTTGAATTTCTAATATTCAAATTCATTTTCAGCCCCATTTGAATTTCTAATATTCAAATTCATTTTTACACCATTTGAATTTCTTCACTCAAATTCATTTGAATTCCCTTGAATTCAACTCCCATTTCAAAACCATTTGGATTTTCTATTTTTAATTCTACTTTGAAATTCTATTTCCAATTCTACTTTGAAATCTTATTTTTTCAAAGTTTATTTCAAATTCTATTTGAAATCTCATATTCAAATTTCTACTTGAATTTCTGTATTCAATTCCATGTTCAAATTCAATACTCGAATTTCTATTTCAAATCTCTATTCAAATTTCATATTTAAATTCCATTCAAAGCTCTATTCAAATTTCACATTTGAATTCTTCCTTGAAATACTATATTTCAAATTCTATTCAATTCTTCTTTGAAAATCTATTTTCAAAGTCTATTTCAAATTCTCTTTTGAAAATTCTATTTTGAAATTCTATTTCAAATTCTATTTGGAAATTCTATTTCAAATTCTTTATATTCAAACACCATTTGAAAGTTCTATATTCAAATCCACCTTGGATTTTCTATTTGAATTCTAAATTCAAATTTTCTATTTCCTTTTCTTTTTGAATTCAAATTTCCATTTCCTTTTCTTTTGGAATTCAAATTTCCATTTCCTTTTCTATTATTCAAATTCTATATTTAAATTTCCATTTGAATCATATTTTCAAAATACTTGTATTCCTATTTCTGAATTATCAAATGATAATTCTTTTCTCTTCATTTATAACTTCGTTATAAAAGAACTATTTATAAGCTTTGTTTATAAAGAAACTACTTGTTTTATTTTTTCAAAAACAAGTTTATATTTCATTTCCATTTAAAATTCAAATTCTATTAAAAAATAGAATTTTTCCTTTTTAAATTTCAAATATTCTTTTAATTGGCCCAGTGATATTTAAACACACAAAGCAACGAATTATTTATTTTTCTAACACGTCATATATAACAATATATATGCAAACAAATAAACAAACAGATAATATATTTTTGAGGAATCCAGTTGGATTCCTCCAACCTGTTTTCCTGCATCCACAGATGTTAGCACATAAATAATACCCATTCTGCTTCGTGGCAGAATATCGCGGTATAGAAGGTCATCCACTAATCATAGCGTGGGGCGTATAGGGTAATCATCCGCTATGAAACTGCGGGCATCCGCTAATGAGACTGCGGGAATCCAACCAATCAATCAACCCAATATATATATATATATAGCCTAAATAACTAATATATATAAATCAACCATAAAGCATTCACACAAGCAACAGACAATTATTTTTACGAAGTAGAAATAATTATAAATAAAAGGCGAGTGAGATTTACTCACCAGGATTTTCCTTTGCTGAGTATTTAAAATTCCATAACTGTGTCTATGTATCACTTGACTGGTCTCGAATTTTATCAAGCTCCTACGATCATTTATTCATTGATTAGCAATTTATTTAAATTAACTACTTACCAAATAAATTCAAACTAATTTATTTTAATATATAGAAATTTCTAAATCTAATAAAATTTACCTTATCCTTGTTTTAAATTCTTCTTCCCGGTTTTGAGTTCTCTTTGAGTCATTAAATCGAACACCTAGGGCTGCTTAAAAACGAGCTACCTTCGAACCCTTGCTGACCTTCCTCCACCTCGCTGCCTTGGTTATGGCGAACTAGGCCCCTCCTCGATCACTATCAAGGAAAATTAGATACCCCTTTTTCCGACTTCACCATACTGCACTCGCCTCGACATCTCGAACCCCAAATCCACACATTACCCTAAATCGCGACTGAAATCCGTTGAGCTCCACAGCTATCACCACCGCAACCCAACGTTCCTGATCGCACCTCCCCATTCGACATCGCGAACCACTCCCGTGACTTCTAGGTTTGAAATCGAGCTCCTCCTAACGCATGTGGTCTCGATGTCGAGGTTCAGAGAACCAGAGTCTTCGATCGCGATTCCCATCCTCAGTGCCTACGGGCTCCAGTCCTTAAACCGATTTCGATTTCGATTTTTGAGGAGTTCGGTATTCAAATGGATAGGAGCGGTCATTGATTGGAAAAAAAAAACGAGAAGAAAGACTTGGTGTTTCAGAAGGAAAGCTCGGTTCGTATATATATAGATGGAGGGGGAACCACCGTACTTGCCATTAAAAATATGTCTCCCATATATCAAAGGCAGAAGACAAATTCTTCAGCTCGATGCAAGGTAGGTTGCGCGATTTTCAGTTTCTAGGTCCGCTGAGTGAAGTATTAGGTCGGCTATCCTATATTTATTTTTATATTTGATTTTATTTTAACTAAATAAAATATCTTGCGGTCCTTTAATTTGAAACCACGAACAACTATTTCAGCAAAATAACTGATGTTCCCAACATTATTCACTATTCTGAATTCAACGAAATAGATTATATAATTTAATTTGAACGTATATTTAAAATAGCCATATTAAATCCATTTAAATTCAAAGCAAATAAATTCTTCAACAATGAATTTCTATTATCATCGTTCATATTTAAATAGTATATATATTGATCATCTGAACCGTTTCGATTCAATTTTACCTTTGAATTAAATTATAAATCCTCGTATTTCAATAATTATCAAAATAAATCGTATTTCGATTATTTAATCGAAACTCCAATATAAAAATTCTTTTATATGGTTAACTCAATATTTAAACTATACTAAATATTTAAAATACTATTCGAAAAATCCGGGTCGTTACACGATCCCTCCCTTAGTGAGAATTAGGCTTGGGCTACTAGGTGCCTTCTACAATGGTCCTTCGATTTTTCCAGCTAACTTGCATCTATAAATACCGGATGCATAGACATAAAAGGGATTAATTGGCCTATCCTATTTGAAGTCTTATCGATCCGAGAACTTGTAATCATATAATTCAACAGTAAAGTGAATAGAATTTCCAAGTGGACGTAGGCACAACAATGCCGAACCACTATAAATTGCTATCTCTTTCTGTTTCATTTTCTATTACTTATTTTCTATTCATTTTCATATTTTAGCTATTCGCTGAAATCTACAGGTGTTGTGCCTTTTTTGGTGTGAACATCTTGGTGCTTTCACCAAAAATAGAAATCTCGATTTTTTTGATTTAATGCCATTGAAATTTTCAAAACTTCTTATATCCCCATAGATCTACCTAAGAAGCTTGAAGCGATGGTGAATAAGAACTCTCAAGTTGCTAGACCTTCTAATACTTAACATGGTGATGCCTCCATCTAGCAGCAAACTTTTAGAGATGTTAATGTTGTTGCCACGACCGACATGACCACTACATCCAATCCTAACTCTGCGGTCACTCAATCTCAGATATAATTTATGACCAAAAAAATTATAGGATACACAAGTTCAGCTCAACCAGCGGATAAAGAATAATATTAAACTAATGTAGTATCTACAACAAACTACTCAAGGAAATATTAATCCACTCAAGGGAAATAGAAGGGCTCCAACTCCTGATAACTGTGCCTCTGGAAGTTCTTCATTTGACTCCCACCATAGTGACCGGAACTATAGGACAAGCATATCTAAAGATGACGCGGAAGCCACTACCATACAAGGAATGGACCAGCCTAAATGTTCCTAGGTCGGAACTGATCTCAACCATGGGATCGGGCCCGCACGACTTACCAAAGGGGCCCATGCCATAACGATCCAAAACTTGGTTTTTGGACTTCTTGTTGCTAAATAGAACAAGTAGCTCCTACTCAACCTCTGCATAACCAACCTAGTGACGTTATTCAACTCAACGATGAAGTTCATCCTTGAATACAGTACAAGAGACCTTCTCCTGGATTGGATCACGACCGTCGGGTTCCAATGGAGATTGAAACTCCAGATCTCACCGCTATGATTCGTAGGATTATGCGAGAGTCACTAGGTTACCCCGATGACCACTGGGAAATCGGTAAAAGGCCTAATCCATTCACTAAAGTTGTTCTGAACGCCGAATAACCTTCATGGTTTAATATGCCTCATCTCCCAACATATTGAAGAAAAACGATCCCAAACAATTCCTTAACCGATACGAGTGGCATGAGGACTCAGCTCGCATATTGTTCTCTCAACTTTAACCGAGAACCATATTTTCTTTTGATTAACTTGCTAAAAATCCGGTGGACCAGTTCATGGTACATATTACCAAACGAAATGATATCCTCTCGGTATCCAACATATTCCAAACATCAGTAGAAACATTAAAAGCTTCATAGACAAATTTAACAACGCTTTCACGGAGGTTGTTGTTCCTCAACCGAACGTTGTTCTCATTGCGTTTATCACGGGCATTCACCCTGAAACTGACTTCGAGGATGTGCAGTTAAAGCGCTTAGCAGTTTTATAGAGATGGAGGTGCAAAAAGGTGTAGCGGGGAAATATTGGAGATATAGCAGAAGCGCGGGAAAGTTCATTAAATGTAAAACAAGATATTTAAAAATTAATTAGTATCATTATCGCATTATATTTGTATAAGAAACTAATGTTAATCGATCTTATATACCAAAATCAAAAAACGTCATGGTTACACATATTAAATTTGATAATTATAATAGATTTCTAGCATAAATTATGCTCTTATACCTTAAATTTAACTCTTTACACCGGTTTTATTGAATTAAAAAGAAGAAAACTAGTAAATCCAACTCCCTATACTAGTACTGCTAAAGAAGGTGCTAAAAAGTCTTGATTTAGAGGATTCAGTGGAAAACATCGGGGATAAAAGCAGATCTATTGTTCATCGGTGCTAAACTGAAATAGTGTAGCGGTTGAAGACCGCTATAAGCTATAGTGGGGATACTGGGGAATTTAGCAAGGCTTTAACTGCATATCTTTGAGGAGTAGCTTGACCGCAAGCCTTCTAGAAATTTGGAGTAATTCTATAAAATGGCCAGCCAATACCTACGTTAAGAAGAAGCACGTAGGAACCGGGCTATAGAGGGTTATCCCCCACAAACTCCAACAGGACACTGTGCATAGCGAGCCCAAGCAAGGCGACAACAACTCGTATGGCCATGGCAAAAAGAAGAAACCAAAGAAGTGATCCAGATTTCCTTCGTACAGCAACTACACTCCTCTAATTTATCAGCTGGAGACAATCTGTCTTGAAACCTACAATACCATACAGCACAAGAAGCCAAAACTGAGGTAATCCACGGAAAGAGAGAAGTAATTTGGAAAATACCGCAAATTCCATGAGATGTTTGTCCATAACACCAAAATTGCCAACATCTTGGATACGTAATAGAGAAGCTCATATGCTTTCGATCGTAATTGTCTTTCCTTTCCTTAAAGTTGTCGCAGCTACCTCTTCCGCTTCTTTCTTCTCTCAACGAGCTCCGTCCTTCTTCTAAAATCCATGACTCGTCCCTTCTTAGATATTCAATTGCTAGAGCCTCTTCATATACTTCATCAAAAAATTTCAAAGTGGCCTCATCATCCAAAGCCCATTCTTATATCATTGCAAAATCCTTTTCATAATTGTTATCCAGGCCAGGTCATGGTAAGGTTGACTTGGGCATAGAAGCCTAGAATAGCGGAGTCAAGATTCTCTTTATTTTTTATTGCCTTCCTGAACTTAGGCCCTTACTTCATTAAGTTTTTCCTCGAAGATCCTTCTTAAATCACCAACCTATTTAAGCATGACTTTACTTGACTCGCAACTGTTGACTTAGCCTTTAATGTTACCTCGGCCTTGGCTTTGTTCGCTTCTCTTTCACTTCAGAGCTCATTAAGTTAATTTTTCATTTTCCCATTTTCCTCCGAGAGGAGCTTAAATTCCTATTCCACATAAGTCATTTTAAGGGAGTCTGCATCCAACTTATAAAACCTGTGTTTAGCTTTAGCTTCCTCTTTAGCCATATCAGCAATCTTTTTGTAGGCTCCTTCAAGCTGCTTATTTCAGTCAGCGATTTTGACCTCCACTGCTTTCTTTCTATTTAGGTCCATTCTGACCTCAAGTTTCAGACCCGCAATCTCCACATCCCTTTTATTTAACAAATCAAACAACTTTTCCAAATACTTTACGAGCGCTCGGTATTTGATCACACATGTCGAATACCCAATCAATTGTCTGTCGACTGAGTGTCGCTCTTCCATCTGTCACTGTGGAGTCAATGTTGGATCAAGAATGATCTTTTGCTTTTTCTTATCCTTCTTCTCATGAAACAATGATTTTTGAACTACATCAGAGCCTCTATTACACTGACTCTGGCTTGAATCTCTTGGCAGAGATGGCGGGGACATCGGTCTAGTAAGAGGATGTAGCAGGTGCACGACAGACTGCGATATGCTTCTTGAATCCCCCAGTTTATCAGAATCGCTCGACCTTATATCTATCGGTGGAGACATAGAGAAGGCAGGGTAATTATCTTCATGTCGGCAATGGTGACTCCCATAATCATATAAATATATTGCTTTCGACAAGTAGAATACTCTTGGGTACCACAGAAAAATTCTTCGTTGATGTTTACTCGTCCTGAGACTCGGTTTTCCTGTCTCTGTCTCTCTCTTTATCTCTACCCCTACCGCTTTCTCGGCCCATAATACTTTCAAAAATATAAACTCAAGTTAGAGACAGTTCATCAACAAACGAATAAGTGTTGTGTCATGAAATGCTTGTGAGTGTGTGCCCCAGGCCTCCCCAAATCCCCCAAGGGACTAGTTTTTAATATAATGGAGGGAGTAAACTCCATGGCACTCATTGGCACTTAATCCATTTACAAACTCGAAAGGAAGCTTTCAATGTTGACATTATCGAAGCTGAAAAACAATGTTTCTAATGGAATTTTCTCCAAGTCTTTGAATTTTCCTTCTGTCTTAAGTGGCACAGTTAATTCAATTGTTGTTGTGAGAGATACAAACTTCACAACTTCATCCAATCTAAGCTCGGTTGTCGGAGAAGGAATTGGAGTGGGTGACATTCCATCTCCACTTTTAGGTTCATCCTTTCCTGCCACATTCTCACCTCCTATTCCTCCAAGTTTCCCTTAATTGGGGAACAGTCGGAAGCACAATGGGGGCACGTCACCTACTCCCTCTACTTTAACTCCTACTCCATTACATTCCCCTACGATCATCTCCTCATCATCACTACGACCGATCGAACAACCTTCGTGTAACAAATCCTACGTATCAAGGAGATAACAAAAAAATCAACGCTCATGAATTTCGATATGCTGGACCCACTTCCTTTGGGGTTAACACTCTATCCAAGTACTTTAGATCTGCCAACATCTGAGGATTGCCTACATGATTCAAACTTTATGTTAGTCTAGAGCTTACTCTTTGATTGACTTAAAGTAATATAAATGAATATGAAGACACTTATGTCGTTCTATCCAATGCCTCACAATCTCCGGAGAACATCGCACGTAGAACCAATCATGATTGAAATTGCTCACTTTATCCATGCCCTTAGGATGATGTGACTATTGAGTAAGGCTTCCATATATGTGAATGATGGGGTTGTTCTCCGACGCTTGAATCTATATACATATTTATGTCTTGCCTTATCAACTCTAGACCAGAATTCCCCAGATAAATATGTGTGTCTCGAAAAGAAAGGCATAGAAACGATGTCAGCGTCAACTTCATAAAGTGAAGCATATCGCTTATCAGTGGCATAATAGGGGCATGCACCAAACATAACATAATTATCTGTTATATGTTGTATATCCTTCTAGAGGTGTTTGAGCTCTATCGATTCGTTCTAGTACATGAACTTCCTCTTCTGGTATGTCTTACTTCATACATATTCTCTCCAACACAAACCCATCAATCCTACGAGCGACTGAATCCACTGGATTTTCTTGAATCATCACTTTTTCCAAAGTATTTGGAGTTGGCGGAATGTCTTCTATATCTATTTTCATGTCTCCGGCCCCTTGAGGACCTGCACCCGTTTCTTGCGGACCTTCCCCAACATGTGGATGACTACCGGGTTGATCTACCAATTGTTGCCCTTCGAGCTGCTCCTCCTGATCTAGCCCCTCATGTTGATCCATATGTTGGGATGGACTTGAATCATTAGAAGTCCAACAGTTGACCTTTTTTTGAACTTGAGTCACCTGCAGAATGGTTAGGCTCTGGAATTTCTTCCGAACTCTCATCTTGCATGCCTCTGAGTCATCTAATTTACTATACTTATAAATAATCATAGTTAGAGAGATTAATATACCCTTTATATTAGTGTAAACTAGTGCAGAGCTTGTAGTGTCACACGTGCATATGCAATTCAATTAAACAATATGGAACATGGTGACAAAATTCAGTTCATAACTGGAGCGACCGTCATCATTGACCATCTCTCCAGTGCTCGAATTGAGAGTCGTGGAATTCCATTGAAGCTCGAGATCGAAAATGGAGTTCACGTTCAATAATTCAATCATATGTCCGCGGTCCAGTTTTATACTCTACCTGATGTGCAAGTCTGAGTTATTTTCCAAATTCGATATTCAAAGCTAGTTCTTGTGTGTGTGAAACAATCAAGTTATCAATGCAACGTCAAGAAAATCTAACTTAAATGAGGTCACAGCGGCTTAAACTTGAACGTTAAATCGAGTAACTCGACCATTTCATCGCATAGGCTGATTCCACGCTCCAAAACAGCCGATCTGACCCCATGCTCGAAGCACTAAAACCCAATCTGATCCCTCATGTCATTGATCCAAAGTTCAGTCCAACTTCTCACGTGTAACTCCTTTTCCTTTCCTTTTTCTCCGGATCAACCATTAGTATCTTCTCCCTCCTTTCCTTCTTTCCTTTTTGGCCTAACCAACTTGACTACCTTCTTCTTTCCTTTCACTTTTTCCCCTCCACGCCAAGTCCAAATCCACCATGGCTTACATTGAACCCTTCTCCACCGCCCAATAGCTCCACCTGCGTTTATCCATCACCAATGACCACTGAGCCCTCAACAAAAATTCAATTCAAGATAATTAAGGTGTGAGGAACCCACCTAAGAGTGGTGGCAACGACTGGAGTAAGATGGTGAGGCACTAGGACTCGAGTGTGGTGCATGGGCGTGGGATCGTAATGGTCAATGACAGTCCAAGGGGAAAAGTGATTTCATGAGTTCAAGAAGGCACGAAGTCATCCCAAAAGGTAAAGTGATAGAGAGAAGGAAGGAAAAAACGTATTTACATAAAGGGAGGAACCGACCCTTTCACTAATAATTTGTAGAAATTGTTAAGTATAGGATCGGTGTTGATCGCTATAAAGGGATCAGTACCAATCCAGTACCATAGCTATATTAAAAATGGGAAAGAAAAGGAGTCAAATTTGAATATGCCTATTAAAATTCATGTACATGTGCACGTACATGTTAGCACACACACTATAATCACCAACAAGATCGAGGATCAAGTTTGAATGTATACTTACTAATATAAAACTTATATACACATGATTCATAAGTACATGTACGTACTAAATTTCTATATGTTTATGCATACGACCATGACCCAAGTACTTGTAAGGATGTATTAACAAAAATGTTTACTTGACACCCAAGTGTATGTTTGATACTTGAACGCAATTGAACTCTGGACACTGACATGTATAACTATATTCTACTTTCATTTAACATTTATTAATAATTTCTAGTGTATCCCGTAAAATCACATATGTGCAGGTGAGTGCATATGCAACTCCATATCGACAACGACTTACTTACACTCAGGTGTAAGTAGGAGCCAATGACTAACAGTTGAGTTCTTGATTCAACAGAGATTAGGTGTTCACTTAAGAATTTCACCAAATCCAATTTTAATGGTTGAGTTCTGATAGATAGGTAAAACCATTGATGAAGCTAATATCACATACTTATATCTTTAGAGATTGACGAAGCATCACAACTACTCAAAAACGATATACTTTTTGTATACACTATTCAAAGAAAGAATCACGACCATTTGCTAAGAGCAACATGGAGTCCGCTCCTACCGCCAAGACTTGTTTTGATTCAAAGGACGTCATGTTTAAACAAGATGTACGTGGGAAGCAAGTGTTACTTGGCATTTTGTTCCGACTATCAGAAGTTATTCGGACTTGCATGACTAGACGATTGCTGATGCTGACGGCCCAGAAATATCATCCAAAGGTCCAAAGATGAAGTTTGGATTGTGCTACATGACCACAATCACTTTACCTCATAAAAACTGTGCTAGTGAACTCTTCCAATGAAAGATCAGCCTAGTCAATATTGATGGATCAGAACCACTTCGAAACTAATCAGTAGAACAATTCTACATCAATAATCAAATAGCTATAATTCTATAACTGTCCATCCAAACAAAATGAAACTTCATCAAGAAGTTCAAGATATAAGGTAGTACCTAAAGTAGAATTCACGGGCTCTATGCCCTTATACTGAAGGATCAGTACCGATCCCCCAATAAAGGGATCAGGACCAATCCCTCTCTTAGTGAGAATTGGGCTTGGGTCCGGGGTGTCTTCTACAACAGTCCTCTAATCTTCTAGGCCAACCAGCGTCTTTAAATACCGGCTATGAAGACGAAAAGTGGATCTTTTTGGCATTTCTTTACTCTGGTTTGTACTATTCTGAGTCCTACCGATTCGAGAAATTGTAATTGTATAATTCAGCAATAAAGTGAAAAAACTTCCAAATGGATGTAGGCACAACAGTGTCGAACCACTATAAATTCATGTGCCTCTTTCAATTGCTCATTTCTAAATTTTCATAGTTTATCTATTTGCTAGACTCTTTGGATGTGGTGCCATTTTTTGGTGTCAGCTGATATATTTATACTATCATAAACTGTAACGACCCAGAAAATCTGAACCAATTTAAAAATTTTTAAATTGGCTAAAATAATGGATTTTAAATATTTAAAATAAATATTTTAGCCAATGGCGATGAAAACTGAGTTGAGATCGACATTTGAAAACGAATATAATTAATTATAATTATATATAGAATTGAAAATGGCGCGGTAGTTCGATAATTCGATTTCAAACTTCAATTGAATATACCGGGTGCAAGACAATCCGGATCTTAGTGAAACCAAAAATAATGGAATCTAATTGATAATATCTTTCTAACGAATCCGACCAATCGAAATTTGATAGCGGGAATCAAAAGATATGTCCAGTTGAAAATTCTGAATAGTCGCTATGGAATTCAGGCCCTTAAAAATGGACATTTTGCAAATGACCTCGGATTTAGACGAAACCACTTTTGTTAGATCCGCAGTGTCAGGTTATTGCTAGGTTTCAAATTTCATAGTTTTTCGAATCAATATGTGAGCGTGGCAAAGGAAAACGCGTTTGACCAGTTTCTGTTGAATTTAATCGACTGGAAATTGGCCATTTTTCAAACGGTCTCAGAATTCGACGAAACTAGTTTTGTTAGGACCGTATCGTTGATACGAAGCTAGAAAATATTTTTCTAGTTTTTTTTCTAGTTAGTATGTGACCCCGGTAATTTGAAATGTGCGTTTAAAATTCAATATAGTGATTTAAATGTAAATTCAAAAGGAAACTGATTGTAACGATCAAATCAGCTTGCGATACATATCCCATTGTGTTCGGAATGGGGGTAAAACGCTATGGATGACAGGCGGTGGGCCTCGTTTCGAGGTCATATGTAAAAGTCAACCTTTTGCGAAATTTAATAATTAAATAATAATAATAAAAAAAAAAAAAAAATATTCCCTCCCTCCCTCTTATCTTCTGCTTGCCCCCCCCCCCCCCCGTTCGTTTTAATTCATAACAGAAAAAAAAAAGAAAAAAAAAACAAACCCTAAAACTATTGAGCCGCCGCCCTCCAGATCCTCGACGCCGACGAAACCGAAGCCGCCGCACTCGCGAAGACCTGTCTCCCCGTCCCCCTCCATCGATCGAAGCATCGACGCCTGCCTCCCCCGTTCGTCGAACCAGCGACGAGCCTCGAAGCCACCTCCAGCTCCGACGTCTGCGAAGACCTCCCCCCCCCCCCTCTCTGTAAGAATTTCTGTTTATTTTATTATTTTATTTTTATTTTTTTTAAAAAACCGAATTTAATAATGATTTTGTTTTAAAAATAAAAACTGAAAAAGTTTAAAAGTAAAAAACTAAATATTTTTAAAGGTATAAAACTGAATATTTTTAAAAGGAATTTTTAAAAGTATTAAAAACTGGAATTTTTTTAAAAGCATTTTAAAAACCTGAATTTTAAAACAGGAAAAAAAAACTGATTTATTTATAAAGTATAAAAACTGATTTTATTTTAGCTTATTAAAAACTGATTTATTTATAAAGTATAAAAACTGATTTTATTTTAGCTTATTAAAAACTGATTTATTTATAGAATAAAAACTGATTTTATAAAAGAAATTAAAACTGTTTTTATAAAAGAATTTTAAAACTGAAATTTTAAACAATATAAAAACTGATTTGGTTTTTAAAAATTAAAAACTGAATTTCTTTTAAAAAGTAAAAATCATATTTTTTATATGTGGGAAAGCAAAAATAAAAATCATATTTTTATTTAGTGAAAGTCGAAGTAAAAAATCATATTTTTATATATTGAATAGCATCGTAAAAATTCGATTTTTACATATGCAGAGAATACGGGCGAAAGCGACAAATAGGCGAAGATTTCTATTAAGAAGAATCTTGAAGTTGGATAGCTATTGGTGAGATTTTTGATTTAAAATTTATATGTATATACGTGTGAAGTAAAAGTGAATTGCTATATATAAATATATATATATATATATATATACGCCCCTCGTCCACAAACCATGGACGATATTTATTGGTTGAAATTGTGGTGAAAATTGAATGATTGTTTGGGATTGTTTGTGATTGATATTGGTTGATTGTGGTTGAAAAATACCCATTTGTGGTTGTGAAATATTTGGTTGAAACCACATAGGATTAGTTTGTGGAAATGAAATAAATATATATACATGCCGCCTGCGTGCGAACTAGATGCATGTTTCCCATTGTCAAAAACCGCGAGGTTTTAAGGTAGAGCGAGGAGCCGTACTAGGGACGGTGCCGGTGTAACTACCCTGCCGTTATGCTGCCGAAATTTTGAATAATATTTGTGTGTTTGAATTATTTTCATATGCTTAAACTATATTTATTCATTGTATAGAAAACATTCATGTGTTGAATTGATATTCATCCGTTGTTTAGAAATTCATGTGTTGAATGGTATTCATATTTTGAAATAAATTGTTCGATAATAAAAATCACATTTTTATCTATATATAAAAACTACTGAAAACATTCATGTGTTGAATTGATATTCATCCGTTGTTTAGAAATTCATGTGTTGAATGGTATTCATATTTTGAAATAAATTGTTTTACGATAAAAATCCCATTTTTATCACCAACTTGAACTATATAGAAAAATAGTGTTTTGAAATGAATTGTTTTACAATAAAAATCACATTTTTATTGTATGCATAAATCGTTAAAATGTGAAGTGTTAAAAATAACCACTTGTTCAAAATAAACATATATGAGTTGAAATATTCATTAATTAGCTAATGAAATGATTTGCACCTAATTATGTAACATTAGAATGAATGGTGTTTTTAAACCAAATAGAAATCGAATATGAAGTTGAATAGAAAAGGATAAATGATAAGAACTGTGTATATATGTATATGCATATTCATTGAACAGGTTATAGCAAAGGGGCTAGAGAAGAAGAATAAAATTTTGTGCCCGACAAATAGGTACACATTTACTGATTTGTTTGGGTGATGATTTTGAGCCTGTTGGCTAGCCGCTTGGCTTTTTCTTTTTCTTTTTGAGATTAGAAGGACCGGGACGCTATTTGCGATTTCCCGACGCTCCCGGTACAGGGGAGGTTATGGCGAAATTTTTCCAAAATTTAAGGTGTTAGAAAATTTTTTGAAGTGAAAACGATATGGAAATCATTGAATGAACTATATTTATATAAATATAAATAAAATTAAAACGAAACGAAGCCGTGCAGTTCGTATTTCGAAACCGTGATTTCAAACGACTAGTACGGGAAATCCGACCATTGGATTTTCCCGAAATCTCAACCGTCAGGTTCGCCTTGGAATAATCTTTCCAACGGCACCAACCTTGTAAAAATCCAACGGTTGGATTGTCTGGAATGTTTAATTCAAATCTGAAGAAAAACAGCGCCAGAAACTATTATATTTATTTATATATATAAATATAATTATATTTAATCGAATAACGACGCTGCAGTTCGTATTTTGAAATCGAAATTTCAAACGATTGTACCGGGAGATCCGACCGTCGGATTTTCCCGAAACTAGAACCGTTGGATTCGTTTTGAAAAGACCTTTCTAATGATGTAAATTTTGTGAAAATCCAACGGTTAGATTTTCAGATATGTGTAAATCAAATCTGAAGAAAAACAGCGCCACGACCGCCTTATGGCCCGAAGCGTCGTTTTGAATAAAATGGCTATTTTAAAATAAATAAAAATAGCGATAAATAGTTATAAAATATCGTAAGTGATATGGAATGGAAATAAACTGAATTTGCTTGATTTATGTGATGTTTGATGGTTGAATGTGTTTGGTGTGAAAACTATATTAAAGAACACAATTGGTGTTGTCGAATAATTTAATCATTGAAATAAATCGATTTGAAATTCTAAATATACGTGAATTATTTGAAAAGGCCGAGTTAATTCTCATTTCGAATAATCGACCGACGATTGAAATTCGAAGATGAAGACGATGGTCGAAGACCGGAGATCTTCACCTCGTTTGGATGGTAACCGAGGTCCTGATTGGGAGGCATCCCGAAATATGGATAATGAGTGGTGATCGTTCAGACGTACGTGTTGATCGAAGGGTTTGCGAGGTATTTAGTGCCTCCGGTTTCG
The DNA here is from genome assembly GCA_030737875.1 of Allium sativum. Lineage (NCBI taxonomy): Eukaryota > Viridiplantae > Streptophyta > Magnoliopsida > Asparagales > Amaryllidaceae > Allium > Allium sativum. The sequence continues at coordinate 793,457,443 of CM060924.1, forward strand.
TTCAGACCCAGAACGGACTTGTAAATGGACTGTGTGTCTGACATAGGATTTATTCTGTGTGGCATGCTAAGATGCAGTGATCAGGGCTTCTGTTGAAAAGCAAAGTCTTGTGGTGATGATCAAAGCACCGCCTGTGTGGCATAGCTTTGTGTATAACGTGAATTCGCGAGCCTCACACCCCGGTATGAACCTAAAACGGGAGAACGGACCTCAGGGAGGGCCTACGTTTCCTCCTAGCTAAAAGTGGCGTCAGTGGTTTTACACGCCCTGACGAGTTTGACTTATGTGGTTGTTGCTGTTGCGAGGCGCCTCGGTTAGATCGGACGATCCGGGTCCGATGGAGTCACTTGTTGGCTCGCTTACGCCCCAAAGGGCGGAGAAACGTAGTGCTCAGGCATTTTTAATCCACTCCGTGTGGACCGGCCCTGACGATCCAAGGGTCGATGCGCTCTGACCCTGAGGCTCGGGCTAGGCAGTCTCGAATTCGGTAAGGACTATCTTTTGCCTTGGTTCATGACGGAAAACCAATTTCCAAATACGACATCGTGCGGTTTTGATTGTATACCTATATATGGCGACATAGTGGTATGGGGCATTAATGCCGTCTATGATTGATAGTTATGATTTGAAATTGATTTCAAAACATATAAACACTAGCAATAATATTAAATGCCTTTGTTTTATTCGTATCAAGCATATCTTGGCCGTTATAAGGTAAAAACTCTATCCTCCGGTTTGCGTTGCATTGTGTGATGGGAACTGAGTCTTATAACGGCTTCATTTTTATAAAAAGCATAGCGATGTTTAAAAGAAAGATTTGTTTTAAAGCACTGGCAATCCAATGGAGTAAACCCGTTCCACGAAAGTGGCGTGGTCCTGTGATTAGCCAATTATATATGTGTTGAGTGGATTTCTCATACCAGTCCCATGACTGACTCGTAGTTTGTTTCACTCTCAAACTCGGGTGCCCCTTTTTCTACACGGGCAGCCTTGTATTCAGGTTTAGCTGGTTCTTTCTGGATAGCTGGAGCTGAAGATGGATTCTATCATTTATTTCTTTTTATGCTGTTCAGCTCCTATTGTACATATTTTGTTTATTTCCGCTGTAGACATTTATGTATAGCTGAACTGTATTTGTACTAAGTAAGATCCTGTATACTGTGTAACTCTGATGATTACTTTTATCCAGTATATTTTGTTGTTCATTCTGGTGTATTTATTTAATTCTGTTCTGCTATTATATGTTTCTGTGTTATATTCCAAAGATAACCTTGTTTCCGTGAGAACGGGAAATCGGGTCGTCTCAACGTGGTATCAGAGCTTTGGTTAAGCTTAGTTCTGGAATATAACATTTGAACGAACTCGTCAGAAATAGAACCAGTAGTGTTCTAGGACGGGTAACTCTATACAGATAGGATCAGTAATATCCTAGTATGAGTAAAGCAGAATGAAATTACACCTTGATAGACACATTTACATTTGAAGTATGTGTTTCTATATTTTAAAAATACCTTTTCTGTGACCTGACACTTGGTCTGCAATTTGCAGAAGTTCTAGAAAATGAGTGTCAGAAACAGAAGGGATGCAGAGCCGGATATTGAGGCCCTATTAATCAAATATCGAAATATGGGTGGAATACCGTTCTCTGGTGAAGAATCTATTATGAAGACACAAGCGTGGATTCGTTCGGCTGAGAAAATCTTCGAAGCATTGAAGCTTAGGGATGACCAGAAAAGATTACTGGCCTCCTGGGCTCTCAAAGATGAAGCTTTGTTCTGGTGGGATTCTGTTGTTAAGGATAATCCAGAAGGTGATATCACCTGGGACAGATTCAAAGTAATTTTCTTAGAAAGATTTACTCCTCCCGAAGTGACCGAACGGCTATGCGATGAATTTTCTTATCTGATACAAGGAGATATGACAATTCCCGAATATCATAAGAAATTCAATGAACTTTCTCACTTTGCTCCTCATCTAATTCAAGACCCAAAGAGGAAGAATCTTAGATTTATCCATGGCCTTCAAAGGAAATACCAGAATAAAGTATTGGGGCATGTGAAGCTTCCTTTTTCAGAAATGATTTATATGGCTTATCAATATGAAGATCTTCATAAGAAAGGAATGTTGCGCGACGAAGAAGAAGTTTGTTGTAGTGACAAAGAAGATTCGGAAACTGATATTCCTGAAGCCAGTATGATGTCTGAAGTCGGTAAGGAGCCCGAAGTAAATCGAAAAAGGGCTAGATCTGAAAAAGAACCTGGCACGACTGCCATATGCAAGAATTGCAATCAGAAGGGGCATTTGTCCAGGAAATGTAAATCTTTAAAGAAACCAATAAAGGATGGATATAGAGCCAATCGAAAGCAAAAGAAGAAAAGGTTGGGAAAAGATGGGGAGTTTCAAGAGAATAGGCATTGTAAACAGTGCCGCGAGGCCGGTCATCTTGCAAAGGATTGCCCGCTCTTAAACAAGGTCGAAGCAGTACATGTAAATGAATTAGCAGAAATTTCTGAGCCCTCAGCTAGCCAAGAAAGGGCAGATGTTTTAGAAGGAACGCTGACTGTCAAAAACATTCCAATCAAAGTACTGTTTGACACAGGCGCGTCACGAAGCTTCATTTCGAAAGATGCAGCTAAGAAACTGGAATTGAATTTGAAAAAAGCTCCAGGAACCAATGACTGTCCAGAATCCTGTTGGGGGTTCCATTGATCTCAGTTGGATTTGTGGAGTGCCGGTTTCTTTTTCTCGTTATCGGTTCCCTACCATCGCGGTCGTCATGAATTTCAAAGAGTTTGATCTTATCTTGGGGTTAGACTGGTTGACCAAATATGAAGCTGAAGTTAAATGCGCCGACAGAGTCGTAAAGGCGAAGATTAAATCAGGCGATTATATAACCATACCATGTGAAGGCCCGACTTCAAATAGAAAAGACTTCTGGTCAGCTCTTGATGTTTCTCCAGCTCAATTAGAAAATATCCCCGAGGTCGCAGAGAATATTCCTGACCTCATCAAAGACATTCCTGTCGTCAAGAACTATGCGGATGTGTTCGAGGAAGTTGTTCGCTTACCTCCGCAGAGAGAAATAGATTTCAAGATTGCTTTAGTTCCCAATGCAAGGCCGGTAGTTCACGCTATTCGAAGAATGTCCTTGAAAGAGAAGGAAGAATTAGACAATCAAACACGACAGCTAGTATGGAAAGGTCTGATCAGGCCTAGTTTCTCTGATTGGGGTGCAGCAGTGGTATTTGTCCCAAAATCTGACGGTACTCTACGTCTATGTGTGGATTATCGTGATTTAAACAAGCAGACTATAAAGAACAAATATCCATTGCCGCGGATTGATGATTTGTTGGATCGATTAAATGGAGCACAAGTATTCTCACGAATGGACCTAGCTACAGGTTTCCATCAACTTCGAATTGCCGAAGAGTGTGTTCCAATGACAGCGTTCAGAGGCCCCGACTTATTCTACGAGTGGTTAGTAATGCCGTTCGGCTTATGTAACGCTCCAGCTTACTTCGTCGATCTAATGAACAGGGTGTTCAGAGGAGTATTGAATAAATTTGTTCTGGTTTTTATTGATGATATTCTAATCTTCTCTAAATCAAAGGCCGAACATGAAAAGCATCTGGAACAGGTTCTAGAAATCCTCAGAAGGAATGTATTGAAAGCCAAGTTTTCCAAATGTATATTCTGGCAAGATGAAGTGAAATTTCTGGGCCATGTTGTATCGAAGGAAGGAATCGCTGTGGATCCAAGCAAAATCACAGCTATTCAGAATTGGAAACAGCCCAGTACTCCCACTGAAGTCCGCAGTTTTCTTGGATTGGCTAGCTATTACCGGAAGTTCGTTAAAGACTTTTCGAAGATATCTGGCCACTTAACGAAGCTTACAAAGAAGCATTCTAAGTTTAAATGGACTCAAGAGAGTGAGGAAGCTTTCGAAGAGCTAAAGTTGAGACTAACAACAGCTCCGGTGTTAACCATCATTGATGGCAACCAAGATTTGAAAGTCTGGACTGATGCTTCTAGAGAAGGCCTTGGCGCAGTGTTAATGCAAAGGGGTCAAGTGATTGCTTATGCTAGCCGTCAACTGAAACCGCACGAGAAAAACTATGTAACTCATGATCTTGAGTTATTGGCTATCATATTCTCTTTAAAAATCTGGAGACACTATCTTCTAGGAGAGAGATTTGAACTGTTTACAGATCATCAGTCATTAAAGTATCGGTTCACTCAGAAGGACTTAAATTTGAGGCAGCAACGTTGGCTAGAGTTTCTTGCAGCATATGACTTCGAAATTATATATACTCCAGGGAAAGCCAATGTCGTGGCCGATGCGCTGAGTCGAAAGAATGTAATGATCGCCAGCTTTATTATCACAACTTCCTTGATTGACAAAATATCTATTCTTCAGAAGGAGGATAACTTTATTAAAGATATGATCAAAAGGATTCAGAAAGGCGAACCCTCGTGTTTTCAAATAGATAACGACGAGACCTTGAGGTTAAAAGGAAGGATTTGTGTTCCTGACGTCCCTGAGCTAAAAAGGGAAGTGTTAGACGAGTGTCACAAGTCCAAGCTGAGTATCCATCCTGGTGTGGCCAAAATGTATAACGATCTCAAAAGAACTTTCTGGTGGAAGGCTATGAAAAGAGACGTTTCGATATATGTTAGTCGATGCCCTACTTGCCAGCTAGTTAAAAGCGACCAACAGAAATTGGCTGGATTATTACAACCACTGGAAGTTCCTGGTTGGAAGTGGGAGCATATTTCTATGGATTTCATTGATGGTTTGCCCAGAACCAGAAAAGGGAATGACAGTATTTGGGTGATCGTAGATCGCTTCACGAAGACCGCCCATTTTATACCTGTCAAATCAAACAGAACTGCTCAGAGTCTGGCGCAGATATACTTCAGGGAAATAGTTAGACTACATGGAGTGCCGCTCAGTATAGTAAGTGATAGAGATACGATATTCACTAGTAAATTCTGGGAGGCATTTCAAGTCGAACTGGGAACGAAGTTAAACATGAGCACCGCTTATCATCCTCAGACAGACGGTCAGACTGAGAGGGTGAATCGCATTTTAGAAGATCTATTGCGGGCTTGTATTATAGATTTCGGTGGATCATGGGAAGACCATCTGCATCTGGCTGAATTCTCTTATAACAACAGCTACCAGGCGAGTCTGACAATGTCGCCATTCGAAGCATTGTATGGTAGACCGTGCCGATCTCCTGCTTGTTGGGTCGAGCCTGGAAATAGACTTGTGTTGGGTCCCGATATGATTCGAGAAGCTGCCGACAAAGTCGATTTTATTAGGAAGAGATTACTCGCCGCTCAAAGCCGACAAAAGAGCTACGCCGATAAAAGAAGAAGAGATATATCCTTTGAAGTTGGCGACTATGTATATTTGAAAGTATCGCCGATGAGAGGAGTTATCCGGTTCGGTAAAACTGGAAAGTTAGCACCCAAATTCATTGGTCCGTTTCCTATTCTGGAACGGATTGGAACTCTTGCTTATAGGGTCAAACTGCCTGATTGGTTGCCTGGAGTTCATGATGTATTTCATATATCTCAACTTCGAAAGCACGTTCATGATCCAGACTTGATCGTGGAAGAAGCAGCTCAGCAGGACATTGAAATTACTCCAGAATTAGCTGTGAGGCGAGAGCCGCTAAAGATTATCGGCAAAGAAACCAAAGAGCTGAGGAACAAGAAGGTTCACTTAGTCAAGGTGCAATGGAGTGGAGATCCGCGAGATTGTACTTGGGAAACAGAGGAGAGCATTCAGAAAGCTTATCCTAGGTGCCGAGTAGATATCTCTGATTGACTCTGGTGCAAGGTACATTTACCCTACTTTGCATTACCGTTTAATTCTCTATTCTGTTGTTATTTTCTTCCCATGGATGTGCATTGTTTATTCTATACTCTGAATATTAAAAACAAATTGATTGTTGTGTTGTGTGATTATAGATTTATCAAACCACTTTCGACTTTATTCCTTTTCGGGGACGAAAAGTTTTAAGTGGGGGAGATTGTAACGACCCAGAAAATCTGAACCAATTTAAAAATTTTAAATTGGCTAAAATAATGGATTTTAAATATTTAAAATAAATATTTTAGCCAATGGCGATGAAAACTGAGTTGAGATCGACATTTGAAAACGAATATAATTAATTATAATTATATATAGAATTGAAAATGGCGCGGTAGTTCGATAATTCGATTTCAAACTTCAATTGAATATACCGGGTGCAAGACAATCCGGATCTTAGTGAAACCAAAAATAATGGAATCTAATTGATAATATCTTTCTAACGAATCCGACCAATCGAAATTTGATAGCGGGAATCAAAAGATATGTCCAGTTGAAAATTCTGAATAGTCGCTATGGAATTCAGGCCCTTAAAAATGGACATTTTGCAAATGACCTCGGATTTAGACGAAACCACTTTTGTTAGATCCGCAGTGTCAGGTTATTGCTAGGTTTCAAATTTCATAGTTTTTCGAATCAATATGTGAGCGTGGCAAAGGAAAACGCGTTTGACCAGTTTCTGTTGAATTTAATCGACTGGAAATTGGCCATTTTTCAAACGGTCTCAGAATTCGACGAAACTAGTTTTGTTAGGACCGTATCGTTGATACGAAGCTAGAAAATATTTTTCTAGTTTTTTTTCTAGTTAGTATGTGACCCCGGTAATTTGAAATGTGCGTTTAAAATTCAATATAGTGATTTAAATGTAAATTCAAAAGGAAACTGATTGTAACGATCAAATCAGCTTGCGATACATATCCCATTGTGTTCGGAATGGGGGTAAAACGCTATGGATGACAGGCGGTGGGCCTCGTTTCGAGGTCATATGTAAAAGTCAACCTTTTGCGAAATTTAATAATTAAATAATAATAATAAAAAAAAATATAATATTCCCTCCCTCCCTCTTATCTTCTGCTTGGCCCCCCCCCCCCCATTCGTTTTAATTCATAACAGAAAAAAAAAAAGAAAAAAAAAAACAAACCCTAAAACTATTGAGCCGCCGCCCTCCAGATCCTCGACGCCGACGAAACCGAAGCCGCCGCACTCGCGAAGACCTGTCTCCCCGTCCCCCTCCATCGATCGAAGCATCGACGCCTGCCTCCCCCGTTCGTCGAACCAGCGACGAGCCTCGAAGCCACCTCCAGCTCCGACGTCTGCGAAGACCTCCCCCCCCCCTCTCTGTAAGAATTTCTGTTTATTTTATTATTTTATTTTTATTTTTTTTAAAAAACCGAATTTAATAATGATTTTGTTTTAAAAATAAAAACTGAAAAAGTTTAAAAGTAAAAAACTAAATATTTTTAAAGGTATAAAACTGAATATTTTTAAAAGGAATTTTTAAAAGTATTAAAAACTGGAATTTTTTTAAAAGCATTTTAAAAACCTGAATTTTAAAACAGGAAAAAAAAAACTGATTTATTTATAAAGTATAAAAACTGATTTTATTTTAGCTTATTAAAAACTGATTTATTTATAAAGTATAAAAACTGATTTTATTTTAGCTTATTAAAAACTGATTTATTTATAGAATAAAAACTGATTTTATAAAAGAAATTAAAACTGTTTTTATAAAAGAATTTTAAAACTGAAATTTTAAACAATATAAAAACTGATTTGGTTTTTAAAAATTAAAAACTGAATTTCTTTTAAAAAGTAAAAATCATATTTTTTATATGTGGGAAAGCAAAAATAAAAATCATATTTTTATTTAGTGAAAGTCGAAGTAAAAATCATATTTTTATATATTGAATAGCATCGTAAAAATTCGATTTTTACATATGCAGAGAATACGGGCGAAAGCGACAAATAGGCGAAGATTTCTATTAAGAAGAATCTTGAAGTTGGATAGCTATTGGTGAGATTTCTGATTTAAAATTTATATGTATATACGTGTGAAGTAAAAGTGAATTGCTATATATAAATATATATATATATATATACGCCCCTCGTCCACAAACCATGGACGATATTTATTGGTTGAAATTGTGGTGAAAATTGAATGATTGTTTGGGATTGTTTGTGATTGATATTGGTTGATTGTGGTTGAAAAATACCCATTTGTGGTTGTGAAATATTTGGTTGAAACCACATAGGATTAGTTTGTGGAAATGAAATAAATATATATACATGCCGCCTGCGTGCGAACTAGATGCATGTTTCCCATTGTCAAAAACCGCGAGGTTTTAAGGTAGAGCGAGGAGCCGTACTAGGGACGGTGCCGGTGTAACTACCCTGCCGTTATGCTGCCGAAATTTTGAATAATATTTGTGTGTTTGAATTATTTTCATATGCTTAAACTATATTTATTCATTGTATAGAAAACATTCATGTGTTGAATTGATATTCATCCGTTGTTTAGAAATTCATGTGTTGAATGGTATTCATATTTTGAAATAAATTGTTCGATAATAAAAATCACATTTTTATCTATATATAAAAACTACTGAAAACATTCATGTGTTGAATTGATATTCATCCGTTGTTTAGAAATTCATGTGTTGAATGGTATTCATATTTTGAAATAAATTGTTTTACGATAAAAATCCCATTTTTATCACCAACTTGAACTATATAGAAAAATAGTGTTTTGAAATGAATTGTTTTACAATAAAAATCACATTTTTATTGTATGCATAAATCGTTAAAATGTGAAGTGTTAAAAATAACCACTTGTTCAAAATAAACATATATGAGTTGAAATATTCATTAATTAGCTAATGAAATGATTTGCACCTAATTATGTAACATTAGAATGAATGGTGTTTTTAAACCAAATAGAAATCGAATATGAAGTTGAATAGAAAAGGATAAATGATAAGAACTGTGTATATATGTATATGCATATTCATTGAACAGGTTATAGCAAAGGGGCTAGAGAAGAGGAATAAAATTTTGTGCCCGACAAATAGGTACACATTTACTGATTTGTTTGGGTGATGATTTTGAGCCTGTTGGCTAGCCGCTTGGCTTTTTCTTTTTCTTTTTGAGATTAGAAGGACCGGGACGCTATTTGCGATTTCCCGACGCTCCCGGTACAGGGGAGGTTATGGCGAAATTTTTCCAAAATTTAAGGTGTTAGAAAAATTTTTGAAGTGAAAACGATATGGAAATCATTGAATGAACTATATTTATATAAATATATAAATATAAATAAAATTAAAACGAAACGAAGCCGTGCAGTTCGTATTTCGAAACCGTGATTTCAAACGACTAGTACGGGAAATCCGACCATTGGATTTTCCCGAAATCTCAACCGTCGGGTTCGCCTTGGAATAATCTTTCCAACGGCACCAACCTTGTAAAAATCCAACGGTTGGATTGTCTGGAATGTTTAATTCAAATCTGAAGAAAAACAGCGCCAGAAACTATTATATTTATTTATATATATAAATATAATTATATTTAATCGAATAACGACGCTGCAGTTCGTATTTTGAAATCGAAATTTCAAACGATTGTACCGGGAGATCCGACCGTCGGATTTTCCCGAAACTGGAACCGTTGGATTCGTTTTGAAAAGACCTTTCTAATGATGTAAATTTTGTGAAAATCCAACGGTTAGATTTTCAGATATGTGTAAATCAAATCTGAAGAAAAACAGCGCCACGACCGCCTTATGGCCCGAAGCGTCGTTTTGAATAAAATGGCTATTTTAAAATAAATAAAAATAGCGATAAATAGTTATAAAATATCGTAAGTGATATGGAATGGAAATAAACTGAATTTGCTTGATTTATGTGATGTTTGATGGTTGAATGTGTTTGGTGTGAAAACTATATTAAAGAACACAATTGGTGTTGTCGAATAATTTAATCATTGAAATAAATCGATTTGAAATTCTAAATATACGTGAATTATTTGAAAAGGCCGAGTTAATTCTCATTTCGAATAATCGACCGACGATTGAAATTCGAAGATGAAGACGATGGTCGAAGACCGGAGATCTTCACCTCGTTTGGATGGTAACCGAGGTCCTGATTGGGAGGCATCCCGAAATATGGATAATGAGTGGTGATCGTTCAGACGTACGTGTTGATCGAAGGGTTTGCGAGGTATTTAGTGCCTCCGGTTTCGTTCAGACCCAGAACGGACTTGTAAATGGACTGTGTGTCTGACATAGGATTTATTCTGTGTGGCATGCTAAGATGCAGTGATCAGGGCTTCTGTTGAAAAGCAAAGTCTTGTGGTGATGATCAAAGCACCGCCTGTGTGGCATAGCTTTGTGTATAACGTGAATTCGCGAGCCTCACACCCCGGTATGAACCTAAAACGGGAGAACGGACCTCAGGGAGGGCCTACGTTTCCTCCTAGCTAAAAGTGGCGTCAGTGGTTTTACACGCCCTGACGAGTTTGACTTATGTGGTTGTTGCTGTTGCGAGGCGCCTCGGTTAGATCGGACGATCCGGGTCCGATGGAGTCACTTGTTGGCTCGCTTACGCCCCAAAGGGCGGAGAAACGTAGTGCTCAGGCATTTTTAATCCACTCCGTGTGGACCGGCCCTGACGATCCAAGGGTCGATGCGCTCTGACCCTGAGGCTCGGGCTAGGCAGTCTCGAATTCGGTAAGGACTATCTTTTGCCTTGGTTCATGACGGAAAACCAATTTCCAAATACGACATCGTGCGGTTTTGATTGTATACCTATATATGGCGACATAGTGGTATGGGGCATTAATGCCGTCTATGATTGATAGTTATGATTTGAAATTGATTTCAAAACATATAAACACTAGCAATAATATTAAATGCCTTTGTTTTATTCGTATCAAGCATATCTTGGCCGTTATAAGGTAAAAACTCTATCCTCCGGTTTGCGTTGCATTGTGTGATGGGAACTGAGTCTTATAACGGCTTCATTTTTATAAAAAGCATAGCGATGTTTAAAAGAAAGATTTGTTTTAAAGCACTGGCAATCCAATGGAGTAAACCCGTTCCACGAAAGTGGCGTGGTCCTGTGATTAGCCAATTATATATGTGTTGAGTGGATTTCTCATACCAGTCCCATGACTGACTCGTAGTTTGTTTCACTCTCAAACTCGGGTGCCCCTTTTTCTACACGGGCAGCCTTGTATTTAGGTTTAGCTGGTTCTTTCTGGATAGCTGGAGCTGAAGATGGATTCTATCATTTATTTCTTTTTATGCTGTTCAGCTCCTATTGTACATATTTTGTTTATTTCCGCTGTAGACATTTATGTATAGCTGAACTGTATTTGTACTAAGTAAGATCCTGTATACTGTGTAACTCTGATGATTACTTTTATCCAGTATATTTTGTTGTTCATTCTGGTGTATTTATTTAATTCTGTTCTGCTATTATATGTTTCTGTGTTATATTCCAAAGATAACCTTGTTTCCGTGAGAACGGGAAATCAGGTCGTCTCATAAACATATCATGTAATATTTATTTCTCAATCATAGTCAAAGTTTGTAATTACTATTCCATAAAAATTAGCTAATTTATAACATTTATAAACTAATGAAATCAACTGGTAGAATTCATTGTTTCTGTTGTGTGACTTGTTGGGTGTAAAAATCAATGAGCAATATCAAAAATTAGAATAAACTTGACTTATCAAATAGCATGACATTTTGGTTTATAGCCCTATTGGTTTCAGCAAAATCAAATTTCACTTTGTTAAGCACTAGATTGTTGTGACTTTATTCCTGTGCAGCTAAAACGCTTAACGGATTCAATGCGGCAGAGGTCTAAAAAATTCGTAGCGGGGATAAAGTGAGGTTATAGCAGGACATAGTTGATTCCTGTAAAATAGCGCACATAACCCATTCTTAATGGTTTTTATGAATATATAAACAATAATTAAATGAATAACTAACACTCAATTTAACTATATTTAGTACATTCCTAATTTCAAATAAAGACATGTGAAAATATCTGTAAATAAACCTAAATGATTATTTAACTGGGTTAAATATAATAAAATATTGGAGTATTTTTGCTTATAAAAAAATAAATTAAAAATTCAATCAAAAAAACTGATTTCGTTACGATTCTAATGTATAAATGTCATTTTTTGTTTATTTTTTCCATTAAAGATATAGCAGGAATAACGTAATATAGCAGAAATAATAAGATGTATCGTGAATAGTGGAATATTGCAGGACTTAAAGAGGAAAGACTATATTACGGATGGCAATGGGGAGGGTCTATGGTCCAAAACTAGTTGATCCGCCCCTCTTTTGACCTGTTTAGACCCACTCCATTGGGTCACCAGGGCAGGTAGGTCCGTGACCCGCTTTCGAGAGTTTCGGGTCTTGGGCTGGGTTAGAGCACAGCTGACCCACCCTAACCCGACTAGCATTATTAAAATTAGGGGTGGATTCGGTTCGGTACCAGAACTTTGTATTCAAAACCATTACCGCACCGACTTATATGGTAATTGGAAAAATCATACCATTACCAACCAAAGAAATCAGTTACCAACAGTTCGGTTTATGGTCAGTAGAGGTCGGTAATAAGTTTTTGTCGTTTGCTAGTATAAGATCTTTTTGTTTACAATATTTCGCGATACAATATTAAATATTAAAATTGATTTTTTTGTTATTATATTATTATTTATCTATCTTATTTTACGTAGCCAAACATGCAAGAAAACATTATGGATGAACTAAAATATCATATAAATTATATTGTTTCTAAGATATATGACAAAAATTGCATTGAATCTTGTATCGTAGTAGTATTTTCTAAGTGTTATTAAATCATTACGTATTAGAAGTTCAATGTTATATAAGAAACATATATGAAGAAATATAAGAATATACATATGTATTGTTTTAGATATGTGGTAGGTATGGTAATTACCATTTTTAATGTTCAATCACCATTATCATACCGCATATTTTCATGTGGTTTGGCATACCGTACCAATCAAATTGGTTACCAATTGTTCAGTACCACTTTCGTCGGTAGCGGTTGGTATTGGTTGGTAAGTGGTAATATGGTAAAAGTGTCCAGCCCTAATTAAAATATCATGAAATCACTTTGTTATTATAATGGTTACTTATTAATCTTTTTAGGTATAAGTGGTTATGGCATGCCTATTATATACTTTTAATCGGTAAGCTATAAAATTTTCATAGTATTGAGTTCCATTGATGATAATTATACAATAACAAATGCATATCTTTTGAACTGTCATTGCACAACTTATTTTATTATATTCTTTTATCATTGCAATCACATTGTTATTTGTATTTGATTTATCATTTATTGACAAAATATAAATTTATGTGTATTATTACATAATTTCATCAGGTCTTTGCATGGATCGGGCCTATTCTGATCCATATGGGTTTCGAGTTTAAGGCAAAATTTCAGACCCACGCCGGGTCCAAGGACGAGTCTGGGCAGAGTTCAAAAATCCTAGGATGGGTTAGAGGCATAAAAAACTTTCTCCAACCCACCATATTGTCATCCCTAACTATACTAGAGACTATGTAACAACCTGGATTTTTATATCGGAATATTTAATTAATGTGAATATTTAAAATTGTTAATTTTAAGATTTAATGACTTGAAATAAATTTAATTGAGAATGTTAGTTTAAAATTATAAATTTGTTTAGCTTAAAGCTATGTAAATTTCTTTTGGATATGAACGAAAATAATATTTTTATTATTGAATTTGAGTGTTTGAAAATCAATTTCTATTTTATTGATTTAATTTAACACATGAAATTAGCCATTTTCAAATGACCTCGAATTTCATCGAAACTAGTTTTATCGGATTCGAGATAGTAAATTATTGTAAGATTTCAATTCTCGTAACAATCGGAGTTGTTTGTGAGCGCACGTGATATAAATGTGTATCGATAATCGATTTGAAGTTTGTGTTAATTTATAATATGATTTCGAAAATAACTGTTAAATATGATAAAAATATTTTTTGAAACTAGTTACATTGAGTTCGAAATATGAGTAATTAGTAGGTGACTACTATGAACATGCCTTATTTTGAGCTCAGAAAATTTTAATATAAATAAAATGTGAACAGTGATTTGTAGAAGCCTATATAAGGACCAATAACTTAATTCCTTTCCAGTAACCTAAAAACAATTGACAGCCACCAGATCCTATTTTAAAATCCTAAGGCCTAAGTAAAATCCTCTAATCCAGGATTCATTTGAGAAAATGTTAAAGACAGAAGTTGTGAGGAAGGGCATGACTATTCGATCTGCAGTGGTAACGTGTCGTTTTATAGAGTCAAGTGGTTGGGATCTCCTCTCAAAGTAGCATCGGTTTTGTGCTTTGTGGAGGCGTTGTGCGGGCATGAACGAATGCAAATTCGATGGCGGTAGGCACACGAGGGTCGAAAATTGCTCTAGTAGTGGTGCAGTGGTCTAAAACCACCCATGGTGGTTGGCTTTCAATGGTAAAAGGTTCACTGAGTTATGGGTTTTGGAGTGAATTGAGGTGGAGTTGAGGGCTAGTGCGATTGTGGTAGAGGTTGGTTGTGAATGTCAGATGGGCGGTGTGGTGGTGGGTCGGTTATAAAACCATGTTTAGTAATTAAGTGAGTTTATAAGTGATTTAGTTATTTTGAACAAGTTTAATAATAATTTTGCTGAACTTATAAAATGACGTAGAAATGGTAATAGACTTCAGAATTGGAATATATAAAAAGTAAGATATTTAAAAAAGGAATTTATAACTGTTTTAATTTAATTTCGATTTTTTTTATAAAGGACTTGTTTTAAAATCAAACAAGACTTGGTAATATTTGAGGTTCATAAAGAAAGGGAAATCAAGTCCCGTAATAAGATTTTAAGTGAATTTTATAAAGGATTATTAGAAAAGGATTTTTATTATGGGACTGCTTAATAAATGAAATAAATAAAACTGTTTTTATTGGAGGGAGATTTCAAATGCAAGAGGGGAGTTTTTAAAATCATGTGTAAATTGAATGGTAAGTGGAATGAATTGCGATATATTGGATAATTGAATTTGTATTACAAGCATTATCTATCTTGAAGATAAGAATGTTGCCGAGTCAAGGTCTGAGAGGTAAATAAAATACCCAACTTAAATGACTTCTTTTGTTATTTGAGGGATGATACTAGTTTGAAATGAAAGTGGTGTTGGAAATTAAATTATTATTTCCATAAGTGATATTGCAACTTTAATTTGCAATGTTTATAAGTTAAATAAAATAGTAATGACATTGGAAATTAAATTAAACAATGTATCGCATGACATTGTTTGGCCCAAATATGAATTGTAACTATACCTATACCATTTGGTTAAGTATATAACATTATTGTCTAAGTAATGAAAATAGTAAGCTTTTATGAATATGCATATTTCATAGCGATAAGTTTATAGCTATGGTTTCCAAAGTAATGAAAATAAGAGATTTGTGAACATGCTTATCCCATTGAAATAAGTATAAGGAATTGATTTCTAAGAATCGTTGAAATGATTTAATAAAAAGGGCTTATGCTGCTGATGCACATGACTATACGATCGTGAACTGATAGTTAAAGAACTTACTATCAATAAATTTCCTTTTTACTTATAACGTATTGGTTCGAGGAATTGGTATTGGAACTGGATCCAAAACCACTTTGAACTGGCTTTGCGCTCGAAACAAAGATTTTGCAGGTATGCTTATGCTTGTGAGTATGATTGGAAGGAGTAGACCTTCAAAGCGGAAAGGACTACTTGTTGATGTCTTCAGTCAGCTGCTAGGATAATATTTATAGTGGTAGTCTTTACGTTTTGGGGTCTACACGATGCGGGGACTTCATTTTACTAATCCTAGGGACTACTCCAAATAGGATGTGGTAAAAGAGTACCATTGGTTTGTCTTGTTCCCGGGTACAACTTGTATGGATGGATGTTTGACATTTCATTTCTTAGACTATGCACACTGATTTTTACAAACGTACATACGTTGGTGGCGGAGAATGTAACTTCTCTTAGCATAACACCTATTTCTAATATGTATGAGCTTGGAGGTTATATTTTTGTGGACATCAATTAGTGATCGATGGAATGGCTTTGTAGCATCCTAAGATGAGTATTTCTCAAGTGTTAAAGATAAAAACATAGTCTCTTGCCTCATCAACCTTGTAATTTCTAAAACATGGGATTTTCTTAAGAGCTATGTGGGTCGCACCTATTAGGAGTTGTCATTCCTCAATCTAGAATGAATATGTAATTTTTGGTATGCGCGTGAGAAGTGCCCAAGACCAGGTTGGTGCGTATTGGTTTTGAACCTAGTACCCATGGAATGAAGTAATCCGATGCTTCATGTTAAAGGGGCAATCGGCTCTAACTCGCACGAAGTCCTTGTGTGGCTCTCTAGTACATTTGACTAGAGGTGTAGTGATCGGAAGAAAGTCCCTTACCTTTCCATTGTATGGAATCCAAACTCCAATACGTGCCACATTTTTTTATGTAGAGCCCATTAGGGCACAAAATTTAATTATAGGTAACGAATACACGTATGTTTATTATTTTAATTTAAGGTAATTTAATACACATTATAATAATATCACTTGATTTGATATAAAAGTGTTTTGGTTATCGTAAAGGAAAACATGTGCCATATTTATGTGTGGTCATGTCTTACGAAAGTTCCATTCATTTTAAAGGATTTCTAAAATTAAGCATATTGTTTGTGAATTGTGTTTTTCTCGCTTTAAGTGCTCCAGACTCACCCGGGTGTTTTTTTTTCCTTCAAAATGTGCTCGGGACAGACCGCATACATTTTCTAGGTTTGCTTGGATTTGTTTGGAGCTATAGGAGAGGAGATGGAATCGAGACGTATTCTCGTAATTCTTGTATTAATTTATTTTTGCTATGTGTGTTGTATTTGTCAATCACTGTACAGACAGATTTTTGTGACTGTATAGGCGATTTAGTTGCGTACTCTGATTATATATTCATGTATACATAAATAATTTCTCTTATGTAAAAAGTATTGGTGTATTATATTTTATTCATTTAGTGAGACTCCGATCTTTTCTGATTCTGTTGTATTGTGTTCTTCTTCTTCAATTCTAACCTTTCTTTCTTCTTTCACCCTCTAACTTCTTTCTTCTAACTTTCAAAGTTTTCTATACTTAAGTTTGGACACATGAATATAGAGGATGCATTATTGTCGAAATTCAAGTGTCGAATTGTTCGGTCTGTTACACTTGGTATCAGAGCTGAAGGTTAAGCGGGAACCTTGGCTCTGTGGCGTAAACTCAATAAGAGATAAGGTAATGGAATGCCATATTATGAGTTTTAGAGTATAAATATGAGAGCGTACTTGTTAGTGTTATAAAATATTTTATATTATGTTTGTTTATCTGTTGAGTAGTATAAAATTTCCATATTGACGTGTTTAGCCTACGTTGTCGATAGGAAATTCTAAACACTTGAACAAGAAAAATCGACATATCATTGTTTAAAAGAATGTAAATGAAATAATTTTACCAAGGTTTATATATTTTTATATATAGAAAAATTCTCAAACTAAATATAGTTTCATGAATGATTAGTTTGGTTTGATAGGAAAAAATGACGATTATTTATTATCATTTATTGTTTGATTGGTCGTCTCACTTTCGAGCATTGACTATGATTGATTGATTTGTAGTTGTACCCAATCAGTTTACGGGTATTAGCTACTTTGTTTTGATAAAAGCAATCTTATCACGCTTTTGCACGGGTTGAATGGACTTATAGTTATAAAAATATTGGAAATGAACATGGTGTGTGAATTAAGTTTCACGGTTTGACTATACGAAATTTGATGATGTTGAGTAAGGATTTAACCTAAGTAAGTTGTTTAATATGAAATTAAACAAGGGAAAACATAGGTAAAGTAATTTTATATATAACAAGAATTATATAAATGTAGTTTATAAATGGGATTTATAAATGGATAATGGATTTGAGTTGAGAATTGAGGGATCTGAATTTCCCGTAAACTTGGAAAATGGTTTTTCAAGATTTAAAAGGAGTGTTATGATTATTTTAAAGGTGTTTAAGAAAATAAATGGATTTTAAAGATTATTAAAAGCATAGATCTTACTTCGGTCGCTGAAAAATAATTTCGATGATGATCGCGACATCTTCAATGTTCAATTTCTGGTTTCTAAGTAAGATTTGCTATCGTGGAAATTGTTTGGATAAAACTGAAAGTTAATTTAAATCCAAGATATTGAAATTTGGGTGTTTAGTTCTAAAATTTTTACCTTAATTATCACCTGTATGCATGTATATTCTAAGTAGAGTTGGTTGATTGTGCATTTCATTTGATATGACGTTTCATTGGTTTGGTGTTTTAAGTGTAATGGAATATTCGATGATTTTGGATAATCGATATTTACAAGTTAAGTTGTAAGAATAAGCTAAGTGTTATTTGTTGAAACATACTTAAATTTGTTAGAACACTTGGCTTAAGAAACGAAGATGTTCTTGTTATAAATTTAAGAAATTAAAGATTAGGATGAAGATAGCTTAGTTTGTATGGGTACTTAAGTGAATATGGCTTTAATTTATTATTTTGACGAAGTTTGAACGTATTAGTTTAATTTAATTAAAACGAGCTCGTCGTGTAGTGGCAATTTGTAGTTTTCCATTTGAACTTCAACTGAATGTTGAGGATCCAATATAAGTCATAATCCGTTGAAATAAGAATCTTCCAGATTCGTTGGATTATGGTTTTCTGATGAAAGAGAAAACTTGGGATTTCACCTTGTAAATTTTGAGTTATGTCAAATTTAAATTTTGAGAAAAATCACGGTTTGGTAGTTTATAAACTAAAACGATTTATTTATTAAATTGCGAGGATTTCAAGAAAATAAAATAGAAATTTCCATTAATACAATATATCTGCTTGGTATATCGACTTGTGGTGAATTTCAATTAAAAAATTTGAATTGCTTAGCTTGTGATTAATTAAGTAATGATATGAGACTGTTAAGCCTATGCTAACGCTTAATGGGTTGTTATCATCCTTGTGCGGCGATGATGTTTATATTTTCAATAAACCTCAAGTTAAGGCTATTTGTTCTTGTAGCACTATATGATAATGATGTGTGTCAATTGATTGTGGTTATATGCTGTGTTATACTATATTTGTGTTGTTTGTTGATCTGCATCATTATTGTCAGTTGCATCATGTTTAGTTGTTGCACATAATGGATGTGTGGTTTATGCATATGTTAGTTATTATTGTGTTACTTGTTTATTTCTTAACTCTCTTTTGGGTTATGTTAGTATACACAGGTTTATGAAAGCAAAAGTTTGCTAGCTTGCTTATAGCTTTTGTTTTCATGGTAAAGATTTATTTTCTTGACAAAACGGTATGTATTTCGGATTACATACCGTGCGAGGGTCTTATATATTATTTCCTCATAGTTTAGAATGCCTCCATTGAGATGAGATGTATAGTATCATATATTTTGATTGTGAAATTTTCGGATAGAGTCGTAAAAAGGAGGTACTACCAAATTTTTTTGAAAATTTCAAGTGTTTGAAAAAATTAACAAATTTTAATAAGGATGTTATTGAAGTAAAATTAATTGGTTTGTAACAATCTTCTAAATTTGTGATTTTGGGTACAGTAACAACCCGCCTGGAGTGGGCCAAAATTTCGACCTAGAAAAGGCCTATCAAAACTTAGAGCCACTCTAAATATGTCATTGATTCCTATAAGGAATTCCATTTGCACAGAATAACAGAGTAATATAGCGAGATGAAATCTCACAAAACGGAATGAGAAAATATAATAATCAAAGTAAAAATATATCATTTATTTAAAACCCACATGTTCAAATACAAAATACCAAATCCATATGTTTACAATGGTACATCATTATTATTCACCATCAAGTTCTTCCAACAATAAAATAGCAATAACAACCAATAACATAATAATAGTCATGTTGCCTTCTTCAGGCTCCATCATCATCTCGTCCATCATACCTATGCCTCACATACTGACCTGTTTAATATGTTAAGGAGGGGTCAAAACATAAAGTTCTGGTGAATGAAAATAACATGTGTTTAAAGATTATACTCAAAATTTGGCAGGTTATATACTTTAAAGTATGTCTTCGTAACACACAGGTATGCACACACAAAGATTTATTCTAATTAATGAGGTGGACATCTGAACCGGTCACTTAAGACCTTCATCAATGTATTTAGGGTGGATCGACAATCAGTTAAGACCCAACGTAGTGGACATTCACGGTCACTTAAGGCCCATTCTAGTATATTTATTAAGGATGGATTCCTATGATCTCTTATGACCCTAAGGCGGACTTTATCCACTTAAGACCCTGTCGTATCACGTCAATGTTATAAATACATATATTCTCACAAGTAATATGAGAAGTATTATCTCATCACTTAGTATCGGTTTAGGGTAGGTCCGCATACTGCCATTTAAGACCCCTCCGACGAACGCCTCATGTTACTACTTAATTGTATTACGGTAGTAGACCTGTGCCATTTAAGACTTCCCTTAGACATCGGTTAATAAATTGCATGCCCTAGGTTGGCCCTTACATAAATCCTAGAGGAAGTGGACATTCTAGTAAACTACACTACTCCGCTATCTCCATGACTATACCACTTTAGAGAAGGACGACCCATAGACCACTTTGAATCTAATAAGGGAGGGTCCCATGAATTTGTCCCAAGCGAATAAACCTTCGGAACGACCTAATCCTGACCACTTAAAACCCAAACTAGATAAGAAGAAAGTCAGCCACTTAAGACCTTCTCAAGGCGGGTAGTAAGCCTACCTATTCACACACATATAATAGGGGTATATATATACACTAGACTTCTCACATTAAACCGACTACTCGTAGATGTTGGATTTGCTGGTTGGTTCCTAGCAGACTTCTACTATGAGTGGGCTTAACCTCGTGTCATAGTGTGCTAAACTTAATGGCCCATGACATCCAGATCTCTCACATTAGCCGGACTCACTTGTGATTGCTGGATTTGCACGTTGGTTCCAGACAGACTTCTACCACAAATGACGACTAACCTCATGTCTGTGTGTCATTGTTTAATATATATATAAGCCATTTATACACACACATAAGCAACGATTCCTATGGGGACATTTAAAATCCAAATCTTATCCTAATGTACTTATTAAGAATTTATTACATTTATTTATGCTAATTACGGTATATAAATATATAAATTAATAAACACTATAAATGTTAACTACCATTTGAATTATGAAATGTCCTAACGGTGAATTTTGTCAATCCTATTAACATTTAAGGTATACAAGCCCAATTCCAATAATAAACTACACAATTCATGGCATAATTAATAATAAGCAACAAATGGGAAAATATCAACACTAATCATTTAAACTTGTATCCTAGGCTTGTTAGAATTATTTAGGTAATGAAAGAGAAACAAGGCATTATATACATATATAAATATTCAAAATATATATACCTACGTAAACTTATGTTTGAGTCAAATTTTCCCTTCTCTACATTGCACATAAAAACGTTAATATTTAATTATTACATATTTGAATATGTTCAAAGGCTTCATTAAGAATGAAGATCTAAACCTATCCAAATTTTGCAATCAAATCTTAACCCTTTTATACTACAAACATTTTATAATTAATTTTACATTGAAATGGACAAATTCAACCAAACAAAAGAATAACTACCAAATCATTCCTCAAACATAACTAAATAATTTACAAACCCAAAATATTGATTGACAAGCTTCACGCTAAATAAAGATTCGAGATTTGGAGGGTTTTATTGTGATATTATCGTGAAAAAACCAAATCCCCTAGGCATACATATTCATTTAAAATCTACAAAATATAGGGAATAGTCTAAACCAAACTTATTTCCACACACAGCTGTAGCAGTGATGAAAATATCAATAAATTGAACACTGTATGTGCGAATTCACATTGTTCTCCAATTCTGATTGTAGATCTATATGAAGGGACCCTGTAAAATTGAGTCTCCTATATAGATTCAAAATTCCAGAATGTTAATATAATAAGACTTAGGGTTAGAAAAGAAAATAGAATTGAATTGAGATAGAAGAAGAAATCTATTTTATGGAATTTCAACAACAGAATGGAGGCACAAGGAAATGGGATGACTCGGCGAGGTGAATGGGGTGGTATTTATAGGAGTGTAAATGAATAACAACCATTTGATTAATATAATTTAATCTCGACTGTTAATTTACTATAAAACTAACCCTCATACTAACTAGGGCTATCAATTTTCTACACGACCCGAAACATGATCCGAAACCCGCACAAAAATTAGTAGGTTAACCCAAGGTTAGTAGGTCTTTTGGTCAACCCGAATTTGATCCGTTTATAAATCGGTGGGTTTTGGGTTGACCCGCTAACCCAAATTTGACCGTTTATAACCCGTTATATTTATATGGTTGACCAGACCCATTTACAACCTGTTTGACCCATGAACCCGAATCTGACCATTTATGACTGGTGAATCTGAATTTGACCCGTTTATAACCCATTTATAACCCGTTTATACATTATATGGATAAACCCGGCCCGTTTACGACCCATTTATGACCTAACTCGCCATGACCCGATCCGACCAAGTTAAATGGGTTGGGTCAGGTCAACCCGTTTATAAATGGGTCGGATTCGGGTTTAGTTATTCCTGACCCGTTTAATAAACGGGTTGACCCATCCCATTTAAAATTGACTGAACCCGACTTGACCTGGCCCAAACCCGACCCATTGAAACCCCTAATACTAACCTAAACCACCTTCATCACGCCTGGGCCGCACCAAGCGGTCGAACACCCCTCATGAAGGGTGATCGACCCCTGGATGTCGAATGCTTACGGGCGAAAATGCCCAATAAGTCTGGTAATGCATGTTTTTGATTAATTAATTTAAAACTTCCCTTATGTTATTAATTCCTTTCCTTCTGTAATTTATTTTATACCTCTTTGATCTTAACTATTCGTTTGAATTTTGAATTCACCTAAAAGAATGTTTTATTCTTCTAATTAAGTCGTTGTTATCCCTTAGATGTTTATATATATTATTAATTCAAATGTTTATATGTATATATTTACCGTAAGATTTCATTTAATTTTTATTTCTTCGTATGAACTCCGTTTTCAACATATTATATAGGAAAACGTATCATAATTTTATTACGAACACAAATATAATAGTTTTGTAGCTAAATTCCTATTTGTCGAAAATTTCCACTTTTCCACTGTTTATATTTATTGTTTATTTAACTCATTTAATCACATAGTCTATTTAGTATATTTTTACGGGGTGACGTAGGGACGGAATTCTTTTAAGGGGGAAGAATATAACAACCTAAAAATTTATACTGTAATATTTAATTAATTTAATTGTTTGAAATGATTAATTTTAAGATTTAATGACTTGAAATAAATTATATTGAGAATGTTGAGTTTAAAGTTCCAAATTTGTTTGGTTTAAAGCTATGTAATGTTTTATTTGGATATGAATGATAATAATATTTTTTTATTAATGAATTTGAGTGTTTGAAAATCGATTTATATTTTATCAATTTAATTAAACACATGAAATTAGGCTTTTTCAAACAATCTCGGATTTCGACGAAACTAGTTTCATTGGATTCAGGATAGTAAATTATTGTAAGATTTCAATTCTCATAACAATCGGAATTGTTGAGTAAGCATGCGTGATATAAACGTGTATCGATAATCGATTTGAAGTTTTTGTTAATTGTAATATGATTTTGAAAATAAATTTTAAATATGATCAAATTAGCTTTTGAAACTAGATTCATTGAGTTCGAAATATGGCTAATTAGTAGGCGACTACTGTAAGCACACCTTATTTTGAGTCCGGAAAATATTAATATAAATAAAACATGAATAGTGATTGATATAACCCCATATAAGGACCAATACGCTAACTCTTTTCTTAAAACCTTAGAAACAATTCACAGCCGCCACATCCAATTTTAAAGTCCTAAGGCCTAAATTAAATCATCCAATCCAGGATACATTTGAAAGAATGTTCAAGACGCACGTTGTGAGGAATGGCACGACTATTCGATCTACGGTGGTAACATATCATTTATGGAGTTCGGTGGTTGGGATCTCCTCTCAAAGTAGCATTGGTTTTGTGCTTCGTGGAGGCACTGTGGGCCATGAACGGAGGTCAACTCGATGACGATAGGTGTGTGGGGGTCAGAGCTTGCTCTGGTCATCGTGAAGTGGTCTAAACCGACCTATGGTGGTCGGTTTCCGGTAGTAAAGAGTTCACCGAGTTATGGGTTTTAAAGTGAACCAAGGTGAAATTGAGGGCTAGTACGACTGTGGAAGGGGTCGGTTGTGGATGTCAAGTGGGTGGTGACTCTAGTGGTGGGTTCGAATGTGGATTAGCAAAGGCAGAGGAAGGATGTCGAGCTCATTTTGCCTAGGAAGGATATCGCGATGTAAAAGGAGGATTAAGTTGGGTTAACTACGTTAAGGACTTGATTAGGCTTATGTATGAATTAAGATAATTAAATAAAATTAGTGAAACTAAATTGTATTTTCAGATTAACAACTTATATTATCCATATCTCTCCCTTACGAGGTTAGATTCCCACGAAATAAATTGTGTTGGGTTCGTATTGACGAACACTATGCATACAAGTTGGATTGGAGTGATATAGAGCTATTTGGGTTTTTAAGTAATTTCAAACTCTATTTGAAATTATACGAGACGAAGCGAAATCATCGGATTGGACGGGATGTTAGTTAATGCTCACACTTTCTAGAATATTGTGAATGTTATTTCATAGAATAATATTCATTGTTGTTAGTATATAAATTGTGTATTTGATGATTTATTGCTTTGTTGGTGGTTGTTGATATATATATATATATATATATATATATATATATATATATAGGCTAATTCTATTTCAACCCAAAAAAATGCTGAATAGCCCCCCATTTTATCCAAAAAACACAAGGACAAAAATACTCTTTCCCTGTTATATTTTTTTTTTCCAGTTTTCTGCACACCTCGTAGTAGCCCTATGTGGTTTCTTAGTGTACCTCGTAGTAGTCTTACGTGGTCTCTTAGTGTACCCCGTAGAGCAACTACGTGGTTCCTTAGAGTACCACGTATGGCTACTACGAGGTACACAGTAAAACCACGCAGTAACCTTACGTGGAAGGGTATTTTTGGCTTTTTTTTTAAATTAGCGGGGGGCTACTCAGCAAAATTGGGGGTATATCGATTTTTTCAACTTTTGAGGGGCTACTCAGCACATTGTTGGGTTGAAATAGAATCAGCCATATATATATATATACACACACACATATATATATATATATTCCCATCTGTAAACGGATGACCTTTTACACTACCTGCTTTTAAGCGGAAGATTCATCTTAAATGAATTAGATTTATTTGTTTTATATGCGTATGTAGGGGGACAGGTTGGAGGGATCCAACGGGATTTCTCAATGTTTTGGATGTTACTTGCTTTCATATTATACACATATGAATTGTCTAATTTAAGTAACATTAAAATCTAATTTGGATGATGATTGTTGAATAGAATTCAGCATTGATGTGTTATTAATCAATAAACCGTATTGGTTAAGTGATTGGCAGCAGATGGCCTAAAATCCATCTTTTTAAGACGTTGATTCGCCATCAGGAGAATTGACTAAATTTGAAGTTATACATTTTATTTTTATAACAAAAGAAAATTTATAAATTTTATTTTATATACGTTACATAAAATAAAAGTTTTATAAGTAAATCAATATGTAAAATTGGATTTTATACTGAAATTATAAGATGTTTTGTATAGCAAATTCATGTATTATAAATAAGTTTTATAATTGGAGTTTTCGAGTGTTAAAACTTAACGAAGTTTTATAATTAGGTTTTTATGAAATTACAAAACTAAGTTTTGTAATTAAATGAGTTTATAAGTGATTTCAGTTGTTTTAAACAAGTTTAATAATAGTTTTGCTGAACTTGTAAAACAATGCAGAAATGACACTAGACTTCAGAATTGAAATACATAAAAAAGTTGGATATTTAAAAAAAGGATTGATAACTATTTTAATTTTATTTTGAAATAAATTATAAAGGATTCGTTTTAAAATCAAACAAGACTTGGTAATGTTTGAAGTTTATAAAGAAAGGGAAATCAAGTCCCGTAATAAGATTTTAAATGAATTTAAAGGGATTTTTATAAATGAATCCAAGTTTTATAGACATGGTGTAAAAAGAGATTTAAAACAAATAAGATGGATCTATTACGGCATTGCTTAATAAATGAATTAAGTAAAACTGTTTTTTTTATAGGAAAGAGGTTTTCAAATGAAAGAGCGGGGCTTTTAAAACCATATGTAAATTGAATGGTAAGTGGAACAAATTACGATATATTGGATATCAGGATTTGTGTTACAAGCTTTATCTGTCTTGAAGATGAGAATGTTGTCGAGTCAAGGTCAGAGAGGTAAATAAAATACCCCAACTTGAATGACTTCATTTATTATCTAAGGGACAGTACTAGTTTGAAATGAAAGTGATGTTGGAAATTAAATTATTATTTCCATAAGTGATACTGCAGCTTTAATTTGTAAAGTTTATAAGTTAAATAAAACTATTTGGTGTTTTATAACAAACAATGTATCTCATGACATTGTTTGGTCCAGATATGAATTGTGATTATACTTATACCATTTGGTTAAGTATATAACATTATTATCTAAGTATTAAAAATAATAAGGTTTACGAATAAATTTATTCCAAAGTGATAAGTTTATGGCTATGGTTTTCAAAGTAACGAAAACAAGAGATTTGTGAATATACTTATCCCATTAAGATAAGTATATAAAATCGATTTTTAAGAATCGATGAAATGATTTTAATGAATTATTTAATAAAAGGGGATTATGCTTCAGATGTAATTAATTGTACTATTATGAATTGATAGTTAAAGAACCGACTATCAATAAATTCCCTTTTTACTTATAACGTGTTGGTTCGAGGAATCCCGCTTGGAACTGGATCCAAAACCACTTCGAACTGGCTTTGCGTTCGAAACTGAGATTTGCAGGTACGCTTTTGTTTGTGACTATGATTGAAAGGTGTAGGCCTTTAAAGTGGAAAAGACTGCTTGATGATGTCTCTAGTTAGCTACCAGGATATTATTTATAGCAGTAATCCCTATGGTTTGGGGTCTACATGATGCGAGGACTTCTTATTACTAATCCTAGGGATTATTCCTGATAGGATGTGGTAAAAGAGTACATCGGTTTGTCCTGTTCTTGGACAACTTGTATGGATGAATGTCCGACATTGCATTTCTTAGATTACGTACATTGATTTTTACAAAAATACATACGTTGGTGGTGGAGAAGGCAACTCTCTTAGCATAACACTCGTCTTTGAGAGGTATGAGCTTTGGAGGTTGTATTTTTGTGGATGTCAATTAGTGATCGACGGAATGGCTATGTGGGATCTTAAGATGTGTATGTGTCAAGTATGAAAGGTAAAAACATAACCTCTAGCCTCATCAACCAGTAATGGCTAAACTAGAGTATTTACTTCAGGGCAATGTGGGTCGCACCCATTAGGAGTTGTCATTCCTCAATCTAAAATGGATATATAATTTTTGGTATGCGCGTGAGTAATGGGACCAGGTTGGTGCACATTGGTTTTAATCCTAGTACCCAAGAAATGAAGTAATCATGCGCATCATGTTAAAGGGGAAGTCGGTTCTGACTCGCATGGGGTCCTTGTGTGGCTCTCCAGTGCATTTGACTAAAGGCGTACTGTTTGGATGGTAGTCCTTTACCCTTCCATTATATGGAATCCAAACTCCAATACATGCCATATTTTTGTACATAGAGCCCATCAGAGCGCAGAATTAAATTATGGGTAACAATTTCATATACGTTTATTATTTTAATTCAAGATAATCTAATAGACATTATAATAATATATTTTTTATTTGATATGAAAGTGTTTTGGTTATCGTAAGGGAAAAACACGTGCCATGTTTATGTGTGGTCGTGTCTTATGAGAGTTCCATTATTTTAAAGGATTTCTAAAATTAAGCAAGTTGTTTGTGAAGTGAGTTTTTCTCACTGTAAGTATTCCAGACTGATTCAGGTGTTTTTATTTTCCCTCAAAATGTGCTCGGGCCAGGCCGCATAAATTTCCAGGTTTGCTTGGATTTGTTGGGAGCTATAGGGGAGGATCTGGAGTCGAGACGTATTCTCATAATTCTTGTATTAATTTATTTTTGTTGCGTGTGTTGTATTTATTTGTCATTGTACAGATAGATTGTTATGACTGTATAGGCTGATTTAGTTGTGTACTCTGACTATTTATTCATGTATATATACAGTTTTTCTCTTATGTAAAGTGTATTGGTACATTATATATTATTCATTCTGCTGTGTGATTCCGATCTTTTCCGATTCATTTGTGTTGTGTTCTTCCTCTTTTTCTATTCTAACCTTTCTTTCTTCTTTCTCACTCTCTAACTTTTTTCTTCTAACTTTCTGGGTTTTTGGTACTTGAGTTTGGACATGTGAATACATAGGATGTGTTAGTGTCGAAATTCGAACGTCGAATTGTTTGATCTGTTACAGACTATTTGCGAAAAACATAACGGTAGTAATACATATGGATATAGCTGGGTAATAGCAGGGCATTAACTGCATAACATTATTTGCACATTCTCAACATCAAAAATAAATTACTTTAGACTTACGAAATTTGGTAATTGCAAAATTAATCTTATCAAAAATTATTCATATCAAACGAAATCCTCTTGTTTGTTTTATGGCTAGCTGTACACATATTTAGATTTATCTTCAAAATTAACAACCATTATTGGTTATCTAAAATAATTTATTTTAGCTCCTTTAGCCATTAAAATTAATATATAAAATGTAAATATCATTTTAACCAATTTAGTATTTCAAATAAAAGAATAAGAATCAACAAACATTTATATTACTATTATCCATTTTAATTTATAATGTTTATAAATTAATTCAATTGTTAAATTTAGAAGTACGCTGAGAAATACAGTTTCAACCCATTGTGAATTCAACCATCAATAATATTTTAAATAAATTAAATATTAAAACATGCACAAGCTTTGTTAAGTTATAACAGACGACTTTAGTTGTTTGTAGGTCGTTCAACTGAAATCATATATCAAATATATTAAAACTACACTGTAATAACAACAAATTACAAACGTTTGATTTCAACATGACTGTATCATAGAGAGATTTAGAGTTTAATAAACGATTAGAAACTCAAATTAATTTTCATAGTTAATTACGAAGTACAACATCAAATTTTTTGACTCAATCGAAAAGCATTTATCAATTATTATTTTTACCTAAATTAGACATTATGCTTTTAAATTGACTACCAACTATGATAGTTTTAACCTTATGTAATAAAGAACACTAATTCTCTCTTAAATAACGTTTCAATTTAAACGATTGAACACACCCTACCATGATCATAACATGATAGACATGTCATGTGATTGGCCATAGTTAAATTTTAGCTTAGACCCTTAAGATCTACAATACTCTAGTTTAAAGACTATTGACGTTCATCAAAATATGAGATACATTATTCTGAATTGACTGCATATGACTATAAAAGACTTCCATCAAATTGTTTTGTGATTGTTCAAAAAACTACAATTGCAAATATCAATCCCTTTGTGTTAGGAGTCATTAGGTCAAGTGGTAAGACTCTAATGATGATTCTAGATGTCATAGATTCAATTCTTTAAGACATTAAACCAAGGCTCTATTTAAATTATGTACTTATTATAGCAAAAAGTAGGAACCTCATTGTGTCTCCAATGATCATGAGCCTTCATCATATATCGTGTGAAGACAATCACATACAGTAATATCAATAGATGCATTGATCTTAAAACGTCTAAGCTATGACTATTTAAGGATGAATATTTATGGATAAACATATAAAATACAAAGTCCAATACTCATGCTTGCAAACGCATCCTCAATTATCAATTAAAATTATATCATTATCTAAGAATTTCCCCATTTGCATGCAATTAATATTTTCAACGTGTTATCAATATCACAAAATAAAAGCACATAATGAAAAAACCAAAAACAAAAAACAAACAAACAAAAGCTTTCTAATTTCAAATAAGATTGTATAAAATTTATATAACAAAATACATGATTGACACTGGGAAACACCACAAATTCTATATGACAATCATAGTATTATACCATGATGACGATGATACATAATAAACATCACGAAGAAGCATGCATGCTTAAGAACTAGATAAACACCAGCATCTCTAGTTCCTCCTTTTTTAGGAAAGAATTGTAACAACACTGGTTTTAGTCGATTACCTACTATAGTGGTTAATGAATTATAATGGGGAATTCAATTTGTTAATAATGAAATCAATGTTCTGAAAGTTGAAATTTGTGCATGGTTGGGTAGATTAGAAATTAATTTTTTAAGAGTGGATTTTGAAAGGAGAATATTTGGTCGACTTTGGGATCTTGGGGAAATATGTATATATATGTATATGGTCACACACACACACACACACACACACACACATATATATATATATATATATAGGAAGTGATGAGAAGTTAAGACAAACTAGATTTTATTTATCCCTGAAATTTAAGAAGGTAAATTAACATAAAAGTATACGTGCGTAAATAATGGATTTGAGATAGATTGGGATCTTCATTTAAACTATATTAAAGGCCTAGATGAAGAATAAATGTTAAAAGTATTTTTGTAAATGGTTTTTGAGACAAGTATAAATATTTAAGATTTTTTTGGGCAAAATTTAGCGAGGTGAATTGAAAAATATGAGCAAAAAGTAATTACTGTATCTAACGGTGTTCTTAAACATTTTGTTGGAATAAAATGTAAAAAATGTTGATTTTTCTGCAAAAATAAAAATGTATGTGTTGATAACAAAATTTATAAGTTGTTAAAAAATTTCATAAGCAAAATAAAGCTTTTGGATCTTTAGAACGTTTAAATTGTAAGTGTTTATAAAGAAATGAAATTTCTTTGCAATTGTTGATATTTGTAAACTTTAATCCTTAGTAACAAGAAATAATTGTAAAAGAAGTGACTGAACTTGTGTTAACAATTATTGTTGTATGTAAATGATGAAATGTACTTGTTAGTGTGTAAATGTGTGTTAAACATGGCATAATTGGCTTAATTGGAATTAAATTGATTAATTAAAGCCTAAACCTCTATTAGTGGCTTTATTAGACTAATGGGCCTTTAATTTAATAATTAAAGGAGGAGGTTTCAGGAAAAAGGAAGGAGGTTACGTATTCCTCCTCCTTCCTTCTTCTTCTCAAATGATAACAATTGGGAAAACATAGGAGAACTAATTTTCTACCCAAACCATAATTTCTAATTCTCAGAATTAGTGTAATTAGAGAGGAAATGAAAATCTCCAGCAGGTAATCCCTCTAAAACCATGTCTTAAACCATCTCCAATCTCTGATTATAAATCTTTGTACTGTAATTGATTTCATTGCTTTTGCATGTCACAGTAAAACTCATTTTTGGCTTTAAGAAGGCAATTTCAAGCTCCAAATTCCTTATATTGTTCAATTTTCTTATTGTAGAATCCTAAATTCAGGACTTCAGGTGGGTGAACCTCAAAACTTCTAATTGAAATCATTTACAAGTGATATTCACTGGGTTTATTGAGATTTTGAGATGATTTGATCCGACTGGTGAAATACCGTAGTTGATTACTTTTGAGTTCTTTACATCCCGTATTCCTGAAAACGCGTTGTAGTAAAATAGGCGTATCTTCCACATTTCTTATCCAATTTAGGTCAAATTTTTTCATTATGAAACTAGACGCGATAAGCAACATTTTCTATTTAGATTGTTTTTCGAAATTTTGCCATTTTATAGACCTGAAACAGGTTTCAAATGTATGGTATAATTATGTCTTTTGCCTAATTTTCTGTGCTGAAATCTAAAATTGTTTTTGCCATAACTTTTGAACCATTGATCAGAATTTGATTATCTTAGTCAATCCGGAAAGCTTAGAAACTAAGATACGACTTTCATTTGACATGTTTTGCTATATTCTGAAGTTTTCTTGGCTAAAATCGTGATTGTGCTCGTTGTCCTGTCGAGTTTACGGCAACATACTGACTTTGAGATTGATAGTAAAATCATCATAACTTTTGAATCACTAATCGGAATTTAATTATCTTGGTCGTTCCGGAAACTTAGAAATTGATCTACAACTTTCTCTTTATATGTTTTGCCAGATTTTGAAGTCCTCTATGCTAAAATCGTATTTTTTGTCATTGTCCCATCGAGTACATAGCAACAGGCTGCGTTTTAGATTGTTAGTAAAATGACCATAACTTTTGAATTACTAATGGGAATTCGATTATCTTGGACATTCTGGAAAGCTTGAATTATATGCAACAAATTTTGTTCAGAGTGATTTTAAATATCTCACTGTTTGCTAGCACGAAACAACGGATTTTGCC
Source organism: Allium sativum (assembly GCA_030737875.1). Taxonomy (NCBI): domain Eukaryota; kingdom Viridiplantae; phylum Streptophyta; class Magnoliopsida; order Asparagales; family Amaryllidaceae; genus Allium; species Allium sativum. The sequence goes on from CM060924.1 coordinate 793,490,052, forward strand.
TGCTGTTTTGTATTTTGTTTCATGTTGTTGTTGCATTAGTTACTCCAAAAATTGCTTAAAATTGTTTTGCATCTTTTTGGTGTTGACGATCGCCATGTGAATGGCATTTCTATCAAGGAAAGCCACATTTAACTACGATTCATATTATTGAATAAACATTGTTTTGTGTGAAAATTGATGGTGTAATCTCGTTGAATCTTGTCATCTCTGTACATGTTTTAAAAACTAGTTTTAATAAAATATTTCCAAATGATTTATGAAATTAACAACTAATTATTATACATTTTTGTGTATTTTATTAATATAAAACATATACAATCCCGGCTATAAAGGGACAAATTTCTAAATTAACGATTACGTATACTATTTGGAAAACTATTTTATAACTTGCTTTCATCAAAAGTTATTTTATAATTTATAAAAGTATACATACACTATTGCACCTTTCGAGAAGACATGTTTGCATATTAAACGGTATTGTAAACCATGTGGTATGGGACACATAGGTATATAATATCGGTTAATTTCATACTCGTCAATCGAAACTGAACTGATGTTTCTCCATGTAGGGTATTTTCGTTCAAGTGGGGTATCCCTGTTGATCTTGTAGGTTTTCTACGTCGCTTTGAGGTTCTAAGTGTGGAGTAGACTAACTTGTGGTAAATCGATTGGTGAAACGTGCGGTATAGGACGTATTGATTTCACTTTTCGAGTTACTATTTGTAAGTCTATGACACGTCTTGTTGTTGTGCATATACTAGACTCGAGAGGAGCCTTATATATACGCATTTACTTGATCGAAGTGGTCAAGTATACCTAATCGAGGCGGGTTGCGGTAAAATTATGTAGGACTGAGATGATTCATATACTCGACCAAGACAAGTTGTAGTATGGGTGTGCACCAGACCGAGACAGGTCATCGTATTAATTATACTCGACCGTGACAAGTTGAGCCTACTTGATCGTGATGGGTCACAGCAGAAATTCGTTGGACCGAGATGGGCTATCTTACTCGATCGAGCCAGAACGTAGTGAATTGTGTATGTAAAGTACTTGGCAAGTAATTATTTCTACTGATGATGGTGCAACTTGGTTGCCATAGGATCCATCCTTATAATTGTATTAATGCGGCCCAAACTGTTGTTTTGGATCCATCTCTTTATCGTTGATTCTTAGCCTTCAGTTTATTGGGTGCTATTTTATATGAAGCAACATTGTTGCTTTAAGACCAGAGGTTGGTTTTTATCAAGGAGTGTTAGTGATGCTTTAAATCTGTTTGTGTTATCTTGTTGATCCTTGGTCTTTCTTGGCTAGTTGTTGATAATTCATGAAGTGTTCACTTTTGGTGAACAAACTCATATGCGAGTGTAAGTTACGTACTTGATGATGAATGTGTTATTTCCTCATTTTTGATATATTCTGGAGATTACAACTCTTGGAATTTCTTGTGGTCATCAACTTGTGTGAATCTTTAGTCGTCATGACGTGGAGCTTTCACGTCATATTACCCTTTAGAGAATATCATTTATCTGTGCTTATTATTTATTATATAATGTTCTAATATTTCAAACTAGATTGACCTGTGTGCGTTAATGCTCGGGTCAGACCGAGTATTTGCATGTAATTATGGAGGTTGTTCTTTACTTCGTAGCTTTCCCTTCGTGATGGGCTTTTTCACTTTATATTTGTTGGACAAGTTTTGTTGTACTCATATTCGTGCTTGACACCTTCTTATGTGTGTGTGTGTATATATATATATATATATTATTTTGTTGGAATGTAACAATGTATATAAAAAACTTCACTTTCTAACAGTTTTCTCTTTAATGGAAGAAAAAAATCATGCAAATCCTTCCTCTTTCTCTCTCCTGATTTCTCAACCATCTTCTTCATCCGCATACCCGGATTCATCATCTACATCTGATAACCCGCAACTTCAAACCTCTTCAAATCCAACTACAAACTCTGATCCGTTTCCATATGATCCAAATAATCGAAAGCTAAATTTTGTAAAACCGTCTTTGGAATACATTTTTATTCCAGAGAAAATTTACAATATATCTGAAATAACCTGGATTAATACAGTAGCTCTGATCCTGATCCACTTTCGTTTATCAACGATTAAGCTGAAGGATTATATTCTAAAGTTTGGAAACCCTAGGGTACTTTCAATATTCATATTTTTCCTAGCTATAATTTTTTTGTTTAGTTTGAAAAAACAGAGGATTTCTCTCACATCATAGAAAGCTCAACATATTCGTACTTTGGGATATTAATGTATGTTGAAGCTTGGTATCCAGGTTTTGATTCTAGTTCTAAACAGTGTAATGAGGCTTAGATCTAGATCGGATTGTTAGATCTGCCCATGGAACTTTGGTCTGAGGAAGCATTTAAAATGTTAGCAAGTTTTATTACAAAACCCATTTTGATAGATGAAAATACAGCAGAAAAAAGATTTACAAAATATGTGAGGGTTCTGATTTCAATTAATACACAGATTGATCTGAAAACTGAAATTCCTATTTTATTACATAATGGTCAGAGGATTTTAGTTTCTATTGAATATGAATATATACCTATGAAATGTCTTCAGTGCTGTATTTTTGGTCATGATGATGATTATCATGTTGATATAAGTGATGCCAGATGGATTCCTCCGGATTCCCATGAAGAAATTAATGTAGATATTTATAATGTTCAAGTAACAGAGAATAATGCATCCATACCTGAAGAAAATGTTACTGAGAAAATAACCTCTATCCTTGAAGTTAATGTAACATAAAATATAGCTTCAAAAGTATCAGCTCAATCCTCTTCTAGAATACTAGATGACCTTGAGTTTCTAAACTCCAAATTACCAAAGTAATACCAGATGATTCAAACCATACATCAGATGTTATTGAAGATAATGATAAGGTTAAAGAGGATACAAAAGGAAAACAGGTAGATGTATCTTCTTTCATTCATAAGAACACAAGTTATTTGCAAGGAAATAAAACTAAGGTTGATAATGTACCTACCCCTCCTTCTAAAAGAAATACAAGGAGTTCTACATCCATTAAATGACACTATTATCATGGAATGTAAGGGGTATGAACACATCTTTTCGTATGAAAGAGGTGATCACACTCCTTAATAAAACTAAATCAACTCTGATTGGTTTAGTTGAAACCAAGCTATCCAAAAATAACCTTGTTTTATTTTCTTCTTTGCTACCTAGTTCTTGGAATTTTCTAACAAATAATTCTTCAATTTCAAGTGGTAGAATTTTGCTTATATGGGACTCTAATGTATGGGATGTGTTTATGGAAACCTTTTCCTCTCAACATTTGACAGTAAAAGCTTTGAACAGAGGTAGTTTTGCTATGACATTTACTGCTATATATGGTAGTAATACTTCTGTAGATAGACAACATCTTTGGAAAATTTTGGTGAATGACTCTGGTAATTATAATAAAGCATGGATTTTAATGGGGGACTTCAATAATGCATTATCACCAATGATAAAAGAGGAGGTTTATCAATTCCATATCAGCATATCAGAGAATTCCAAAAGTTTATTATTCAAACTGCTTTAACAGAAATCAAACCTTTGGGATTAAATTTACTTGGAGAAGAAGAGGAATTGCAACTCATATTGACAAGATTCTGGTTAATAATAAATGTCTACATCAATTCTTAAATATGAAAGCTTTGTCTTTCTCTCTGAATTCTAGTGACCATAATCCTATTCTGCTTGATCTCATCCCTACTCCAGAATCAAAAGGATTTCCATTTCGATTTAAAAATGATTGTTGTTGTCTTCCTGGATATCATGAAGCAGTTCAAAAAGGATTAATGTCAAATGTTTGGATATTTCAAAGCTATCAGTTTTTACAAAAACTTCAGAATTGTAAGAAGGAGCTTAAGAATTGGAATAGAGTAAGAGATTAAAATGCAAATAAACTCAAGCTAGCTGAACATAAGATCACACAATTAGAGATTGAAGTGGATCAACATCCTGAGGACTTTCAAATTTATGATAATTACCTGCAGGCAAAGAAGGATTTTCAGAACCTTCAAAATCTATATTTTAGTGGGTTCAAACAGCAAGCAAAAATTTCTAGGCTTCAACAAGGAGATACAAATTCAAAATTCTTTTATTCTCGCATGTCTAATAGAAGATTTTTCAATCACATCAGGGCTTTGATTGATCAAGATGGTAATTAACTTTTTAAACCAAATGACATAGAATCTGAAGCAAACAAGTATTTTTCCGATATGTTTAATGGAACTTGTTCTCATGGTTTTCCTAATTTCCTCCCTATTTCTACTATGAATGAGAAAGGCCACCAATTCTTGTTGAAGCCAGTTGAGTTAGCAGAAATCAAAGAAGCTATGTTCTCTATTCATGATGAATCTAGTCCAAGTCCTGATGGGATAAATTCTAGATTTCTTAAACATCATTGGGAATCTATTAAACGTGATTCATTGGAGGCTATTGCTGATATTTTTCAAGTCTGATAAAATACCAAAATACCTCAATCATAGATTTATCACACTCATACCAAAAAATGAACCCGCTGAAATATGACATTATAGACAAATTTCTTGTTGTAATGTTTACTACAAAAAAAAATTAAAAGTATTGTGTAATAGACTTAAACCATTTCTCCCATTTCTAATTTCAGCAAATCAGAGTGTCTTTATACAAGAAAGATATATTGGTGATAATATACTTCTAGCCCATGAACTTTTGCGTGATTTCAGGAAAAAAGGAATGCCTAAATTATGTGTAAAAGTGGATCTCCAAAAGGCTTATGACAAAGTTAGTAGGGAATTTATATGTTTTATGATGGCCAAAATGAATTTTCCTACACACTTTGTTAATTTGATATGTGAATGCATGTCCTCAACCACTTTTTCAGTTCTTATTCAAGGTATACCTAAGGGTTTCATCACATCTACAAGGGGCATTAGACAAGGTTATCCCCTTTCTCTTTATCTTTTTGCTATTGCTATGCAATATTTTATTTTTTTAATGGATGAAGCAACTCAATTAAGTTCTTTTCAGCCTAGTTTCCAGATTCAGCCAATCATATCTCATCTACTATATGCTGAAGACTTACTGGTTTTTGGTAAGTCATCAATTCAGAATGTAACTGCTTTGAAGGTAATCTTTCAGAAATTAAGCATGTTTGCAGGTCCAAATGTCAATGCATCAAAAATCAAGGGTTTTTTCAGTGTCCCAGCCAATAACACAACTGACATACTTAACATTTTGGGATTTGATCAAGGAATTTTTCCAATAAAATATTTAGGAGTGTCATTATCATCAAATTATCTGCATTATTCCGAATGTAATTTTCTGATTCAAAGGGTGCAAAATAAAATACAAGGCCGCGAAACAAAGCTTCTTAGCTTTGCTGGAAGAGATGAGTTAATTAATTCAGTTATAACTTCTTTAATTCTTTACTGGCTTTTTATATATCAAATTCCAAATTTTACAATATATAAACTGGAATCTCTTTGTGCTGATTTTTTCTGGGGAGGTACATCTCATAAAGTGGCTTGGAAAACTCTATGTAAACCAAAAGGAGAAGGGGGTATTGGTTTAAAAAAAATCCAGATCAGAAAAAAGTGGCTTGTATCAAATTACTTTGGAATTATCTATCTATTTACTCTCTATGGAGTAAGTGGGTTCAAAATAAGTACTGTAAGCAGAATCATTTTTGGTTTATGGCTTTAGATGTTAATGTGATGCAGCGCATCATGGAAAATGCTTGTATGCGATAAATCGGTCGTCCAATGACCTAAGGCAGTTGATCAGTGACCTAGATCGAAAAGGAAGGAAGAGCAGATCGTCCGTGAAGCTAAAGCTTGAAGAAGTGGAGAACTGGTCGTGCAACAACTTAAAAGGGTCGCTCTGCGAGCCGATGAATCATGGAAAGAATTCCAACAAGGTCGTTCTCCAGTTTAAAGAGAAAGGGCAGGTTTAAGGAAGCATTGTTAGATCATACGAAGAATGGAACGTTCACTCTTAAGACACTCGCTCCAGAGTTGGTCACGCCTGGATCGTTTGCTAGTGGATCGTTCGCACCTAGGTCGTTCATTTTGGAATCGCTTGCTATCGAGTCAATCGCCCTTGGGCCATTACTGGCTGAAGGCAATAAGAACTGTTAAAGATAAGATCATATATGGGTCGCTCGTTCCATTGTTGTGAAATGTCATAGTTGAATCGTCCGTTCTATTGTTTGTATCGTGTTAAAGGGTCGCATATTGTTGTTAGGTCGGCCGTTATATTGGGTCATTCGCTTGTACTTGGGTCGTCCGTTTGGACAAGGCGTGTTGTAAACCCTATAAATAGGGGAGTGGTGTGAGTTGTAAGATTGTTGATATTTGATTAAATCTCTTGTGTGTGAGCCTGCTGCCACCATTAAAATTGGAAGTTGAGTTTATCTCCTTTCTCCATCTTCGGATATTCGAGTGCGCTCCAATAAACGAACTTGAAGCCGATTCATGGTATTGCTTGCGAGTGATCAACATTCGAAGAATCGTAGATCGACAACGCGGTATCTTGCGAGATCAACATGTTGAAGATAGCGAGATCCCGACATCGAAAGATCAACGGAATTGAGCACCTACCTCTTCCTTGATTGTATTTCCACAGATCCATCAATTCGTGTGGAGTTTGATCCTGGACGCTGCGCCAGTTTGGTATCAAAGCCGAGATTTCCATCTTTCGATTGTATCGCCAGAGTCTTGATTGCCATTTTGGTTGGATCACCGACGATAAATCGCCATCTTTTGGGTGGATTGCCGGAGCCTTGATCGCCATCTTGATTGAATCGCCAAAGCGAGCTTTCCATCACTTTGTTAGATCGCTAGAAACCATTCAAGTTTATCACCATCACCGCCAAATCGTCAAACCGCCATTCATTCTAGACTACCACTGATTTAGATCGCCGAAGCTGTACAGATTGTCAGATCTTGTTCAGTGCATCTATCAATCAGTCGCCATCACCTGTCCACGATCGCCGGAGCTAGTTAGATCACCTGATCTAATTCAGTCGCGATCACCATTCCGTAGATCGCCAGATGTACACCATTTCCATTTAGACCGTCATACCATTTAATCCGCCACCCCTTCCTAAACCGCCATCGTCCAGTTTGGATCGGCCGCACTGTTTGGATCGTTACAGTAATTTGGACAGTGCAAGTGTTTTGAAGTTTGGTTCAGACTTAAAGGGAATTGATTATGCCACCAAGACATGTTAATCATCATCAAAATTTGGAAGAAATGTATCGGAGAGAAGAAGCCGAACAAATGGAGAAGAGAATTAATGATAAGTTTGATGAAGGAATTGGAAGATTAGAAAAGCTTATGATAGATATGAATCAAACACAGACGAAGAGTATCGCCCGAGTCAAACCATGGTGGACATCGGATTTCGCCATCCAATTCGGAGAGAAGAAGATCACCACCATTGGATCGAGATAGAATGAACCGCAATGATTGTCCTCGTGAACCATTCCATAGGGATGAGAGACATGGAGATGATCATGATCGATATCACCATCATTCAGATTTTGAAGAAGAAGGAAGTAGTAGTCATTCTCAACATCAAGGCCACGTTCGAGATCCATATCATCAACCAGAAAATAATCATAATTGGGAGTCCGGGATGAAGACAGAAATTCCAGAATTCAAAGGTGGAATGTCAACAGGAGAATTCCTAGATTGGTTGTCGAATGTAGAGGAAATTTTGGAGTTCAAGAATGTGCCTGAGAATAGAAGAGTTCAATTAGTCGCTACTCGTTTGAGAGGAAGAGTTATTGCTTAATGGCAACAAACTAAGCTAACTCGAGAAAGAATCGGAAAGTCGAAGGTTGTCACATGGGAGAAGATGAGAAAGATGATGAGAGCTACATTCTTGTCTCACAATTATCAGTCTCTTATGTATCAACGTTTGCAGAATTTGAGACAAGGGATGAAGTTTGTGAGTGATTATACTGATGAGTTCTACCAACTAATTGCTCGTAATGACATCATGGAAACAGAGGAACAGTTGACTGCTAGATATGTTGGAGGATTGAGAACACAGATTCAAGACATGGTGAATATGTTTCACCCATTGTCTGTTGTTGAAGCTCACCAGAAAGCTCTAACTTGGGAGAAGCAAGGGAGGCGAGGAGGAGGAGTGTTCACGAATTCCAATATTCAAAACAAGAGTGTTAATATCAATGCTAATGTTTCCAAACCAATGTCTAAACCTGTTACCAGTGAAGCTGCTAAGACAAAGGTCAATTCAACTATCAAATGCTTTAATTGCCAAGAAGTGGGCCATGAAAGTAATAAATGTCCGAAGCTTAAGAAGAGAATAATGATGATGAAGATGTAGAAGCTAAAGTGGACTATTCTCTACCACCTAAATTTGACGATGATGTTGAAGATGAGGTAGAAGAGATAGAGTCAGGAGATGAAGGGAGTAGTTTACTGATGAGAAGGTCATGTTTAACTCCAAAGCAAGTGGATGATTCTAGTTGGTTGTGAAGCAATATTTTCCAATCTACTTGTACTATTCTTGGAAAGGTTTGTCGTTTTGTTATTGATGCAGGTAGTTGTGATAACATGATTTCTGAAGAAGTTGTTAAGAAGCTGGGATTGAAGATCGATAAACATCTTAGACCTTACAAGCTTGCTTGGTTGAAGAAAGGAGGAGAAGTCACAGTTGGAAAAAGAGCGTATGTGTCATTCTCCATTGGGCTAAAGTATAAAGACGATATTTGGTGTGATATAGTTCACATGGACGTATGTCATTTGCTCTTGGGTAGACCATGGCAGTATGATCGATCAGTTCAGCACGACGGTCGAACCAATAGTTATAGTTTCATGTTTCAAGGTACTAAAATCACTTTGGTTTCTAAGAAGCGTGAGCAAAGAGAAGTCAAAGCAGTGAAGAAAATGAACTCGACTAGTCTTCTAACTTTAAAAGAATTTGTTGAAGAAGTAGAAGAGAGTCCTGAAGTGTTTATGCTGATTGGAATTGAGACACATGGAGAGCCTGAAATTCCTGCTCAAGCTAAGCCTGTGCTAAAAGAGTTTGAAGACGTATTTCCTGACGAATTACCAAAGGAATTACCACCGCTCAGGGACATACAGCATCAGATTGAATTGGTGTCGGGTGCAGTGTTACCACATAGGTCACATTATCGAATGAGTCCAAAAGATCATGAAGAGCTAAGGAGACAGGTTGAAGAACCACTTGAATAAGGGAGAGTCTGAGAAATCCTCAGTCCTTGTGACGTACCTGCCTTGCTAGTTCCAAAGAAGGATGGTTTATGGAGAATGTGTACGGATAGTAGAGCTCTCAACAAGATCACTGTCAGATACAGATTTCCAATGCCTAGACTTGATGATCTACTAGATCAAATTAATGGATCTGTTATCTTTTCGAAGATTGATTTGAAGAGTGGTCATCATCAGATTCAAATTAGACCAGGAGATGAATGGAAGACAGCATTCAAGACTCGTGAGGGGTTGTACGAATGGTTGGTTATGCCGTTTGGTCTGTCGAACGCACCAAGTACATTCATCAGAGTGATGAATCAGATTTTCAGACTACTCATTGGAAAATTTGTTGTGGTTTACTTTGATGATATTCTGATCTATAGTACTAGTATGGAGGAGCATATACAACACTTGAAGGCTGTATTGATGATTCTTCGTCAAGAAATTTTTTATGCTGCAACAAAGAAGTGTGTGTTCATGACACCAAGTGTTCTGTTTTTAGGATATGTTGTTTCTAGGGAAGGAATATAGGTGGATCAGAATAAAGTCGCTGCAATTAGAGATTGGCCCCAACCAAAGACCATAACAGAAGTCAGAAGCTTTCATGGTTTGGCGTCATTCTATCAAAGGTTTATTCCACACTTTAGTAGTGTGATGGCTCATGTTACTGATTGTATGAAAGAGAAACAGTTCATGTGGACGAACGAAGCTCAATTTTCTTTAGAGAAGATCGAAGAACTTTTGACAACAGCACCAGTCCTTGTGTTGCCAGACTTTCAGTTGTTATTTGAATTGCATACGGATGCATCAAAGGTTGGAATCAGAGTAGTGTTGAGTCAGAAGGGATGTCCTATTGCATATTTTAGTGAAAAACTATCTGGAGAAAAGATGAGATACAATACGTATGACGTGGAGTTTTATGCTATTGTATAAGCCGTGAAGTGTTGGAGACATTACTTGTTTCATAAGGAATTTGTCCTATATACTGACCATGAAGCATTGAATCATTTGTAAGGTCAAGACAAAATTGCTGCAAGACATGCATCATGGATTGCCTATCTGCAACAGCTTACATTCGTCGTAAAACAAAATCTGGAGTAACTAATCGCGTAGCTGATGCTTTGAGTCGAAGGAATCATTTGCTAACGATTATGCGAGTCAAAGTAATTGGGTTTGATATAATTCTAGAATTGCTAACGATAGATTCGTATTTCTCGAAGGTCCTAGACAAAGTCAAGGAAGGGAATATGAAAGATTAAGTGCTAATCAATGGTTTTCTGTTCAAAGGAAATCAATTGTCAAAGAATTGCATGAGGAAGGACACGTGGGACGTGACCGTACTTTCAAATTGATTGTTGATTCTTACTTTTAGCCATCTATGAGGAAAGAGGTCGAGAAGTATCTAAGGGAACTGCCACTAATGCTGGATTATACATGCCGTTGCCTGTACCTACTAAGCCATGGGTAGACATTAGTATGGATTTTGTCTTGGGATTGCCGAGGACGCAAAGAGGCAATGATTTTATTTATGTGGTAGTTGATCGTTTTACAAAAATGGTTCTTTTTATTGCTTGCAAAAAGACGGCAGATGCTGTGAATGTTTCTCAGTTATTCTTCAAAGAAGTCTACTGTCTTCATGGGTTGCCTGAATCCATTGTGTCAGATAGAGATACTCATTTACTAAGTCATTTCTGGATTAGTTTGTGGAAAATGATTGGAACAAAGCTGAAGTTCAGCAGTGCTTATCATCCGCAAATAGATGGACAGACAGAAGTAGTAAACAAATCATTGGGAAATTTGTTGAGATGCCTTGTGAAAGATAATTTGAAGAGTTGGGATGTGAAGTTGTGTCAAGCTGAATTTGCACACAATCATGCTATTAATCGAAGTATAGGATTTAGTCCATTTCAAATTGTCTATTCAATTGTGCCAAGAGGACCGTTGGACTTGTCTATGGTTCCACCATAGAAAGGGATTGTTAAATGAGCCAGTGATTTTGTTAATGAATTGCAAGAATGTCACAAAGTTATGCAGGAGAAATTGCTTAAGTCAAATATGAAATATAAGTAACCTGCAGATTCGAAGCGACGAAGTGTTAACTTCGAAGAGCGAGATTTAGTTTACGCAGTATTGACGAAAGATCGTTTTCCTATTGGGACTTACAACAAATTGAAGGCTTGAAAGATTGGCCTCATAAAAATTCTGAAGAAAATCAATGATAATGCTTATCAGTTGAAACTGCCAGAAGGTGTGTATACTTCGGATGTGATCAATGTCAAGTATTTAATTCCATACTATGAAGATGAACTTACCAGTGAAGAAGAATGTGTGAATTCGAGGTCGAATTCTTGTCAACCAGGGGAGGATGATGCAGCGCATCATGGAAAATGCTTGTATGCGAGCTATCGGTCGTCCAACGACCTAAGGAAGTCGATCAGTGACCTAGATCGAAAAGGAAGGAAGAGCAGATCGTCTGTGACGGCCGGGAATTTCGCTCGATCCAAATCAGTCGTTAAACCGATCTAGACCGTTCGAAACCCCTGATCGTTTTGAGAACAGGACAAATCAGAACGCAAACAGAAGAACATTTCATTGTTATTACAACAATTCCATCAGAATACAAGAATATATAGAGTATAAATGAATAAATTACATTCGATAAATATCAGAGATTACAATAAATTACATAACAGCGGAAAAATAATACAAAACACAAACTGAAAGTAATGCACGGATACAGAGCTTTCCGAGCATCGTTCCAGCTGTAAATCAGGATCCTGTGGACATAAATATGTAAAACCAAAACTACTAGCTACCCGTGTCGAAAATAAGGGCACCCAGAGTTTAGGTTAAAACAATAAACTCCAGGTCAGTCATGTGACTGGTGTGAGAACTAAAACAGTTATTAATTCAATTTTAAAAGAGAGTAATTCAAGGGACCACGCCGTATAACACGGAACGAGTTTCCTCCCAAGAATACCAGTGCATAGAATAAACAGCGCAATGTTTTTTCGAAAAATGAAGCTATTATAAGACCCATGTCCCATCACACAATGCAACGCAAGCCGGAGGATAGGGTTTTCCCTTATAATAGCCAAACATGCTTGGTACGTTTAAAACAAATCATTTGATACTATAATATGTGTATAGTGTCGAAACAATTTCAATCATAAATATAAATCATAGATGGCATGGGTACCATATATCATGTCGCCATACTAGTTCTACAATTAAAACCGCAATATACGTATTGGAAATTGGATTTCCGTCATGAGTCGAGGCAAGGGGCAAGATCCTCTCCGCTTCGAGACACTCTAGCAAATGCCTCGGGACTACACACTCTGGGCAACCCCGGATTCGGCTGGGCCGGTCCTCTCTTACGTTTGAGGATTAGTTATTCCTGAACACACGTTTCCCGGTCCTTACAGACCTATAATCGAGGCGCCTCATTCCAACAACCACAAAGGTGAAAAGTATATAAATGTCAGGGCTGGTAAGTCGCTGACACCACCAAAGGTAGAAAGAAACATCGTGCTCTCCCAGCGGTCCGTATCCTGTTTTTGACTCATACCGAGGTGTGAGGCTCGCGAATTCACGTTATACACAAAGCTGCCACGTAGGCCATGCTTTGATCATCAACCACAAGACTCCGCTTTTCAACAGAAGCCTTGATCCATGCAACTCAGTGTGCCACACAGGCAATTCATGCCATGCGATTGATATCTATCGATATATAACCTCTAAGCTCGTACGTCTCAGAGAAGGGCGTTAAGCAAGAGAATAAATTCTCCGCCGCCAAACAGATATATATTTAACAGAAATCAATCAACACAGAATAAAATCCTATGTCAGACACACAATCCATTTACAAGTTCGTTCTGGGTCTGAACGAAACCGGAAGCACTTTCCTCGTATATCCATCGATCTCCAGGTACGTCTGGATGACCACCAACTATTTCCATCCTCTTGGGTGTACAGCCCAATCAGGATCGTCAGTAATTATCCAAACGATGTGAAGACTTCCGGTCTTCAACCACCGTCTTCATCTTCGACATATCGTCGAATCGGTTATTCAGAATGGGTATAAACCCGGCCTTTCCGAACAACCCGCGTATATTAAAACGAATGTTACACAAACACAACATACGCCTCATTCCAATTCATATTCTCAGGGAAAGGTTCCCATTAATTTTATCCAAGATAAATCCTTTAAAATTTATCCTTTAATCCTCCTTTGGATGTCATTTCAAACCAAATTATGGTTTTCTAAACTAGTCGAGATTAGCGAACCACAACGAAGTAATTATTTATTTTATTTCCCAATCCCAACCTATTCATCCCATGAAGCAAAACTGGTAATACTCCATATCTAACACCACAGTGTTGTCGGTAAAATTAATTTCCATTTCACGTTCAAATCTAATTAAAGATTTAACTATCGCTCTGGAGCAAAACTGGTGATACTCCATTCTCGCTCATTTGCCAAATTTGATAATTTAGATTATCCATTCACATTTAAATTTAATTGCAGATTCATTAAAACTCCTTTTACTGGGTTAAAGAACTAGTGTTATTTAAAACACAGTTCACGAAAAACCCAAATCATATTCTATTTATCACCGGGTTAAAGAACAAGTGTCATTTAAAACACCCTTCACAATAAACCCACAAATCAATTTTATTTACAACCCATTTCAAATCCAATTTATTTATTTGAAAATAAATGGGTTTAAATTTTAGTTCAAAATTAGTTCATTTCGATAAAAATCTATTTTTATCTTTTCAAATATGGAGTTTTTCATCCCAAATTTTCCCAAATCATTTCTTATGATTTTACACAAATTATTACTATTTTTAATAATTTTATCAAGGCCCGTACAGTCGATTTCCATCAACGGCCATCGAACTGCACTTACAACGACCTTTTTCAAATTTGATTTGGACGTATCTCCAAATCCAACCGTTAGATTTTGAATTTCAAATATTAGTTAGAAATCTCTTTTTGATACGAACCCAATGATTCCTGTTTTAGGAGATTCCGACGGTCGGATCTCCCGTAATGTCCGTTTGAAATAAATGGTCGAAATTCACGAACTGCCACGGCGCGGCGCGTTCTATTCAGGCCATTATATTATATATAATATATATATATTATATATATTTCGTCAATTACTATTTAAAACGAATTTTATAAATAGTTTTGAATTCGTTTCAAAAACAATTCCAACCTTTATTTCAAATTCAAATCAAAATTGAATTTTCTATTATAAATCCTTTTTACTTTCATTTCTATTTGATTTCAATTCAAATCGATTTTAATTCGATTCGAATTCATTTTCTTTTCAATTCAATTCGAATTCGTTTTTATTTCAATTCAATTCGAATTCGTTTTCTATTCAATTCAAATCAAATTCGTTATATATTCAATTCAAATTCGTTTCCTATTCAATTCAATTCAAATTGGTTTTCTATTCGATTCAATTCAAATTGGTTTTCTATTCGATTCAATTCAAATTGGTTTTCTATTCGATTCAATTCAAATTGGTTTTCTATTCGATTCAATTCAAATTGGTTTTCTATTCGATTCAATTCAAATTTAAAAACGAATATAATCGATATAAATATCGTTCACGTCAAAATAGCGCATCTCTAATCCATAGGGCTTTATATATTTCAATAATTCCGTTATTCTATTCAACAAATGAATATTTATTTTATTCAATACGTGAATCTATACTTCTGTCAACACATGACTAATCTCAATGAATGAGTACCGTCCACGTGTGACTATTTTTGTTATTCAATATATTTTATAAAAATTATGGTATCTATCGTTTGATTTCAAATCAGACTCCAACCGTAAATTAGTAAGAGAACGATTCCCTGAATATTAACCCCGAAGGCCGAAACCAACATCAGATCAACATCCAGGAGACCACTCATCTTATCTATTTTCCAATTAGTTTCTAATTTTCTATATGATAAAGATGTAAATTTTATTGTTAAAATATATTTCGTTCAACACATGACTAATCTCAACGGATGAGTACTGTCAATACATGAACCTTTATTTCATAAAGAAGTTAGTTTCTAATCCTATATATAATAAAGATGTAAATTTTATTGTGAAAATATTTCGTTCAACACATGACTAATCTCAACGGATGAGTATTGTCAACACATGAACCTTTATTTTATAATATTCTTTATTTTCTAAATTGAAATGAGGCCCAATCAATCACCATATAAAGTTAATTATATGGATTCCATACAACACATGTATATAATAGCAACGATAAATAATCAATCATCATCCAAAGTGCACCACACAACTGCATAAGCATCAGATATAAATAATCAACGCTTACACAGCCTATCGACCAATCGATCGACATACAATTAATTAATTGGGATTAGTGTACGCCAAATATCATCCCAACACCCGTGTGGGGTTTCAAATCAACAAACACATATTTTTATTTGTGCAGTTGGGCGATGTGTAAAATTTATCGTCCCAATCAATGTCCTTCAAATAGGTGTACATAAACAAACCGTTCGGTTTGTAAATGAATATTTTATTTTATTCACTTCCACGTTAAAATTATATTTTTAACGATAAAATATTTTATTTCAACCCATGAATTTCTATTCAGTTCATCTACACAATAAAAATGATATTTTTATTTTTCTAACATATTTTAGAAAATTTCGGCGGCATAACGGCACGATACTAGAAACGGGACAAGGCCTAGCCTTATCCCCGGTCTAGTGAAGGCCCACGCCATTCACACATCAATCAATCCATTCCATTTCACCAAACAATTCAATTCAAACCAAATAATCTAACCATTTTTTGCAATCAAACAAACAAGTCCATGGTCTGTGGACGATTGTGTCGGGTGTTACTAAACACTGTCTACATCCTAGTATATATATATAACTAGAAAAAGAAATTAAAGAGTGAGAAGTTCTCACCGATAGCTATCCCAACTCCACGACACTTCATTTATAGAAATCTTCGTCGTTCTCGCCTTTTTTTTTGTCACCTTCGTTTCCCGTATTCTCTACATATGTAAAAATCAAATTTTTACTTCGCTATTCAATATATAAAAATCGAATTTTTACTTCGCTATTCAATATATAAAAATCGAATTTTTACTTCGTTATTCAATATATAAAAATCGAATTTTTACTCCGCTATTCAATATATAAAAATCGAATTTTTACTATGTTATTCAATATATAAAAATCGAATTTTTACTATGCTATTCAATATATAAAAATCGAATTTTTACTATGCTATTCAGTATATAAAAATCGAATTTTTACAATGCTATTCAATATATAAAAATCATATCTTTACATTTACAATGCTGCTTCGTAAAAAGATAACATTTTTAATGCCGCGCTATATATATTTTTAAAAAAAACTATGCTTTTATATAATTTCAGATTAATAACACAATAAAATATATATAAATAAACTCAATTAACTAAAATAATAATAAAAAGAAAACTCACTATTTTTATTGTAGAAGTCGAATTGTGGTTGCTGGAGCATCGTCGAAGGGGATTTCTGGTTCGCCATTGACTGGCGGAGGCGGTCAGAGAAGTGTCGTCGGTTTTGGTGGGGCTTGCGTGGCATTTAACTGCGGTTTGCGGTGGTGCATCGATTTGAGATGGTGCGCTGTGGCGGACGCGGGGTGGGAGGGTGGCGGTGGGAACAGGGTGGGGGCGCTGGCCATCAGTCGATTGGGTTTGGGGGTGCGGTTTCTCCCCAAATCGATTTTGGGGGCTGCTCGTTTTCGGTGGAGGAGGAGGAAACGGGGGGGGGGGGGAGGGGTGCGCCTCCTGTCGGCGGCGACGATGGGAGGAGCGGCGGCTCCTCCCCCTTCCTCCGTCGCCTTCTTTTTTTTTTTTTTTGGTCTGCTGAAATCGATTTGATCTTGAAGAGGGGGGGCAACGGTTTTGAAGGGGAGAGGGTTATTTTTTTTTAATTTAATTATGAAAAAGTTGACTTTTACATACGACCTCTAAACAAGGCCCACCGCCTGTCGTCCATGGCATTTTACCCCCATTTCGAACACAATGGGATATGTATCGCAGGCTGATTCGGTCGTTACGATCAGTTTTCATCAAAATCAACATATAACTCTATATATTGAATTTGAACGCGCATTTCAATTTACTGGGGTCACATACTAACTCGAAAAATTCCCAAAAAATATTTTCTAGCTTTGTATTGACGATACGGTCCTAACGAAACTAGTTTCGTCGAATTCTGAGACCGTTGGAAAAATGGCCAATTTCCAGTCGATTAAAATCAACTGAAACTGGTCAAAAGCGTTTTCCTTTGCCACGCTCACATATTGATTCGAAAATTTATGAAATTTGAAACCTAGCAATAATTTGACATCCCGGATCCAACAAAAGTGGTTTCGTCGAATCCGAGGTCGTTTGCAAAATTCCCATTTTTAAGGGCCTGAATTCCATAGCGACTATTCAGAATTTTCAACTGGACATATCTTTTGATTCCCGCTATGAAATTTCGATTTTTCGGATTAGCTGGAAAGGTATTATCAATTAGATCTTAATGTTTTTGGTTTCACTAAAATCCGGATTGTTCTGCACCCGGTACATTCAATTGAAGTTTGAAATCGAATTATCGAACTACCACGCCATTTTCAATTCTATTTATAATTGAATATAATTATTTATATTCTAACGATGACGTATATAATCTATACGTTCGAATTATATTCAAAATAAATTTCTTGTCGATATTATTTAAAATAATCTATTTTAAATATCCAAAATTCGCTAAAATTGCCAAAATAAAAATTTTAAACTGGCTCAGAATTTCCGGATTATTACAATCTCCCCCACTTAAAACTTTTCGTCCCCGATAAGGAATAAAGTCGAAAGTGGTTTGATTAATCAACTCTACGTTCGATCTGGCTTCCATTTTCCAACTTTTCAGTTTCTGAGAATCTTCAAATTTTCAAAAATTTGGCTAACACCCTAAATTTTCGAAAAATTTCGCCATAACCTCCCCTGCACCGGGAGCCACGTGAAAATCCCGAAATTGCCATACAGGCTTTCTGATCTCAAAAAGAAAAAGAAAAAGCCAAGCGGCTAGCCAATAGGCTCATAAAATCATCATCACCCAAACAAAACAGTAAATTATAGTAAACATGTACCTATTTGTCGGGCAAACAAATTTTATTCTCTGCTCTAGCCTCCTTGCTATGACCTGTTCAATGTAAGTATATGTATATGCAAGCAAATGCGACCAATTTCTAATACAATTCAATATTTGATTCAATTAGGCATAAATGGTTAAAATTATCAAACAAATAAACAACCAACACAAACATCAATCAATCAGTGGATTAGAGTTTCAAATCCATAAAATTTGATACATATACAGAAAATCATGTTTTTGATGCCAATTCACAACAATGTGTTCTATCTATATAAGTTTTGGTTCTCACACCAGTCTAATGGAAATATATAGATATCACACCTTCGTCACTCGAAAATAAATACTGGTGATGGTATACTTCATCATCAGAACCATGTCCGGGCGACTAGAGTGTGACTCTATATCTATCTAATATATTAAAACTTCGAATATACGTTCATGACGCGTATATACAAAACCCTTATATACTAGATTGTCCATATTCAAAATAAATAAATAATCAAATACGCATAAAATGGTTTAAATTTTCAAAACAAAACTGTTTTCATTTGAAAAATATACTCTTCACACTCGTTCTAGGATACTACTGATCCTATCTCTAATGAGTCATTCTAATTGGATACTACTAATCCAATATCTGATGAATTCTTTCGTATGGTTCTAATGTGTCTTGTTCTCGAGCTCTGTAAACCAAAGCTCTGATACCAAATGTGACGGCCGGGAATTTCGCTCGGTCCGAATCAGTCGTTAAACCGATCTAGACCGTTCGAAACCCCTGATCGTTTTGAGAACAGGACAAATCAGAACGCAAACAGAAGAACATTTCATTGTTATTACAACAATTCCATCAGAATACAAGAATATATAGAGTATAAATGAATAAATTACATTCGATAAATATCAGAGATTACAATAAATTACATAGCAGCGGAAAAATAATACAAAACACAAACTGAAAGTAATGCACGGATACAGAGCTTTCCGAGCATCGTTCCAGCAGTAAATCAGGATCCTGTGGATATAAATCTGCAAAACCAAAACTACTAGCTGCCCGTGTCGAAAATAAGGGCACCCAGAGTTTAGGTTAAAACAATAAACTCCAGGTCAGTCATGTGACTGGTGTGAGAACTAAAACAGTTATTAATTCAATTTTAAAAGAGAGTAATTCAAGGGACCACGCCGTATAACACGGAACGGGTTTCCTCCCAAGAATACCAGTGCATAGAATAAACAGCGCAATGCTTCTTCGAAAAATGAAGCTATTATAAGACCCAGGTCTCATCACACAATGCAACGCAAGCCGGAGGATAGGGTTTTCCCTTATAATAGCCAAACATGCTTGGTACGTTTAAAACAAATCATTTGATACTATAATAATTGTATAGTGTCAAAACAATTTCAATCATAAATATAAATCATAGACGGCATGGGTACCATATATCATGTCGCCATACTAGTTCTACAATTAAAACCGCAATATACGTATTGGAAATTGGATTTCCGTCATGAGTCGAGGCAAGGGGCAAGATCCTCTCCGCTTCGAGACACTCTAGCAAATGCCTCGGGACTACACACTCTGGGCAACCCCGGATTCGGCTGGGCCGGTCCTCTCTTACGTTTGAGGATTAGTTATTCCTGAACACACGTTTCCCGATCCTTACAGACCTATAATCGAGGCGCCTCATTCCAACAACCACAAAGGTGAAAAGTATATAAATGTCAGGACTGGTAAGTCGCTGACACCACCAAAGCTAGAAAGAAACGTCGTGCTCTCCCAGCGGTCCATATCCCGTTTTTGACTCATACCGAGGTGTGAGGCTCGCGAATTCACGTTATACACAAAGCTGCCACATAGGCCGTGCTTTGATCATTAACCACAAGACTCTGCTTTTCAATAGAAGCATTGTTCGATGCAATTCAGTGTGCCACACAGGCAATTCATGCCATGTGATTGATATTTATCGATATATAACCTTTAAGCTCGTACGTCTCAGAGAAGGGCGTTAAGCAAGAGAATAAATTCTCCGCCGCCAAACAGATATATATTTAACAGAAATCAATCAACACAGAAAAAATCCTATGTCAGACACACAATCCATTTACAAGTTCGTTCTGGGTCTGAACGAAACCGGAGGCACTTTCCTCGCATATCCATCGATCTCCAGGTACGTCTGGACGACCACCAACTATTTCCATCCTCTTGGGTGTACAGCCCAATCAGGATCGTCAGTAATTATCCAAACGATGTGAAGACTTCCGGTCTTCAACCACCGTCTTCATCTTCGACATATCGTCGAATCGGTTATTCAGAATGGGTATAAACCCGGCCTTTCCGAACAACCCGCGTATATTAAAACGAATGTTACACAAACACAACATACGCCTCATTCCAATTCAAATTCTCAGGGAAAGGTTCCCATTAATTTTATCCAAGATAAATCCTTTAAAATTTATCCTTTAATCCTCCTTTGGATGTCATTTCAAACCAAATTATGGTTTTCTAAACTAGTCGAGATTAGAGAACCACAACGAAGTAATTATTTATTTTATTTCCCAATCCCAACCTATTCATCCCATGAAGCAAAACTGGTAATACTCCATATCTAACACCACAGTGTTGTCGGTAAAATTAATTACCATTTCACGTTCAAATCTAATTAAAGATTTAACTATCGCTCTGGAGCAAAACTGGTGATACTCCATTCTCGCTCATTTGCCAAATTTGATAATTTAGATTATCCATTCACATTTCAATTTAATTGAAGATTCATTAAAACTCCTTTTACTGGGTTAAAGAACTAGTGTTATTTAAAACACAGTTCACGATAAACCCAGATCATATTCTATTTATCACCGGGTTAAAGAACAAGTGTCATTTAAAACACCCTTCACGATAAACCCACAAATCAATTTTATTTACAACCCATTTCAAATCCAATTTATTTATTTGAAAATAAATGGGTTTTAATTTTAGTTCAAAATTAGTTCATTTCGATAAAAATCTATTTTTATCTTTTCAAATATGGAGTTTTTCATCCCAAATCATTTCTTATGATTTTACACAAATTATTACTATTTTTAATAATTTTATCAAGGCCCGTACAGTCGATTTCCATCAACGGCCATCGAACTGCACTTACAGCGACCTTTTTCAAATTTGATTTAGACGTATCTCCAAATCCAACCGTTAGATTTTGAATTTCAAGTATTAGTTAGAAAGCTCTTTTCGATACGAACCCAACGATTCCAGTTTTAGGAGAATCCGACAGTCGGATCTCCCGTAATATCCGTTTGAAATAAATGGTCGAAATTCACGAACTGCCACGGCGCGGCGCGTTCTATTCAGGCCATTATATTATATATGTATAATATATATATTATATATTTCGTCGATTACTATTTAAAACGAATTTTATAAATAGTTTTGAATTCATTTCAAAAACAATTCCAACCTTTATTTCAAATTCAAATCAAAATTGAATTTTCTATTATAAATCCTTTTTACTTTCATTTCTATTTGATTTCAATTCAAATCGATTTTAATTCGATTCGAATTCATTTTCTTTTCAATTCAATTCAATTCGAATTCGTTTTCTTTTCAATTCAATTCGAATTCGTTTTCTATTCAATTCAAATCAAATTCGTTATATATTCAATTCAAATTCGTTTCCTATTCAATTCAATTCAAATTGGTTTTCTATTCGATTCAATTCAAATTGGTTTTCTATTCGATTCAATTCAAATTGGTTTTCTATTCGATTCAATTCAAATTGGTTTTCTATTCGATTCAATTCAAATTGGTTTTCTATTCGATTCAATTCAAATTGGTTTTCTATTTGATTCAATTCAAATTGGTTTTCTATTCGATTCAATTCAAATTTAAAAACGAATATAATCGATATAAATATCGTTCGCGTCAAAATAGCGCATCTCTAATCCCTACGGCTTTATATATTTCAATAATTCCGTTATTCTATTCAACAAATGAATATTTATTTTATTCAATACGTGAATCTATACTTCTGTCAACACGTGACTAATCTCAATGAATGAGTACCGTCCACGTGTGACTATTTTTGTTATTCAATATATTTTATAAAAATTATGGTATCTATCGTTTGATTTCAAATCAGACTCCAACCGTAAATTAGTAAGAGAACGATTCCCTGAATATTAACCCCGAAGGCCGATACCAACATTAGATCAACATCCAGGAGACCACTCATCTTATCTATTTTCCAATTAGTTTCTAATTTTATATATGATAAAGATGTAAATTTTATTGTTAAAATATTTCGTTCAACACATGACTAATCTCAACAGATGAGTACTGTCAACACATGAACCTTTATTTCATAAAGAAGTTAGTTTCTAATCCTATATATAATAAAGATGTAAATTTTATTGTTAAAATATTTCGTTCAACACATGACTAATCTCAACGGATGAGTACTGTCAACACATGAAACTTTATTTTATAATATTCTTTATTTTCTAAATTGAAATGAGGCCCAATCAATCACCATATAAAGTTAATTATATGGATCCCATACAATACATGTATATAATAGCAACGATAAATAATCAATCATCATCCAAAGTGCACCACACAACTACATAAGCATCAGATATAAATAATCAACGCTTACAAAGCCTGTCGACCAATCGATCGACATACAATTAATTAATTGGGATTAGTGTATGCCAAATATCATCCCAACACCTGTGTGGGGTTTCAAATCAACAAACACATATTTTTATTTGTGCAGTTGGGCGATGTGTAAAATTTATCGTCCCAATCAATGTCCTTCAAATAGGTGTACATAAACAGACCGTCCGGTTTGTAAATGAATATTTTATTTTATTCACTTCCACGTTAAAAATTATATTTTTAACGAAAAAATATTTTATTTTAACCCATGAATTTCTATTCAGTCCATTTACACAATAAAAATGATATTTTTATCTTTCTAACAAATTTTTGAAAATTTCGGCGGCATAACGGCACGATACTAGAAACGGGACAAGGCCTAGCCTTATCCCCGGTCTAGTGAAGGCCCACGCCATTCACACATCAATCAATCCATTCCTTTTCACCAAACAATTCAATTCAAACCAAATAATCTAACCAATTTTTGCAATCAAACAAACAAGTCCATGGTCTGTGGACGATTGTGTATATAACTAGAAAATGAAATTGAAGAGTGAGAAGTTCTCACCGATAGCTATCCCAACTCCACGACACTTCATTTATAGAAATCTTCGTCGTTCTCGCCTTTTTTTTGTCACCTTCGTTTCCCGTATTCTCTACATATGTAAAAATCGAATTTTTACTTCGCTATTCAATATATAAAAATCGAATTTTTACTTCGCTATTCAATATATAAAAGTCAAATTTTTACTTCGCTATTCAATATATAAAAATCGAATTTTTACTCCGCTATTCAATATATAAAAATCGAATTTTTACTATGCTATTCAATATTTAAAAATCGAATTTTCACTATGCTATTCAATATATAAAAATCGAATTTTTACTATGCTATTCAATATATAAAAATCGAATTTTTACTATGCTATTCAATATATAAAAATCATATCTTTACATTTACAACGCTGCTTCATAAAAAGATAACATTTTTAATGTCGCGCTATATATATTTTAAAAAAAAAACTATGCTTTTATATAATTTCAGATTTATAACACAATAAAATATATATAAATAAACTCAATTAACTAAAAAAAACTCACTATTTTTATTGTAGAAGTCGAATTGTGGTTGCTGGAGCATCGTCGGAGGGGATTTCTGGTTCGCCATTGACTGGCGGAGGCGGTCAGAGAAGTGTCGTCGGTTTTGGTGGGGCTTGCATGGCATTTGACTGCGGTTTGCGGTGGTGCATCGATTTGGGGTGGTGCGCTATGGCGGACGCGGGGTGGGAGGGTGGCGGTGGGAACAGGGTGGGGGCGCTGGCCATCAGTCGATTGGGTTTGGGGGTGCGGTTTCTCCCCAAATCGATTTTGGGGGCTGCTCATTTTCGGTGGAGGAGGAGGAAACAGGGGGGAGGGGGGCGCCTCCTGTCGGCGGCGACGATGGGAGGAGCGGCGGCTCCTCCCCCTTCCACCGTCGCCTTCTTTTTTTTTTTTTTTGTTCTGCTGAAATCGATTTGATTTTGAAGAGGGGGGGCAACGGTTTTGAAGGGGAGAGGGTTAATTTTTTTTTTTTAATTTAATTATGAAAAAGTTGAATTTTACATACGACCTCTAAACAAGGCCCACCGCCTGTTGTTCATAGCGTTTTACCACCATTACGAACACAATGGGATATGTATCGCAGGCTGATTCGGTCGTTACGATCAGTTTTCGTCAAAATCAACATATAAATCTATATATTGAATTTGAACGCGCATTTCAATTTACTGGGGTCACATACTAACCCGAAAAATTCCCGAAAAATATTTTCTAGCTTCGTATTGACGATACGGTCCTAACAAAAATAGTTTCGTTGAATTCTGAGACTGTTGGAAAAATGGCCAATTTCCAGTCGATTAAAATCAACTGAAACTGGTCAAACGCGTTTTCCTTTGCCACGCTCACATATTGATTCGAAAAATTATGAAATTTGTAACCTAGCAATAATTTGATATCCCGGATCCAACAAAAGTGGTTTCGTCGAAATCCGAGGTCGTTTGCAAAATTCCCATTTTTAAGGGCCTGAATTCCATAGCGACTATTTAGAATTTTCAACTGGACATATCTTTTGATTCCCGCTATGAAATTTCGATTTTTCGGATTCGCTGGAAAGGTATTATCAATTAGATCTTAATGTTTTTGGTTTCACTAAAATCCGGATTGTTCTGCACCCGGTACATTCAATTGAAATTTGAAATCGAATTATCGAACTACTGCGCCATTTTCAATTCTATTTATAATTATATATAATTATTTATATTCTAACGACGACGTATATAATCTATACATTCGAATTATATTCAAAATAAATTTCTCGTCGATATTATTTAAAATAATCTATTTTAAATATTCAAAATTCGCTAAAATTGCCAAAATAAAAATTTTAAACTGGCTCAGAATTTCCGGGTTATTACATCGTCCGTGAAGCTAAAGCTTGAAGAAGTGGAGAACCGGTCGTTCAACGACTTAACAGGATCGCTCTACGAGCCAATGAATCATGGAAAGAATTCCAACGATCCAACAAGGTCATTCTCCAGTTTAAAGAGAAAGGGCAGGTTTAAGGAAGCAATTTTAGATCGTACGAAGAATGGAACGTTCGCTCTTAAGACACTCACTCCAGAGTTGGTCACGCCTAGACTGTTTGCTAGTGGATCGTTCGCACCTAGGTCGTTCATTTTGGAATCGCTTGCTATCGAGTCGAGCGCCCTTAGGCCGTTACTAGCTGAAGGCAATAAGAACCGTTAAAGATAAGATCATATATATAAGTCACTCGTTCCATTGTTGTGAAATGTCATAGTTGAATCGTCTGTTCTATTGTTTGTACCGTGTTAAAGGGTCGCATATTGTAGTTAGGTCGGCTATTATATTGGGTCATTCGCTTGTACTTGGGTCGTCCGTTTGGACAAGGCGTGTTGTAAACCTATAAATAGGGGAGTGGTGTGAGTTGTAAGGTTGTTGATATTCGATTAAATCTCTTGTGTGTGAGCCTGGTGCCACCATTAAAATTGGAAGTTGAGTTTATCTCCTTTCTCCATCTTCGGATATTCGAGTGCGCTCGAATCAACGAACTTGAAGCCGATTCACGGTATCGCTTGCGAGTGAGCAACGTTCGAAGAATCGTAGATCGACAACATGGTATCTGTAACGGCCCGGAAAAAAATTCGATGCTCGAATTTTCGACAATAATACAACTACATATTACCTGCCAGAAATCCGAGAATCAAATCCTAGAACGTTAATAGAAAGAAATTAGAGGATGAGAAAAGAAAGAAAGAAATTTTAGAATAGAAGAATACGAAGATCAACATCAGAATCTCACAGCGGAACGAATAAAATATAATATATCAAATCTCTTTACATAAAAGAAATTGTATATACACATACCAATCATCAGAGTACATCATGTATCAGACACAGCGGAAATAAACTCTAAATAACTAACGGTGAAGCCTCCTGCTTCCAACTCTTGAAACTCCAGCGATACCTAACCTGCTAATATACTCGGTCTGACCCGAGCACATTTGATTTAAAACAAAATTCACCCAGATCAGTCTGGAATACTTTCAGTGGTAAATTCACAATAAACACTTGCTTAATTTTAGAAATCCTTTTTGAAAGAAAAGGATAATAGTAAGACGAACCCACACATAAACACGGATGGTTTTTACCTTACTATAACCCAAAACAGTTTTGATATATCAAAATCCAGTGATATTATAATAGTGTCTATCAATCCACAAATAAATAACATCCAGTAGAACGCTTGCATCTCACGCTCTACATATTTATTATATAATCGAAAACTGCGGGCTCTTATTGGAGAATGGATTCCAACAGACAAGGTATGGGATCACCTTCCAATTAGTTTACTCTAGAGGGATATACACTGGGGTTCAACAAGAGCGTCTTGCAACCCGGCCACACATGACCGACCACTCATTTAACTTGAGTGTATTGAATATATTGTCACCCTTACGGCTGCGCAGCTACCGTTTTCCCGGGAGATACAGAATTGAAAAGAAGTAACAAATACGAATATTCTCTAGATTGGTGTCACCCTGCTTGGGGATGACCCACCTAGCCATGTTGCCTGCCCGATTTTTGTCATTTACTAGTTGTGAGGCTAGAGGCTATGTTTTTAGAATATCTGGTCATCATTTACTTTGAATGCTACATCGTCAGATCCGTCAAATCACTAATTGACGTCCACAAAAATACACGGGGCACGTTTGAAGAAATCAATGTATGTGACCATCTGGAAATACTCTGTCAGACACTCGTCCATAAAGTCATCCAGGAACAGGATGAACCGAAGGTACTCTCCTACTGCATCCTTATATAGGAATCACCCCCAAGGATCAGTAGCGAGTAGTCCTTGCAATCCATAGATTCCACCCACGACAGAACCACAGTGTATCTCAAGGGGCCAACCAGAGATTATAAGTAGTTCTTCCGCTTCATGAAGATCTACGGTCTTCAATGCTCCATCTTCATGTGCCGCAAGTTAGTTCAGTACGCAATGTTGGATCGAAGTGGTTTTGGGTCTAGTCCCATCCCGGTCTCTTCGAAACAACTCGTCAAAAGGTGATAGTTTGGTGTTTTGACTATCAATGTCAACAGTACGATCAAGTATATTGGCAGATCTGATTCATTTATTAAAACTATTTTATCGATCCTTAGAAATCGATTTCATATTATCTTATCTCAAGTCTCATTATTCGTTACATTGAAAACGATAACATATCTTTATTAACTAGGCTCCATTTCAGTTCTTTATTTTCAACACGTCGCTATATATTCGCCGAACCTCTTTTTGCCTTGCGATGGTCATCTTATAATCTTAACGATAAATTACTTGAGTTAAACAATGTTAAGTATACATTGTTTTATTAAAATCAACCAGTTCTAATTAACATTTCCAAATCTTGTCA
Organism: Allium sativum; assembly: GCA_030737875.1. NCBI lineage: Eukaryota > Viridiplantae > Streptophyta > Magnoliopsida > Asparagales > Amaryllidaceae > Allium > Allium sativum. The sequence goes on from CM060924.1 coordinate 793,518,149, forward strand.
ATGACGTTGTAATATTTCTTTTATAGAAATAATAACCAAATTTCAACACTCCTACTGTTTCAAATAAATACTAATAGTGAAGCCGTTCAAGTTGGGGTATTTTAATTACCTCTCAGACCTTGACCGACGACGTTCTTATCTCAGGATAAATAATAATTGAAACACAAACCTATCGCTCCTTTTACTATTTATTCAGTTTACTGGTTTATTCAAAACATGGTTTTATTAACCATCCCTTTTATTGGGTGTATTCTTCTCAAACTAGATTTCTTTTACTTTTGTTCAAGTATACATACTGAACGTAACTCCATTTGTTTTTGCCAACCTTCTTTCAATGTAAAATCATTTTATTCAACCTAATTCCTTAAATGAAACTTATTTAAGTTAATCGCCTTAATATTTAAATTCCTTTTATTACCTACTTTACGGAACTTGGATTCTATTTTAAAATCTTCTTATAGAATCCCTAAATCCTTTCTATCTAGAATCGTATTTCAATTTAGATTTTACTTAATTAAATAATTAAGTAAAAACAAATCTTTTTAAAACTTTGCATTTTCTTACCCCACTTTTATGAACTTTGATTATAATTTGGATCTAATTATCAAATCCTTTTACAAAAAAAAACCTCTTTCGACTCCCTGGCCAATACTTAATCGGTTATTAAGTAACGATTATTTACAATGGCATATTTCCTTCATAATTTGTTTCATAACATTGCTCTTAACATGATTTGTTTTAAATTCTATCCTTTCTTCATTTACTTCCACTTAAGAAGTAAATTCACTTTCATTTTTTTTTAATTACAATAATTAAATAACTTTATTATTAACTAAACTGTATAGTTCTCTTCATTAGAAATATATCAGCTAATCACTTTAGCAATATCATTAACGATAAATACCTCATTAATGATTTATTAATCGATGAGCAACTTTTAATATCATTAAATAAAAAGATAATTAATATTTAAGAATATTATTAAATTAAACTAATGGTTCGTTAAACCATTTCCATTAGATTAATCGAATATGATCAATTCTAATTGTTAGTTGACTTCGTCAATTTAAAATATTAGTTATTTATTAACTGATTCCAATTACTTCTATTAGATTTATATAATTAATCTAATAATATGGCTTAGCTGTTTACTTAAAACAGTTATTTCAATACAAGAACCCGTAGGTTAAATTCTACTTCTATGCTGATAAACTTATTAAAATTGCTATAGAATATTTTATAACTATTTATAAAAACCATTTATAAATATCGTCTTATTTTAAGGCTTCTATTTTAAATAGAAATAAATTTTAAAACTTCACTTCAATTATAAAATAAATTTTATAACTTCAATTTCATCAAATCGTCTAACGGCGAATTAACATCTTAAAACGGTGTTTCAAATCATTTGCTGCCAATAACCTAATCAATATCGTCTATTGATTTCACATGAACGTTGAATTTCAATTCAACGTCCAGTATATATGATCAACCATCACTATTCAATCAGGATATAATGTTGTTTAGGGAAAACAGTTCATATGTGAATAATATGGAAAAATAAACAACATATAAAATATTTAAGAATTCGGTCCGATCCCTCCAACATGTTCTTCCCTACATCACCGATAGTACTTGATAATAATATGTGAAATAATTACTTAAATCAAAATCATTCAATACGACAAATCTAATTGTCGACAACCATTTTATAAGCAACCAAGACATTCAATCAATCAATTCTATGATTAACGATGAAATATATTTTAATACGAATTTAACCCATCATACGTTTCGTTCTGTACAAGTAAAATGGGCCGCCTTCTATTTCTTTTATTTATTTACGTAAGGGCTAAAGCCCACGTAAAACATTAGTTCGCTTTCCCCTCCTCTCTATATTCTTCTTCCAGAAACACATAAAGCTACAGTACAACCACTTTCATGGCCGATCATTCCTCAACTTCCACCGCCCTTTCCAGTCCACCAAACTCCGTTCCGACCTCACCAATCTCGTCTTTAGCCCGTACACAGTTCACACCGCTGATCCAAGATTTGCATGACCACCACACATTTAAATCATGCACCATCCTTACAGCAAGCCACCCGCCTTGACGGTCACCAACGACCACCCGCTAACCACCCTGAACGCTGTCGCACCACCTCAGATCTCCTTACCGCCGCAACCCACAGATCACCCCAACGAAGTGCACGCTTCAGAAAATAACACCGACAGCTTGTTATACCAAATCCTACGTACCCTACTTTTCTTTTGCACCACTTCCCTCTCGCTTCAGTACACCCTCCATCCTCACGTCAATACTCCCCATTTCTTCCTTGTTAGCACTCACGCATCCATGCATGGTGAGCATGCCACCCTGCGTCTTTTTCTCCTCAGACAATTCATTGTTATTTTCTGAATCAACCACGTTCTAACCATCGAAACCCGTTGTTCTCTCAGCTTCAGTGCTTCAGCGAAACTCTTCACGGCTCGCTGGAATTGCCACCAACGACCTCGCTGTCTCATCAAAACATGTAGCCGATCCTCACGCCAGCACTTTATTTATCACCAATGCTATGCCATGTTAACAAAACCATGCTCAACACCGGTAAACTCCCGAACGTTCTTCAGCTCATCCACAATCCACCTCCTTCCTTCGCTGTGCAACCAAAACTTAACCCACGTCTTCCTTTAATCACGTCCGCTAACATAACCGCACCCCCCCTCACCAACTTTGCCATGCACAAGTTCCTATACCATGAAAAAACGAGCAGACCAGCAAGCCTTCCCCAAACTCCTCATGTTTCCTATACAAACCATCACGTCAAGAAGCCGCTTCAGTATTTTCCCATGACTCGCAGCAGACCTCCATCTATCACCACAGCTTCCACCGCACTTCACCCTATCCACGCTGCGCAGCGCTGTTCAAAGAAAAGTCTCCGATGGTTTTTGTTAGAAGATGAAAACTAACAGTGGCTTTGGTTTGATCGAATGAGAAGAAAGGGAAGTAGTCTTATATTTGCTTGGATTATAATTATCATCGAGGATCCGTGGTTTTGGTTTTAAGAAGATGGAGCCTGTTTTTGGATTCCTCATTTATAATTAACAAAAAAATACAAATTTATATTTCTTTTCCAAAATAGATAGTTCATTTGGTCTAACTCTACACTTAATGCTCAATGAACATACTGGCAAATAATTCTACCGATCATTTTTGAAATATCATTGGAGACTTTCATTAATTATAAAATTCATTTGTATTTTTATACAACAGCTTGTGTGAGAGTTCATATAATAGTAGATGAGAGTTATGTTTTTGTGTTTTTGTGAAATAATACTGTTAAAGTGAAACCTTTCTGTGTAGCTTAAAAGATGCAACACATTTTATTTTCTCAATTAAGTATCCTATACAACGGAGTAGAAAGACGCACTGCACTTTAAATAAAAATTTAAATGTGTGAAACTGAGTTAAGAGTAATGGATATGCCCAAGTAACTCATGTGTTTGCTAAACTGGCGATTGTGTTTTAGATGTTTGTCCTACAAGCGCTTTGATACAATACCTATTGAATAAATGTCATGTACCAATTTTTAACGGTATTGAATGTGCAGTCTGATTTGTAATTAATATTATGGAATTTTGGTTAAAACATATTTTGCTCTGATACTCTTTTGTGTATTTAGGTTATATCCACGCTCGAAGCGCGTGCCTTGATCACGCGCGAAGCGCGTGCCGTTATGCTCGTAATTTGATAAAGTTGGGAATTATATATATACACCATAGTGGAACTAAATTTATGTATAAAATTTTAAATTTTGGGTTTTGAAGTTAAACATGGATTTGAAAATCTAAAGTAAATAGTAAAAAATTTGGTAAGATTCTTTTATTTTTGTTTTGGTGCATAGAATAAATAAAAGTATTGGTTGTGGAAAATGTTGTAATTTGAAATCTAACTTACGGAAAGCATATCCCTATTGGATATTCATAGTAATTTTGATGTCTTGTGTAAATCAAAGATTTGCAATGGAATTTAAAAAGAAAGTTGAGAATCTAGTAAAGGGAATTTTTGTCAAAACAATTATGTTCTATCATCAATCCAATATAATGATTTGGAAGTCCTTTTTGGTCTATTGGATCATAGGTCGATAATTTGAAGCAAGATCTAGAACTTGGGAATTTTTCCTCTTGGTATTAATCCGAAGCCGAGATGTAGTGTTAAGGGATTTAATCATTAATACTCCTTGTGATCAGTTAGCTAGGAGGTTTGGTTGACTATTTGTTGGAACCAACCATTTCTATCACATTCAATCGATACTCATTTTTTTGTGTCGTCTATTGGCCATAGTGGACACTTATTGAATCTTGTGTCATCATGTTGAGTCAAGTTTAGGTGAAGTGTGTGTATATATATATTAGAGTAACTTTTTGGGAATGTGCCTTTTTTTGAGACGGGAAGACACATTGAATCACTTGTATTGTTTTGCTCTTTTATGTTTATAAAAGATCTATCTTATTATATCTTTCTTGCAGCTTTTTTCTATCGTTTTGCTCTGAAGGTTGAATGTCTATACAATTCTCGGTGGTTAGATAATCTTGAATATCGTGTCTAGAAAGATTTGTTAGAGTATTGGGAGTGCATCTCCTTGTTTGTCTCCTTTTGAGCTTGAGAATGAAGATTTACACTCCATCTCGTTTCGTTCGTCGTTTGTTTCTTGGGTTGATGGAGAAAATTAGGTTGGTGCGACTAATCCCCATGGAAATTGCGAGGACACAAATTTTGTAAGGAGGGAGCCTATAACAACCCTGGTGTTAGTCGATTACCTGCTATAGTGGTTAATGAATTGTAATGGGGATTTTAATTTGTTAATAATGAAATCAATGTTATGAAAGTTGAAATTTTTGCATTGTTAGGTAGATTAGAAATTTATTTTTTAAGAGTGGATTTTGAAAGGAGAATATTTGGTCTACTTTGGGATCTTGGTGAAATATGTATATATGGTCACACACACGCGCGCGCGCGCGCACACACACACACACACACACACACACACATATATATATATATATATATATATATATATATATAGGAAGTGAGTGAGAAGTTAAGATAAACGAGATTTTATTTATCCTAGAAATTTAAGAAGATAAATTAACATAAAAGTATACGTGTGTAAATAATGGATTTGAGATAGAATGGGATTTTTATTTAAACTATATTAAAGGCCTAGATGAAGAATAAATGTTAGAAGTATTTTTTGTAAACGGTTTCTGGGACAAGTATAAATATTTAAGATTTTTTTTTTGGGGTAAAATTAAGCGAGGTGATTTGAAAGATTTGAGCAAAAAGTAATTATTGTATCTAACGGTGTTCTTAAACATTTTGCTGGAATAAAATGTAAAAAATGTTGATTTTTTCCACAAAAATAAAAATGTATGTGTTGATAACAAAATTTATAGGTGGCACCCCAAATGCCCCCCAACAGAAACCAAGTATTTATAGTAGTTTAAGTTAGTGGGAGGTGAGAGAATGAGTGGAGGTAGAGAGAAACGGGATATGTAGCGGAAATCAGGGGGCATTTAGGGGTGTTGCACTGTTTCGGGTGCCATTGAACGCTCGCTATATATATATATATATATATATATATATATATATATATATATATATATATATATATATATATATATATATATATATATAGGAAGTGAGTAAGAAGTTAAGATAAACGAGATTTTATTTATCCTAGAAATTTAAGAAGATAAATTAACATAAAAGTATATGTGTGTAAATAATGGATTTGAGATAGATTGGGATTTTTATTTAAACTATATTAAAGGCCTAGATGAAGAATAAATGTTAGAAGTATTTTTGTAAATGGTTTCTGGGACAAGTATAAATATTTAAGATTTTTTTTTTTGGGTAAAATTAAGCGAGGTGATTTGAAAGATTTGAGCAAAAAGTAATTATTGTGTCTAACGGTGTTCTTAAACATTTTGCTGGAATAAAATGTAAAAAATGTTGATTTTTTCCACAAAAATAAAAATGTATGTGTTGATAACAAAATTTATAGATTGTTAAAATTTTCCGTAAGCAAAATAAAGCTTTTGGATCTTTAGAACGCTTAAATTGTAAGTGTTTATTAAAAAAAATGAAATTTCTTTGCAATTGTTGATATTTGTAAACTTTAATCATTATAACTAGAAATAGTTGAATTTCTAGTTGAAAAAGAAGTGATTGAACTTGTGTTAACACCTCTTGTTGTGCGTAAATGATGAAATGTACAACAAATAATGGTTGTGTGTAAATATGTGTTAAACATGGCATTATTGGATTGATTGGGGTTAAATTGATTAATTAAGGCCTAAACCTCCATTAATGATTTATTAGATTAATGGGCCTTTAATTTAATAATTAAAGGAGGAGGTTTCTGGAAAAAGGAAGGAGGGTACGTATTCCTCCTCCTTCCTTCTGCCCAAATGATAACAAATGGGAAAATATAGGAGAACTAATTTTCTACCCAAAACATAATTTCTAATTCTCAAAATTAGCGTAATTAGGGAGGAAATGAAGATCTCCAGCAGGTAATCCCTATAAAACCATGCCTTAATCCATCTCCAATCTCTTATTACAAATCCTTTTACTGTAATTGATTTCATTTCTTTTCATGTCACAGTAAAACTCTTTTTAGGCTCTGAGAAGGCAATTTCAAGCTCCAAAATCCTTATATTGCTCAATTTTCTTGCAGTAGAATCCTAAATTACGGATTTCAGGTGAGTGAACCTCACAACTTCTAGTTGAAATCATGTACAAGTGATATTCTCTGAATTTATTGAGTTTCTGAGATGATTTGATTTGATTTGGTGAAATACCGTAGTAGGTTATTTTTGAGTTTTTTACATCCCGTATTCCTCAAAACGCATTGTAATAAAACAAGCGCATCTTCCATGTTTCTTATCCGATTTAGGTCAATTTTTTTCCAGAAAACTAGATTCAATAAGCAACATTTTTTATTCAGATTATTTTTTGAAATTTTGTCATTTGATAGACCTGAAACATGTTTCAAAATGATGGTATAATTATGTCTCTATTGCCTAATTTTCTGAGCTGAAATCTGAAATTGTTTTTGCCATAACTTTTGAACCACTGATCGGAAATTGATTATCTTGATCAATTCATAAAGCTTAGAAACTAAGCTACAACTTTCATTTGACATGTTTTGCTATATTATGAAGTTTTCTTGGCTAAAATCGTGATTGTGCTTGCGGTCCTGTCGAGTATACGGCAACAGGCTGAGTTTGAGATTGATAGAAAAATAGTCATAACTTTTGAACCACTAATCGGAATTTGATTATCTTGGTCATTACGGAAAGCCTAGAAACAGTTATACAACTTTTTCTTTATATGTTTTGCCATATTTTGAAGTCCTCTATGCTAAAATCGTATTTTGGTCTCTGTCCTGTCAAGTACATAGCAACTGGCTGCGTTTTAGATTGTTAGTAAAATGACCATAACTTTTGAAGTACTGATCGTAATTCGATTATCTTGGACATTCTGGAAAGCTTGAATTATATGCAACAAATTTTGTTCAGAGTGTTTTTAAATATCTCGCTGTTTTCTAGCGCGAAACAACGGATTTTGTCCGTTGTCTTGTATTTTGCTTCATGTTGTTGTTGTATTAGTTATTCCAAAAAGGCTTAAAATTGTTTCGTATCTTTTTTGTGTTAGTGATCATCTCGTGAATGGAATTTCTAGCAAGGAAAGCCACATTTAACTACGATTCATTTATTGAATCGATATTGTTTTGGGTGGAAATTGAAGGTGTAATCTCGTTGAATCTTATCGTCTCTGTACACGTTATCAAAACTGGTTTTAGTAAAATATTTCCAAATGATTTACGAAATTAACAACTAATTATTATATATTTTCATGTATTTTATTAATATAAAACTTATATTATCCCCACTATAGAGGGAAAGATTTCTAAGTTAATGATTACGTATACTATTTGGAAAACTATTTTATAACTTGCTTTCATCAAAAGTTATTTTCTAAATTTATAAAAGTATACATGCACTATTGCACATTTCGAGAAGACAAGTTTGCAATTAAAAGGTATTGTAAACCTTGTGGTATGGGACACATAGGTATATAATATCGGTTAATTTCATACTCGTCAATCGAAACCGAATTGATGTTTCCCCATGTTGGGTATTTCCGCTAAAGTGGGGTATCCCTGTTGATTTTGTGGGTTTTCTACGTTGCTTTGATATTCCAAGTGTGGAGTAAACTAACTTGCGGTAAATCGATTAGTGAAACGTGCAGTATGAGACGTATTGATTTCACTTTTCAAGTTACTATTCGTAAGTCTGTGACACATCTTGTTGTCGTGCTAGTACAAGACTCGAGAGGATCCTTATATATACGCATTTACTTGATCGAAGTGGTCAAGTATACCCAATCGAGGCGGGTTGCGGTAAAATTATGTACTGAGACGAGTCATATACTTGACCGAGACAGGTTGTAGTATGTGTGCGCACCAGACCGAGACGGGTCATTGTATTAAATTATACTCGACTATAACAGGTTGAGCCTACTTAATCGTGACGGGTCACAGTAGAAATTTGTTGGATCGAGACGGGCCATCTTACTCAATCGAGGTAGAACGTAGTGAATTTCGTATATAAAGTACATGGCAAGTAAATCTTTCTATTGATGGTGGTGCAACTTGGTTGCCATAGGATCCATCCTCATAATTGTTTTAATGCGGAGCAAACTGTTGTTTTGGATCCATATCTGTGTCTCGTTGATTCTTAGCCTTCACGCTATTGGGTGCTATTTTATATGAAGCAACCTTGTTGCTTTAAGACCAGATGTTGGTTTTTATCAAGGAGTGTTAGTGATGCTTTAAATTTGTTTGTGTTGTCTTGTTGATCCTTAGTCTTTCTTGGCTAGTTGTTGATAATTCATGAAGTGTTCACTTTTGGTGAACAAACTCATATGCGAGTATAAGTCACATACTTGACGATGGTGATTGTGTTATTTCCTCATTTTTGATATATTCTTGAGATTATAACTCTTGGATTTCTTGTGGTCATCAACTTGTGTGAATCTTTAGTCGTCATGACGTGGAGCTTACACGTCATATTACCCTTTAGAGCATATCACTGATTTGTGCTTAATATTTATTGTATGATGTTCTAATATTTCAACTAGAATGACCCATGTGCGTTAATGTTCGGGTCAGACCGAGTATTTGCAGGTAATTATGGAAGTTGTTCTTTACTTCGTAGCTTTCCCTTTGTGATGGACTTTTTCTCTTTATATCTCTTAGACATGTTTTGTTGTACTCATATTCGTGCTTGACACCTTCTGATGTGTGTGTGTGTGTGTATATGTGTATATATATATATATATATATATATATATATTCTTTTGTTGGAATGTAACAGTGTATATGTATTTGTACTGTACCTGATGTGTAAAAATTATATATATGACTGTGTTATGTTCTATGATCTGTGATTTATTATATTATATTTGTCTTGTTCTGAATTGATCCTAAAACCCTAGTGATATTATATTAACTAAGTAATAAGTATGTTGAACCACAAACAAAAAACAAACTAAAGCCTTCATCAACGTATTTAGGACTTGTTTAATACAAGATTACAAGAGGTCGCTCCTAACCAGCCCGAATCTCCGCCTTAATAGACAGTATTACTCTGTAATACTCTTTATTAAAGTGGGTCTCGGGGTGGGGCGTTACAAAAACTGCGATCGGTTGGGTCTGTCAAGCTAAGACCCGCTCTGATGCTTAAGTTATCTAAGGGGGGTTGGCCCATCTTGTAAGGGGTATTCTCTTGAACCATGCATTCTGGGCTAAGCTTAAAAAAGAAGACTTTTTTGAAAACTAATCAATGATGACCCTCCATGGATTTCCCTACATAAGCTGCGACGATTGCAAAAATGAGAGCTTGAATACCGCTTGGGGGAGGGGTCTCCTGTAAATGGCCCTTTGATTCTTTTTCTTAAGAATAAAAAAAACCCTACCTATTTTCTATTATGGATTGGAAACTAATGTGTAGAAGAAATAGTACACTGACAACAAAAATTCCAAAGTCAAAAGAGCGATCGGGTTGCAGAAAAAAAAATCCTCTGATAATTTGAAACTAATGATTGATCACACTTAATTTTAAACTTATGTAATTATTTTTTTGGGATAAGTGAATTCTTAAGGATCCGCCCCCCGAAAGAACCGGACATGATAATATTTCATCATCTTAAAGTTATTATCATTTTCTCTACTACTATTTTGTAACGAACTGGGATTTTCGACTCCGAAAATCAACATCAAACTACCGTGTTGACCATTCAGACATCGAACATTCCAGATCATTAATAGAAAGAAGTTAGAGGGTGAGAATAGATAAGATAGAAATATTAGAATAGAAGAAGAAGAAACAACACAACACAGAGTCTCACATCGCAGCGGAACAAAATATAATACAGAAATAAATCTTTATTGAGAGCTTTGAAAATACTTACAGTATCAGAGTACATCATACCATGGGACAGTTATAATAGCCTGTTCCCATATACAACACACAACGGAATAGTAGTAATATCATACGTCTGGACTCTTCCAGCTCGTCTCTTCATAGCAGTCGATAACCTGAACCTGTACAACCCGGCCTAACCCGAGCATTTACAAAACACCAGGTCAGTCTGGTGAACCAGAGTGAGATAAACTCGCACAGTAATAAGGGTAAATCATCCAATCATGATTTTAAAGTTCAAATTCTTTTCAAAAGAAAAGGATAATCGTAAGACCAAATCCACACATAAACATGGACGGTTTTTACCTTACGATAACCCAAAACATTTTTGAAACCAATATCTTGTCTGATATTATAATAATGTCTAAATACAAGTAAATAGAATCTAGTGGAACGCTTGCATCTCACGCTCCACATATATAGTATATAATCAAAACCCGCAGGCGCTTATTGGATATTGGATTCCGACCTTGACAAGGTATGGGACCACCTGCCGATCGTGTATCTCTAGAGACGAATACACTGGGTTCAACAAGAACTTCTTGCAACCCGGCCCTCACATGACCGACCACTCATTTCGCTTGAGTGTATCGAATGTATATCACCGACGGTTGGGATCAGCAACCGTCTCCCGAAAAGGGACAGCATCGAAACATAGATTTAAGAACAAATAGGAATTTCTCTAGATAGGTGATTATACACCCTAATGGGAGCGACCCACATAGCCATGCTGCCTGCCCAATTTTTGTCATTTCCCGGTTGATGAGGCTTGAGGTTTAGATTTACCTTTGAACATCTGATCATCATTCACTTGAATGCCACATCGTCAGATCCGTCAGATATCACAAATTGACGTCCACAAAAATACTCTAGCTGGAAGCTAAGAGAACGGCAAATCTCCGCCAACAACTATCGCACGTTTGAAGAAATCAACGTACGTGACCCTATGGAAATACTCTGTCAGACATCCGTCCATACAAGTCATCCAGGAACAGAATGAACCGAAGGTACTCTCCCACCGCATCCATATAGGAATCACCCCATGGATCAGTAGCGAGAAGTCCTTGCAACCCGTAGATTCCAACCACGACAGAATCACAGCTTATCTCTGCTTGCCAGGCAGAGAACATTAGTGGTTCTTCCATTTATGAAAATCCACGGTCTTCAATGCTCCATCTCGATCATCTTCTGATATCTTCACGTATTTATTGGACGGAATGGTTTTCGAATATAAATTCGATCCCGGACTTTCCGTACCAATAATCGTATTGGATAGATTTGATAGTCGGTGATTTAACTATCAAAATAAACAGTGTTTCAATCATGACACTCCAATGAGTTCACTGGTTCAGTATTCAGCATCACGTGGCCTTTAACAACTGATTTACTTTTGTTAAACTAGAACTTCTAGCTCTTTTAACATTCAAAATATACGATATTTGAAATACTCTAATTCGAATTAACTCCAATCGATTAACTAATATTCGACATAACTCCATTCGCTTGATTCTAGATCGCAGAGATCATAATGGTTACGCCTGATTCCCTCAGGAAACATCCGACCGCCGTAGGCTATCTGCAGCCCTGCGAATTACGCTAGCAGACGTACGAAATGGCAACTCATCTTGAATAACTATGTTTGACTTTCTCTGGCTTGAGTAACTATATTTTTATATAATACACTAATGTCCTCAAAACCAATTCTTTATATACTCAGTAAAATAACTTATAACCATATTCAATTCCCCACTTAATTCTTCCTTCACACATATTTGTTACACCATTCTCTATTATTTAAATCGGGAAATCCATTAGTTTTAATAAGGAAATTCATAGCACATATGTTATAACAATAGCGTTATAATTACTATTTAGATTTACAAAACAACAGCGCTATACTCGCTGTTTAGGTTTACAACCCATTTACTATAGCAAAAGCGCTACAATCGCTATATTAGATTTACAAAGCATATATTATAACAACAGTGCTAAAATCGCTGTTTAGATTTTCAAAACATATCCATTAACGTCTCTTACGATTACCAACTAATACTATCTTCAGATAATCCCGATGTTGTTCAAGTTGGGGTATTTTAAATACCTCTCAGACCTTGATCAACAACGTTCTTATCCTCCGATAAACATAAGTTGTAATCAAAATCAATATTTCATTCTAGTCTCAAACAAATTCCATTTAACTATTGGATTTGGTTATACAACTCTATAACCCAGTTCTTTAACCAGATTCGCTTATTTCCAATCTCCTTTGATTTCATTTCACTTCAATTACTTTTGAAAAGTAATTGTCTAAATTATTATTAATTAAAATAATAATTTATTTCAATCATTAACTACATGAGTAGTTAATTTCTTTAATAACAAAATTAAATGGTAAATCCTTTTTTTTTAAACCTTGTTTAAATTTAAACAATATTTATTAAACTATTCGAATCAAAACACATCAAATTTGATAATCAAATTCCAATTCAAACGGTCGATTTAATTAACTCAAAACTCGATTATCTCGTTAATCGATTCCAATTAATCCTCACTTTAAATTAATTAAAAATATAATTAATTTAAATAATCCCATTAATTGTTTTCTTTACAAAACAATTATCGAAGTTTAATCCTTCGATTCATTACTTGTTCTCATACTCGTAAACCTGATTAACGTCAGCATTTACTTTATAAAATAATTTAATAACAATCAAAGTCTTAAATAAAATATTTATTTAATTCCCTATTATAACTTTTATTCAAAATAATATATTCAAAATCCAACTCCAGTTATATAATAAATTTTATAACCTCATCTTTATCGATTTACCTGACGGTGAATCAATATTTATAACACGATTGATTTTATAGGCCATACACTGGTAAATACTCAACCAATACCGCTTATTGGTTTAAACACAACACAGGTTGAATTCCCAGTCCAAATCAATAATCAAATCAATCAACCAAACAGGACAGTTCATATGTGAAAATATGAAATAAATAATATATTTGAGGAATCCGGTTGGATCCTCCAACCTGTTCTTCCCTGTATGCAAAATGGTTATCTCAAATCAGACCGTTCAGTTTTTGTTTAACTGATAAACTAAATAACGACCATTTAACATCAATCATAAGAAATTCAAACAATTCAACCATTTAAACACGTTTACAAATAAACGTGACCAACCAAGGTGAGTCACCTTTATTGGAACCAATCGTTAAAAATAACGATTTGGTATTTCACTGAAATTAAACACAGTTTAATTTCATCGGTTAAATCAACAGATAAGCAGATAACTAGCAAAACAGTCAACCATTGGCAAGCAGAGCACACAAAATAAAAATACCCAATTTATATAAAATATAAAAAGGGTAACTGAGTGAGTTTAACTCACTTTGATTTTCATCTATCGAGGTATCGACTGTTTCAATTAAACGCGCGTTTAATAGCGGCATCCACGGTTCCAGTGTCCCTTGTTGGCCAATGCTGACAATATATAAACGCATTATTTTATAGTAGTTATTGTTTTAATTATAATTTAATTAACTATTTATGCTAATTAACCTTAACTAAATATTAATCGACCCGTTAATTACGTTGTTAGATACAACATCGACAATTAAAGTTAAGAGATGAAACAACACATAAATCCTTTAAGCATGAACGTGTTTATTTCAGGCCACATATACACATATAGGGTGCCTTAACATATATGAACACTAAACCTTAACATATAAACATATTATTATGGCCGCAATACTATTTTCATACTTGCTGTTGGAACTAATGGGCCACGGTCGTTTAATTTTTGGCATACTGAAAACTTGGATTCTAAATTCACGGCATGATCAAATATTAATATTGACTTAAACTTACGTTAATTAATCCCTTTTTCCATGTTATAGTTGAGATGGCCACATAAGAATAAGGCACAGTAGTATTTATTATTAGGCGCGTTTAACTGGGGGTTAGGCATATGTAAAAACTGATTTGGCATCTTACCACATTCTTCTTCACGTCAGCATTTTCTTCCTCCTGACACCACACGCAAACACCCATGCTTCTCTTCCATTCCATTCTTTTTTCCGCCAACGTGCCTCCCATACATACTCCTCCTTTTGAACGCTTTGCTTCACGTCCCCTTTACATCCTTACTCTTCTCTCTTTCCATGACTGCCCCCTGCCACCTTCAGACGAGGACAGCGCCACCGTCCCTCCTTTAACTGCTGCGCCACATCCCACCACTGGGTTCCCATCCAAACCCACACTCGAACGCGCCCTTGTCCCCTCCGCCTTCGCCAAAAACAACTCCTCTTCGTATGCACCACCGAACCCACGCCCAAAAGTAGGAGCAGGTCACCGCGGCTCATACTTTCCCCCCAGCCGATCATCGGTGACTTCCAGTATCCATTCATCAACAGTTGAGAGCATCGCGATTTAGAAGCTACTAATTTTGTTTTTAGTTTACAGGAGAAGAGCTTTTTGTTGTTCTGTGATGAAGAGGGTTGTCGGTTTAGTCATGCTGATGAGAAGAAAATAGGACGGAGTGATGTGCTATATATATAATAAGAGAAAGTGTGGGGAGCAAGGAATATAGGGAATAGCCATGCTGCAGAATAGAGTAGTGAGAGTCTCGATGATATCCTTGGTCGGCACGGTTGGTAATATTGAAAAGAAATTTCACAAAAGAATGGCATGATGTCGTCTGTACATATGGTTTTAGGCTTAGAGTATAGCTGTATATTGTTGTGTTTTCATTTTATTTGATGCAGCGTACTATTTGGTCGTGTTGCAGAAAGAAAGCATGTGTTGATGGCTTTTTCATTTTACTGATAAAAAGGCTGATCTTGGTGTAAAAAGGTATTCCGAACCCAATGGGACAAGTTTCGTCGAAATCTGAGTTAATATGAAAAAAATTCCTTTATAAAACCAGAAATAAACACGCATTTAATTTTTCCACGATCACCAGATAAGTCAAATCAACTTGAAACCTTGATATCTTGCAATAACTTTTCGATACGAACCCATCGACACTAGTTTCGTCGCATTCTGAGACTGTTTGCCCGATAGGCTGTTTCTACCCCGAACCGCCCTACCCTTTTTAACGCCAAATTTCCCGATCTCTAAAAATAACAAACTATATACCTATCCTGACTCTAATCGACGATACGAACTCAATGGAACTGGTTCCGCGGCCTAATTCGATCGTCTGCTCAAGTTATGCTCGAATGTCCCTTTATTTATTTAATTACGCGTTATAGAAATTGAACGGGCGTTTATGGCTACCGTGACCACATATGACATCGGTTTTCCACGCCACTCACCACCGTACAATAATTTGATGATACGGTTCAAATGAAACTGGTTTCTTCGAAATCTGAGTCTGTTTGCAAAACGGTTATTTTAAAGGCCTATAATTTAATAACGATTTTCCATAGCGACTATTTCAAAATTTGATTTGGCCATAATTATCAAATTATAACACGAAATCTGGATTTTTCTCTTTCATATGAAAATTATTGTCAATACGGTCCCAACATGTCTTGTTTCACAGAAATCCGACTTATATCGAATCCTGTATGTCCAGTTGAAGTTCAAACTCGAATTTTCAAACTGCAGCGTTATATTTCAAGCTCTATTTATAATTATATAAATATATAACGTCGAACTTTGTTTAAACAACGAATTAGATATTAATTCCATCGATATTCCAAATATAATATTAAATGGACAAAAACACGGGTCGTTACATTCTTCCCCCCTTAAAATAATTTCGTCCTCGAAATTGCTAAGGTAAGAAAGAACGTTATAAACTCATCAATTTCAAATCTAATTTTATATTAAATTAGAAACCAATTCAATACTGTAAATAAATATTTTCAAAAATATCGAAAATTTTCTAACACTTTAAATTTTCGAAAAATTTCGCCAGTACCTCCTCTGTACGGCTCAATCGGTACAACCACAACTCGCCCTTTCTAGGCCTTCTCCAATCCAAAAGAAAACAAAACAGCCAAGCGGCTTGCCAAACAGGCTCATAAATCACCAAATCCAAATAAATGTGTACCTTTTTGTCGGGCATATCATTATATCTTTTCCATCTGCTGCTCTGTCAGCATATACAAATGCATTCCCAAACAAAATTCCAATTTCATCCTTCGAACTAAATTCTTCACGTGTCCAAGCCAAATTCCATTCTTGACTCAATTTCCATCCATCATCAATTTCAACTCTTAGCTTACCAGTCCAATACCATTTCGTATTCCTGTCTCCCAATTCCAAATCTGATTCCACTTGATATATTATATCTCGATTCAATTTCCAGTTAATTGGTTTCAATTCAATTCATATTTGCTTTCACAAATTTCTATTAAATTTTGCCTTTGTTCAAACAATTTCCCTGAGAGTTTTTAAACAGTTCAGCTCTTTCAAAAATCAAATATTCCTTTTCAGGATTCAAACAACTTGTTTTTCTCAAAGCAGTTCAAAACAAGATTTTTGGTAGTAATCTGTCACTTAGAACTCGAAAATGAACACCGATAATGGCGCGTACATCATCGGAATCTATTTTCCAGCTATCGAAGTGAGTTCAATACTATATCACTTTCAAAACCATTTCTAAACACTTCCATTTTGAAATCAGTTCAAAATATCCTTTGCAAGGCTTGTAAAACAATTTAAAAACCTCCCAGGATTTTAAAATTCTCATATATTAAGTCCAATTCCATTTTCAACCACTTGTCCAAATTTCCAAAGTTTTAATTTCAATTCTGATTTAAATTCATATTTAACTCCTCTGATTTTCATATATTTCACTTATATGAATTCTGATTGGTTATA
This sequence comes from Allium sativum, assembly GCA_030737875.1. Taxonomy (NCBI): domain Eukaryota; kingdom Viridiplantae; phylum Streptophyta; class Magnoliopsida; order Asparagales; family Amaryllidaceae; genus Allium; species Allium sativum. The sequence continues at coordinate 793,535,545 of CM060924.1, forward strand.
TATAACCATTTCACATTTTATAATTTTATTGGATTATAATCACAACCAACACATCCAATATATTATAATTACAATATATATATATTTCCTCTATATCAAAATATACTTTGGGTAAAATTATTTCATTTACCCTCTTTTCAAAACATATCGTGACGACCCATCGTATTCGAGTGTTTATAAACCCCTATCGATACAGTGGATCAAACTGATCGATCAGAACTCATAAAAACTCAAACAAATAAATCTCCACAATATAAAACAATTTTTATAAAATCTACAAATACGTTCACTCGTATATATACACACAAACTCAATCTAGGGTATTACTAACCCCATCTCTACTGAATCACGCCACAGAGCCAAGGTAATCACTTAACCTTCAGCTCTGATACCACTGTAACGAACTGGGATTTTCGACTCCGAAAATCAACATCAAACTACCGTGTTGACCATTCAGACATCGAACATTCCAGATCATTAATAGAAAGAAGTTAGAGGGTGAGAATAGATAAGATAGAAATATTAGAATAGAAGAAGAAGAAACAACACAACACAGAGTCTCACATCGCAGCGGAACAAAATATAATACAGAAATAAATCTTTATTGAGAGCTTTGAAAATACTTACAGTATCAGAGTACATCATACCATGGGACAGTTATAATAGCCTGTTCCCATATACAACACACAACGGAATAGTAGTAATATCATACGTCTGGACTCTTCCAGCTCGTCTCTTCATAGCAGTCGATAACCTGAACCTGTACAACCCGGCCTAACCCGAGCATTTACAAAACACCGGGTCAGTCTGGTGAACCAGAATGAGATAAACTCGCACAGTAATAAGGGTAAATCATCCAATCATGATTTTAAAGTTCAAATTCTTTTCAAAAGAAAAGGATAATCGTAAGACCAAATCCACACATAAACATGGACGGTTTTTACCTTACGATAACCCAAAACATTTTTGAAACCAATATCTTGTCTGATATTATAATAATGTCTAAATACAAGTAAATAGAATCTAGTGGAACGCTTGCATCTCACGCTCCACATATATAGTATATAATCAAAACCCGCAGGCGCTTATTGGATATTGGATTCCGACCTTGACAAGGTATGGGACCACCTGCCGATCGTGTATCTCTAGAGACGAATACACTGGGTTCAACAAGAACTTCTTGCAACCCGGCCCTCACATGACCGACCACTCATTTCGCTTGAGTGTATCGAATGTATATCACCGACGGTTGGGATCAGCAACCGTCTCCCGAAAAGGGACAGCATCGAAACATAGATTTAAGAACAAATAGGAATTTCTCTAGATAGGTGATTATACACCCTAATGGGAGCGACCCACATAGCCATGCTGCCTGCCCGATTTTTGTCATTTCCCGGTTGATGAGGCTTGAGGTTTAGATTTACCTTTGAACATCTGATCATCATTCACTTGAATGCCACATCGTCAGATCCGTCAGATATCACAAATTGACGTCCACAAAAATACTCTAGCTGGAAGCTAAGAGAACGACAAATCTCCGCCAACAACTATCGCACGTTTGAAGAAATCAACGTACGTGACCCTATGGAAATACTCTGTCAGACATCCGTCCATACAAGTCATCCAGGAACAGAATGAACCGAAGGTACTCTCCCACCGCATCCATATAGGAATCACCCCATGGATCAGTAGCGAGAAGTCCTTGCAACCCGTAGATTCCAACCACGACAGAATCACAGCTTATCTCTACTTGCCAGGCAGAGAACATTAGTGGTTCTTCCATTTATGAAAATCCACGGTCTTCAATGCTCCATCTCGATCATCTTCTGATATCTTCACGTATTTATTGGACGGAATGGTTTTCGAATATAAATTCGATCCCGGACTTTCCGTACCAACAATCGTATTGGATAGATTTGATAGTCGGTGATTTAACTATCAAAATAAACAGTGTTTCAATCATGACACTCCAATGAGTTCACTGGTTCAGTATTCAGCATCACGTGGCCTTTAACAACTGATTTACTTTTGTTAAACTAGAACTTCTAGCTCTTTTAACATTCAAAATATACGATATTTGAAATACTCTAATTCGAATTAACTCCAATCGATTAACTAATATTCGACATAACTCCATTCGCTTGATTCTAGATCGCAGAGATCATAATGGTTACGCCTGATTCCCTCAGGAAACATCCGACCGCCGTAGGCTATCTGCAGCCCTGCGAATTACGCTAGCAGACGTACGAAATGGCAACTCATCTTGAATAACTATGTTTGACTTTCTCTGGCTTGAGTAACTATATTTTTATATAATACACTAATGTCCTCAAAACCAATTCTATATATACTCAGTAAAATAACTTATAACCATATTCAATTCCCCACTTAATTCTTCCTTCACACATATTTGTTACACCATTCTCTATTATTTAAATCGGGAAATCCATTAGTTTTAATAAGGAAATTCATAGCACATATGTTATAACAATAGCGTTATAATTACTATTTAGATTTACAAAACAACAGCGCTATACTCGCTGTTTAGGTTTACAACCCATTTACTATAGCAAAAGCGCTACAATCGCTATATTAGATTTACAAAGCATATATTATAACAACAGTGCTAAAATCGCTGTTTAGATTTTCAAAACATATCCATTAACGTCTCTTACGATTACCAACTAATACTATCTTCAGATAATCCCGATGTTGTTCAAGTTGGGGTATTTTAATTACCTCTCAGACCTTGATCAACAACGTTCTTATCCTCCGATAAACATAAGTTGTAATCAAAATCAATATTTCATTCTAGTCTCAAACAAATTCCATTTAACTATTGGATTTGGTTATACAACTCTATAACCCAGTTCTTTAACCAGATTCGCTTATTTCCAATCTCCTTTGATTTCATTTCACTTCAATTACTTTTGAAAAGTAATTGTCTAAATTATTATTAATTAAAATAATAATTTATTTCAATCATTAACTACATGAGTAGTTAATTTCTTTAATAACAAAATTAAACGGTAAATCCTTTTTTTTAAACCTTGTTTAAATTTAAACAATATTTATTAAACTATTCAAATCAAAACACATCAAATTTGATAATCAAATTCCAATTCAAACGGTCGATTTAATTAACTCAAAACTCGATTATCTCGTTAATCGATTCCAATTAATCCTCACTTTAAATTAATTAAAAATATAATTAATTTAAATAATCCCATTAATTGTTTTCTTTACAAAACAATTATCGAAGTTTAATCCTTCGATTCATTACTTGTTCTCATACTCGTAAACCTGATTAACGTCAGCATTTACTTTATAAAATAATTTAATAACAATCAAAGTCTTAAATAAAATATTTATTTAATTCCCTATTATAACTTTTATTCAAAATAATATATTCAAAATCCAACTCAAGTTATATAATAAATTTTATAACCTCATCTTTATCGATTTACCTGACGGTGAATCAATATTTATAACACGATTGATTTTATAGGCCATACACTGGTAAATACTCAACCAATACCGCTTATTGGTTTAAACACAACACAGGTTGAATTCCCAGTCCAAATCAATAATCAAATCAATCAACCAAACATGATAGTTCATATGTGAAAATATGAAATAAATAATATATTTGAGGAATCCGGTTGGATCCTCCAACCTGTTCTTCCCTGTATGCAAAATGGTTATCTCAAATCAGACTGTTCAGTTTTTGTTTAACTGATAAACTAAATAACGACCATTTAACATCAATCATAAGAAATTCAAACAATTCAACCATTTAAACACGTTTACAAATAAACGTGACCAACCAAGGTGAGTCACCTTTATTGGAACCAATCGTTAAAAATAACGATTTGGTATTTCACTGAAATTAAACACAGTTTAATTTCATCGGTTAAATCAACAGATAAGCAGATAACTAGCAAAACAGTCAACCATTGGCAAGCAGAGCACACAAAATAAAAATACCCAATTTATATAAAATATAAAAAGGGTAACTGAGTGAGTTTAACTCACTTTGATTTTCATCTATCGAGGTATCGACTGTTTCAATTAAACGCGCGTTTAATAGCGGCATCCACGGTTCCAGTGTCCCCTGTTGGCCAATGCTGACAATATATGAACGCATTATTTTATAGTAGTTATTGTTTTAATTATAATTTAATTAACTATTTATGCTAATTAACCTTAACTAAATATTAATCGACCCGTTAATTACATTGTTAGATACAACATCGACAATTAAAGTTAAGAGATGAAACAACACATAAATCCTTTAAGCATGAACGTGTTTATTTCAGGCCACATATACACATATAGGGTGCCTTAACATATATGAACACTAAACCTTAACATATAAACATATTATTATGGGCCGCAATACTATTTTCATACTTGCTGTTGGAACTAATGGGCCACGGTCGTTTAATTTTTGGCATACTGAAAACTTGGATTCTAAATTCACGGCATGATCAAATATTAATATTGACTTAAACTTACGTTAATTAATCCCTTTTTCCATGTTATAGTTGAGATGGCCACGTAAGAATAAGGCACAGTAGTATTTATTATTAGGCGCGTTTAACTGGGGGTTAGGCATATGTAAAAACTGATTTGGCATCTTACCACATTCTTCTTCACGTCAGCATTTTCTTCCTCCTGACACCACACGCAAACACCCATGCTTCTCTTCCATTCCATTCTTTTTTCCGCCAACGTGCCTCCCATACATACTCCTCCTTTTGAACGCTTTGCTTCACGTCCCCTTTACATCCTTACTCTTCTCTCTTTCCATGACTGCCCCCTGCCACCTTCAGACGAGGACAGCGCCACCGTCCCTCCTTTAACTGCTGCGCCACATCCCACCACTGGGTTCCCATCCAACCCCACACTCGAACGCGCCCTTGTCCCCTCCGCCTTCGCCAAAAACAACTCCTCTTCGTATGCACCACCGAACCCACGCCCAAAAGTAGGAGCAGGTCACCGCGGCTCATACTTTCCCCCCAGCCGATCATCGGTGACTTCCAGTATCCATTCATCAACAGTTGAGAGCATCGCGATTTAGAAGCTACTAATTTTGTTTTTAGTTTACAGGAGAAGAGCTTTTTGTTGTTCTGTGATGAAGAGGGTTGTCGGTTTAGTCATGCTGATGAGAAGAAAATAGGACGGAGTGATGTGCTATATATATAATAAGAGAAAGTGTGGGGAGCAAGGAATATAGGGAATAGCCATGCTGCAGAATAGAGTAGTGAGAGTCTCGATGATATCCTTGGTCGGCACGGTTGGTAATATTGAAAAGAAATTTCACAAAAGAATGGCATGATGTCGTCTGTACATATGGTTTTAGGCTTAGAGTATAGCTGTATATTGTTGTGTTTTCATTTTATTTGATGCAGCGTACTATTTGGTCGTGTTGCAGAAAGAAAGCATGTGCTGATGGCTTTTTCATTTTACTGATAAAAAGGCTGATCTTGGTGTAAAAAGGTATTCCGAACCCAATGGGACAAGTTTCGTCGAAATCCGAGTTAATATGAAAAAAATTCCTTTATAAAACCAGAAATAAACACGCATTTAATTTTTCCACAATCACCAGATAAGTCAAATCAACTTGAAACCTTGATATCTTGCAATAACTTTTCGATACGAACCCATCGACACTAGTTTCGTCGCATTCTGAGACTGTTTGCCTGATAGGCTGTTTCTACCCCGAACCGCCCTACCCTTTTTAACGCCAAATTTCCCGATCTCTAAAAATAACAAACTATATACCTATCCTGACTCTAATCGACGATACGAACTCAATGGAACTGGTTCCGCGGCCTAATTCGATCGTCTGCTCAAGTTATGCTCGAATGTCCCTTTATTTATTTAATTACGCGTTATAGAAATTGAACGGGCGTTTATGGCTACCGTGACCACATATGACATCGGTTTTCCACGCCACTCACCACCGTACAATAATTTGACGATACGGTTCAAATGAAACTGGTTTCTTCGAAATCTGAGTCCGTTTGCAAAACGGTTATTTTAAAGGCCTATAATTTAATAACGATTTTCCATAGCGACTATTTCAAAATTTGATTTGGCCATAATTATCAAATTATAACACGAAATCTGGATTTTTCTCTTTCATATGAAAATTATTGTCAATACGGTCCCAACATGTCTTGTTTCACAGAAATCCGACTTATATCGAATCCTGTATGTCCAGTTGAAGTTCAAACTCGAATTTTCAAGCTGCAGCTTATATTTCAAGCTCTATTTATAATTATATAAATATATAACGTCGAACTTTGTTTAAACAGCGAATTAGATATTAATTCCATCGATATTCCAAATATAATATTAAATGGACAAAAACACGGGTCGTTACATATTTGCTCCATTTTCTCCCTTGCTTTCATTTCATAATAAGAAAGTAGAAAATGAAGCCCCAATTTTTAAATTTAAGGCTATACGTCAGATATGGTTAAAACAATCTTTATAATCATTTTAATTTTTAGTATGGTGGAAATGGTAAAATTATGGGTTATAAATAGAACTGGTTGAGTTAATAATACTACCAGATATGCTTGCTTGGATGTTTTTTTGCAATGGGTATTAAGTTCAAACAATATTTACATGATTATGGAATCCCTAGTATTGGGAATACTTATATCTTACCTTAACCATTTAATTTATGAGGAATTTGTGAAAAGGTCGAACTGAATTCAATAAAAAGAAGGGGTATTTATGGAATGGTATTGAGGCAGTAAACGAAATATGTGTGTCGTGATATCCATTTTGTAAGAAGTTGATATAAATTTGTATTTGAGAAATTGTAATGAAGAAGACAAAATGAAGATTTGTATTTTATTAATGCTGAATGATAATGATACAATACTGTGTTGCAGTACTTATATACACCCCAATACACAACGTTTATATGTGGCAAATAAAGTGGTGAATGGGCCAAGCCCGCTACCCATTACAATAGAATATAAAATATCGTAACCCATGTTTGTTTATCTCACAATACACCCCCGATAAACAAAACCTAGTGTTTCTTGAGCCCCGCAGCTATGTCGAACTCCACCATATTAATGAGTCAAAAAATAGATAATAGCTCAAATCGGCCTCTTCCAGTACTTCTCTAGAGATGAAGGCGAGGATTTAGGTGATTTAACATCATTAGAAAAAAGGGTCTCAGCAGATCTGGATCAGCTTAGTTGATTAGTCTTCATTTTAACTGCGAAGTCGAAGATGACTCGTAATTGAAGCCTGGATCTGGTCTTTTGAGTTTTAATGAAGAAGCAACACTCGGTTTTGTGACTGTTTTTGCATTAGGGTGTATGAATTTGCTGGTGCTTACTGGATATGACTTTGGATCTGAAGCTAGTTACTTTACATCATATAGGAGCTCTGGCTTCTTTGTAACTTTAAGTTTAGATCTGAGTCTGGTAAAATTCTTACTTGGTAGTGGTTTGGTAAGTATATCTGCAATTTGATGAGTAGCTAGCATATGATTTATCAAAAGTTAGCCTTTGATAACTTGTTCTCGCACGAAATATAGGTCAATTTCCATGTGTTTTGCTCTTGAATGTAATACTGCGTTAGCTATAAGTGACACTGCACTTAAATTATCATACCATAGTGTTGGTATTCTATTTGATGTGATCTTTAGTTCATTGAGTAATGATTGAACCCACATAATTTCTATTGTAGCATGTGCAATGCTTCTGAATTTAGCTTCAATACTTGACCTTGACACCGTAGGCTGCTTTTTGGAACTCCATGATATAGGATAGATTCCTAGATAGATGCAATAACCTGAAGTTGGTCTTCTATCATCAGGGTATGTTGCCCAGTCAACATCACAGTATCCTATTGTATTTAGTTGTTTGCATCCTTTGAAGTGTAGCCCATGATCATTGGTTCCTTTTAAGTATCTCAGTATTCTCTTCATTGCTTTCCATTGTTCGTCTTTTGGCTCTTGCATAAATTGAGAAGTTTTGTTAACACTATAAGCTATTTCAGGTATAATGATGGTGGCATATTGTAATGCCCCTACTAGACTTCTATATTGCTTAATATTAATTATGCTTTCCTCCATGTGTTTTGATAATTGATGACTAGTAATCATAGGTGTGGGCAAGGAGTTAGCACCATCCATTTTTGCCTTGACTAGAATTTCATTGATATACTTTCTCTGGCACAAGAGCATTTCTGATTGAGATATTTTACACAATTCAATACCCAGGAAGTAGTTTAATTCTCCAAGATTCTTGATAGAGAATTGCTTGTCTAGTAAATTAATGAGTTTCCTTATTTTAATATTACTATAATAATAATAAGATCATCCACATATATTAGAACATATATAATTATAGAATCATTTATTTTGACAAATAGAGAATGATCTGATTTTGTGGACTGAAACTTTAACTTAGTTAAATTAAGTTTTAGTTTATCAAACCAGACTCTAGGAGCTTGTTTAAGCCCATAAATTGCTTTATTTAGCTTACACGCAAGCTTTTTGTCTTTCTGATATCCTTGTGGTTGACTCATATATATACATCTTCCTTTAGTTTAGCATTTAAGAATGCATTGTTTACATCCAGTTGTTGTATTTTCCAGTTGTTATGCAAAGCTATAGTAAGAACGATTCTTATAGTGGTTGGCTTAACAACTGGTAAGAAAGTTTCTTCAAAATCAAAACCATATTGTTGAGCAAACCCTTTAGCCACAAGTCTGGCTTTGTATCTACATACAAAACCACCTGCATTTCTTTTTAGTTTGAAAGTCCATTTATTGTCAACAATATTTTTGTCTTTTGGTGCTTTGACAAGAGTCCATGTTTGTTGTTAATCAATGCTTGATACCCTTCATCCATTGCCCTTTTCCAATTTTTTTTGTTGACTATTTGATTTAAATTTGATGGTTCTTCTGTTGAGCAGATAATTGTGTAGATTTTTGGTTTGAGTATCCATCTTTTTGATCTTGTGATCATTGGATGGCCATCTTGTGGTTGTTGTGGTTGTTCTCTTTCTTGTTTGTGACTACTTGAGTTGTTTTCCTGACTTGAGTCTTGTTGTGTGCATTCAGGCTGAGTCTAATTAACTGTATAAGTTTGAGTGGATTGATTGGATGGCTCAGATTGCTCATGACTGGTTTTAGGAGACATGACAAGTTGAGGATCTAAGCAACCATCATCCTGTCCTTTATTTTGATCACCTGGATACAATGGTATGTCTGGAATAGAATTTTTTACATTGTAATTCTTCTGTGTTGTAGGAATTTCTGCATTAAAGAATGGAAACACTTTTTCATTAAGCACAACATGTCTACTAATTATCACTTTTCCTTTTTCATTCAAACACCTATATCCTTTCTGACCATTAGCATATCCAATGAATGTACATGGTGTAGACCTAAAGTTTAGCTTATGAGTGTTGTAGGGTCTCTTATGTATGGATAACACAAACAACCAAACATTCTTAGCTTTTTGTGGTCTGGCTTTACATTATATAACACTTCTACTGGGCTTTTATCCTTCAGTACTTTGGTTGGTAATCTATTTATCTGAAGTGCTAAAGGCATCAGGCCAAACTTCATTGGAAGATGACTTTGTGCTAGTAGTGTAAGGCCACACTCTACAATATGCATATGTTTCCTTTCTGCCAATTCATTTTTTCCAGAAGTATAAGGACAAATTAACCTATGAATAATACCTTTCTTTTGAAAGTAATCATGTAAAGGTTTAAACTCAGTGCCCCCATCAGTTTGTAATATTTTCAATTGTTCTCCTGTTTGTTTTTCTGCCTGATTTATAAAATGAATGACTGCTTTACTAGTTTCACGCTTGGTTTTCATAAAATATACCCATGTGTATCTAGTGTAGGAATCAACAAAAAATAATATTAATTAAAACCATAATCAAAGTTTATTGGTGTTGGACCCCATAGGTCAGCAACAACCAATTCAAGAGGTTTATTGTAAACAGTTTCAGAATCTGAAAAAGACAATTTATGGCTTTTGCCATTTGACAGTACTTACAAACATATGGCATAGTTACATATCCAAAAGAAATTTTATTGCCTGTTAATACTTCCTTGACAATATTGACATTAGAATGACTAAGTTTAACATGTCATAGATCAAAAATACTTTTACAGTCATTAACTATAGACAAATAGCAACTTTTACTTCTTTTTACATCGCTTGTAGGATTAACAATATTGAACTTGTACAGTCCTTTGTCTGCTTTACCCTGCAAGATAATTTCATTAGTCAGAGGTCTTTAACTAAACAGTGACTAGGGTGAAATTCAAATTACACACTATTGTCTTTAGCAAACTAAGATACACTCAGTAAGTTCTTTTTTATTTATGGTACTATAAGTAAATTGTTGAGATAAAGTTATCTTTAACCTCTTACGCTGTCAAAGCCAATATGTCTAATATTTACACTATCACCATTACTCATGTGTACAGATTGCATACCTCTGTATTCCTTTTAGAAAAGATCTAAGTTGTTAAGATCATTTGTGATGTGACAGTTGCCCCTGAATCAGGATACCAGTTATCATAACCTAGATCATATGTCTTGTATTGGTGATTGCTTCTTGAATTATCACTTTGACTGTCTGCTTCCATTTGAACCATGTTAGCACTTGGGTTTATTTTTCTTTGATTGCCTTGATTTTGTCCCGCAACATAATTTGAATTAAATCTGAAGCAGCACTTCACAACAGTATGTCCAACTTTTTCACATATTTGATACTTGGGTCCACTGTTGTTATTGTTCCACCTTTCTCTTCCTCTTCTTCTGTTAGAATAACCTCCACTTTGAGCAGTTTGGTCATTTCTGTTTTGAGTCTTGCTTTTGTTTTCTGCATAGTTTACAGACATGTGTGAAAATTGTGATTTCCATGTTTTAATTCTTGCTTCACGTGTATGAAGAATAGAATGTACATCCTCCATGGAACACACAACCTTCTGTGATGATATTACTGCCACTGCTACTTCATACTCTTCACGAGAACCATTTAGGATAGTTAGAATTTGTTCAGATTCGCTGACTTTTTGCCCTGCTGCCTCTAAATGATCACAAGTGTTTTTAATTTTAGCAAGATATTCTCTCATGGGTAAGTTGTTCTTTCTTGAGCCTTGTAGTTGACTTTTGTAGTACATTATCTTTGCCGTAGACTGGGTGTTGAATGAATTTTCAATTGCGGTCCAAATCTCATTAAAGTTTACACCCTATAACTTGAGACAGTAATTTTTCACTAATAGAGGATAGAAGCCAGGAACAAATTAATCTGTCTTGACTATGAAATTTCACATACTCCTCATTACTAACTATTCTGTTATCTGCATCAGTGATGAATTCTAAGGGTACAACAATGGTTCCAAGAATGTATCCCTCAAGCCCATATCATTGAATTGCAGTTTCAACTTGCAATTTCCAGAGTAGATAATTATTCTCTTTAAGGTGAACTATGATCAATTAATTAACTCTACGGGTTTATATTAGTCTTCACCAGTGATTCAGTATTAGGGGTGGTTTGTGTATTGGACGTGGCTTGGCTTTGGGTGACAGGCTGATTTGTTGCAGTGGTTGAGTTGTTGTCTTCAGCCATGGATACAACAACAATAACTTCTCAACAAGAAAAAAGGTACACTTTATTGAATTTTAGATGCTTTGGATTGAGATTTTCTTAGAAAAGATGTACAGCAGAATACTTGATGCAATCTTGAGTGTTTATGTGATGATTTCTGATGAAATCCTTTGATTTCTTTTCTGTTGAGCTTTCTTGAATGGCACTTTGTTCAATTGTTATGCTTTACTTGAATTTCTTGATCAGTTTTCTAAAATTCAGGCAGTTTCTACCACAAGCTTGATGATGTGTAATTGATGCAGCCGGTTGAATGACTTAGCGAGGCACTGCTATACACATATAGACCCTAACTCTCAAACGCTGAGATAAAATTGTATCTCTAATAAGAGGAATCCAAATGATGAAACATATATGATGTACAGTCTATGGAATAACATAATTGTTTTTGAATATTGAAACCAAATTTTGCTGTTAAGCGTTTTTGCTTTGATATTATGTAAGAATTTGATATAAATTTGTATTTGAGAGATTGTAATGAAGAAGACAGAATGAAGATTTGTATTTTATTAATGTTGAGTGATAATGATACAATATTGTGTTGAAGTATTTATATACGCAGTTATACACAATGTTTATACGTTGTAAATAAAGTGGTCAATGGGTCAGGCCCATTACCTATTACAACAAAATATAAAATATTGCAACCCAGGTTTGTTGATCTCACAATGCTTTACAAAAATGTAGGGATAGGGAAAATAAAATTAGAGTTGCTAATAGAATTAGTAAGGCATGTATTTTACCATTATTAAGGCAATCAATCATTACAAAATGATCACTGCTTTCCTTATCACTTATAGGGGTTGAGTAGCCGCTTTCTACTGCAGTCGGCACTGGCTTTATCAACTGTTCGGTACTTGAAACTCTGTCAACTTCAATGTCTCAACGTCGATAGTCATATCTTTCAACGATACAATAAGGCAAAAAAATGAACATTCATACAATTGATTAAAAATAAAAACAAGTTACCAGGCCATAATAACAACATAAAGACATTTTGACAAGCTGTAAAGATTTTTGAAAGACTGAATGACACACATCATATATACAAGTTGATAGGCAATCAATCAAGATCCCTAAACCTAGGGCTGGGTATTTTTCCTATTTTCCGAGTTTCCTTCCGTTTCCTTCCTACCGTTCGCCAAGTTTTCCATTTTCGTGTTTTTTCAACCAAGAATATTCGGAAGGAATTCCTTCCAATTGATAACGAAAGAAGTCGGAAATTTGTCACAACTTCCATGGAATACCTTTCCTTTCGCTAGTTCATTTGGGCCTCTGAATCTACCTTTTCACGCTTAATAAAAACAACATTTACAGTTCATACTTGCAGAAAGAAAAACCCTATTTTCAAACAACCCTTCAGCTATACTTTCTTTCTTCCCAATCAACTATTGACTATTTTCTCTTCTGCAATTGATGCCCCAAAATCGCTTTCTTGCATAAATAAAAAATTCGCATTTAATTTATTGTGCAAACTTCGTCTTCTTTCAAAGGATTCCTCAACTTAACAAATTCGGCCGTTAGCGGAATGATGCCACTGAAGTTGGTCAACGTCGAAATTAGTCGATGTGGCGCCAAACATAGTCGAGTTGTTTGAGCTCAAGATCTGAGATGTGTTGCTTGTGTAACGACGTAACCAGCAGGTAGAGAATCTGAAAGGTGAAATTGGTGTTGCCTTGTAATTTCAATAGTATTTTGACTATATTTTGTAAAACAATGTACTTATATGTAAGATCGTTTTCAGTCTATTGTCATATATTTTTTGTAGAACTGTATTTGGCAAGACTATCAGTGAAAAGAAATATCGTCCTTCCTGTGCTCTGTTCATACATGTTTCTTCGTTGTAAACCTGAACGTCTTGCTGATTTTGTAATTTTAAATGCCTTAACTGGAAAAATGGAATTCCGTATTCCGTTTCGTCTTTTCCAATTTCCGCTTATTGGAATTCCGGAGTTGGTGGAACGGAATATGGTACACCGAGCACTATTCCGCCAACAGTCGGAAGAAAAGGAAAATGTCCCAGTTGGTACAGAAATCTTCTGTATCCACCCCTACCTAAACCTACGGTGGTCACAAATAAGATAGGAAAGAAATATGTCAATCAATCAGGTTGCCACAAATAGGAAATATATTAATCAATCAAGCGCCTATCTAATATTCTCAGATATTTTGGCAAATCTTTTAGTTTTAGAAATAATTAAAAGATATCAAAAGATATACCAATAAGCAAGCCTATCTAATATTCTTAAATATCTTGGTAAAATATATCTGTAATACCTCTCTCAAGTTGGAACATGGGGTTCAAAAATGCCCAACTTGAAAAGAAGCAAATCAAACTGTGACTTGCCGAGTGCCTAGGTAAAAATATCCGTCAATTGTGAAGATGTTGAAACATGTGATGGAGAGAATTGAAACTTGAAGATGTTGAAACATGTGACAGAGAGACTTCAAACTTGAAACTCAAAACTCGAAATTTGAAATTTGCTTGTAGGTCCTGTATAATCCGTCCCTCATAGTTCCAATTCCAATCAGCTCCTTCATGAGGTCCGTTCAAGCTGCTTTCAGCAATTTTGGCATTACCAACAAGCCCATAAGTGCCTGTTTAGTAGCAGTACATGAAGGAGCAAAACTTATGATTGTACCATCTAGGAAACTGAATTTCCTCCTAAATAACATAGAATTTCCTCCTAAATGAAATAACTATGTAAATCGCATGAAACCAATTATTCAAATTGTCAAGTTTGAGCCTTTGGAAGATGATAAAATCCCTTGGCCGACCTTGCAATCCAAGGTAAAAAGGAGAATTAGACTCGATTTTTCAAGGTGGTGGTGTTTAGTCGTCGCCCACCATGGTTTAAGATGTAGAGAAAATTAAAGATATCACTTTGATACCATGAAAAGATAGGTAGAATGTTCGGTCTTTTATTGATTCAGCAAAGCAATATATATACAAGTTGTTAGGCAATCAATCAAGATCCCTAAACGTGGCCACAAATAAGATAGAAAAGAAATATGTCAATCAATCAGATGACCACAAATAAAAAATATATCAATCAATCAAGTCTATCTAATATTCTCAAATATCTTGGCAAATCTTTTAGTTTTAGGAAATAGCTAAAAGATATCAAAAGATACATCAATAACCATAAATCAAACGTATATAATATTCTTAAATATCTTGGCAAAATATATCCATAATACACCTGAATGTAAATGAGGTTATAAAGGCATGATTTTCACATAAATGCTATCAAAATGATGAACATGAAAAATGTTCATGTATGTTAACCAGTATTTGGCAGTTGAAATTTGATTACGGTTCCATTCACGTAAACAAAACAACTTTAGTTCAAGATTTGGTGTATTGCTAAGGGCACCGGGCTGGTTGCTAGGGGCTACCGGCCCGATGCCTAGTCAGGAGTTGTCAACCAATCAAGCCACATTCAGTGGACATCCGCCGACCAAAAAACACCACGATAGCCTCTAGTAGAACCAGCAGTGCCTTTAAATTTACACAAGATTTATACCGTTGCAGTATAAAGCATTTATTTTACTTTGCCAAACAGCTGATGAAATGGCATAGCAGCTGCAATTAAAACGCTCAGCAGATCCAATGCGGCGAATGCGCAAAAAATTGCTGCGTGAATAAAACGATGAAATAGCGAAATATTGCGGATAAGTCTAATATAGCATATTAAATTCATATTTAATGCTTTAACAAATATATAAATGATAAATTAATAAAAAAATAATTCAATTTAATTATAATTAGTATATTCTTAATTTTAAATAAAAACATAAGCAAATATATATATAAATATATATATCTAACTTTTATTTAACTTGATTAAATTTGATAGAATATTATAGTATTTTGTATTCTTAAAAACATATGCTAAAAAATTATATTAAAAACTAAATTTCTAAATTTTATAATGTATAAATATCATTTTTAAATTCATTTTTTTTTATAGAAGATATAGCGGTAATAGTAGAATATAGCCGAAATAATGAGATATATCGAAAATATTGGAATATAGCAGGGTTTAAAACAAAAATGATATTTCAAAAACTATTTAGAAATAGCGTAGCGATAGAAATACGCTACATGATATAACAGAAGTATGACGGAGTAATAACGGAGCATTAGCTGCACAGCATAACAGGGCATTATGCATTCATGAAAATAAATAAATAAAGATAGCAGTTTGAAAGCTTAACATCAAAGTTTACACCCCGTGCGTGAAAAGAAATGTGTTCAGTCTTCACTTAGGGTGCGTTCTTAACGAACGTGAGCGTGGCATTTGAGCGTGGTACTGTAGCGAAGGGGAAATGTGTTTTTAGCTACGAACGGGGTATTTGAGCGTGGTATTTTAATTGTTAATTTGTTTGTTTTGAGTTAATTAAATACTAATTTCGGTTGAACAAAATGACTACATTTCATTACACAAAAGAAAATACAAATATAAATACGACAGAAATACAATAACACGATGACATGAACTTCCTACTTGTTGCTATTTATCAGATAAGTTTGGTATTCTTAGTCGTGGCGTTTGTCTGCAAGCCCTCTAATCAACCAGCTTTTCGCTATCTCATCCGAAAGAGCAGTGAACATATCATTTATTTTGGGGTCCAACACAAATAATAGTGCGTCTGCAACATCAAACTCACCCGTTGCTCCAAGACGTTGCATACGAGCTACCGTATTTGCATAAGTTGTAGAACCTCCCGTTGATTCCACGCTAGTACCCGTATTAGGACTATCAGAGTGCGTCCGAGATTTTTTCATCTGTCTCTCGTGCATTAGGTCAATGAGCATAGTCGTCTTATCGTCACTTTCACCACGTTTTCTTCTTGAATTTTGACGTGCAGTTGGTTGAATGGGCGGATTCATTGGAATTTGGGTTGACGGAGGGATTCTTGGAGCTTCACAATTTGGTGTATTCATTGAAGTTTGTTGCAGTGGAGGATTTGATGGCGAAATCAAGTTTGGAATATGGTTATTTTGCGTGTCTTCCAATGGTTCCAAAAACCCATCGAAATTCCATGTCCTGTCAAACGTGCTTTGTGTTGATGGCGGCGTGCCAGTCTGCGACGGTTGTACACTAGCAGCAGGAGTGTACGACGATTGACCAGTTGTATTCGTCCCACGAAATAATTGATGCATCAGCTCTAAGTTTTCTATTGGTCGTTTCTTATATTTCAAGACACTCGTTCCAAATTCCTAAATGTAAGAAATAAATTGTAAAAAACTGCCTACAAAGGAATGGTAACAAAATAAATTTACAGACCTTAACACGATCTTCCCACCATTCATCGCTTCCAGAGACCGTTCCTTTGTATGCATCCCAACCCGTGTCAGTCTTGTTCATCAGTGCATCCCATTTCATCCAATCCCGTCGAAGACTATCATATTTGTTTCGGATCTTGGTTTCGTCAATCGGTACGATGTCTGGAATGATTTTTATTGCATCATTGAACTTTTCTGCAATTGTTTTATGTACACCTTTTTTGTTGATGCCACAAGCACCATATGCATCAACCGAACATTGCAGCATAATCTGAGTTGCAGTAAACGACCAGTGATGTGCAACCTTTCGATTGATCATACTAAAAAATGGAAAATTTAATAATGTGGAAGAAAATTTTAGAAGAGGAATGGAGGAGTGTAGTGTGGATGAAGAGGAAGGTATAGGCGAGAGGGTTTTATAGATGTGTGGGAGGAACGTTGAAAATCAAGCCGTTGGCGTCCGACGCGTCGAAAATATAGAGATGCTGGAAAATGATATTCGCGTTCAGCAATCGTTTCATTTGAACGTGGAAAATGATATTCGCGTCCGACGCGTCGGACACGAACAAAAACCTCAACGTGCCATTTATTTGCTACGAACGCACCCATACATTTATTAAAGGAGAAAACACCTAACGAGAAACGGCAAAAGCCCTGATAAAACTACAAATCGATGCTGTTCCCCATTCAGCCCATCATCATATAAAAGGTTATACCAGTCAAAATATAGAGATCACCCGACATGACTGGAAGGGACACATGTAAGAACATAAGATTCTACCAACCACGTATGACAGGAAGGCGTCCCAAAAATGGCATATACAACTGGCAAACGAGTAGTAAGAACAGAACATAAAAAAATTCTAACATAAAAATGATATAGGTAAACAATGTTTATTAAGTTCAGGGCACATTAATCAGGATGTCCTTTGCTGGTAACCAGATCAAAGTGTTAACAATTATCACACAACCATACCACTTATCAAATATTTCTTAAAACTGAAAACGGAACATGTTACAGCACCTAGAAGCACAACACCAAATATTTTTTAAAATTGCAGCAAAAAAAAATATTATAGCACCTAATAATTTTTGAATTACAATGCATAAGTCTCGAAGTAAATAAAACATATTACAAGTTCAAAAGCATGCTGCATCTTCTTCTTAATTCACTAGTGTGGTTCATTTTCACAACCTCCATGGAATCACAAGTGAAATTACTAGTGTCTGTAATACATACCAACCAAAAAAAAAAAAAAAAAAAAAAAAAAAAAAAAAAAAAACACCACTAAAATAATGAACTAATGCAAGAATAAGATAAGAAACAGCTGTAGAATATTTAAGCCACACAACAAACTAATGCAAATCAGACATGGTATGGGCCATTTTTACCTTCAATCTTATGCTATATTTTCATTTGTCATCAGAATCCCAAATAGAACATAGTTTTAAAAAACACAAATGCATCGGCTAAAACATTAGAGAAAAGACTGACAAATGCAAATGGTGATTAATGCAAGAAGCAGCATAACTTTAACCAATCAACATAGATTTAGAGCGATCTCAATTGTAACATCCTTTCTTTAATATCAACCAAAGTATAAACCTAGTGAAATTCAATAATAGATATTATAAGATGACGAACATTGTGTGGGTTTCCAATTCTAGGGTTGTACCACAGCAACTCAACTAGCATAGTCCTTGTTCATATTAGAATTATACGAAGAAAAACCCAGGAGCAAACCCGATTCCTAGTATGATGCAGTTGACACAGAATATAATGACATAAATGCATTATTATTATTCACACCAAAGTCATAATGGAAGGGATATGCATAAATACATAAATTGGACAGAGATTAAAGTTTTTGACCTTAACTGTCAAAAATGAACATACCACTCATGCAATCAACAATTCACATGCATTGTAAATATGGGGGAAAATAAATAAACACGGCTCTATAGTATCTTATGTCATGATCAACAGTTCAGTGCCAGTACATGTAAAAATATCTGGATGACTTTATCATAAAAGTGAATCTTTTGTTAGGAAACCATCATTCATGTACCCAATCTGTTCACCATGTTCTTTTAAATCACATGCTCCGATGCTCGTATGACTGATCTTAATTTACATATTAAATCAGACCTTTAAGTGAAAAAAATTCAGTCTTTTGCTAATCCCTGTCTGAGAAGATTAACCAATCTTCTTTTACAAACTTACAATTAGCCAAAGGTGTACATGTACAAAAGGCAACTAAAAACATAACTCTAAAAACTAAGCATCAATTAGCCAAGGATGTAGAAGCAATGTAGCATGTTCTTCGGGGTCGAGAACAGTTGTAATATCCTTTGCAGGGTCTTCAATTGTTAGCATTATTGGTGTTCCGCACAACCAATCTCTCGAACAAAGTAATGCTTATACCACATCTTCCTTAAGTGAACTATCGTAGTCATCAAGAACTCTACCACTAATACTAAATGCAATTTCCGAGGCCACAATCGTAATTGAAACTGCTAAAATATCTTTCGCCATGCAAGATAAAGTAGGGTATTGATACTGTTGTGATTTCCAAAATCAGAGAATGTCCAATTGCATTTTACAATCGATCAGCTATCATCTAAATAAGAATCAAGTTCAGACTTACAAGGATTGCTAGCAAAATCAAACGAATCAAATTTCTCCATCGCATCTTCGCATTCTTGTAAATATGGACCTGCAAATGGTTCGGTGGATTCCATATTTCTCATAACACTTGTTTCCATGCAGGATTCTTTTTCCACTTTTTCCGAATACTCATATAATTCTTCCAATTTCATTTATCCCTTATCAAACTCTAAACAATTGTCATACGATGTTTTATATGAAAAATGAACAAAATTCGTCTTATATTGTGGATCAAATATGCAAGCAATGGAAAGCAAGACATTAAACTCACTCCAATATTTATTGAATATTTAAGCATATCACTTTTACCATAATGGACGTAAAATGATTTTCCTCCATGCATTTTTTCAATGTATAACGAAACAAGAAAATTTTCACAGCTAATAATTTAGCAGTTGGGTAATTTGTACCAAAGAATAAATAGGTAGCATCATAAAATATTTCTAAAAAACATGCAATTTTCTTTGTTTTGGCCCATTCTTCTATTTTTGGAAGATAAGTATAACTAGGGTCGACAAGTTTCAAATAACAAAAAGTTTGCTTATAGCGTATGCTTTTAAGCATTGTAAATGTTGAGTTCCATCTAATAGGAACATCTTGACGCAATCTTTTTCTATCGCTATCCAATGAGAGAGTAGCTATGCATTCTACATTATAAATCTAGATTGAGAACCTTTAATATATTTTATGCTTTCACTACTCAAAAGGAAGAAACATACTTCAAACAATCTTGCACTAATAAATTTAATACGTGCACAGCACATCTAACGTGCAAATATTGTCCATCCGCCACTAAAAATATCCTATAAAATGTGATTTTAATAATCCAACAAATTTATCATTTGCAGACGCATTATCTAAAGTGCACGAAAATATCTTATCGACTATATCCCAATCAACTAACACATTTGAAATTTTCCAAATATAGCTAAACCTAATAGTGGAGGTGGCATTAAACAAAGATTCAACAGCTACTTATGCAAGTTCCAATTATAATCGATAAAATGCGTTGTCAAAGTTAAAACCCATCGGTATTTACTACATGACTAACTCTTCCACTACATGGCTTTAGAAAATCCTTTAGCTTGATATTTCATTCTCATATAGTTTCATAACTTCAAAACGCAATGTGTTTCTTGAATAATGTTCCACTTGATTGTTTAAGTATGAACGGATCTCATGAGTACATTCATACTGAACAAATTTGAATGGCAAATTATGTTCAACAATAGCCTTGATCATCAATTCTTTATATATTTTCTGAACAAAATTACTTCTTTGATCATTATCAATATTTTGCACTGTACGCAAAAACATGTGATTTTTGACCTTCAACCGTATTTTTTTTTTTTTTTTTGAAATATTTCAAGACTTTGTCGCTTATTTCTTATAGAGCTACTAATCTAATCTACCGTTGCCATGACTCCACAGTGTTTCTTAATTTGGTATCTTGTTCAGCAATATCCTTACTATTTTGACACCTATATTCAATTTTTATTATAAAAATAAACCTTTTAATTCATTATTTTAGTGCATTCAAAATCACTGAAAGGAGAAAAAATCATTCAGCACTGAAGCATATGTAAAACACAAAGGAACAAAACTAATTTACAGTATTCCATATTTCCAGTGCAAAATATCATCCCTAAGTTAATCTTTATAATTGTCGCTAATGAAAAGTCGGTGTCACATGCAAGCGGGTGCATGTTGAGATCTAGGCTTTATGTTACAACTGTCATACGTCCAGCAGTGCCTTCAAATATTTGTGGTTGAGAACATCTTTTTCAACTATGAAAACAAAATGGAGTATTGAATTGCTAGCACATGCTGCATGTTGCTTCCATTGGAAAAAGACGATCCCTTTGATGGTAAAACCGTAGTATTAGAACATAAATTTCAGACTTCTGAGTACATTCCATTTTAAGATAATGCAAATGTATACTCGTTTATTTTAATTTGAAATAGGGAATGCAAACCGTATGATTTTCTGAGTATGAACACACAGATTGAAAATATAGCACTTTTAAACATGTAACCTATCCTACCACTTTTAAAATGTACGATTTTCAGTACGCCTCTAGTCACGGATTTAAACATGTAACCTATCCTACCATTTTAAATAATCTGCTAACTGAAGCAAACACATGCAAACATTGCTACTATTTGATGGTAAATGAATTAGGTATGGATATTCAATAGCAAAAGTAATACTTACAGCCATTAAGAAGTAGCAACAGATGTTTTTTTCAGCTCCTGGCTTTAAAAACTAGGTCCCAACCCTTTCCAACCTGAAATGGAGTACATGAATTGTGAATTCAGTGGTTGAACATTATGAAATCAATGCATAGTTGTACAGAAAAATGTCACTACATGAAACAAAATCAGTGTATTGTTCTATTAATCATTACATATTTTGACAAACCTTAAAATTGATTGTGTGTCATTATTAATTCATGATTATGATTACAAAGTACTAAGCTACAGAATGAAGTATATTCAACCCAAAAACTGTGTTGCTTTCGCTTTATCATATAAGATATAAAATATAATATTTTGACAAGCATGGTTATTTATTATCCTAGAACCATTGTTTTAAAAAATACCACCTCGATACTCGCCTCAAGGCCCGTCTCGAGGAAATAAGAGATAAAACGCCTTGAGGCTTATTCCAAAAGGCTTTTTACCTCTAAAGCTTACGCCTTAACAACTTGAGGCATACAAAGCGCATAAAGCGTATGCCTCGCACGCCTCAAACAACCGAGGCATATGAAGTAAAAACTTTTTTATCTTTAGTTGCAGATATTGACACAAATAAAAGTCATTAAACTTTAGTTATTTAATGGAAGTAAAAAATAGACAAAATTTAAGAAAATAAAAATTAGTATTTCTTACTTTTCAATTTCAATATCGACATGATCAAGTAAAATTGTTTATGAAATAATGATCATGAGCAATGTAATGAATTCTCATTTTTATTTAAAGAATGTTTTCAATAAATTTTGTTAAATCTCAAAATAAATTTTGCAAATGATTTGAATTGATAGAACGTATCAAAATTAGAGTTTGTTGTAATCTTCAAATAGTTTTAAGAAATCAAAATTTGAATCATATGAGTTTCGATTATTTGTTTTTAATCTATAATAAAAATATATACTTGGTAAAAGTCGGATCTTAAACGTTTTGAGGCCTACGCCTCGCCTCGTAGAGCTGATAACGCCTCATGTGCCTTTCCCGTTATAAAACTTTGCCTAGAACCTCACATGGTTTTTCAGCTTCAAGACCAACGATTTATGCCTAAAAACAAAATATAAAATAGAATCGACTACAAGGCAGAGAGTAACTTGAACTGATCAATATCGAATGGGGAAACACATTTGTTGAAAATCTCTTATTTTAACTCATTTCAAAACTAGAAAAAAAAAGGTGAGGAAACTTTTATAGCAAAATGTTGATATATTGAATATTATGGATAATATTATTTTATATTTGTGGTCCGTATATTGAATATTCAAACACATCTACATGCATGGTCACCACGGTCAAATATTTCTTCCACTAACAGCTTGTCAACTTAAGGCAGAAACTCATATAACGACTCGGACTCGCTGCATTTATTTCCAGCACTACAACTGAAACGAAGTGGTAAAGATAGAAGAACAGTTAAGAACGTAAATCATCTGATTGAACCACTCTAAAAACTGCATGTCTTACTTTCCATTTCCAAGTATCAATCTCATAATTACTTGTTCATAAAACACGTTTAATTCACACCATTTAGTGAAGTACCTCCCAAATTTAATAACTCAAGGTTGGGTAGGGTTTTCAACTAACATCTGTAGAGAAAAAAACTGGTACGGGAAAGAAAAAAAATTTCAACACTTAGATGGCCAAATATAGCCTCACCAATGAAAGTTAGTTCGTGATTAACTTTTGTTATTCCTGCTTTTGTAATAAAATACAGCAGCAGAAATACTTAATGCAAAAGTTCCATATGGCTATTATAAAAAAAACGTACGGAGGATACATGTTCAACAAATGGATAATATTCAATATACGGACCACAAAAACTTATTTTATATTTTATAGCAAATAAACACATTCGCTAGTGATGCTGCTTACTACAACCTGATCAATCATCCAAACGATGTCAAGATGTCAAATCTTTAAAGCAAAATGTTGATAATCTATTAGAATCTTTATGCAAGTAGGTCAGCGACAAAAAAACAGTAATTAAAAATGAAATTTTTAAATAAGACAACGGGTCATCCAAAATTTTCCCAGTACAAGTTCCCTTGTTCAAAACTAAGAACAATAAATAAAATGATGTTAGACAGTTAAGGCGACTGGGCCAATGTAAATGAAAGATTGAATAAGGAAGCAAAATCATTACAGAAATCATCCCAAAAAATTTCAGAAATAAAATAAACAAAATCTAGCAGTCCAGTAGTAAAAAATAAAAGGCAACTAATATTACGGTTTACAAGTATACCTTCAACTCCGCGGTGAAGAAACGTGAGAAGAAATCATTCCAGAAGTTGCAGCAAACGATTTTCTGTAAATGGAATAGATCGAAATGTCAGCTTTCTATCTATTCAATTAGCAACCATAGTTGAAATTTTCAGATAGAAAATCATACTCTGGATTGATTACAGCTTCAACTTTGAATGTTAAATCGTGCGAGATTTAAAAAAAATGTAAGAGACAGACCCGATGCAATTAAGAGCGAGGGGCAAGATCAAGTGTTTGAAGAAAACAAGCAAAATATGAATTTAGGGTTTGAGAGATGTAGATGACGCATCCTGAAGAAACTTTTTTTTTTCCTTCAGAATTTAGGGTTTTCAATGTAGAAGCGGGTTAACAGGATTGAACTGTAGTTTAACAGGCTAAATGGGTACCAAGCCACCGTGATAAAGCAAGTGAAATAGTTAAACCCAACCCTTTCAAAAACGGATCAAAATGGATTAGATAAAGGGTTGGGCTGAATTTTGACAGCCTTGCAAAGCACAATAGTGATCGAAGATGGATGTTCATAAAAGTAACACCTATTTTACAAAGTAAGGATGCAACTAAAAAATCAACAAGTGCAAGAATACACACATATACGCACGTGTACGTGGAGGGCTGTCAAAACTTAACCTAATTCAATAGGGTTGGGTCTAAGCTAATTCTATTATTTTTAAAATATTCGATCAAAAACCATTTAGTCCAGTAAAAGAACAATACAACCATTTTCACCCATTTACCCATCTCAAACCCTATATTCCTAAATTTCATTTCTTGTATCTTAAAATCACATTCAAGCGACCCACTTTCTCTTTCCAAATTCACGATTCAGGTCCTCCTTTAAAGGCTCGCTCTAAATTACGTGAATTCTTTCTCGTTTCTTCAAAATCTCGCTCGATTTAATCTTGAATTTGCAATTAATCAAAGGAATTTTTTTCTCCATCTGAAAATTTTAATTACTGTTGCTAATTGAATAAATGAGTCAAAAACATATCAAAGTTAATTTTATATTTAAAAATGTAACACAGGCATACAAGTCATTCATAGTAATTTAAGAATGTTTCTTAGTACAGTTTACCTTATCGAATGCTTGACATAACATGAGCGATATGTATATATGAAGTACAAGAAACACATATTAACTGTAAAACAAATCTTTTACTACTTTTACTGTTGATTATTGATACAATTGTCAAACCATAGCCATTCGAAGTATTTTTTAAAAATAATTTCTCAAATATGTACACTATATCCTGTAGTTTGACAAAGAGAACAAACCACTCATTCATAATTCAATTTTAACATTGGGATTCTGCATACAGACATTAATGAGTGTTCGTTTAAATTTCATATAAAATACATGTTAAAAAAGGAGATTTGGTTTCAGAATCTGAAGAAAAAAACCTTCAGGGATTAATTCTTGTATATTAGCTGTTTATACCAAATCAAGATAATTAGAAATTATTTGAGAATGAAGTATTTCTTGGATAAGGAAGTCTAACAAAAGAAGGGTATAATTACTTCAAATTCTGGGTTCTCAAAAAAATAATGATTTACTTGATTGATATTAGTTACGTTTTTTCAACATCAAAGCCGTGATAACATAGATTCGAAAATCAAACCAACGATCCGAATATAGACATATTGAAAATCGGATCAGAGCGAACAGATGTATTTTATAATTTATTTCATTTAACAAATGTATTTTATTTCAAATTTAATTTTATTTCTTTTTTGAGAAGACAAAAAAGCAATCTGGGGCAATATAAGACGAGGCTAGACTTTTTGGAGATGTTTAAACCCAACATTTACGAAGATTCATTCTTGCAGTAAACTGAATCTAAGCAGACCAAAGGATGTTCTTCAATCAAACACCAGATAAGATCAGATAAGCTAAAACTTGTTTTGCTTATTTAAACTTTTCAAATGTTTAGATATTTTTGCCAATTGCTTGGATTCTTGAATGGCGAGGCTAAGTCTAATTTCTTTTTGTATAATTTTGTTTCGCCATGCTCTTAGATTTCCTTCTGCCTATATATGCCATGTAGTTGTAGTGATTAGTTGTAGTGGTTATTGTATCAATTATATCAATAAGGAAACTATGCTTTTGAAGTTTGTAGCTATCGCTTCCGGATCCAGGTAGATTTCTTAGTAAGCATATGCTTTATTTCGAGTTAAGAAATATATTTTTACTTCTGATCATTCACATTCAATCTACCATACTTAACTCATTCAGCACATGCTTGAAGGATAGAACCCTAATCTGTTGACATTGCACATTATAAGCAGGTCGTCAGAAAAGATTACTAACAAAATCAAATAGTTTAGGGAAAGGAAAAATACACCTACTTTATATAACGTGTTAATAATTATTATGGGTTTGACATGTTCATTCGCTGTTTTATATTTCAAGTAACCGATTTTGATTTGATTTAACTTTTCTTTCATTATGGATAAAAGCTAGAGTGATATAACTCAGTTCCACTCCACTTGTTACTCCTTTTTGCATTCATTGAATCATAAAGTTTGAGAATAACATTTGAGTTAGTAAAATTTTCTTTTTTGTTATCCTCTTTTGTAGTAATGTCTTCCTTTTTTTAAATATAGCAATTGATGATGGTGAGCTACACAACAATACATTGAATAATTGTTTAAACAAGGACAATCTTCAAGCAACTGAAAGGATACATAGACAAAATCTACACCCATATGCTTATGAATTCTACTTAACATATTTGAAAATAGCAAAATGTTAGCCACAAAAATGGTTAACACCCTAAAATGGTAAATTTCTTGTAGAATCCTTAGTTAAGTCGGATTTGCTCAAATTGCACCTTTCAATTTAAGAGAAAGTCAAAGTATCCATTAAAGCCAAATAGTTCTGTTTGTGTAGTTTAAAATGAACTTCCGATATCGAAAATCTCTTTGACTCCTATTGTTAGTCTTTAGTGCTTCCCTCAACTACGATTTGAATGAATTAGAACGATTGAAATTTTTTTTGAAAACGTTGATTCTTGCGCTAGAATTGTTCTTCGCAAATGCAAGTAAATGAGGAAGATGAAGTGGACAAATTATTTATAGAGAAAAATCAAAATAAGTACAGCGGTCAGATTAGATCTAAGTGGATGGTTTTGAATACCAAAAGATGGGAAAATTGAATAGACTCTTGAATAAACTACAAGTTAAAACTGTTGATTTAAAAAGTCAAGAACACTCCTTCACTAGCGGGAAGCAAATATTAGCACCAAAATGACCGCAACAGAGCCAGGACCCAGGAGCGAAGCCACGGTAAAGGGATGTCGATGGCAGGAAGTTTCTAGTCCAGACGAAGGCACTACATCACGAATTACCCCCATGGGCAAGTTAAAAGAGCAAAAGATTCCTTTCAACAAAAGAAAGTCCCTTCAAAGAAGCTGAAGGACACATCTTCCAAAACACCAATCTTTCAACAAGCGGATAAAAGCTAGTCCGTAAGTGTCGAACCAAATGCATCCTTCGACAGATTCAAAGGGGATGTTTCGACTATATGGTCATGAAGAAAATTCCTACCGCATAAGAAAAACTAGCGCTTCAGGATCACTGAAGCAAAAGATCTATGAAGACATATTTCTTAATACAAACACCAAAATTCTCGTTTGGAGAATTCCTTTCCGCTCCAGGTTGCTCACTTCCGGACCGGACCGCATCGAAAGCACAAACTAAAGATTATTGGAGCCGTTTTTATTAAGCCTTTAGATCCACTTATTCGAAAGTATCAAGGCGAAGACTCTAAGGCGGAGATGGGGTCAACTTGCATCCATAAATACAACCTTAGGGTCCAGAATCTGAACCGAATTTTTCATTCTCGTACTTGTGTCTAAAATTCTAAGTTGTAAACTCTAATTCCTAAATCAATTTGGAGATTCTAGAAAATTGAAATACTTATATTTTTGTACTTACTTCAGTCATTAGTTTTTTTTTTAAAAAAAAAAAAAAAAAAAAAAAAAAAAAAAAAAAAAACTCAGTTCAGGTCATTTAAGGTAAGACAAGGGTAATAGGTTAATCATTAATGTATTATTATATCTTCGGTTTGCAAGTTTGAACTCCGGATGCTCCAAAAGAGAGGCTAATAAAGTAACTTTAGACACCTCCAAAGGGGCCCAATAAATGGAATAAGATAACCAGAACCCCTCTGAAAGGTCCCGCGGTTCTGAACCCCTCTGAAACCTAAAACTTATCAAAGGTAATTTAAAACGTCTGAAGCCTCTTAACTTGTTCGATAGAATCCTATTTACAGCTTCAATTGGAACCTTAACTCCTACGAAAGGATATAATCGTGGTATGAGGAGCTAATACCCTAAGTTTTGACCGAAAGATGTCTAGAAATGGAATGAATCCTAGTAACCCCTCTGAAACCTAAAACTTATCAAAGGTAATTTAAAACGTCTGAAGCCTCTTAACTTGTTCGATAGAATCCTATTTACAGCTTCAATTGGAACCTTAACTCCTACGAAAGGATATAATCGTGGTATGAGGAGCTAATACCCTAAGTTTTGACCGAAAGATGTCTAGAAATGGAATGAATCCTAGTAACCCATTCTGAAGCCTAATAAGCAATTTCAATCTACATGGACAATCACACTAACAAGGATAACTCAGAGCGTTTGTCGAAACCGTCAAAACCAAACCGACAAGAACCTAGATTAAACATACTAGGATCTTCAATACTAAAAAAAAAAAATCAAGACTAAAGCTTTAGGTATATAACTATTATCTTTATTTCAATAGGAACAAGCTCCTGAGAAGCACTAAAGAATAATGATAAGGTCAAAGAGATTTTCGACACCGGAAATTCAATTTAAACCACAAAAAAATGAACTATTTGATATGGAAAACTCTGACTTTCTCATAAACCGAAAGGTGCAATACAAGTAAATTCGCCCTAACTAAGGATTCTACAAGGAATTCATCACTTTTGAGTGTTAACCATTTTTGTAGCTAACACAAAGTTCGCTAATTTTTGAATAAATAGCCTTATGTTCTTGATCTTCATATATATTTTTTAGTGCTAGTTCAACTTCACATTTTTTTTTGGAACCAATGTACTTGATATACATGTGATAACACCATTAGATGCATTCCATGTTTTTCCATCATTTCTGTTTGCTCCCCTTCTTTACAATTGTGCAATACATAATGTACATTCTAGGCTAAAAATTTGTGGCCATTTCAATGCAGGCTTACAGACTACTTGTTAGTTGAATGAGTTTGTACTGAATGGCTTAAACGGCTAAAAATATTTTTTTAAAAAAAAATCCCTTAAATGTCGTTTGCCTGCTTATTTATTTTGGGCATTTGTCTTATCCACACTGCTTTTATACAAAGTGTCTTCTTAAACATACATGTAACGCGAAGTTTCAATCTCATACTCCATCTTCTATATATATAAAGCAAAGCTACACTCATTGTTAACTCATTAAGAAAAAACCATGCAACTTTCAGTATATTGCCTTAATTGAACTATATCTACTACCGTAAGCACCGAGGTTCAAGAACTTTGTTTGATTTGAAATTTTCATAGTACCGGACAATATCGGCAGTTTCGATTTTAGTTTCGATTTCAGTCTCCGTTTCGATTTTCAATCGTTTGTCAATGAATGTAATTTAAAGTCAACATTCATGTTGTGTCCATTTGAATTTTGGAATTAAATCAGCCCAGCCCAGCCCACCAATCATTTATATTGTTTTCATCAGAAAGTTGGAATTAAATCAGCCTAGCTCACCTGCAATTTATATTGTTTTCAGGTTTCATTTGAATTAGATAAGCCCAACCCAATATTTTATCTTCTTCTATATATTACCAAATCCCTCAAACCTACAATATACCAAGTGAACAACCTCTTCAATTTTCAAATCAGCCCATTCAAACATAGTTGCATTTAACCCTAATTAAACGTAGTTCTCCAATTAATAACTGCATCGTTTCAAAGATTGAAGACTTGACCTAATTCTCGTCGACGATTGGAAAAAATGAAGAAGACGGACAAAAATCAAATTTGTCAACAATCGATGTCTGAGAAGCTACTTTACGACTGGAAGTTGAAATAGAGTATTTTTTTTTTTTACGTAACTGGCATCGATTTTCTTCTACTTCCATTTTTCTTTGTGTTCTTTGTGCTCTTACTCATTAAATCAAATTTTGTTATTTGCTGCCAAAACTCAAAACCAAAATTCATTATCGATTTCGGACCGGAGCTCGTCGATAACGGTCCAGTACCACAAAAATTTTGAGGAACCGGCCGAAACCTCGAACCATGGTAAGCATATAAAATAATATGAAATAAATACAAAGAAACAACTTGAAATAGCGTTACTTTGTTAATACTTTTTGAACGATGATTCTATAACTCATTAAGTCTTACAATGTTGGTTTAAAAAAAATCTATGTTGATGTACAAATTTATCAGAACAATTTAAAATACATAATTAGCAGACCAGAATAATGAACAATTTGAAAATGCTATTGTTCAGTACTAACATAACATCAATATAGCTTGTTAGCTTCGAACTTGATTATTATTCATGCAAAGAAGAAAT
This sequence comes from Allium sativum, assembly GCA_030737875.1. Classification (NCBI taxonomy): domain Eukaryota; kingdom Viridiplantae; phylum Streptophyta; class Magnoliopsida; order Asparagales; family Amaryllidaceae; genus Allium; species Allium sativum. The sequence continues at coordinate 793,566,259 of CM060924.1, forward strand.
TCTTTCCAACGGTTTTTAACTAGTAACTATTGGCTCGAAATTTGGCAGAGCCAAACGTAGAATGCACACAAAATAAAATGTTGTTTAGTGTACGCAAAATAAAATAGTTTACCTAGAATCCTCTATATTCTGTTTTATATTGTACATGGGATGTTGGAAAAGATGCAAAAGTTTATTTTGGAGAAGAGGAGGTTATTTTAGTTTACATGTTTTAATGTGCTTTGGGATTTATGGTTGAGGACAATATGTAATATCATTGTTTGCACTATTTGCTGCAGTTTTGAAACTATTCATGTTGTTGTTTTAACACTATTCATGTTGTTTAGTGTTGTTTTCATTATGTTTAGTGTTGATTTCGAGATGAGCAAAATCATTATTGTATGCATTACATGTAATTTGTATGTGATTGGAGCAATTTTAAGTTGTTTTTTAAATATCAATATGAACATTGAAGTTACATTGAACATTTTCTTCATTTTCTATATATTTCTCGAATTTTACGTTTTTAAAATTGATTAGATGGGTTGACCCAATGTTAAGTGGTTTGGGTCATATTGACACTTTCGATAAATACCTCAAATGGGTTGGATCACAAAATATGTCCAACCAATTTTCACCCAACCCGTTATGTGCTGACCCAATTCATTTGGCAGGTCTACGCATGTGTACGCATGCACACACATGCACACATTCATGTGTGCATACACATGCACAAGCATACACATCTGGGTGTGTGTACATACACATGTGTATACACGTGTGCACGCCATGGTTTAAAATTATAGTCAACATGCCAAACAATTGACCGTTCTCATCCGCTTTCAATGATGATTGGGATAGAATTCACCTATAGTTCCGGTTTTGGACCAAAAAAAAAAAAAAAAAAAAATTGCTTATATTTATGAAAAGTTTATTTGAACATAATTTAATGACACAATTGATGACACCACAGATCCCCACCATTAGATTGTCCATTGAATTCCGCCTCTTATATAAGGACCGGAAAAAATCCAACGATCTAGATCTTCTATGTCACCGTTTGTACTTTATTTTGTGTTCAAATAGACATCCCTTATATTTATAAATCCTTAGAGATCAAGAAATGAGGCAACAAGCAGGTGAGAAGTGGCATCAAGCGAAGGAGGCAGCACTGAGAAAGAAGAAACAGCCTGGATGGAAGAGAACGGCATGGCTGATGGAATCATGGAAGAGAAGGAAAGTGCAATGTTTTTTTCCTGATTAGTGTTTTTCTAGTTAAGCAGCAGTGAAGATAACCGTGGTCAAGGGATGGAGAGGGAAATGACATGGTTCATTTCGATTTGAATTTTTTTCCTTTAATAGCTTTATTTTGGGGCTGCCATAAAATAATGGTAGTTGATTAAAGTACATTGATTAGGGTTAATTACTGTTTTGAATTTATTTTGTGACTTATTGTACATTTGCTTTTATTATAATTCTCATGTGCTTCATTATGCAAGTAGTGACAGCTCAAAGATAAAGAAAAATACTGCAATTCATCAAAAAAAAAGTTATTAAAGTTGTAGCACATTGTGTACTTTCTTGCAAATCATGTATACTGAGTGTAATCCAAAGAACATACCATAACATTAATATCATATACTTATGATGTAATTATAGAAAAAAATACCAGAATTTGCAAACCAGGACTACAACAGAATAATCAAAACAGAACCTAACTTTACTGATGACCAGAATGAAAACGATGCATGCACTTGCCCTCATTAGATGCATCTTGTTAAGGAAAGACGGATATATGTTCGATTCCCATGGTATTCATTTTACAATGCTTTATGCTTCGACCAAGGAATTTGAGAAATTTACCGTGAAGGACATAGTATCATGCACAAACCTATATACATGCTGTGTTTTTTCTATTGATCACACTATCATCACTCTGATAATTTTTGCTCCATTTACCATTTATCAGGGTAGTCACAATTAAGTTAAAAGAAACTAAATCAAGTTATCAGTTTAAAGAAACTAAATAAGGGGTACCACGGTATTCATTTTACAAGGCTTTACGATTTGACCAAAGAATTTGAAAAACTTAGTGTGAAGCCACGGCATTGTGCACAAACCTATATATAACAACAACAACTAAGCCTAAATCCCAAACAAGTTGGGGTTTGGCTAGATATGGAACCCAACAAAAAAAAAAAAAAAAAAAAAAAAAAAAAAAAAAAAAAACTTCCATAAAAGTAAAATAAAGGTTTAAAAAAGACAAAATGAAGATTAAAAACTTTGGTCAAAGTAAAATAAAGGTTTGAAGAAAAAAAAACTTTATATATGGTTATTATTATTTTTGACAATTCCACGGTGTATTCATTTTACAATGCTTTATGCTTCGACCAAGGAATTTGAAAAACCTACCATGAAAGCTAGTGTTATGCACAAAGCTATATGCATGCTGGGTTACTACCATTGACCATAGTACCACTCTGATTATTTTTGCTCCATTTACCATGTTACATTTGTCATGGCAGTCACAATTAAGTTTAAAGAAACTAGATCAAGTTATAAGTTTAAATAAACTTGATCAAGTTATAAATTTAAAGAAACTAAAAATCAAGTAAAAGAAACTTTATCAAGAGTTTTGTTCAAGATGACTCTCAATGTTAAGTCTAGGGGTAAGAATTATTCGGTTAAACCAAATAAACCAACCAAACCCATTTATTTTGGTCAGTTTGGTTCGGTTTTAAAATTAAAACGGTTTGCAATCGGCCCGAAAAAATATTAAGTTCGGTTATCGGTTTAACCAAATTAACCGAACTTTTACTATATTTTCAAAATTATCGAGATTATAATAAATATTTTAGGTTAGTTTAGTTATTTAAGTATATATTAATCATCACCTATGTGTCAAAATTAATATTAAAAATAATAAAAATCAAAAATAATAATATTGTAATCATATATTTATATTTTGTTTCAAATTATAGTGAATATTTCAAATACAAAGTGTAAAACACTTTTAGTTCGGTTTAATCGGGTAACCAACCAAACTTAATTCGGTTGGTTTGGTTTGGTTTTCATTTTTATTGGTTTTAGTTTGGTTTAACAAATTTATCATCGGATAAACCAAACCAACCAAACGCTCACCCCTTAACTTCACATTCTACTTATCTGCTTCGTCATTCATAAACCATTAACTAGTAGGTTGACATGACTAAAATGTATTGCTGACTTCCTGTTGACTTTTAGTACATTCAAAATTTTCATCTGCTGACATGAATAAAATGTATTGCCGACTTCCTGTTGATTTTTAGTACATTCAGAATTTTCATCGGTGGTTTTCCTTTACTAGTTTGATAATTAAGCATTCAGGCACTCATATATCATGGGGGCTCCAGAATGACCGCAAATTTCCATGTGCTCGGTTTTCTATTTACTTCTTTTGATGCAATGGTCCAAATATTAATTTGCTATTTCAGTAATAAGACCTGCGTTGCTACAATCCTTCCATTCAACAAATGTGCTAGTAACAATACACCGCGGAGGTACGTATCCAAAAAATAAAAAGACAATATGTCCACATTACTGGGGTCAATTAACGAGATCTCGACTGAAATGATTTATTTTTTCATTTTACTTTTTTGAATGGGCTAAGCCTGGAATATATGTCTTGTTGTTGGGCCAAAGATTCATGCTTTATTTCAATTAACAAGTTGGACTGTCAATTTCACTTCCAACCATTCATTTTTTCTACTCCCGGGTTGTGAATACTTGTCTAAAGTTTTTAGTTCTATTTTGAAACGTTGATTTTTCACCTGTAATGTAAATCTTCAACCCCAAATTCGGTAAGTTTAATGTTAAGTTCTTTTATTTTTTGCCAAAATTTTAACCCATATTACTCTGTATTATTTCCTTCTCTTATATCATTCATTTTTTGAAACAAATTCACAGCTGTTAATTTCCAATTTCATATCAAAATTCAAAATTTTGTATTTAATCCAATTTCTTGTATAGGCCCTGCTATTTTACTTAATTCAATGTGTTTAATGTGAATTTATTTTTCACAACTAACTTGAAATACCAACGCCACTTGTTAATTCAAATCATTCTTTTTAGGAGACATCAAAAGGTCTTGTTATTATATTATTTTTTCAGTTTTGTTCAGCATAGTTTGTCGGCCAATATATTGTATATTTGTAAAAATAAGTTTAAAAGAATGATGTTGGTGATGTTTGTCAGGATAAAGTAGTTTAATGATTTATACAGTCCCCACTAAAAGAAAACGAGTAATGGATTTAACACTTCAGACTTTTATGTAAAATTAGAGAAAAATTTAGGCACAAGGACAAAAGACAAATTAGCTACAAAGACACTTTTTAGTGTAAATCAAGGAATTTAGGGACCCACCATCATTTCCAATTTTAGACTAAAAATTGTCCTTCAGCCTAAATTTTTGGCTTTTTGTCCTTATGCCTAAGTTTTTCTCTAATTTTGTCCTTCACGCTAGTTTCCTGTATTGAGAATATCAAATGGTTCGAGATTGTTCTAATATGTCGAATGTTCAAGATGCAAGTTTGAGATAAACACCGGATATACATTTATATCGCTTGAGATCTCATCCGATACGAGCTCAGGTTCCTCAAATCTTTGAAACGAATCGTGACTGAAATCCAAGATTTAAAACTCTGGTACCAAATAAAATTTCTTATAGAGGGACATATAAGATTTAAGTACTTGAATTTTTTTGTGGACATAGGCTTTTGAGTCAAATGATAATGAGTAAAACATGAGAAAGAAAATCAAGTTAAAATAGAGTCAATAATATATGGGAAAATCTATAGAGACACAAAATTTTGACACAAATGGTGACACAATTGATTTGCACCATTGGATAACCCCATGAATTACACCTCTCCATATAAAATCAAAAAGATCCAACAGTTGAGGCTCTGTGTCTCTCTCTTTGTGTCTAATTTTGTGTTCAAATAGCCGCCCCCATAATATATACATATATATATATATATATATACATACATACAAATATATAATAAAATTAACCTTTATAAATAAAAAATATGCTAAGGGTAATTTAGTCAATGCAAAAGAGATGCACCAAGATAAATTATGTGATTAAAAAATATATGTATATATATAAGAAGATTTGCTAATTAACTATGATTTTAAGAATCGAATATTGTTGGTAAATAATAGCCTACATATACATGTACATTACGAAACCGTATGGATATGTCTTGAATATTGTGCTAAAATTGCGAACATATGTGGGTATTTCATATTACACACATAAGTATTCATCGGTAGGTAAGCCATACCATTTATCATAGAACTACATAAACAATACTTGAATAAACATCATTTAGATATTTCAGATTACCATAAAGCTTTAATGGTCCATGAAACAGTAAACAAATAGTTACATAGGATATATTTCGGAGAAATTATGATAACATGGGTTAACCTACTAATGCAAATTATGCAATATGCTGCAATCCCAGTCAAAACTGTTATATACGTGCTGATATAAACCAGCAAGTCGGGTTCGCTTAATCTTTAGTACATTTTAGTTTTGAATTTTAGAATATAACTCGTTTATCTCAACAGTTGCACTATACATTCTTAATGAGATAACTTATGATAGATAATCAATTGACTGCTTCCAATTTTCGCACAAGGTTTTCTACAAACTAAAATCTTCTAAAGCTGCTGTTGACTAGCTATCACATACATATTTGTTCAATTAATTAAGCTGATTGTATATTATCCTCGTTGATAATAAAAAGGACGGGAAATCTCTTTTCCAATTGGTACACCAAGATCTTCACATTTGCATGAAATCACAAATTTATATGTATGTATGTATGTATATGTGTGTGTGTGTGTGTGTGTGTGTGTGTGTGTGTGTACATAAGAGTAAGGACAAAAAGAACTAACAATTCAGATCTCTTGTGTCACCAATTTTGTTTAATCTGTGTCTGTAAAAAAAATCTTGGACATGAAATCAAGGAGGTAAATCGTTTGGATAAAAAATGTGTCTTTGCAGCAAATCCAATTAAATATCAAATGCATACATTAACATTTCATGATTGTAAATGTTTAATAACATGCAATCCTTGAACATTTAACAGTTTAACTACTGTAAAATATAAATCAATGACACAGATATCATTCTTCTCAAATAGTGTTCTAGCACAAAGCCTATGAACATCTAGGCATAGGCAAATTTTACTTGACATGTACTCTTATCGGTTAAAAATTCCACTCCGAAATTAGTACTTCACTGATTTCAATACACCACTTATTCGGAATCTCGGATCATGAAAAAACCATAAATTTGAAGATGAAATTACAGAAGCAAATTATTCATATCAAATATGCGTACATCATTATATCAAAATTGTTTAAATAGCAAATAATTAGCATTTTGTAGTGATAATGCTTACCATATGCTACCTTAAACTTTTAACTATCACTGCAAATATTTGGCACGGACTTCTCAAATAGTGTACCCAGCTAGAAGTCTTAAAATATCTAGGCATAAGGCAAGCACTCTTATGAGTCAAAAAATTCGCTCTGAGATGAGCATTCCTGGGTTTCAATAATCAAATTTTATGACCAATCGAAAGCTATTTTTAGTTAGAAGGCGGTAGTCTCGAGTAACAGGAAGTTTCAAGTGCAGTTAACATTTTGCTTAGTATATTGAACCTTATGCGTGAAAAGCTCACATCAAGTTCAATAAATAATAGGGACATTTAGATTTTTCAATATTCAAGCAACAAAGGAAAGCAGATATCGCATGCAAGGTAAAAAAACTGCATACTTAGTTTATGCGTTGCTCAGACTGCAAATGAGGTTGCTCTGAGCTGCAGAAGCAAGCTTTATAACCTCCAAGCATGGCCCTGAAATAATGTATGATAAGGGTCAAATAAACCCTCAAAAAATAGCCTTTACATCATCATATCATAAGAAGTTTATTTATATTAAAAAAAAGGACAAATTTTCGAAGTAGGCTACTTTTCGAAACAATTTCGCATTTGAGGCTACTTTCGAAACTTATTACTAAACAAGGTTGGTTTATGCCTAGTCAGCAGCCACATCAGCAAATGTGTAACTGCCTCGTCTGGGCGCAACTCATAGTTGCACCTAGATTTTTTTTTTTTTTTTTTTGGGTTAAAATGTATATTGTGGCTAAGCCACATATATATTTATAATGCAAAAAAAAAAAAGAAAAAAAAAAAAGAAAACCAAGTTTATAGTGGCCCAACTCATAGTTGCACCACAGAAAACATGTCTTTTTTTAGTGTAGGGCACAACTATGAGTTGCGCCCCACCGATTTCAGATACAAAAATGCTGACCGGGTTGCTGACTTGCCATAAACCAGCCTTGTTTGGTAATAAGTTTCAAAACTTGCCTCAAAACGCGAAATTGTTTCGAAAAGTAGCCTACTTCGAAAATTTGTCCTAAAAAAATCATCACTGATAACATAAATGCTATTTGAGCGTAAATCACAAGGAGATGATACTTTTGAAAGGAGTTAATTAATACAAAAAAGGAAAAAAAAAAAAAAAAAGGAAGAAACATGACATCACATTACTTCAATTCAGCTACAATTGTCATTGGTTTTTTATATAAAAAAAGTACAACAGTTTTCCATTTATTGAATAAATATGAACACCCTACACCTTGCAACATATCTTCAACAAAGGATAGCTATGCTCAACCACAAATAGAAAGAAGAGGATAACAGCCTATTATAACTCTGCATTTCTACTGTCACCTAAGGCAAACAGATTTTTCAGCAGACATAAGTTTTTTAACTTCTCCTAAATGTTCATCGTTGGATATACCAAGCGTAAAACGGAGATCAGTGATAAATGCCTCTTGATCCCAGCTTATAGGACCAGATTCATATAACGACGATAAAGTCCTTTTATAGGCACGCGACTTTAAATTGTGAATTTCTTCACTTGATGTTTCTCCTACACACAAACATGAATCACTTTGAAAGGAAGAAATTACATCATTTATTCTAGAAGAAATTTCATCACCAGCAGCACAGCTATCATCAATATCACAGCTACCTACACTCTCTCTATCATTAGATTCTGAAAAAGCACTGACATCGTGACAATATCTAATACCAGTAGTGCTGTATTTTAATAATTCATCAGCAGCTACCTCTTCATGGGATGATATTGTCTTATTGCAGCCATCAGCACACATTTGAGTGCATCTTTTTGTAGTAAATTCCTGGAAATAATTAATAGCGAAAGTAAGAAAACTGTACCAACATCGTGGTAAAAAAATTATATAATAAAATTAATATGAAAAAAAAGTAAGCTGAAACAAGGATCAAGACATAGGTTATTCTTTCCCATTTCGGCCATGAATTTGAAATTTCGGCCATCTGCAGTCCCAGTTTTGAATTTTATTATTTTCAATATAGTGGTGCACTAAATAGTAGAACTTTATTTTCAAGATAGGATTTGTTTTTGTATTATAGCAATTTGACTGAAATTGAATTAGATTATCATAAGCTCGTTGTTTATTTGGAATTTTTTTTCGCTTTTTCAGTTTGTTCTTGAGTATTACTATCTACAACACACCACTCTTACCATCCTCACCAACATTTTCCCACACTCACATATTTGCTCCCCCCGCACACTCATGCACCCACCTATTTATTTATTTTTCTTTTCCACGCATTCCCACTTCCCCAAAGACATCTACTTTCTTCTTCTTTCTTCAAAATCATTCGTTGTAACTAATTTATCAATATTACATGGTATATATGAGAAAATGTTCTACAACAATGAAGAGTGGCAACTCACTTATGAACACAGTGTAATATATAAATCAAATGTAAAACCAATCACTTTCGAAACCTATTTTCCAAATTGAAAAAACAAATCACCATATTTGATTTTGTTTCTACTAAAATTAATTGTTATTACTTACTATCATAGTAAACATCAATAAAGACAACAAAATATCCAATCTTGAATTTAATGGGATTAGAAGAAGCATAGAAACTTTTGCATATTCTGATTTGTAATAAAGAAAATTATCAATCAAATAATGGTTTATTCAAAAAGTGTCAAAAGAGAATTGACTTACATCATTTATTTCTGATTTGCCCGCCATTAATTGATGGTACTAAAATTTATTACAGCATTTCAAAACTTGGATTTAGTTCTATATATTTGCTTCATTTGGTTATGCAAAACCGGGTGAGTAATATTTTTTTTACTCAAGTTTTGCATAACAGGTCGAAGTGAGTTTTTGGGGTATATGTTTTGCGTTTAATTTTTCTTCCGAAATTAAGTGGCATCAGTGATGGTGGGTAGATTGTAAAACCTTTGTTTTCTGATATTTTTTTTCTCTCTTTTTATAACCTCATATACAGATAGTACAATGAATTTTGCTCTATTTATTATATAGAAGAAAACAATGCTGTTTCTAATGTTCATCGATAAAGCTGAAGCTGAATCCACTATTCCAATTGGAATCTCAGACCTTGAGCTAACAATAAATACAGAAATAAGCTACTCAGCCTCATCTCAATTGCCAGCATGACAGGGTATCAACAACATCATGCATGCCAAGTCAACAATTGAAAATGGGACATTCTTAAAGCAAGTTATCTTAAAATATGACAACTTGGTGGATATAATATAAAGCTATATACACTAACAATGCAAATGCAACATGTCAGTAATTAATAACAACATACGATAATTAGTTACCGATATACCACTGGTCGTCACGGATAGCAATATACGCCCATTAACGTATTTACTGAACTTACGATTTTGTGCTTGCATGCAGAATATTAAAATAAGGAGACATAAAGCCACAGAGAGGGATTAAAATACTTTTACTTTGGGTTTATACACAATGATATAGCAAGATAGTAAACAGTAAATGTAGATAGAATAAACAAAAGTACAAGCAAATACCTGCTTAATGACAAGCCATTCCCCATTTTCCCAAGATAAACGAATCCTAATATCATACCAGTGAACTTTTCGCTCTTTCTCCAGTCCAAGAAATCTAACAATGTAATCACTGCGAACAATTTTCATAATCTCAGCAAGCTTCCATGAATGATCATCAAATACTTCAACGATATCACCAACAACCCAAGTTGGCTTATAAATAAAAGGCGGATAGGGTCTAACTGCTTGTGCAGGTACTTGCTCCAAGTTAACTCCCAAATCTTCATCAAATTTGTAGTTGTAACTAACCATATGTGAGGCACCTTGGGATGATACAATTTTTGCAGTCCACCAAGAAAATGCCTGTTCTCCCCTCTTGCTAAATACCTCCACTGTTTCCCCTTTCTTGGACTTCATTAATGGTCTATTTGAATAAGCATTGAAGACCATAATTTTATAAGGGTGTTACCATCTACACACAGCTAAACTATCACTATATGATTTAACTAGCTATTAAAATTTATACAAAAATACTGTTGGTCAGCTATGCAAAACCGAGTAAAGAAAAAACAGTTGTTCAGCAATCAGCATAACCGAATATTTGGTGGTTCATAAAACCATCCGGTATGTTTTAACATTTTTTGATTTACAGGCACACGTGGTAAATTACGATCATACATACGGACGTCTGAATTTCATGAGAATGTAGGAAATTTATATTATCATTTCTATATTATTCTATGAATGTAGGAGGCGCATTTTCCACATTGTTGACTGAGTAATGCAGTAGTTATGATGAGAATAAACAAACAAAGCTTGTTTTGCAACACAACATTGTGATGCCCTAAAATCTCCTTCTGTAACTAACTAGCATGAAATTGTAATAATACTTATTTCAAGTTTTTTTTTTAATCTTGACATATCAAGTCAAAACTTACCAGTACCGTATAATAGTACAATATACGATAATGCTTTTTTGATGGACATATATTTTAAATCAAGACAGTAGTTGATTTCAACTTTAGATCAATACAATGCACCTTTTAGTACATAAAAATATGCAGTTTTATTGCGATGATACAAATTTAGTACAATATATTGAGTGAAGAGATACTCATTCGTTTTGCATAACCGTGTATCGTACCAGTCATGATGGTTCATTAGACCATATATTTTTGAATTATTATTTTGTACAGCATACCTTTTAGAACATTAAAAGACATAAATAGTACAAATTAATATTTTGCATGTAAACTCTTTAACGGTTGGATTCACTATATTAGTTGTTGCTATTTCTGCTCAAAATATGAGTTAATTTCAACTTAGTTTTTTTTGTTTATACAACATAAGTCTTGAAATTAAATTTTGTTCAAAAAAACAAATTCAAGTTTGGCCAAGTTCATAGGCTCACAAAATTTTGATGGTCATGGTTATTTACAAAATTGTAAAAAGATCTTTATGTTTTTTTAATAGGTCAACGAGTGTACCTGATTTTTCTGTTTTCTATCCTTCAACACCTATAAAATAAACTTCAAAGATTTTTAGATAACTTATTGTTTTATTACCATCTCCAATATAGATGGATCTATACAACTATATAAAAAATATGTATTGTGCTCTAGATTATTGATATGTATTGTATGTTGACCCGCTTCAATTAATTTGAAGAGGTATAAATATCTTTTCACTCGTTTTATTTTGAAATTACATGCTATAATTCTATACTTTTTTAAATTAACACATATTGTAGATGATGTTGGGTGCTACAATTCAGTATTTTATAGCATGACATTGGAGATGAATGGAATGAATGCATATAAGATTTGTAAGGTACTAAATAAAGGATGTTACTATATAAGAAAGTAGGTTTGGCTTTTGTTTGATATTTCTTTTGGAAGAGGAAACAAATAAACTTATGCGAGGAGAAATGAAATTAAACAAATTAGGTGAATGTATGTGAGTGTGTGAAGTGTTTGGTATGGCGGAAGGTATGGTGGAAGAATAAATGGGCCTAGAGTGTTAATTTGATGTGTGTTAGTACCACCGTTTTATAATGATGCAAAACTCAAATCGGACAAAAGTGTCAGATAACATGACATGAACAAAATTAAATAACTGCTGAAAGTATCAAATACATATTATCAACCGCCGAACGCATATAATTTTGCTGTTATTACGTTGCAGAAAGCCTGAGTTATTGGGTTTAAAAGTAGTAGGAGAAATATTTCACGGACAAGTAATCACGTTTGAAATATATATTATCAATTTTAATCTACCTTGAACTAGTTTCTAAAATGATGTCCAACTTCTGTTTAATCAATCAAAGCAAATGTTTCAAGTATCGAAGCCCTGGTTAAATCTGATCTACGCTTACAAACCAAAGCGAACACTACGAATGAACTAAATCAGAAGTAGTACACGAATATAATCGAAATTCAAATAAATAACAACAAGTAACTCACCAATAAGTATTTGTGGTCGCAGACCAACTTCTGAAAAAACAGCTCGGATCGAGATTGCGGATACAGTTTTTTTTCTCGCACAGAATCGACAGAAAATAGCAAAAGAAACAAAATTAGGGTTACGTTTCAAATTATGGAAGCAAAGCCATGAAACATGCAGATCTGTACAGATCGAACGGCAAACAAGTATTGTGTCAAAGAAAGGGGGATGATCGTCGTGGATAAATCATAAATGTGATGATGTGAGACCTCAAATGGAAGCACCTTCCCGGCTATATAGTCCGTGTGCAGAGGGGGCATATATGGGCCGACGGTTCTTGTAACTTCAGCCCACTAAGGCCGTGAACTTAGGCGAAGGTAGAAGGCCCTGATTTCATATTCATCCGGTTTTTAAGTAAATGCTAGGTCGTTTCCCAAATCTCCAACCTGATAACGCACTTCGAGAAAAAAAATCAGTTTTCAAATATTGCCTCCTCAACGGTACGTTTCGAGTCAGGAATTTAAATTCGATTCGAACACTCTTTATTTATTTTTATTATATATATATATATATATATATATATATATATATATATATATATGTATGTAAATATATAACAAAAAGGAGAATCTGATCATTCTTAAAAGCAAATTATATAAAAATAACTACATAATATGTGCACATATAAAAGCAAGTCGATGCAATACATATACAACAGACAAAAAAATACAGGAAACATAAAAAAATACAGAAGACGAAACCAAGCGACCCCTCTGAAATCACTCGACAACGATGCTGAAGGCGTTGCTGCACCTCAAGTACATAGAGAAAAGACAGTGGACCAAAATAAACCTCTGCATAAGGACCAATAGCGAAACCAAAAAGCTGATCTCATCTGTTGTCAGACAAGTAAGACCACCGGACAGAAAGTTCATGCTCCCCATCCAAAGCCCATCTCTAGAAAAAAACCAAAAGGCTCCTCCAATAAGCAGTAGGCTAAAGAGTTACCATCGAGAAAACCTGAAAACCAGTACCTGCGGAACTAGCAAACAGCGTAAGAAATTAAGGGGGGAAGGTGTGTGTAAGACAATGAAAAAAAACACATGAACAGGAGATTGGGGAAGCCGCCCGACGTCCCAAATCCCGGAACAGCTTCAACCAATCCCCGCCCTAGGAGCAAGCAGAGTTAAGGTCATAGACAGTAAACTTGCCAGTCTCCTCGAGCGAGTGTCTACCACACCCCTGAACGCCTTTCCCGGAAAGCCAAGAAAACATCATTCCTAACCGTCGAATGATGGCAGGAGAATCTATTGGACAATCGTCAAACATAGCTTTGTTCTGCGCGCACCAGACATGCCAGCAGACCATGCAAGGGATAAGGCGAAATAGGATTGAACGAAAAGATTTATTTGAGATACCATCCCGCAAGTGACTCAGTAAATCAGAGGAAGAAGAGACGTTACCTTGGAGCTCTATAAAAATCTCGAGGTAATTCCAGAAAGCGGTAGCAGAATAACTACTGGAAAACAAGTGAGATAAAGACTTTATCTCACCCGATCCGCAGCACCTGCAGTGAGAGACAATAGGGATGCCAATTTTCTGAAGATTCTCATCTAGTGGTAACCCGTCATGAAGGATTCTCCATATAAACAAAGATACCTTCGGAGGTAACTGAACATCCCATATGAAAGAGAATATATGAATGCGTGGAGATGGGATTCTAGCCGAACTCCACGCCGTCTGAATAGTGAAAGGGCTCTCATCCCATCCGGATCCACCACCATGTGAGTCTGAAAAGGCTTTAACGGATTGCATGCGCTTCCACGTCTCACTAGCGTGGGACGGAGAACTATTGTAATTCGTGGTAGAGAGTCTATGGTATTTAGCGTGGAGGAACGTAGCCCACAAGGAATCGTTCACTCCAGACCGAGCTCATAACTTACAAGCAAAAGCTTTACAGACATCCTTAGGATTTCGGAGACCCAAGCCCCCTTCACTTTTGGGACGACAAATGACGTCCCAAGAAATCCAATGATGTCGATTAGCGTTGTCCTTTTTACCCCAAAAAAAGAACGCAACTAAAGATTGATAAGAATGGAAGAAGGATGTTGTCGGAGTCATAGCTGAAAAGACATGCGACCTAATAAGCTCCAATATAGAGTTTATGAGAATCAGTCTTCCTACCTGAGAGAGAAGAACCACATTCCAGTGGATTATCTTTACCCTTACTTTGTCGGTTAAGGGATCGAAGATGTCATTGAGCTTTCTACCTCTATAAAGAACAATACCAAGGTAAGGTAAGGGGAGGGATGCAGCCTTAAAACCGGTTAAACCTTCAATCCAAGAAGCTCTAACCTGTGACAAATCTCTCTCCAGAATGAAACAACTTTTAGAAGAATTAACGAGTTGGCCCGAGGACCTCTCGTACTGCTGAATGAGGCTAAGTCGACAACGAAGAGAGCGACGACTACCATTAGTGAAAATGTTAATGTCGTCAGCAAAGGATAAGTAAGAGATAATAGGGCAGGCTCTTGGAATGTCAAACCTCTTAATCTGATTTGCTATCGTTAGTGAGTGCAAACCCCGAACGAAAACCTCAGTAGCAATGACGAAAAAGGATAGTGAATGGGGGTCTCCCTGACGAAGCCCCCTACCCGACTTAAAATAACCGTTGGTTGATCCGTTGATAAGAACGGAAAACCAATAGTTAGAAATAAGTCTCCAAACAACATTTATAAGTGGTTCCGGAAACCCGAAACCCTCAGGACCTTAATAACAAAAAACCAAGATATGCGGTCATAAGCCTTAGACATGTCCAATTTAACGACCACATTAGAACCCCTGACTATCCGATCGATCTGGGACACAAGCTCCTGGGCTAAGAGGACTTTGTCTGTAATCAAACGTCCTTTTACAAACCCAGCCTGAGCAGACAAGACAATACGCTCCAGAAAAGGAGCAAGACGAGAAGCAAAAACCTTAGAAATAACCTTATTCGAGAAGTTACATAGGTTGATAGGACGAAAATCCGCACACGAACGTGGATTCTCACACTTGGGAATAAGGACCAAATTGGTGGAAGTCCAACCCTGAGGAAGGTTTCCACCGTTGAGGAAAAATTGAATAGCCAGACAAAAATACGCTTGGATAATCGGTCAAACACTACGATAAAAGACCATTTTGAAACCGTCAGGATCACTCGCATTGTCCTTAATTAGTGCAAAAACGCAAGCACGTATCTTATCCGAGGACGGAGGACGGAGGAACAGCAAGATCCACACTCTCCGAAGGAGGAACAAGACTGGGGATGAAAGCTAACAGGACCGGATCATAGACAGACACGGTGGAGCAACCCATAAAGGATTGGAAATGAGATAGAACCGTCTCTTTGACTTCCAACGGCGTGGAAGCCAAAGTGAGATCAGGGCGAAGGATTTGGCAAATCGAAAGAAGACTATTCTTCTTACTGATAGATGAATGGAAAAACTTAGAGTTCGTATGTCCTTCGACCACCCACTTGATCCTCGCCTTCTGGCAAAGAAAATTGTTTTCAATACGAAGTTCCGACGAGAAGGCTAGCTGGGCAAGCGCCCAAAACTCCTTGTTAGCCGGCGAAGGATCCTTATCAAAGCACCCTTCGGCTAAGATCAGCTGCTCTTCGGCTACTCTAACATGGTTGAAGATGCTCTTGAAAACTAGAACTCTCCAAGCCTTAAGACAAGCCTTGAGGCAGTGCACCTTACGAGAAAACACAACAACTGGAGAACCATTGGCGGAAGCGTTCCAAGAATCTTCCACTACTTGATGGAAAGAGTGGCGGGATCTCCACATACTCTGAAACCGAAAAGATGACGGACCAGAAAGAGACAAGGGGGAGCAACGCAGAATCATAGGAGCATGATCCAAGAAGGTACGATGAAGTTAGGAGACAGAGTATGTAAAGGGAAGTTTGAACCAATCTTCTGATCCAAATACTCCGTTAAGCCTTGAGAGAATCCGGTTAGGCCCTTCTTGGTTGTTACTCCAAGTAAAGGCTGAGCTGACGAAAGAAACCTCGGAAAGACTCGAACTGAGTTTGAAGGCATTGAA
Source organism: Allium sativum (assembly GCA_030737875.1). NCBI lineage: Eukaryota > Viridiplantae > Streptophyta > Magnoliopsida > Asparagales > Amaryllidaceae > Allium > Allium sativum. The sequence goes on from CM060924.1 coordinate 793,582,720, forward strand.
ATATGCCACTGCAGACTGATTAATAGCATTGCCTCCCCGTTTCTCAGCTTGACAGGCAACTACATTAAAGTCCCCTCCTAACACTGAAGCCCCGAGACCAAGGTCCGAAAGTGAAAGGATGTTGTACTAGAGGCTTAACCTCTCAACTCGATCATACTTTGCTTAGACTGCCCAAAAAAAGAAAGAAGTAGCGATGGACGGAGTTGTACAGACCACCGAGAGAAGCTGGTCTGAGTCAAACACCGACCGAGCGACCACATCTTTGGAACATGGAATCCAGATCTTGGCAGACACATTGGTTATAGCTCCACCAAAGCCAATGGATAAAACAGTATTGGTGATCACTTCCGATCTCATGTACGGATCCAGAAGAGCCACCAGACAAACAGAGTGCTTCCTAACGATGTGCATCAACCTGGTCGACGACGCATCGTTACCATTGCCACGAACATTTCAGAACAGGAAATTCACCATCCAGAAACAAGAAGAAACAGATAAAGAAGGAAGCCAACAAGACGAGAAGAAACACCGAAGAAAAAAATCAAATAAGGTATAGCATGTGACGAGTAGATCATATGATCTACTCAGACGCCGCTATAGCGCATGCACGAATGGTACAAGGGGTGCGAGGACAATCTCTAGGTCTACGACACGAAAAGCGGAAAGGAACGACAGATGGACGTGGGGACACTTCACAAGTTTAGGGGTACTCGAATGATACCCCAAAAATGTGAGATGGGTGTGACCTGGAAACTCCAGACCTCAAGAGACGAGAATTCTTAGTAAGTCGAGATAGTCGATCATTAATTATCGTTATCTCTCCCTTACTAAGCATAGACGGAGAAGATGAAGAAGGAAACACTACAGTGGATTGAGATGTACACTCTGGGATAACCGACCTCGATAAAGCAGCCAAAAATATGTGATGTGTCTGTGTCGGATAACGCACCATAAGTTCATGTGTGAACTTTTCCAAGGCCAAGCAATCATTAGATTAACAACTCCGCAACATAGGAAAGGTTCCTGAACCCAAGCTTGGACTAGCAACATATGTATAGACGTTATCGACCGGCAATCTTCTTAGTAATCCGTATAGTGGATCTGTAACACCCCACTCCCGCTATGATCACTCACTAAGGGAATGCCATAGCATCGGTGGAGTATTTTAGTGAATATAGAACAGAAAAATTACAACAAGACAGATATAAATAGTACTTGAAATTTAAAACATCATCTCATAACAGCGGAAGTAAAACATGTCTGGTTACATCATAAAACCACAATAAAAGTCAAGTACAATATCCATCAAAATAAAGAAGTACATAATCCCACTCTCATACAATAGCCATGACAAAAGAAAAGATAACTGGGTAACTGGAGCTTTACATCTATCCAAGCTCCTAAAGACTGGAACAGCAATCCGATCAAGCTCCACTACTGCTAGGATCCACAGTAGGACCTGAGGGTTGGGAAAAAAAGATAAAAACAACGGGGTCAGACATAAGTCTGAGCGAGTCCTATAACTTTAACAATACAATCGTTAAAGTAACCAGAGAAGACATAAACTGATATACGGTAACTAATGGGGATGAATGGCTACACTAAGCAGTCAACTAAACTAAGATAAAAGATAAAGACGTATCTACCCTTCCAAAGGTAAATTACTAAACTGCACCACACCAGTCATTCCTAACTTAAAGGTTGATCCCACCCATGGACTTATAAAATTAACTTAATAGTTCTCGCGTACCCCTAGGTGACTAAGTAGACGCCACGGGGCCCTACAATCCACTAGGTGTACACACTACTCCCCATTTGATCGGCTCCCTAACGTAGATACCCGTGCTGGCCCCACCGTGGGGTGTACCATTCCCCAACGTGGCAACCTGATAAAACTAACGGTGCACGGCTTATATCTACACGATGCAACAACGTCTTATTTACCAGCCCGGGTCCACACACGCATATGAAACCCGTTGGTCATGCGTTGCCACCGCTAACCCATTTTGGCCTCTTATAGTCAAGCCCAGTATGCGTGTCCCGTCCTCGACATGGGTCGAGCCCACTAAGATACGTATGGGTTACTAGTTGAAATGGGCCCCCAGCACAAGCCATCCCCCTAAGCTTGGCCCACACACTAGTGTTTCCCACTTAACCCTTTAATCATGTTTAATTACATGTTTCATCTTGGTTAAGTATTTTATCATATTTTCTATTGGCAACCACTAGCAATTTCCACATACCACCCAAGGTACCCACTTAACCCCCATGCCCCCACTACATGCTTATCTGGTTAAGTGTTTCTTAATTGATTAACACCGTAACCGTGTAAAGGACCCCTCACATTGGACCGTCATTTGTAGATGCCTGGTTAAGCCGGTAGGTTCCGGGCAGTCTTACACTACAAACGGGTCCAACCTCGTGTCATTTACCCTTGTTACGTATTTAATTTATGATTAAGACCCCTCACATTGGACCGTCATTTGTAGATGCCTGGTTAAGCCGGTAAACTCCGGGCAGTCTTACACTACAAACGGGTCCAACCTCGTGTCTTAATCGATTAATTACTCCTAATTAATCACCCCCATAATTTGTGTTAATTATCATGTTTATTTTAGGAATATGGGTACACCTAACTTAATAGGCAAATTCCCAACTCCAAAGTGTGGGTACACCTAACTTAATAGGCAAATTCCCAACACATAGTATGGGTACACCTAACTTAATAGGCAAATTCCCATACTATGTTCATTTATTTTATGTTATGCATAATTATATTAATTTCACACAATCTTATTAACATATGCATTTAATTAACCCCATCGTTCCCACGTAATTTCGTTCTCATGACATAACACATATAAAAGGTGTCAACTTGCATATGTATGAACATGTTTCAAAGGTGCCATCTTGCATATTAACAAACACATAACTTGCATATGAACTTGCATAACATGTCACATAACTTGCATAAAATCTTGTATAACATGTCACATAACTTGCATATTAACTTGTATAACATGTTACATAAACTTACATATTAACAAATACATGACTTGCATATGAACTTGCATAATATGTCACATAACTTGCATATGAACTTGCATAACATGTTACATAACTTACATATGAACTCATAAACTTGCATATGAACTTGCATAACATGTTACATACTTGCATATGAACTCATAAACTTGCATATGAAGAAACATACAACTTGCATAATTATCATACATGTAACTTGCATATTATCATACATGTAACTTGCATATTAACATATGATCACAAAGCACAAAACTTGCATAACCCACATACATTAGCAAACTAACATCAAGTCATATGACTTAAAACCCATTAATCCCCAAACAAAACCATATGATCTCATCATATCTCATCTACTTAGTTTAGCAATTGATCATTAGAGTGATAGAAACTCACAACTAGCCAATTTGCACTCCAAATGAAGAAGATTAAGATGCTTAGAATGGATTAGAGGTTGATTAGAAAGTGATTAGCTTGCAACCCTCTTCATAAATTAGTGGAGGCTCCTTCTAAGATTTAATTTGGCGGCATGTAGCCCTCAATTCTATTTTTAGTATGGATTAGGGTAGGTTTAGGGTGTATTTATAGATTATGTGAGTGTTTTAGGCCCTTAGATTAACCCTAAATTAGATTAGGACCCTTAGATTTCGGAACCTTCCAGAAACCAGCCCTAAGACCAAGCCCAAACCCCAAACTGGTGCATCCAACCACAGAACTCTCTAGAAACTGTGCAGGTTCCCTGTCCCGACATGGGCGCACTTCCCAAGTGCGCCAGTGTATTTTTGTACTGGCGCACTTCACAAGTGCGCCAATGCATTTCTGGCCTGTTTCGGGTTTTTCTGCCTAACTTCGTTCGTCCATATCTCTTTCATACGGTACCCGTTTTACGCAAACTCGGACTCTATTTCGCGTATTTTTCCGAGACGAACGCAATGACGCAGCCCGTTTCCCCTGATTCTCACATCTGAGATTAATTATACTTTAATTACTAACCATTAGTGTTAATTGAAATTCGGGGTGTTACAGGATCATAACAGGATCCACTATACGCCTACATCAGGGAGACCACGACGACCGATAAGCTGATACCCTATGAAGCCACCAACAAAACTTCAAAAAAATGATGAACAACTAATATGAGTTCAAAGGTTGTGTCCATTTCTAAATATAGAACAGCCAAGCAAGTCTTATGTCATCACTAGATTCACAAGCAAAAAGAATGATGAATATTAGGTTTAGGTACTTAAAATAAAATACAAAAGAATTCCTATCAAAAAAAGATTGTAAATTAAATTCTTAAAATTTAATTACTGAATAATTGCACAAGATTATGCAATTATTCAATGAATAATTATAGACATTTATGCAGTTATATCAAAAAATTACATAAATATCATCAATTTTTTTGTTAAATAATTGGGAAAATTTCTGTAATTTTTTGATATAATTATGTAAATGTCTGCAACTATTTACTGAATAATTGCATAAATTTGTGCAATTATTAGTTAACTTAATTCAAGAAAGCTAATTTGCATACCTTTTTGGTAAGCATGTTTTGGCTATTTTGATATTTAATAAACTTTTTCCAAACTGACTCAATATTCTTGTAAAAAATTGATTTTCTACCAATATAAGTAAAATTGAAATGCATATATAAAAAAGATGAAACCCTAGCTGCATTGCACAATTTTTATTTAAAAGTAGATATTAATATTTATTTTTGTGGGATTCTTAACTTTTCAAAATGTACATACGCATTAGGTAAAATATAAATTGTTGCATAGTAACAACGAAAAAGATGTTAATCCTTGTAGTTTTCTGAACTACAATTATTTACATTACACTAGTGAAACAAAGTTATTACATTAGCTAATCATAAAATTTCTTTTCGAAAACAACCTATTTTAACCCACAAACTCAACATATTCGAATGAGTATATGCGAATTTATGGAGGGAACAAAAAAGAAACTGTGGGTAGACTTGAATTCAGTATGACTAACATGTTCCGTAAAACACAACATATAGTGAAACCACGCCGCTGAATTGTGGAACGAGTTTTCTCCCTAATTATTTATGTACAATCATTTTCATTGAAAACCCAATGTACTTGAAATAAAAATCTTGAAGCACATCAAAACATCAACACATCAAAACTCGATACTATAGAAACACCAATAGCTGAAATGTCAAAATTTGTACTATCAGATGAATTGTTGCATGTAAATAACGAGGGAGAATATAAAATGATCTTAAGTTAGGGAAATTTTGGTCCACATCCCACCTTTTACCCAAAAAAAGGTACAGATCTCTTCAATTTACATATTATAATTCACGTTCCTACTTTCAGATAACTAATGCAAACCCAAATTATTTTGTCTTTCATTCGAATAAAGTTACTAATTTTCAAATTAGGTTTTCTACTTTCGATAATTAGAATCGACCAAATATAAATTTGATGCTCGCAATAGAATCGATCGCCATCTTAAATGCAAGAACAAACTGAAAATTTCCCCAAAAATTGGATACGTATGCAAATTTATTGAAGATGGTCTTGTATGTTCGAATATTGGTCCAAAGACGACTACTATAAAGAACACACGTCGGTTCAAATAGTAAAAAGCAGAAAAGGTAATTCAAGATTTCGTTTTTTATATCTACTCTACAAAATTTAAGGCAAATATTTGACATGAATTGTTTTAGTCCTTGATAAACTAGATTTGTACATTTAGAAAAATGAAACGATGTGACAAATGCAAATATTCCACTCACATGTATTCGCTAGTACTAGATTTATTTAGTTGTCACTTGGTCGAAAACCAAATTTTACTTATCTTTTAACTTGAAGAGGAAACATTATTATGATTACTAAACATTAATTGTAACAACCTGAATTTGTAATACAGGAATATTTAAATATTAAAACGATTAATTTTAAGATTTCATTATTTGAATTAAATTTAAAGCGAGAATTTGAAAGTTAAATTAACCTAAGATTTGAAAATATTAAGTTAAAGCCTAGTTGAGTTTAATTCAAGCTATGAAAATTTCTGGTTGGATTTAAATGATAATAAGGAATTATTATCGATGAATGAGTGTTTTGAAATCAAATAATTACTAATAGATTTCCGTTAACGCATAAAAATAGCCATTTTGCAAACAATCTCGAATTTCGACGAAAACAATTTTATCGGGCTCGGAATATTGAATTATTATAGGATTCCATTTTCATGACAATCAGACAAGTTACGTGATCATGCGAACTAGAAAAGTTTGGCGATAAGTTAAAGAGGATATTATATATTATAATTTTTCCTTTAAATTATCTTTTTTCCCTAACCTAACTCACTTTTCTTCTTTTCATTGTTGCGAAATAATGGAGCCGTCACTTTCCAAAAGCAAAAAGAAAAATCCTCCTATTTAAATTAAAAATAAAATCCAACTAAAGTCTAAAAATTCCAGAGCATATATATGTATATGATTTTGTAATGGTATAAGCTTCGATATGGTGGGTTTCTACAGTGCGCGACATCTCCTAGGACGAAGTCAGCTTTCAGTTGTGAACTAGGGTTCGATTTAGGTGAAAATGGAGTGAACGATAAATCGTCAATGGAATGAATGGTGAGTTATCTCTTACACTTTCTAGAATACTGTTGAATATTGTTATACCATATAATACCATTCGTAGTGCATTTTTAAATCAAATTATGTGTTTGGATGATTGGATGATTTATTCTTAGGTTGGTTGGTAGTGGTTATATATTCCTGTCTGTAAACAGATGACCTTTGACACTACCTGTTTTTGAGTGGAAGATTCATCTTAAATGAATTAGATTTTATCATCTAATTATTATGCATACTGATATATGAGATGTGATGCAAGGGAACATGTTGGAGGGATCCAACAGGATACCTCAATGTTTTGGATGTTACTTGCTTTCATATTATACACATATGAAATGTCTAACATAAGTAATCTTAAAATCTGATTTGGATGATGGTTGTTGAATAAAATTCAACATTGATGTGTTATTAATCAATGAACATTATTGGTTAAGTGATTGGCAGCAAATGGTCTAAAATCCACCTTTTTGAAACGTTGATTCGCCATCAGGTGAATTGACTAATTTTGATATTGTAAAATTTATTTTTATAACTAAAGCAATGTTTTAAGTTTTATTGTATATAAGTTATATAAGATAAAAGTTTTATAAATAAATCAATATTTATAGCTAGATTTTATAAAGAAATTATAAAATGTCTTGTGTAGCGAAATTCCGGTTTTATAAATAAGTTTCATAATTATAGATTTTGAGTGTTAAAAACTTAACAAAGTTTTATAAATAGGTTTACGAAGTGTAAAAGAAGATCTTAGAAATGGTTTTGGACAAGATAATAAATAGTTTTTAACTTGTAAAATGAGGCAAAAATGGTATCGATTTTCAACGTTGAAATTTATGAAAAGTTAGAAATTCTTAAAGAGCTTATAAACAACTTAATTTGATTTCAAGCTAAATTTTAAGTGATTTGATTTAAATCAAACCAGGATTGATAAGAGCTGAAGTTTATAAAGAAATGGAAATTAAGTTCTATAATAAGGTTTTGTAAAAGAATTTTTATGAAGGGTTTTTATAATAAGTCCATGTTTTATAAATAAGGGTTATAAAAGATATTTAAAGTTGATTAAATGGTTTTAAATATGGGCTTACTTAATAAATGAATTAAGTAAAAATGACTATATTGGAAAGAGATTTGTAACAACTCAAATCTGAACGAATAATAATTAATTAACAAATTGGTTAATTAAAGATAAGTTGAATAATAATGGGAATTGGGCAACGTGGTTTGCGCCATTGGGTTCGTTATGATTTTCTGGTTCAGAGACCTTTGGTTTGCATAAAACGAAATTAAAACGAATGAGTTATGTCAGTTTGAAATTTGAATTTAAAAATTAGAAGTCAAAAGTATATATTTACTAGGACGACCTTGAATCTCCCGGGTCGACCCAGTTGTTTATCAGGCATGTTTTCGTGCCTGGTACGAAAACGAGCATTGCGGGAGTTTTCGAGATTCTTTTTTTTGACGTGGCTTAGTCAGTTGGGATCAATACCCTAATATCTGAGGGCCTAGAATTCCCTTTCTCCCCTATAAATAAATGTATACTCCTCCCTCATTACACACAATCCCTTTTCTTTATTTATGTGCCTCCGCTATGTCCTTTCTTCTCTAAATAAAAATAAAGCTTTAAAATAAGATTTGTTTGCGCACAATTTCTAGATAGAAGATTTTTTTATTTCTACTAGGGCCATTGGACTAGATATTTAGGTGAGATTTCTGTGATTACTATATTTCTAATAAGTTAAAATCAAATATATAAAATAGTAGTTTTAGTTGTTTCTGATCTGAATTATTCACAGTTCTAAGTTCCAGATTATTACAGCTTAATTTCAGATTCAGTCGCTAATATTTACCTTTTGAATTCCTTCTGCATATTTCTACAACTTCTATTTAGATTTTTGTGAATTGTTATGTCAGATCTCTTTTCCCTTTTCTTTATTTCTAGATTTTGAAGTTGCACCAAAATATGCCCAAAAATGGCATATGAATACAATTAAATCAGGCATGAACTTGAAAGCCTAATAATTTGAGACGGATTTATTTCTCTTTTTCTTTTATTTTGCGCTTGGATCGGGATTTTTTTTATTGAATAGAAATAATCAAAATTTTGACTTAATTTGAATATGTTGAAACTGCAATAAAGAACGGAATAATTGGATTAAGATAAATTGACTATATAAATGCTTATTGAACAGATTATGAAAGAAGTTGGATTGTAATCAGAAAATTTCATAAATTCGATAATTGGAAATCATAAAAAAACATGAATGGTTTATTTGCAATTTTAAATATGACTTGGAATAATTGAAAAGGACTGTTAGGCTTAATATGTGCATATTCATTTACAGTGTGTGGGTAAATTATGAGCCTAGAACTTTCATCGCCAAGCTTTATAATATATTTTATTCTATTTGTTCACATTTAGGTGTACGTAGACACTTACCCTTTTTATGACACTAGAACTATTATTTTTATCTATTTTCTTTCACTTATCAGTCGTGCTAGTAATCACTACAGCTCACCGGACTTTTTGTCTACTTATTTCCTTTCTGCTTTCCATTTCTTTCCCCTCCTAGGCTCTCATGGAGGAAGCATGTAGCTTGGATTTCTTAGTTGATTTATCCTGGAAGACTCTTGTAGAGATGTATTGTTTTTCTTACTTCTTTTCTCGGTTTGCTTGTACTTGTTGGCTACTTGGGGATACTATTATTATTTTTACTCCGATATTGCTATTATGACTGAGATTTGTGACATGGTATTTTAAGACAATTTGGTTTGCTTGAAATAATAAGGATGGTTTTGTTATTTTACTATAAATTGTCTTCTTCTTCCGCTGTGAATTTATTACTTCATGTCTTATGAAATCTTAGTCTATGTGGTGTTTATTGTCTTTATACCTACAACGCTCCATATTTCTTAACGGGATTCTATATCAGGATAATGTTAAGGGGTGTGGGGTATTACATTTGGTATCAAAGCCTATGGTTACAAGATCTGTAGTGGCCCGAAAATCCGTACCAATTTGAGCTGACTAATATCCTACACATTCAACTCAAAGTGCATGAAAATTAAGATCATTAATAGTAAGAAATAAGAGGATGAGAAAGATAAGATAGAACTAATAGAATAGAAGAAGAAGAACATCAGAATCAGAGTAAACACGAATCTCACAGCGGGACGAATAACATGTATTATAACATAACTTTGAAATACACAAACTGAATTTGTATATACATACCATATCAGAGTACAACTCATATATATTACAGCGGAAATAATCTCTAACTGACTAATGGTGAAGCCTTCTTCTTCCAGCTCCTCCAAGTGATTCTGCAAAGCTTGAAACACTTGACTGCCCATACAAATTTGGGCACCTAAGAGTTTAGGGAAAACAAACAATATAAACTATGGGTCAGTCATGGGACTGGTAAGGGTATATTCCAACCATACTGTTTAACTTTTGCAAATACTTTTGAAAACAAAAGGATAATAGTAAGAGCAGTCCACACATAAACATGGACGGTTTTTACCTTACTATAACCCAAACCATTTTGATATCAAAACCTAGTGATATTATAATAATGTGTAATCAAATAAATATCCAAGTAACAGAACGCTCGCATCTCACGCTCCACGTATATATAGTATAAAATCATAAACCGCGGGGCGCTTATTGGAGATTGGACTTCAACAGACAAGGTATGGGAGCACCTTCCGATCAGTGTACTCTAAAGGGGATACACCTGGGTTCAACAAGAACGTCTTGCAACCCGACCACACATGACCAACCACTCATTTAGCTTGAGTGTATCGAATATATTGCCACCACGGTTGTGGGCCATCTAACCGTCATCCGAAGATACAGAATCGAAAAAGAAGAACAAATATGAATTTTCTCTAGATCGATGACAATACACCCTGCTTGGGGATGACCCAACTAGCCATGCTGCCTAGCCCAACTTTTGTTACTTCCAGGTTGTGAGGCTAGAGGTTACGTCTATCTTCAGAACATCTGATCACCATTCACTTTGAATGCCACATCGTCAAATCCATAATCACATATTGATTACACAAATGCACACTGGGTGTAGAATAAAGAGAAGTTACCTTCTCCCCACCAACTTGGTATATTCGTAAAAATCAACGGCGTGACTCTTGGAAATACTTTGTCAGACACTCGTCCATACAAGTTGTCTGGGACTGGACAAACAAAAAGCACCATTCTGGAACTGGACGACCCTTACATTTCACTTTGTCTTCAATTGTCTTTAGCATAATATAATTCGCAGCGCTTATGCCTATACGGAGTGGTTTCCGGATAATATATCCAACCGGTCTCTCCGTATAGACAACGATGGTCAAAACACTTCGATAGTCTGTTATTTAACTACCGGAGTAAAAACAACATCCATTCTAATGTATAACTAACATCACACAACCACGGGCACTTTTTATTTAACATTCATTTTTATTATCCAAATTCCCATATCTTACCAAATATTTCTCAAACCCCGTTTTATCCTTTACACACTTCTTAGAAATCATTCCCAGTTATTATAAACTCTTATTCTCCCATGTTCCAGAAAATATATGTTATTAACGTTCGAACTATTTCCATTAATTTCACATTCTTTATTTCTATACTAGGATAATCTACCCTATATACATTGGAAAATATTTCCAATTTCATTCTAACCTTTTAATCGGCCCAAAGTTCACTTTTTAAACATTATTCACTTTGAAATGTGAATACCATCCCTTATTATAGAAATATGAACATCTTTATCATATAACTCTTTATTCACGTAATAATTTCCCTTATCTTGTTTACCGAAATCTCTTTCATACTTTTATATTCCTATTCCACTTTATAAACTCTGTTTCTAAGTCAACTTCTTATCAAATCAATATCAAGTTTATAACTAAATACTGATTCCTATCCTATTAACATTTATTTGTTTAAAACTAAATGTTAATTATTCTATCAGATTATAATTCCTAAAAATGATTTACTTTAATACAATTGACATCGTCGAATTCAAATTCCAAATCCTAATGGTTTAATTCTAATCACATTTCGAATATCGAAATGATGTCATTTCTTTCTGAAACAATTTTCCAATATCTCTTTCTAACTCGTTCGTATATTTCTTTGGACAGACATCGTTACTTATTACTTTTAGAATAAGTGGATTTCAAACCAAACTGTTTACATTCCCTAGTTAATAGTGTTATATTTAAAAATCACACTTAAGCCTAGTCAACAGCGTTATTTTATCGTTATAGTAAAAACTTGCAATACGCTGTAATACTCTTTATAACTAATCTCAACATCACAGTCACACTTAAGCCTAGTCAATAGCGTTATTTTATCGTTATAGTTCAAAACTTGTCATATGCTGTAATATTTTCCGTTATAACTAATCTCGACATAACAGTCACGCTTAAGCCTAGTCAACAACGTTATTTTATCGCTATAGTTCTAAGACTTGCAATACGCTGCCATATTTTCTTTATGCTAATCTTGATATCTCTTTCCGTTACAAACTGATATCGTTCCTCGATAATAGTGAAGCCGTTCAGGTTGGGGTATTTTATTTACCTCTTAGACCTTGATCGACAACGTTCTTACCTTAGAACAGATATAAGTCTGTACTCTAATCCCTTATTTCTTATAATATCTACCAGACCGCATTTTCTTGTTTAATTTGAACTATGGTTTTATAATACCATGTCCTTACTTTGAAACTCGGTTGTTTTTGACTATCTATATTAAACATTAACTCTTCGCTTTAACTTTATTTCACAGTTCTATTTATAGCTTCTTTACCAAGATCTATTGACATTCTTTGTCTTCTGACGGTTTACTTTTATTTGAAACATTATACTTAATTCAAGTAACATTTTATTATTAATTCAATATCCTCTTAAATGAAATCCATTTAAGAACAATTATTTAATTAAATAATATTTTTATCATTGCTGAAGTAAATAGTTTACTTCATCATTAATCTAGATAGATTAGTTACTAATTATATTAGTTCATCATCATTTAAACTCCATTAATTAAAAAGATAATTAATGAGAAATCTTACTAATGTTAAACAATAAACTTTCAAGTTATTATCATTAGATTACTTGAAGACCAATTTATCTAATAATCGCTTTCCAATAAAACAGTTGACTTAGTCAACTTCATATTATCAGTTAATTTGTTAACTGATCTTAATTACTTCTTAACATTAGATCAATAATATTTCTAATTTGTTTGTCTTAAAAATAATTATCCAAATATTTACTCGTAGGATAATTTCTGCTTTATAAACTTATTTAAATGTCAACAATCGTTTTTATTTACTTTATAAAAACGAACTCTAAAATACTGGTTTAAAACAGAACTTCTATTATAATTTGAAACTTCGCTTTAATTATAAAAATAAAAATTTTATAATTAACTTCGTTGATTATCTGACGGTCAATCAACTTCAAAACGATGGGTTTATGGTCGTCTATTGTCACTTTCTAAATTGATATCGTTTATTTATTAAATCAAACAAATGTTGAATTCTCATTCAACATCAACATTCACATGGGGTTTTACTGTCAGTTGGGTTCAAACAGTGCATACATATAAAGCAAACAGTACACATAAATACTGAGGAATCCGGTCGGATCCCTCCAACTGGTTTTCCGCATCCACATATGTTAGTCAAACAATTTACACTGATTCCTACTGGGGAATATTATAACCAATGGAATCAGTATCAATGCAACGATATATATGTATAGAATTTTCAACCAATTTGACTGTAATTTTCCTAACGACCCTCACACAACATTCAACCAATATTAAAATATAATTATAATATTTTAAAATAGATTAGAGTTAGTGAATTTACTCACCTTGCGCGTTAACCGTTAAATAACGATTTGCGTCACCCGTTTGTCAAACTTTAAAGTTTCCGGCCCACCAAGACCAATCCGCAAACCACTTTATATCTCCTTCCGGCTACGCAATAAACCGCTCCTCCTTTTGTATTGGTCTGTAACAAACTCTTCCTATTTCTTTTTCTCTTCCTTCTTAATTACTTACTGGCTTCGCTATTTTAATTGGTCCATGCACCATCGTAAAAACCCATTACACATCAATATCTCCTTGCCATCTCCAAAATGAGTACCGCAAATGAAAAATGCTGTTGCCATCCTCATATTAGAGACGCGAGTTCCCAGTAGGTATTTGAATACCATTTCGATTTTTTTTCTTTTAATTTTTAAATTTATCTTCTTTGCCACGTCCCCTACATGGAAGTAAACAACTATACCCGCCATAACAGTCCACCCTTCCTCCTTATTTTGCAAACGCCTGTTCAGTTCCTTGGTCTTTCTAATTCACATCCAACAAATTTTCGGTTCCTTTTTAATCCTTTACTCCTCCTTCCTTATTTCAACACAAACTTCATGAACGCGCTCCTATCTTATCCAATATCCCGCTGCAGACTTCGAATGCCATTTTGGAGCTTTCGTCCCTCCATGTTACAAGCCTCCCTCCTGATCGCTTTTCTATATTCCACAGCGAAAGAAACATCGGGCTTTTTGCTTCAAAATTTCTCCCATGCTGGAATTTTACTACTATCACATATGTACTGCGTGAGCACCTCCTTTGGCACATCGTTTGCTTCAACACTCCCAAACTCCGTCTCGCCCGAACGCTTCCTCCGGCGCATGTATATTTTGTCATGCAACTACTTCCTTTATTCATCACGCACGGTCATACTTTGCACACATTATCTTCAATGCAAAATACCCCTTACAAGAAAATGGAACCGCCTTCTCTTCACAAAACAAAGCACCATATATGCACGCACACAACCTCCCTCCGCGTCATCAGTCCTCCTTTCACCAGCAGTTTGGCACCCATGTTTCACTATCCCGAGCTGTTTACTTCACCGCTACTGTGAACTCCCTGTACCATTTCCGTCCACCGGCCTCTACTGCTCCAGTTGCCGACGAAGCTTCTACTCCGGCAACCACTTGCGAGATCTGACGTGAATACGTCACTCCTAGTTGCGCCTGAACACCACTCGCATCCCCCATCCTTTGAATTAGCTTGCGACAGTGCTCTTTGGGTTTTGTTGTTTATATTTTTGTGGAGAAAGCTTGCTTTTCTGTGTATAGAAGGAAGAGATAGCACTGGTTATATAAGAGAAGATCCTTCAGCGTTAAGCAATGAACGAGGTGTAGACTAGGGTAGGGTTGTACTTGTTTAAGTTTTTACTTCATTGTTAAGGAGTAGGGTATGGTCTCATTTGTTTAATCCTTAAGTTATTAGTCTGCACGTTTCAAGCCTAGGGTAGTCCTTTTTATTTCTTTTCCACAAAGCTGTAGGGCTAGGTCTAGGTAGACGTGTGCGATGTACAAGGTAGGATGACACGTTAGGATTGTTATAGTATAGGAACTATAGACATGCATGTTGTTTTTGTCCTTGTTTCCACTGATGCTTCTTAAAGAAACAATGTATTGCACCATGGTTCTTTTGTTTTCCAGTGAGTATCATATATATGGTATGTTCTTCACAGCATAGATAGGTACATAGCATGTGCAGTAGTCTTAGATAGTCTGATTTTTCAATGTAGAGGTTGTGCTACATGTTGGCAAGCTTATATTTATTGCGATAGAAAATGAGATATTATGGATAAATGACTAGTCGGTTTGATGTGTGATAACACTTGAAGGATAGGCTATTAAGTTATTCCTATAGTATAGCATGACCAATATGAGAGGACAAGTCGATACAAGTGGATAGACTAATGAATTAAATATATTTTGTTTTCAAAGTCATGTTTTCGTTCTTCATTACGTAGATTTCATCTGTCTTACTGGCCGTTATAGACAAAAATAAAATTACTATCGTGATGAGCAGTGTGTCACGATCTCACAAATATAATAATATCGGTATGTTAACTCATATTGTGAAACCCCAAAATATCGATACAGGGTGCAAAATACTCTAAATAAAAAGTAGCTTATTTAATTAATTAAAAATTACAGTAAAATTAAAAAAATTAAATTATCATTATGTCTCAAAAGAACCTTGTCTAAATTCGAATCCGATATCTAGTTATATCGAATAAACCATTACGGTCGATAAACGATTTTACAGCGACTATTTGAATATTTGATTTGGACATAACTCACAATTTGTAACGCGAAATCTTGGTTTTTCACTTCTGTTAGAACAATACATTTCAACATATTCCAACGTTTCTTGTTCCGAAGAAATCCGACTAATAACGGATTTTGTACACTCAGTTGAAGTTCAGAACGTTAAATTACGAACTGCAGCGTCGTTATGAGCTCGATTATATTTAATATATATTTTTATACGTTCAACTTCATTTTAATTAATATAAATCCATTTATATTATGAATTCAATATTTAAACTGATTTAAATATTCTAATATAAACCGATAAAAATGTGGGACGTTACATTCCTTCCCCCTTAAAAGAATTTCGTCCCCGAAATTACTAAGGTAGGAAAAATGCTACAATCCATATTATAACCAGGTTAAAATCTTTTGTTTTTAACTCTTAATTTCTGTTTCAATTTGATCAATTAATTTCAATATTAATTCTCTTTAATTAACGAATATTTTCAAAATTCTGAAAATTCCCTAACAGTTTAAATCTTCGGAGAGTTTTGCCAACATCTCCTCTGCTTGGCTCATTCGATATTACTACGACTTGCCTCTCTGGGCCTTCTCCAAATCCAAAAGAAAATTAAACAGCCAAACGGCTTGCCAACAAGACTCAGAAATCTCATGCTCAAATTATTTAAACATATACCTTTTTGTCGGGCATTCAACTCTATCTCTTCCGTTTGCAATCCATTTAGCATACACAAACGCATTTCCGACTAATCTCCAGTCAATTTATCCTTAACCAATAATTCTCTTACGAACAAGCCAACTCCATTTCAAATCTTAATTCACAACTCAACCACTTTGCCAAGTCAAATCCTTATTCCAGTACGATTTCCACTTACTTGGCTTCAATTCAACTCCAATTTTATTTGATTTAGTTAATTTCTCTATTTATTCACTTCATAGGTAAATTTTAAATTTCAAAATTCAAATTCCTGGGGTTTTTATTTCAAATCAGTTTGAAATCATATACATGTCATAGCAATTCAAAACATTTGAATTTTCGAACAACTTACTTCCTCAAATAATTTCAAACAAAACTTTTGGTAGTAATCCGTTACTTAGAACTCGAAAATGAACACGGATAATGGTCGACTTCATCATCGGAATTTATTTCCCAGCGATCAAAGTGAGTTCAATACTATATTACTTTTCAAAACTTATTTTTCAAACATTTTCATTTTGAATTTTACTTCAAAATATACTTTTCAACATTTGGAAAACAATTTCAAATCTCCTAGGAATCCCATATATTTAATCCAAACATTATTTCCAAATCTTTTCCAAGTTTCTAGAGTTTTATTTCAATTCTGGTTTTAAATTCAGATTTAGTTCATCTGATTTTTCATATTATACGTATATATATAATATTTCGATTGGTTATTTATATAATCAACTCAATTATAAATCTTATTCGATCATAATAACGATCAACACATCCAATATATATATATATATATATATATATATTGTAATAACTCCAATATAAATACTTTTTCTATATCAAAATATATTTTTGGGTAAAATTATTTCATTTACCCTTTTTTCAAAACATACTGTGTCGAATTACTCGGTTCAAGAGTTTAGAAACACCTATCGATGCAGTTTGCATTACTGTTTAGACTAGAATTCGTAAACCACTCGACTGACCAGTCAACACAATATAAAACGGTTTTTATATTAATTTACATATACGCGCTCATATGTATATACACTCAAACTCAATCTAGAGTATTAGTAACTCCATCTCTATTGAGTCATGCCACAGAGCCAAGGTAATAACTTAACCTTATGCTCTGATACCAACTGTAGTGGCCCGAAAATCTGTACCAATTTGAGCTGACTAATATCCTACACATTCAACTCAAAGTGCATGAAAATTCAGAACATTAATAGAAAGAAATAAGAGGATGAGAAAGATAAGATAGAACTAATAGAATAGAAGAAGAAGAAGAACATCAGATTCAGAGTAAACACGAATCTCACAGCGGATCGAATAACATGTATTATAACATAACTTTGAAATACACAAACTGAATTTGTATATACATACCATATCAGAGTACAGCTCATATATATTACAGCGAAAATAATCTCTAACTGACTAATGGTGAAGCCTTCTGCTTCCAGCTCCTCCAAGTGATTCTGCAAAGCCTGAAACACTTGACTGCCCGTACAAATTTGGGCATCCAAGAGTTTAGGGAAAACAAACAAAATAAACTCTGGGTCAGTCATGGGATTGGTGTGAGTAAATTCCAACCATACTGTTTATTGCAAATCCTTTTGAAAACAAAAGGATAATAGTAAGACCAGTCCACACAAAAACATGGAAGGTTTTTACCTTACAATAACCCAAACCATTTTGATATCAAAACCCAGTGATAATATAATAATGTCTAATCAAATAAACATCCAAGTAGCAGAACGCTTGCATCTCACGCTCCACGTGTATATAGTATAAAATCATAAACCGCAGGGCGCTTATTGGAGATTGGATTCCAACAGACAAGGTATGGGAGCACCTTCCGATCAGTGTACTCTAGAGGGGATACACCTGGGTTCAACAAGAACGTCTTGCAACCCGGCCACACATGACCGACCACTCATTTAGCTTGAGTGTATCGAATATATTGCCACCACGGTTGTAGGCCATCCATCCGTCATCCAAAGATACAGAATCGAAAAAGAAGAACAAATATGAATTTTCTCTAGATCAGTGACAATACACCCTGCTTGGGGATGACCCAACTAGCCATGCTGCCTAGCCCAACTTTTGTTACTTCCTGGTTGTGAGGCTAGAGGTTACGTCTATCTTCAGAACATCTGATCACCATTCACTTTGAATGCCACATCGTCAAATCCGTAATTACATATTGATTACACATATGCACACTAGGTGTAAAATAAAGAGAAGTTACCTTCTCCCCACCAACTTGGTATATTCATAAAAATCAACGGCGTGACCGTTGGAAATACTTTGTCAAACACTCGTCCATACAAGTTGTCCTAGGACTGGACAAACAGAAAGCACCATTCTGGAACTGGACGACCCTTGCATTTCACTCTGTCTTTAATTGTCTTCAGCATAATATAATTCGCAACGCTTATGCCTATACGGAGTGGTTTCCGAATAATATATCCAACCAGTCTCTCCGTATTGACAACGATGGTCAAAACACTTCGATAGTCGGTTATTTAACTATCGGAGTAAAAACAACATCCATTCTAATGTATAACTAACATCACACAACCACAGGCACTTTTTATTTAACATTCATTTTTATTATCCAAATTCCCATATCTTACCAGATATTTCTCAAACCCCGTTTTATCCTTTACACACTTCTTGGAAATCATTCCCGGTTATTATAAACTCTTATTCTCCCATGTTCCATAAAATATATGTTATTAACATTCGAACTATTTCCATTAATTTCACATTCTTTATTTCTATACTAGAATAATCTACCCTATTTACAATGGAAAATATTTCCAATTTCATTCTGACCTTTTAATCGGCCCAACGTTCACTTTTAAAACATTATTCACTTTGAAATGTGAATACCATCCCTTATTATAGAAATCTGAACATCTTTATCATATAACTCTTTATTCACGTAATAATTTCCCTTATCTTGTTTACCGAAATCTATTTCATACTTTTATATTCCTATTCCACTTTATAAACTCTGTTTCTAAGTCAACTTCTTATCAAATCAATATCAAGTTTATAACTAAATACCGATTCCTATCCTATTAACATTTATTTGTTTAAAACTAAATGTTAATTATCCTATCAGATTATAATTCCTAAAAATGATTTACTTTAATACAATTGACATCGTCGAATTCAAATTCCAAATCCTAATGGTTTAATCACATTTCGAATATCGAAATGATGCCATTTCTTTCTGAAACAATTTTCCAATATCTCTTTCTAACTCGTTCTTATATTTCTTTGGACATACATCGTTACTTATTACTTTTAGAATAAGTGGATTTCAAACCAAACTGTTTACATTCCCTAGTTAATAGTGTTATATTTAAAAATCACGCTTAAGCCTAGTCAACAGCATTATTTTATCGTTATAGTAAAAACTTGCAATACGCTGTAATACTCTTTATAACTAATCTCAACATCACAGTCACACTTAAGCCTAGTCAATAGCGTTATTTTATCGTTATAGTTCAAAACTTGTCATATGCTGTAATATTTTCCGTTATAACTAATCTCGACATAACAGTCACGCTTAAGCCTAGTCAACAGCGTTATTTTATCGCTATAGTTCTAAGACTTGCAATACGCTGCCATATTTTCTTTATGCTAATCTTGATATCTCTTTCCGTTACAAACTGATATCGTTCCTCGATAATAGTGAAGCCGTTCAGGTTGGGGTATTTTATTTACCTCTTAGACCTTGATCGACAACGTTCTTACCTTAGAACAGATATAAGTCTGTACTCTAATCCCTTATTTCTTATAATATCTACCAGACCGCATTTTCTTGTTTAATTTGAACTATGGTTTTATAATACCATGTCCTTACTTTGAAACTCGGTTGTTTTTGACTATCTATATTAAACATTAACTCTTCGCTTTAACTTTATTTCACAGTTCTATTTATAACTTCTTTACCAAGATCTATTGACGTTCTTTGTCTTCTGACGGTTTACTTTTATTTGAAACATTATACTTAATTCAAGTAACATTTTATTATAAATTCAATATCCTCTTAAATGAAATCCATTTAGGAACAATTATTTAATTAAATAATATTTACTTTATCATTGCTGAAGTAAACAGTTTACTTCATCATTAATCTAGATAGATTAGTTGCTCACTTTATACTAATTATATTAGTTCATCATCATTTAAACTTCATTAATTTAAAAGATAATTAATGAGAAATCTTACTAATGTTAAACAATAAACTTTCAAGTTATTACCATTAGATTACTTGAAGACCAATTTATCTAATAATCGCTTTCCAATAAAACAGTTGACTTAGTCAAGTTCATATTATCAGTTAATTTGTTAACTGATCTTAATTACTTCTTAACATTAGATTAATAATATTTCTAATTTGTTTGTCTTAAAAATAATTATCCAAATATTTACTCGTAGGATAATTTCTGCTTTATAAGCTTATTTAAATGTCAACAATCGTTTTTATTTACTTTATAAAAACGAACTCTAAAATATTGGTTTATAACAGAACTTCTATTATAATTTGAAAATTCTCTTTAATTATAAAAATAAATTTTTTATAATTAACTTCGTTGATTTACCTGACGGTCAATCAACTTCAAAACGATGGGTTTATGGTCGTCTATTGTCACTTTTTAAATTGACATCGTTTATTTATTAAATCAAACAAATGTTGAATTCTCATTCAACATCAACATTCACATGGGGTTTTACTGTCAGTTGGGTTCAAACAGTGCATACATATAAAGCAAACAGTACACATAAATACTGAGGAATCCGGTCGGATTCCTCCAACCGGTTTCCCGCATCTACAGATGTTAGTTAAAGAATTTACACTGGTTCCTACTAGGGAATATTATAACCGATGGAATCGGTATCAATGCAACGATATATATGTATAGAATTTTCAACCAATTTAACTGTAATTTTACTAATGACCCTCACACAACATTCAATCAATATTAAAATATAATTATAATATTTTAAATAGATCAGAGTTAGTGAATTTACTCACCTTGCGCATTAACCGTTAAATAACGATTTGCGTCACCCGTTTGTCAAACTTTAAAGTTTCCGGCCCACCAAGACCAATCCGCATCCCAATGTATATCTCCTTCTTCCGGCTACGCAATAAACCGCTCCTCCTTTTGTATTGGTCTGTAACAAACTCTTCCTATTTCCTTTTCTCTTCCTTCTTAATTACTTACTGGCTTCACTATTTTAATTGGTCCATGCAGCATCGTAAAAACCCATTACATTTCAATATCTCCTCGCCATCTCCAAAATGAATACCGCAAATGAAAAATGCTGTTGCCATCTTCATATTAGAGACACGAGTTCCCAATAGGTATTTGAATACCATTTCGATTTTTTTTTAATTTATCTTCTTTGCCACGTCCCATACATGGAAGCAAACAACTATACTCACCATAACAGTCCACCCTTCCTCCTTATTTTGCAAACGCCTGTTCAGGTCCTTGGTCTTTCTAATTCACGTCCAACAAATTTTCGGTCCCTTTTTAATCCATTACTCCTCCTTCCTTATTTCAACATAAACTTCATGAACACGCTCCTATCTTCTCCAATATCCCGCTGCAAACTTCGAACGCCGTTTTGGAGCTTTCGTCACTCCATGTTACAAGCCTCCCTCCTGATCACTTTTCTATATTCCACAGTGTAACACCCCATAATTCTGTTAATATTAATATTCACCAAAATTAAAGAATAACTAATCTCAGACGTGAGAATTGTGGGAAACGGGTTGCGCCATTGTGTTCGTCTCGGAAATCTAGTGGAGATAGAGTCCGAGTTTGTTGGAAACGAGTACCGGATGAAAGAGTTATGGACGAACGAAGTTTGGTGGCAAAGAAAGAAAAAAAATGCACTGGCGCACTTGGGAAATGCGCCAGTACATATTTACACTGGCGCACCTGCTAAGTGTGCTCAGGCCGAGGCTGGAGCCTGCACAGCTTTCTGGTTCAGGCTGACCCATGTTGTTGAGTCCATTCTGACTCCTTGCTGAGTCATTAGGGCTGTCTCATCACCCTATCATAATTAAATGGTTTTGATAAACCCTAAGAACATCTGACGGCTTAAATTAATTTATAACTCTATACAAAGACCCCTATACACAAACCCTAAATCAGAAAATAAACAAAGACCATGGCCGTCATGCTGATATTTTGAGACCTAGAGCAGCCGCCATCAAATTAAAGATAAAGAACAGCAACCAAATCAGAACTACCTAACCCTAACAGCGATTCTTCATCAAAAGAGCGCTAATTCGACTCTCTTTCTTCTATAATTGTGAGTATGATAGTCTTAACAAGATTATTATCATTTTAATTAGGTTGAGTCATGAATGGATTATGATTAGATGAGGTGACTTGTCATATGTTATCATGTATGTTATAAATTCTATGCTATGTGGTGATAATATCCTATATGTTGCAAATCATGATATGATGATGTTATGTATGTTGAAAGTTTCTAGGCTAAAGTTGTGATGAATCATACATGCTTTGAAATCATGATGTTATTGCCTATGCTAGTTAGTTCATATTAATTAAATCATCATGTTTGGGCTAAGTTGATCTATATGACACGTTACATATGCAAGTTAAATTGATTAGAAAAGTTATGAACATATGCCATGACATCTATTATGACATCTAGAATTATGCTATGACATATGTGATATCATATGCTAGTTCACACCATCATTATGTTGCCTAAAAACCCCATATGCAAGTTTATGTATAGATTTGGGCTATGATCATATCATGTGAATTGTGACATTTAACAAGTTGACACCTTTTGATCCTTAACATGTGTAATTTATGCAAGTTTCACCCCTATCATGATTAGATTTGTTTTAATTGTCTATGTGTTGTGATAATTTATCTTTGTGCTATGTGTTAGACTATTCAAGTCTAGCCTATATTATGCGTTAAATAAGCGAACGTATAAACGTGGGGTAGGGGTAATATTAAGGATTTAATAATAAGATGTTGGGTGCAATTGATATGATTTTGCATACCATGAGTGGATGACCATAATTGAGTCAATTATGGACATCAATAAAAGTGGACTTAATTAATAATTTTGATAGGGAATTATTAAAACTGGGGTAAAAGATTGAAAGTTGTCAATCAATGCTTAGGACACGAGGTTGGACTCGTTTGTGACGTAAACCTTCCCGGAACCGCCCGGCAAATCCAGTGGTCACAAATGTCAGCACAATGTGAGAGGTCCTAGGCCTAAACTAAAGCATAACAGTTGTAAAGACACGAGGTTAGACTCTTTTATGGTGTAAGACTGCCCGGACCCGCCCGGCAAATCCAGCTGCCATAAATGCCAGTCTAATGTCAGAGGTCTTTATGAGGTTATGGCCTGAATGAATTAAGAAATACTTAACCAGATAAAACATGTAAAGTGGGACATGGGGGTTAGGTAGGTGCCTTGGGTGGCATGAGGAATCTAGTGGGTGCCCTTAATGGCATGTGAAATACAATTAGTAAGACTTAACCAAACACACATGTAAATGAAACATGACTAAGAGGGTTAAGTGGGATATACTAGTGGTGACAAGCTTAGGTGGGTAGCTTGTGGGGGCCCGTTTCAACCAGTATCCCAAACGTATCTTTGTGGGCTCGACCCAAGTCGAGGACGGGACACGCATACTGAGTTTGACTATAAGAGGCCAAAACAGGGAGCGGTGGCAACGCAAGTCCAACGGGTTTCATATGCGTGTGTGGACCCGGGCTGGTAGGTAAGACGTTGTTGCATCGTGTAGGTATAAGCCGTGCATTCTCAAGTTGTATCGGGTTGCCACTTTAGGGGAGTGATACACCCCACTGTGGGGCCAGCACGGGTATCTACGAGTAGGGAGCCGATCGAAAGTGGGTAGTGGGGTACACCTAGTGGAGATAGGGGCAGACGGCACCTATGTAGTCAGCTAGGAGTACACGAAGTTACTTATAAAATTTCTAAGAGGGTAGTGGGGTACACCTAGTGGAGATAGGGGCAGACGGCACCTATGTAGTCAGCTAGGGGTACGCAAGGCTATTTATATAGTTTCTGTGTGAAGCATGCGGGATCAACCTTAGGGTGACTGGTGCGGTGCAGTGTAGTAATTGGCGCGGTGCAGTGTAGTAATATGCGGTGCAGTATAGTAATTATTCGTTAGTAATTAGGTATGCCTTTACCGTTATCTTTAACGTTATCTTAAACGCTATCTTTATCTTCCAAATAGTTCATAGACATTTACTTGTCTTCCAGCTTATGCCTTAGTCTAGTTATTTTGATAATAGTATTATTAGAATTATCATACTCGCTAGACTTTATGTCTGACCCCCTCCACTTCTATCCTTTTCCCCCTCCAGGTCCTCAGGTTGGGCCCAGTTCTAGTGGAGTTTGATTGGATTGCTTTATCTCTCTTGGAAAGCTTGGACCGTTGAAGTAAAGTCCAGCTTGTTATCTTCTTTAATGGCTATTTGTGCAATGGGATTATGTATTTTGTTTTTTTATGAAGATGGATAATGTACTTGACTCTGATTAATGGTTTTGTGATGTAATAAACATATTTAATTTCCACCGCAATAAAATGAAGCTTTAGTTTTCAAGTACTACTTATTATCTGTCTTGTTGTAATTTTTCTGTTCTATATTCACTTATAACCTCCATGGAAGTTAATACATTCCCTTTGTGAGTGACATTAATGGACGTGGGGTGTTACACGTGGTATCAGAGCTTAAGGTTACCAGAACAGATAAAAATACTTTAGAAAAATAGTTATTTTTGAAAGAAATGTTTTCAAAAACATGTTTTAATGAGAAATTTAAAGAGGAAGTTTTTATGAAAAACATAATCCCCAAATAGCCATATATCTTTATCTTTCGAATTTTCCATTTTGAATCTTTACTTTTTCGTTTCAGCATGGCTGAAAATCTTAACCTACCTGATGGTGTAACGATACCAGGATGGTATAGGAGGTTGTTAGAGGCTAGGGCCGCCGCAGGTCCGGCCAATGTTCCTCCACCACCAGTTGCACCCATCCCTCCTCCTCCACCTCGCGTAGATACTTTTGCAAAGACGTGCAAGGAATTCCAAAGCTATAGGTGGAAAACCATTTCAAGGGTCAGAAACGTTTGTGGAAGCTAGAGATTGGCTTAAGGAGGTGGAAGAATTGCTAGAAATCTTTGAAGTAGAAGAAGGGAGGAGAGTTTGTTTAGCAGCTTGGTTGATGAAGGGAGAGGCCTCGTTTTGGTGGGAGCGTCCTGTTGACTCTTGGGCGGATTTTAGACGTAGGTTCGAGACGAAGTTTCTCTCTAGGGCGGAAGAAAATCTATATATGGAAAGGTTCTTGACATTGAAGCAAGGAAGCTCATCAGTGAAAGAATATGTCAACAAATTTAATCAGTTAGCAAGGTTTGGCTTAGACTTAGTGAACATGCCGGAGAAGAAGGCTCTGAGGTTCGTTAATGGATTGAATGAACCATTGCAAGGGTTGGCTATGACCCACATCCCTATGGGGGCCACCTTTGAGAAACTAGTAGACATGGCACTCATGCACGAGGAGAAAGGCACTAAAGCTAATAAGGCACCCTAGAAGAAAGGGGATCAAAATAAGGGTGGCAAAGGCAACAATGCTAAGGGGAAGAAGAAATGCTTTAACTGTGGGACACCAGGCCATCTCAGCAAGGATTGCCGAAAGAAAAAGAAGACTGGCTGTTTTCACTACGGTGAAGCAGGACATCTAGTGAAGGACTTCCCAAAGAAGGGCAGAGGACAGGGACTACCTCGGGAGGACAGGTGCAGGCTCTTCTGGCACCAGGGCAGGCAAGGGGACAAGTTCAGGCTCTCGCGGTCCCACCGCTGCAAGAACGAGGTAGAACCATTTCTATTGAAAGCTTAGTTTTTCTGTTTGATCATCCTGTCCGTACCTTATTCGATTCAGGCGCATCGCATTCGTTTATCTCTACATCATTAGTTGAAACACTGCACCTAGATACTAGTATTGTTACTGATCCCTTAATAGTCTCAAATCCTATTGGTGGTTCGGCTCATCTTTCTATGATTTGTCGGGATTTGAGAGTGTTTATCTTGGGCGTTGAGTTTGAATGCAACGCCTTTGTCCTTGGTTTCACAGGCTGTAGTTTGATTCTAGGGGTGGATTGGCTAGCCAAGCGGGGTGCCATCCTAGACTGTGAAAGGAGGGTAGTTAGACTATTGATTCGTTGTAGAAAACCCCTCATATTTCTTGCGACCCTAGGGGTTCAGTGATGCTTAGCTGCCTAGAATCTTCTGACCATCTAACGATGATTAGGAACCTGTTTGTGTGGTCCGTGAGTATGGAGACGTCGTTGATAAAGCGCGGGGTTTACCCATAGGCGCGGAATAAGTTTTCGTATGTGCTTAATAGATTAAGCAAAGCCCGTTATGTAATCAGCGGTAGTTTTGGAGCAAGACTGGCAAGGACGGCCAGAGTCGGTCAAGTGCTCAATTGATTGACCATCTTACTAGTATCATCTCACGTAGGTCGTCTGAATTCGAAGGAGGTATCCCTTGGGTGTTTGTCTGATATTGGTTTAGGCCTTTGGGGATTGCACTTGGGGGATGTCGAATTCGACTAGGATGGTCTTCGTGAGAGATGGATAGTTGTGACGATTTTACATGGGATAATATCCTGGTTTTCTCTAGAAGCAGAGAAGAGCATGCCCTATGTCTTAGGGAAAGCTTAGAGACCCTACAAGTGCACTAGCTTAAAGCTAAGTTCTCCAAGATACCATTTTTGGAGGAAGGAACTGAGGAATTTAGGGCATGTGGTCTCTAGGGAAGGGAGATATGTTAAGGTGGATGGAGTTCTTAGACTCCTACGACTTCGAGATAGCATATACCCCTGGCAAGGGTAACGTGGTGGCGGATGCCTTAAGTAGAAAAAGGTTATCCTTAAGTCATTTGTTTGTGGAGCGGCGAAGCTTAGAATTTATTTTGATGTTTGACTTTAGACCTTCCGTTGACTTCGTACCCGGTTTGCTAGCATCCTTGGAGGTCAGACCTACGCTTTTGGGACGGATTGGCGAGGCACAGCGAGACGACCCGCAGTTGGTTGAGTTAGTAGAAAAGCTCAAAGGAGGGGAGTCATCAAGCCATCTCCGTAGGTATACCCTAGGTGATAAGGGTTGGTTACGTAAGGACGGTAGACTTTGTGTACCAAAAGACGATGACCTAAGGAAGACTATTCTTGACGAAGCACACCATTTGAAGATGACCATTCATCCCGGCGGGGACAAGATGTACAAAGACATGAAGAGAGTTTACTTTTGGGCCGGCACGAAGAAAGATGTGGCCGAGTATGTCGCTAGATGCTCGGTGTGCCAACAAGTAAAAGCGGAGCAAAAGAAACCCGGTGGGTTACTTCACCCATTGGAGGTTCCACTATGGAAGTGTGAAAGCGTCTCGATGGACTTTATTGACGAATTACCGAGATCGAGAAAAGGTAATACGGGGATTTGGGTTATGGTAGATAGACTTACTAAGAGCGCCCATTTCATTTCCGTAAAGAGTAAGAGGACTGCTCCATGGTTAGCTTCTGTATACATCCGAGAAATAGTTCGTTTGCACGGTGTTCCTTCTAGCATAGTGAGCGACCGCGATCCTATTTTCACTAACAAATTTTGGAGAAGCTTACAAGAGGCGGTATGGACTCAATTATGTTTGAGCACCGCATATCATCCTCAGACGGACGGCCAGACCGAGAGGGTGAATCGCATTCTAGAGGATCTTTTGAGGCTATGTATCCTAGACTTTGGGGGTACATGGGAAGAGCATCTTCCACTGGTGGAGTTCGCATATAATAACAGCTTTCAATCTAGCATTGGTATGGCACCGTTCGAAGCTCTTTATGGACGGCCGTGTCGTTCGCCTACATGTTGGTGGAAGTCTACGGACAAGATATTACTTGGGCCCGATATGATTAGAGAGACTTCAGAGAAGATCGACTTGATTCGAAGGAGGATGAAAGCAGCACAAGATAGGCAGAAATCTTATGCGAATAAGAGGAGGACGGATCTTGAATTTGAAGTTGGGGACATGGTCTTTATCAAAGTGTCTCCATTACGAAACGTAGTTCGCTTTGGGTCCGTTGGGAAATTAGCACCAAGGTTCGTAGGACCGTTTCCTATTAAGGAGAAGATTGGGCAAATGGCGTATAGAGTGGAGTTGCCTGAGAGACTTAGTGGTGTACACGACGTATTCCATGTATCACATTTGAGGAAGTGCTTGCACGAGACCGCGGAAGTGGTAGAGCCGAACTTGCTTAGAGAGGTGGAGATAGAGTGTGATGCGACGATTCGACGAGCTCCTACATGCATTCTTGGGTCGAAGATCAAGAAGTTGAGAAATCGAGAGGTCAGACTGGTCAAAGTACAATGGGGAGATGATGAGAGCAATGCTACTTGGGAGACAGAAGAGAAGACGCGTTCACGATACCCTTTCCTTTTCGAGGGTATGTCCTTTAATTTCTCCTTTATCGCTTATCTTGTACTCATCTTACCTTTAGAGTATCCTCTCGCTAGTATCTTCGACCTTTAGTTAGGATCATCCTATGGTTGAAACTTGTGTTTGAGACATGTTATGTATGATGGATGCAAAGTGGATGCAAGTGTTTGCTAGTGGTTGCTCGTGGACGCATATACACACACTGTTAGGCACTAGATTGGCTCAGTCACTTCATACTGCATATTGCATATAAATGGTTGTATTTAGTAAAATGGATGTATAATGGTTGTGCTATCATATGGATACCGCATTTTGGTGAATGGTTGTGCACGCATGTAGAAATAATATGTAGCATTAGGGAACTTTTGCATACATAATGGACGCATGGCACTATCATGGTTTACATTAAAGGAGGTCAACTGAATCAGTGGACTGCCTGATTTTGCATTAGATATGGACAGATACACACACTGTGCATTTAAACATGAAAGCATTAGAAGTCTATAAGGACAATGGATGCCTGTGTTTGATGGTTGAGTAGATGGTTGTTTGGATGTTAGGATATACATTCTTCTTAACTTGAAGATTTCGGGGACGAAATACTTTAAGGAGGGGAGAATGTAACACCCTGTAATTCTGTTAATATTAATATTCACCAAAATTAAAGAATAACTAATCTTAGACGTGAGAATTGTGGGAAACGGGTTGCACCATTGTGTTCGTCTCGGAATTCTAGTGGAGATAGAATCCGAGTTTGCGGGAAACGAGTACCGGATGAAAGAGTTATGGACGAATGAAGTTTGGTGACAAAGAAAGAAAAAAAATGCACTGGCGCACTTGGGAAGTGCGCCAGTACATATTTACGCTAGCGAACCTGCCAAGTGCGCCCAGGCCGAGGCTGGAGCCTGCACAGCTTTCTGGTTCAGGCTGACCCGTGTTGATGAGTCCATTCTGACTCCTTGCAGAGTCTTTAGGGCTGACTCATCACCCTATCATAATTAAATGGTTTTGGTTAACCCTAAGAACATCCGACGGCTTAAATTAATTTATAACTCTATAAAAAGACCCCTATACACAAACCCTAAATCAGAAAATAAACAAAGACCATGGCCGTCATGCTGATATTTTGAGACCTAGAGCAGCCGCCATCAAATTAAAGATAAAGAACAACAACCAAATTAGAACTACCCAACCCTAACAGCGATTCTTCATCAAAAGATCGCTAATTCGACTCTCTTTCTTCTATAATTGTGAGTATGATAGTCTTAACAAGATTATTATCATTTTAATTAGGTTGAGTCATGAATGGATTATGAGTAGATGATGTGAATTGTCATATGTTATCATGTATGTTATAAATTCTATGATATGTGGTGATAATATCCTATATGTTGCAAATCATGCTATGATGATGTTATGTATGTTGAAAGTTTCTAGGCTAAAGTTGTGATGAATCATACATGCTTTGAAATCATGATGCTATTGCCTATGCTAGTTAGTTCATATTAATTAAATCATCATGTTTGGGCTAAGTTGATCTATATGACACGTTACATATGCAAGTTAAATTGATTAGAAAAGTTATGAACATATGCCATGACATCTATTATGACATCTAGAATTATGCTATGACATATGTGATATCCTATGCTAGTTCACACCATCATTATGTTGCCTAAAAACCCCATATGCAAGTTTATGTATAGATTTGGGCTATGATCATATCATGTGAATTGTGACATTTAACAAGTTGACACCTTTTGATCCTTAACATGTGTAATTTATGCAAGTTTCACCCCTATCATGATTAGATTTATTTTAATTGTCTATATGTTGTGATAATTTATCTTTGTGCTATGCGTTAGACTATTCAAGTCTAGCCTATATTATGCGTTGAATAAGCGAACGTATAAACGTGGGGTAGGGGTAATATTAAGGATTTAATAATAAGATGTTGGGTGCAATTGATATGATTTTGCATACCATGAGTGGATGACCATAATTGAGTTAATTATGGACATCAATAAAAGTGGACTTAATTAATAATTTTGATAGGGAATTATTAAAACGGGGTAAAAGATTGAAAGTTGTCAATCAATGCTTAGGACACGAGGTTGGACTCGTTTGTGACGTAAACCTGCCCGGAACCGCCCGGCAAATCCAGTGGTCACAAATGTCAGCCCAATGTGAGAGGTCCTAGGCCTAAACTAAAGCATAACAGTTGTAAAGACACGAGGTTAGACTCTTTTATGGTGTAAGACT
Source organism: Allium sativum (assembly GCA_030737875.1). Lineage (NCBI taxonomy): Eukaryota > Viridiplantae > Streptophyta > Magnoliopsida > Asparagales > Amaryllidaceae > Allium > Allium sativum. The sequence continues at coordinate 793,614,051 of CM060924.1, forward strand.
GCCCGGACCCGCCCGGCAAATCCAGCTGCCATAAATGCCAGTCTAATGTCAGAGGTCTTTATGAGGTTATGGCCTGAATGAATTAAGAAATACTTAACCAGATAAAACATGTAAAGTGGGACATGGGGGTTAGGTAGGTGCCTTGGGTGGCATGAGGAATCTAGTGGGTGCCCTTAATGGCATGTGAAATACAATTAGTAAGACTTAACCAAACACACATGTAAATGAAACATGACTAAGAGGGTTAAGTGGGATATACTAGTGGTGACAAGCTTAGGTGGGTAGCTTGTGGGGGCCCGTTTCAACCAGTATCCCAAACGTATCTTTGTGGGCTCGACCCAAGTCGAGGACGGGACACGCATACTGAGTTTGACTATAAGAGGCCAAAACAGGGAGCGGTGGCAACGCAAGTCCAACGGGTTTCATATGCGTGTGTGGACCCGGGCTGGTAGGTAAGACGTTGTTGCATCGTGTAGGTATAAGCCTTGCATTCTCAAGTTGTATCGGGTTGCCACTTTAGGGGAGTGATATACCCCACTGTGGGGCCAGCACGGGTATCTACGAGTAGGGAGCCGATCGAAAGTGGGTAGTGGGGTACACCTAGTGGAGATAGGGGCAGACGGCACCTATGCAGTCAGCTAGGAGTACACGAAGTTACTTATAAAATTTCTAAGAGGGTAGTGGGGTACACCTAGTGGAGATAAGGGCAGACGACACCTATGTAGTCAGCTAGGGGTACGCAAGGCTATTTATATAGTTTTTGTGTGAAGCATGCGGGATCAACCTTAGGGTGACTGGTGCGGTGCAGTGTAGTAATCGGCGTGGTGCAGTATAGTAATTATTCGTTAGTAATTAGGTATGCCTTTACCGTTATCTTTAACGTTATCTTAAACACTATCTTTATCTTCCAAATAGTTCATAGACATTTACTTGTCTTCCAGCTTGTGCCTTAGTCTAGTTATTTTGATAATAGTATTGTTAGAATTATCATACTCGCCAGACTTTATGTCTGACCCCCTCCATTTCTATCCTTTTCCCCCTCCAGGTCCTCAGGTTGGGCCCAGTTCTAGTGGAGTTTGATTTGATTGCTTTATCTCTCTTGGAAAGCTTGGACCGTTGAAGTAAAGTCCAGCTTGTTATCTTCTTTAATGGCTATTTGTGCAATGGGATTATGTATTTTGTTTTTTATGAAGATGGATAATGTACTTGACTCTGATTAATGGTTTTGTAATGTAATAAACATGTTTAATTTCCGCTGCAATAAAATGAAGCTTTAGTTTTCAAGTACTACTTATTATCTGTCTTGTTGTAATTTTTCTGTTATATATTCACTTATAACCTCCATGGAAGTTAATGCATTCCCTTTGTGAGTGACATTAATGGACGTGGGGTGTTACACACAGCGAAAGAAACATCGGGCTTTTTGCTTCAAAATTTCTCCCATGCTGAAATTATACTACTATCACATATGTATTGCGTGAGCACCTCCTCTGGCACATCGTTTGCTTCGGCACTCCCAAACTCCGTCTCGCCCGAACGCTTCCTCCGGCGCATGTATATTTTCTCATGCAACTACTTCCTTTATTTATCACGCAAGGTCATACTTTGCACACATTATCTTCAATGCAAAATACCCCTTACAAGAAAATGGAACCGCCTTCTCTTCACAAAACAAAGCACCATACATGCACACACACAACCTCCCTCCGCGTCATCAATCCTCCTTTCACCAGCAGTTTGGCACCCGTGTTTCACCATCCCGAGCTGTTTACTTCACCGCCACTACGAACTCCCTGTACCATTTCCGTCTACCGGCCTCTACTGCTCCAATTGCCGCCGAAGCTTCTACTCCGGCAACCACTTGCGAGATCTGACGTGAATCCGTCACTCCCAGTTGCGCCTGAACACCACTCGCATCCCCCATCCTTTGAATTAGCTTGCGATTGTGCTCTTTGGGTTTTATTGTTTATATTTTTATGGAGAAATCTTGCTTTTCTGTGTATAGAAGGAAGAGACACCACTGGTTTATATAAGAGAAGATCCTTCAGCATTAAGCAATGAACGAGGTGTAGGCTAGGGTAGAGTTGTAAATGTTTAAGTTTTTACTTCATTGTTAAGGAGTAGGGTATGGTCTCATTTGTTTAATCCTTAAGTTATTAGTCTGCACGTTTCAAGCCTAGGGTAGTCCTTTTTATTTCTTTTCCACAAAGTTGTAGGGCTAGGTCTAGGTAGACATGTGCTATGTACAAGGTAGGATGACATGTTAGGATTGTTATAGTATAGGAAGTATAGAGATGCATGCTATTTTTGTCCTTGTTTCCACTGATGCTTCTTAAAGAAACAATGTATTGCACCATGGTTCTTTTGTTTTTCGGCGAGTATCATATATATGGTATGTTCTTCATAGCGTAGATAGGTACATAGCATGTGCAGTAGTCTTACATAGTCTGATTTTTCAATGTAGAGGCTGTGCTACATGTTGGCAGGCTTATATTTATTGCGATAGAAAATGAGATATAATGGATAAATGACTAGTCGGTTTGATGTGTGATAACACTTGAAGGATAGGCTATTAAGTTATTCCTATAGTATAGCATGACCAATATGAGAGGACATGTCGATACAAGTGGATAAACTAATGAATTAAATATATTTTGTTTTCAAAGTCATGTTTTCGTTCTTCGTTACGTAGATTTCATCCGTCTTACTGACCGTTATAAACAAAAATAAAATTACTATCGTGACGAGCAGTGTGTCACGATCTCAAGAATATAATAATATCGGTAGGTTAACTCATATAGTGAAACCCCAAAATATTGATACAGGGTGCAAAATACTCTAAATAAAAAGTAGCTTATTTAATTAATTAAAAAGTACAGTAAAATAAAAAAAAATATCACTATGTCTCAAAAGAACTTTGTCTAAATTCGAATCCGATATCTAGTTATATCGAATAAACCATTACGGTCGATAAACGATTTTACCTCGACTATTTGAATATTTGATTTGGACATAACTCACAATCTGTAACGCAAAATATTGGACGTTTTTCACTTCTGTTATGCAATGACCTGGATTCTTATGGGTTAATTTTAAATATTTAATACGGATTTAAATATTGGCAGGATAATATAAATGGACTTTTATATTAAGTTATCAATTTAATAATCGATTTCGATTTAATGTCGAATAAATTAAATTATCGTAATGCAGTAATAATTTAATTTAAAAATATATAACTAAATCGAATTAGTTCAGATGATCAATATAAAATTTAGTTGAGTTAGAATAATAATATTAAATTATTATCGAAGAATTTAAATGGTTTGAAATTTAATTTATATCAATTTAAATTAAATATTTGTTTTTATGATCGATTTGGACTTCGTGACCTATCCCAGTGTGTCCGAAATAGGGGTATTACCCTAAAATTAATAGTCGTTGGATTCTGAAAGTAGTTCAGAATCATGGTGTATTTTTATTTAAAGGATACAGATTTTAAATTAATTTAAAACAAAATTTAAATATATGGCCAAAATTTTAATGCGTGTTCTTCCTTAACACCACAACAAAATAGCCTTGCTGTTCCAATTTATAACCGCACCTTTCTCCTATAAATCGCATCTCCCCTTAGTCTTCTTCAGAAGAAAAATCAAAAGCTTAAGATTTGGTCGCTCCTCCCTTTAAAAGCCGGCCTTCCCCTTTTCTTCGAAGGAAACCCGAATCCAATAAACCTATTTAAAACCCGTAGTTCAGTTCGATGGTACTCAGATCAAGTTCAACTTTAAACTTGTGCGTCTAGGGTTCAGATCGTGATGGACTCCAAGGATTTAGGGTCGCGGATATTGTGAGTTGGGTGCGATAGAGGATATCGAGGTTGGCTGTTCATCGCGTCGAGTCTGGTGGACTTCGATTTGGGTTTATTTGTCTTCATCGTTACTCGTCCTGGGTGCGATGCTTTGTGGGGAGTTCGACCTCCGTACAGCAACATAGGGCTGTCGATTTCTTGGGCAATGGCGCGTATGGTTTGTGGAGTCAAGAGAGGATGCGATCTCGTGAAGGGCAGACACTAGTAGAAGGGGCAACTCCAGTCCGAATGGGGCCTGACTAGTTGTGATGGTAATTTAGGGTTACGGGATGTATTGGAGTTGTTACTGAGGAATGGACTGTGTGACAGTGCGGTTGTTTTTGGTTGGCAATGGATAAGTAGATGCACGACAAATGTTCGATGAAATGTCGAAGAATATTTTGGGGTTTATCTCAATGAAATTTATCAGTAATTGTTGATGTTGCTTCGTACATAGGTCAAGGAAGAAAGGTATACCTTCTTACGAAATTTAAACTCGTAGAATAATTTTATTTATTTGGTATGTTAATTTAAATAAATATTCGGTTAATCAATAAAAAAAATCATCGTAGGTATATAATTATGCAAGACGATTTGTAGCCGGTGATATGGAAATAAAAAGGAAATCCGTCAACTGAAATTTCGGTGAGTAAACCTCACTCACCGCTTATTTAGAATTATTTTTATTCGTTAAAAATAATTGTTGTTGCTTGTTTGAATGCTGTTTGGTTGATTTAAATATATTAGTTATTTAGGGTTGACTATTATATATATATATATATATATATATATATATATATATATATATATATTGGGTTGATGATTGGTTGGATTCCCGCAGTCTCATTAGCGGATGCCCATAGTTTCATAGCGGATGATTTCCCTATACGCCCCACGCTATGATAGTGGATGACCTTTATACCGTGATATCCTGCCTCGAAGCAGGATGGGTATTACTATGTTGACCAACGTCTGTGGATGTAGGAAAACAGGTTGGAGGAATCCGACTGGATTCTTCAAAAATATATTATCTGTTTGTTTATTAGTTTGCATATATACTATCATATATGATGTGTTAGAAAACCAGAAATAAATAATTGGTTGTTTGGTGTTTAAATATCACTGGGCCTAAGTGATAATTTATAAAATACCCTAAAAGGGGTATTTGAGATTTAAAAAGGGAAATTCTATTTTTCTCAAATAGATTTGAAATATAAACTTGTTTTGAAAAATAAAACAAGTAGTTCCTTTATAAACGAAGTTTATAAATAGTTCTTTTATAAACGAAGTTTATAAATGAAGCGAAAAGAATTATCATTGGATAATTCAGAAATAAAAATACAAGTGTGAAATTGAAAAGGAAAATCTATTTTCCAAAAGTAGAAATATCGATTTCAAAAGGAATTGAAATCGAGACTTGTTTAAAGAATGAATAAAGAAAGTTTGAGAATAGAAATTGAATATAGAAATTCAAATGGGATTTATAATATAAAATTTGAATATATAGAATTTGAATATAGAAATTCAAATGGGATTTATAATATAGAATTTGAATATATAGAATTTGAATATTGAAATTCAAATGGGGTTTATAATATAGAATTTGAGTAATAGAAGTGATATAAAATTTGAATAGAAATTGAATAGAATTAACTGAGTCGAAGAGGAATTAGTTAATCGAGTTTTGAATTTGAAGTTGAACTTTGAAAGGTGAATTGGATTTGTAAATGTATATTTGAAATCGAATATAGAACTTAGATTCGAAATTTGAATTCAAATTAGTTAATAAGCAAGTTAAAATATATTTGAACATGTCATGTTCAAATATTAAAGTGAAATAGACTAAAGATTTAATTAACAAATTAATTAACGAACTGAGTTAAATGATCGGGTACAGTTGAATTAAATTGGACAGGTATAGATATACAGGAGACAGGTATGGATAAGGTATGAAGGTATATAAATAGAATGCTCGACGGAAAGGTACGTATTTAATTCATATATGAGATTTTATGCGCCGTATCGGCAAGCCGCTTGGCTTTTTCTTTTGGATTGGTGAGGGCCATGGGAGACTATTTGAAATATCCCGATGCTCCCGGTACAAAGGAGGTTATGGCGAATTTTTCCGGGAATTTAAGGAGTTAGAATATTTTTAAGATAATTTGATAGTTAGAAATCAACGTATTGATATGTGTATATATATATATATATATATATATATATATATAGAAGTCGATAAGGAAACGAACTTAAAAATAGAATAGTAAAATCATAAAGGAAGACTAGGAATAAAATCTCGTAAGAATAGAAAGAGAAAGCGTATACGTGTTTAAAAGTGAATAAGTAGTCGTATGGTATTGAGTATTCGAGTAAGTAGTCATATCTGTTTTAACGTTATAAATGTTATTCAGTCAAGGTCTGAGAGGTAGTTATACCCCAACTTGATTTAATAATGAATAAATAGTAAGATTTCAGGCTCGAAAATCAATATTGGATAAGAGTTAGTTGAATATAGTATTTGGGTTGTCGTAACGATGTTTTACACAACATCCGTTTTAACCCAAATAAGTGTAAGCTTGGAAATATAATAAAGAATATTTCCTAAGTATAGAAATAAACGAGATCGGAAAAGAGATAAGTAATTGGAATATTTTCCAATTATAAATAGCATATATTTTCTAAAGTTTAGAAAATAAAGCAAGGCGATATTCGGAAATGTTTTCCAAATAACGTAAAAGGCCAATATGGTTATTGAAAATATTTGGTTAACAAATATTGATAAAGAAATAGAGAAGTTATTTAATTAATGGAATATTAATTAAGGGCTCAGTGATTGTTTGATAATTGGATGAACACTTGTTTTCTTCGATAGTTAAATCATCGACTATCGAAACACTTGTTTTTATTCGATAGTTAAATCACAGACTATCGAAGTTTTTGACCATCGCTGTCAATATGGAGAGACCAGTTAGATTATTATCCAAAGAACCACTGTGTATTGGCATAAGCATTGCGAATCATATATGCCAAAGAAAATTGAAGACGGGGTAAAGTGCAAGGGCTATTGTATAAGTCTTAGATAACAGTGCCTAAGATGGATGTACTGAATAGTGCCTTCGGTTCATCCTGTTCCTGGATGACTTGTATGGATGAATGTCTGATAGAGTATTTCCAGAAAGGTCACGTACATTGATTTCTTCAACCGTACCAAGAGTGGAAGCGGAGAAGGAAACTTCTTTAGCTAACACGTAATGTACTGTTGTAGACGTCAATTAGTGATTTTCGATGGATCTGACAATGTGGCATTCGAAGTGAATCTGATGTGATGATAAAGCGTAACCTCAAGCCACATCAACTGGTAAATGACAGGAATCGTGCAGGAAACATGGCTATGTAGGTCACACCTATTAGGGTGTATAATCACCTGATCTAGAGTTTCATTTACTTCTAAAATCTATTGTCGATGATGTCCCACTCGGGAAACGGTTGTTGATCCCAACCGTTGGTGACATACATTCGACACACTCAAGCGAAATGAGTGGTCAGTCATGTGTGGCTGAGTTGCAAGATGTTCTTGTTGAACTCGGTGTATTCTCCTCTAGAGATATACCAGCGAAAGGTGGTTCCATACCTTGTCATAGTTGGAAATCCATTACCCAATAAGTGCTTGCGGTTTTGATTGTATATTATATATGTGGAACGTGAGATGCAAACGTTCCACTAGATTGTTATTTACTTGATTTAGACACTATTATAATATCAAAAGAGTTTTGATATAAAGATCATCGTCCCTTCCAAAGGGATTTTGAAAGTTAAATCAAGTGTTTAGATTCTCATAAGGGAAAAAACCCGTTCCGTGTTATACGGCGTGGTCTTATGAGATATCATTTAGTTTTTCTGAAACTGTTTTAAACTGTTTACTCATACCAGTCCCATGACTGACTCAGAGTTTATTTTTTTTGTTCTATCTAAACTCTTAGGTGCCTAAATTTGTACGGGCAATCAAGTAGTTCAGGATTTTACAGATCTATCTAAAGGAGCTTGGAGTAGGAGGCTTCAGCGTTAGTTATATAGAGTTTTGTTCCGTTGTGTTGTAAGTGTTGTATTCTGATAAGTGTATGTTATACAGTTGAAATTTTGTATTTCAAAAATTATGATATATTATATTTTGTTCCGTTGCGATGTGAGATTCTGTGTTGTTATGTCTGTTCTTCTTCTACCTTTTTCTTCTAAAAAAAAATGTTTCGTATTTTCGTGATATTTGGGTTGGACGTATGATGTATATAGTCAACTCTGATATTATGGATTTGCGGGTCATTACATGTTAGAACAATATAGTTCAACAGATTCCAACGTTTCTTGTTCCGAAGAAATCCGACTAATAACAGATTCTGTACACTCAGTTGAAGTTCAGAACGTTAAATTACGAACTGCAGCGTCGTTATGAGCTCGATTATATTTAATATATATTTTTATACGTTCAACTTCGTTTTAATTAATATAAATCCATTTATAATATGAATTCAATATTTAAACTGATTTAAATATTCAAATATAAACCAATAAAAATGCGGGACGTTACAAGATCACTAAAGCTTTGTTTTAAGATAAAAATTTTTGAAATGAAAACTTACTTTTCAAAAGCCATAAGATATTTTTGAAAATAAAATATGTCCTCTCTAACCAAGTTACCACATTCCATTGATTCCTTCGAATTCTAAATGTTTATCCTTTCTTTTGCGCAGTATGCCAGGAGCCCCTAATCTTCATGAGGACGTTCCCTTTCCTAGTTGGTTCCGTAGATATTTAGAAGCTACGGCGTCCACCGAAGGACAAAGAACATGCGCAGGTTCTAACACCTGCTGCGGTGGTTCCTCCCAACCTACTTACAACCGCGAATTTTCGTAAGCTTTGTAAAGACATCTCTAATTTGGATGATAAGACTTTTTCGGGTACCGAGATGTTTGTGGTGGCGTGCACCTAGATTAGAGAGACCGAGAGTATTTTTGAGCTGTTGAAACTTGAGAATGAATCAAGAGTTTGATTTGCAGCTTGGCAACTTAAGGACAAAGCTTCGTTTTGGTGGGAAACTGTATAGATTGAGAGAAGACATATGGATTGGGCCGAATTCAGAAATAGTTTTGAGAGGAAGTTTCTATCACATGCTGAAGAGGGAATGTTGTTGGAGTGGTTTCTGAGCTTGAAGAAAGGAGATTTGTAAGTAAAGGAATACATCAACCAGTTCAATGAGTTTTCGAGATTCGACATAGATTTGATTAATATCGTTAACAAGAACTGTTCGATTTGCGAGAGGGTTGAATCAAACTCTCCAAGGGTTGGCAATGACTCACATTCCTATGGAAGCGACATTTGAGGCTTTGATTGAGATGACATTGATGCATAAGGATAAAAGGAAGAAGTCAAGGATGATAAGGGTGGAGCTTTGAAGTTTTCTGGTCCTAAAAAGAAATTTTGGAATAAGAATGACAAAAAGAAGCAAGTTGGGAATCATTAGAAAGGGTACTAAGATAAAGTGTCATGGGTATGGAATACCAGGGCACCTCATTAGGGATTACAGGAAGTTAAAAGGAAAGTTCTTTAATTGTGGGCAACCGGGACATAGAAAACTAGACAAGGTACTAGTACATCAACGACTCAGATGTACGTATTGGAGGTAGCACCGTCTAGCAGTGGTCCGAATAAAGGTAGGAAAGTCTATGTTGAAGGTTTGATCTCTATCTCTGATTTTTCCTCTTCACACTCTTATCTGTACGGGAGTTTCGCATTCATTTGTTTCTAGTATTGAATGATATCCAAAATTGGATTTAAAATTTGAATTTGAACTTAAATTGCTTAAGTGAAATTAAATTAAGATATGATATTGAAATTAAATACAATTAATTTGGAAATTGAATGAATAAATAATAATTGAATGGGAATCAATCGAATATTAATCGATTGATGTTCAAATATGTTAAACCAAAGTGAATATAAATATTGAATGTAAATTCAATTGATTTGGTTGATTTAGTTGTGTATTGGTTGTTGATTGTGAATTGTTTGTTATTGGACGATAGTTTGTTTGAATGGAAATAATCAACAATTTAATGGAGCTAAATGAATTATAAACTAAAGAATAAATTCTAGTATAATTAAAACTGGAATGAAACTGCATATGAATTGAAATTTATGGTTTAATCCTGTGTTTGAAGATGAATTAATGCTATCTATTTGATTTTGGAATTGGTATAGTTATATTGTTGATTAATAACATATTATTTAACAATTTCATGTATCGGTTACTTATATGTTGAATTGAGTTGAGTACAGGTGCTAGATGGCTAGGCAGATTGATATTGGTTGAGTAAATCACATATACGTTGAGCAAGTATGCTCAATAGCACTCGTAAAAGGTACGCCTACGCGAATATATAAATTTTGGGTTTTGAATTTTAGTTCCCTACTGTGTGAATCAATGTGTATATATTATTTGTTCCTGCGATATTGTAGATGTCACTCCATATAGGGGAGACTCTACCGAATTTTTCCTGGAATTTAAAGTGTTCGAAAATTTTCGATATTTTTGAAAATATTTATTTATTGAAATGAATTGGTTTTCGATTTAAAATAAATTGTATTTGAAAATTAATGGGATTTGTAACATTTTTCTCACCTTAGTAATTTCGTGGACAAAATTCTATTAAGGGGGGAAGAATGTAATGTCCCGTATTTTTGGCAGTCAAATATTTTATTTTATTTATTTTTTTAAATATTATATTTGGAATATTAATGGATTTTTAATAGTTAATTCGTTTATTTAAAACGAAGTTTTAACGTTAATTTATATATAATATAAAACGAGCTCGAAATGGCGCGGTAGTTCGTAATATTGAGGTTTGAACTTCAATTGAATATACATGATCCGATATAAGTCGGATTTCTGTGAAACAAGAAACGTTGGAATCTTATTGATTATAATTTTCTAATGGAAGAGAAAAATCCAGATTTCGTGTTATAGTTTGTTAGTTATGTCCAAATCAAATTTTAAAATAGTCGCTATGGAAATCGATAATAAAGGATAACGTTTAGTAAATAAATTAAAAGGGTTTTGATATTTTGGATACCGTTTTCAACTCGAAAATGTTGATATCGAGCTGTGTAATCTATACTGGTTTATAGTTGAAACCATATGATAGTTTTATTTGGATAAATACGATAATAATAATTTATTATTATTTTATATGGTTATTCTGGAATTAAATTAATATTTTATAAGCCGTAGAAATAGCCGTTTTTCAAATGACCTACGTTTCCGACGAGAATAATTTTATTGGAATACGTATAACTAGTTATTGTTAGATTTCCAGTTTGGAGCCAATTGGAGTTGTTTCGTCGGTATGCATATTTCAAATGAGAACCGATGAATATATTGAATTTAAAAGATCGTCGTTGTGCAAACGAAGTCGGTTAACTCACGCAGACAAATAAACACCTTCAGCTATCCTAATATAACTTCATACTTAAGAAAATGTACCCCTCAACATTTTTCAACCTACCTAGTATAAGAAACAAAAATCTTCCTAACCAATCTTTCAGGTCAACGCCTATATTTGGCCTGCCTTGCATTTTCCAATCGGGCACAACTACCCTATATGTATTAATGCTTAACTGTCAACATACACATCTCGTTTGGAAAAAGGAATTGAAGCATACCCTAAAAATGAAACCGTACCCACTTTATATTTCACCACATGCAAACAGATATATTCAACTATCCATGTAATAGCCAAGCTACAAATCTATTCTGTTTTTCCCGCAGCTACCTTTTTGATAACAACACCTAATTGTACTATCTGTACCATATATTACTTGCTACCCAAACGATTTCCCCTATAAAACACTGTTGCTCCATTCTTATTCTTCCTTTCGTTCCAGATCGAAACCAAATCCTCCTCTCTGCCATTAAATTAACACGCAAGCCCCAACCATTTTAAATCAAAAAACTCGTTACAAACCTCTAAATCCAGAAATCATTTTTTCCAGCTTATTCTTGCGCGAGCTTCGAATGCTTAAACATTTACAGAAGCTCCAACACCATTTTTTTCCGAATACAGTAAGTTGTCTAAACCTACGATAGCCTAGGTTTGGGCTTTGCTCAAAAACCATGCGTCGATTAAAAAGTTGAAGTTATAGTTGATATGAGCACAAATTTTTAGCACCATTACCCGAGATCTCATGGTTTTCTGGAGGCATTCGTGACGCAGGTTCTCTGGGGGGTGGGGGTGGAGGAGGGGGTGGGGTTCACTGTCGCGTTGGAAGTTGTTCAATGAGGAGCATTGCAGAGAGGACTGGAGGGTGGGGGTCGTCACTGACCGGAGGGATCGTTGCTAGGCCGACGATCTCTGGTAAAGGAGGGTGGAAGTAGCGGTGAGGTGGATGGCACAGGCTCATGCGATGATGGATGGAGGGTTTTTTGGTAGGATTCGTTTTGAGTTTTGGTGATGGAACAAAGGAGAGGAGCTGTTATAGAGAGAGCATGTGTATGGGGGAGAGGGTGCGTGACTGGGGGTTTTCACTGAAGAAAAGTAGGAAGTTGGGCACATTTTTTTATGCAACGTGGCAGCTTGGAGAGGCTCGAAGTTGGATTTGTGAAGAGGGGATAGGTTTCGAGAGCAACGGGTTGGAGAGAAGAAAGTGAACAGTGCGAAAGCCTGGTATATTTCGAAAGTGCCCAACTATAATTAGAACTGACTAAAGAAGTGCCTAACGATATAATTACCGCGGCCCAATTTAAATACACAATGTATAATGTGGCATGCTAATTGATTTATATATGCCTAATTTAAATCTTAACATGATTAATCACCTAGTTACGGTACCTGCTTTCATACCACACACACACACACACACACACACACATATATATATATATATATATATATATATATACACACACACAAAGATACAATATTGTAACCGGGTCACAGATAGGAGATGCACGTTTAACATGCCTAGTTATTTTCGAAATATGCCTAATCATTTGTATTTAACTTGCCTAAACCATTTTAACGTGCCTGATTGTTATAATATATATTAACTTAGGATTTGTGTAAAATAATACTTATTTAAAATTTAATTAATTTAAACTGAAACGTAATCATATAATATGTATAACGTTCTTATATGTTAACAAAATCAAATATAACCGGAAGCGTTGAAGCCGTGTTGGAGAGTACGACATTACGAAGCTGGAATGGATAGAGTTGAAAGCAACTGAGATTTTTAGTTAAATTAACCGTTGGTTTAATTTAACTAAAACAAACCGTTTTGACGAATGGAAACCCAAGGTGAGTTAAACTCACTCAGTTTTTCCCACTTATATTTTTATAAGTCGGATTTTATAATTGCGTGTTATGATTGCTAATGGTTGACAGTTTGTTTGTTAAATATATATTCATATATTGACTGTACCAATGAAATTAAACCGTCGTTTAATTTCAGTGAAATACCAAATCGTTATTTTAACGATTTGACCCAATGGAGGTAACTTGCCTTGTTGGTCACGTTTATAAAATAAATGTGATTAATTGTCTGAATTGTTTTGTTAATTTGTTGATGTTAAATAGTCGTTATTTACTGTTATAGAAATTATTAGTTAAATGGAATTGAATGATCTGATTTGAGATAACCAATTTGGATACAGGGAAGAACAAGTTGGAGGGATCCAACTGGATTCCTCAAATATATTAGACATTATTTATTTTCATATTATCAATATATGAACTGTCCTCATTGGGTGATTGATCTGATTATTGATAGCTGACTGGAAATTCAACCTTTGTTTTGTTTTAACCAATGGGTTATATTGTGTAACAACCCGCATTCTACGCATCGGAGGATCGTAGAATATTTATGTCTTTCCCATATGAAGTCGTATGGTCAGGTAACTTTGGGAAACAACCATTAGAGTCATTTCCTATGTTCATGGTTTTTGTCGATTTTTAAATGACCGTTTTGCCCCTAGCTGGTCTTGTTTCGGCCATAACTTTTGATTGGAAAGGAATTTTCACCTGAAACCACTTCCATTAGATTCGTTTGATGGTTTACATTTTCGTAGAGTGGTCACATGTGAGAAATGGACTTACCGTTTGGGAGATATGGCTGAAATAAGGTTTGTCAGGTGAAAAACTGCTTAACCGGGCCAAATAGGGTGATTAGTGAATGGGCCCATAACCCATTTCGGGATTAGGGTTATGCGGAGGCTGAAAAGAGTTAGAGTTTCATTCCATTTCAGTTTTCTAGCCTCCACTTACCCCTTAGAAACCCTAAAAATGGCCTCCAACCTCTAAATCACCTCCAAATCACTTTCTACTTGAAGATTGGGCTTAGCAACATCAAATCAAGAGAGATCAACACCAAATCAACATTAGAGCTGCTGTTTAGCATTGGGATTCGCACCAAATAAGAGATTTATTTCAGATCTAAGTCTTATTTGTGGCTAAGGTGAGTGATTTGCATAGTTCCTCACTAATTATGGTTGATTAAGGGTAATTAGTGTTAATTAGCGAATTTAAACATGATAAAATTCTGGAAAAATATTTATAAAATTTGAAATGATGTTTTAGACATCTGATATGAATTTGGGTTAATTTGGTTAAGTTTTGCTAATCATATCATTAGTTTCACCTAAACATGCTTAAGGGAAAATATGGGGTTTTGGCTATGTTTGATCCATTCTACATGCTATGATTTATGTTTTGGTGTTTGTGGTCGATACTGCATGTTGTTATGACTGTATGGTATGCTTTGTGATTGACTAGAAGAGTTAGAATGGTCGAAAACGCCGTCGTATGGCGTAAAACAATCGCTGGAAGAGTGCAGGAAATTGTGCAGAAAACGGATAGCCCCTCCTTCCGCGATCCGATGGAGTTCCGCGATCCGATGGAGTTCCACGATCCGATGGAGTCCCGCGATCCGATGGAGTTAGAGCACTGCGATCCGATGGAGTTGGAGCACCGCGATCCGATACAATGGAGGGAGCATGAGCTGACGTCATGGGGCGATCCACGAGTCACGAATCGAACCAGGACTGGATGGAAGCTTGGACGTGAGGCATGGATTACGAACCAAATGAAGACCGATCCGGTGATGACCAATAAACCGAGATGCAAAGGTAGTCCAAATGGAAGTTAGAGCTCAGGATCCAGTTGGGAATCAATGAGTTCACTTCATGGTTGGGCTTTGCTGCGGGACGTGTGCTAAGGAGTTGTCGACGTTCATAACTTCGATTCACCACTGAATGGAATGATGGGCTACGTATCAGTGTAGTAGAGCCATTATGACTCTAGGGACAAAGTGATCGTAGTAAGACTATGAACCAGTGCAGTGGGGTCATTGTGACTCCATGGGGCAGAGTGGACATAGTAAAGGATTAGTAAGGCTATGAGCCAGTGCAGTGGGGTCATTACGACTCCATGGGGAAAAATGGACATAGCGAAGGATTAGCGGCCATGGATCAGTGCAGTGAAGTCATTGTGACTTCATGGGGCAAAGTGATCATAGCAAAGTATATTGGGTGATCGAAGTGGTGGATATCGTATGCTTTACGCACTGAGTGAGAGATGTGAGGATGGTTGCTATGCTTGATTGTTTGCCATCACTATGACAAGAACACCCCCACCCCTATTACCTTTACACCATTTGAAATGGCACCTTAGAGTGTTGTACAGTATGTGGTGCTAACTCATTGGTTGCAGGTTCAGGTATGGTTTAGTATACCTGTTATTGTTCTGTTTTGATGCTTATCGCTCATACCAGACTTTTTGTCTGACCCAGAGTTTTATGTCTCTTCTTATTACTCTGGGTGCTCACACGAGCTGACTAGAGACAGGTTAGCTGGTGATGCGCGAGTAGCTGATTCGGAGGCGAGCAGGAGGCTTCCACGTATGCTATATAGATATTCTCCCTGTGTCGTTGGTGGTTGCTACTTGGGCATTAGTAGTGTACCTCCCTTATCTTGCTTTTGTTTTGAGACAGTTTTAAAAGTTGTAATAATGTTGGCTTTGGATCAAAAGCTGTACTTGGATTTTCCGCTGCTATGTTAGTTTGTTTTCAGCTTATGCACTGTCACACCTGTTTTATGTCAAGTATGTTGTTATTATATTTTGTTCCATGCGCTGTGAGACATTCTACAGGTTCCTTGTTAGTTCATTTCCTTCTTTCCTTTCCTCCTGACGACCGTCCCGTGCTAACTGGACATGTGTACAACGCACTTTTTGAGTAAATGTCGGTTGGTGCGAGGCAGGCCGTCACATATTGGTTGAGTAACCAGCAGTAAATATCCTAAGAATAAATTGTTTTGTTTATATTGATTTACCATAAGGTGAATCGATAGAGCTGAAGTTATAAAATTTATTTTATACTTAGAGATAGATTTTGAAATATATTATTTTGAATAAAAGTTTATTAAAAGGATTTTTTTTAAGTTTATAATTAATTGTTAATTGATTTTATAAAGTAAATTCTGATGTTAATCAGATTTATAAACAAGTGAATGGAAATTAACCTAACAGTTAAAAGTTGGATAATTGTTTAAGAAACAATTAAATGGAATTATTTTAATTAATTATATTATTAATTAATTTAAACTGAGAACTAATTGAAATCAGTTAGCGAGATAACCGTGCTTTGAGTTGACTAAGTTGACCATTTCAACTGGAATCGATGATTAAATTAGTTTTTTTCGCACTAATCTAATAAATTAGTTTAAAGAATATTTGTTTTAATTTTAATAAGATTTTTTAAAAGGAACTTAATATTTATTTTGGTTAACAAAGGAATTAATTACTTTTACATTAGTTAATGATGGAGGTAAATTATTATTCTAATTAATAATAATTTAGGAGATTTCCTTTTAATTGAAATTCATTAAAAAAGTAATCGAAGTAGAAATGAAATCTAATAGAATTGTGAAAGGAGTTTATGAACGGGTTTTTAATTTAAACCTGAGTTTTTATAAAAATAGTTATAAAAGAAATTTTAAGCAAATACGATAGCTTAAATTAAATGTCACTTAATTATTTCAACTAAGTAAAAGGAAATTAAGAGAAAAAGGGTTTATATTAAACCAGAGTAATATAAATGAAGTTTAAGTGTTAAAGCGTTAATTTTAAATTAATATTACTTAATAATGGAATTAAGTAAAATGGGGGAAACTGAAATAAGATTTTCAAAGTGGGAAATGGTTGAATGGATTAGAAAAGAAAATGGAAAAAAGTGAATTTGGTAAACGAAGTGGGTCATAGGATTTTGTAACCAAATCCGGATTATAAAATGAATTTGTTTAAAAAGGTAGAGGTTAAAAGGTGGTGTTTTATAAGAAATTACTTAATTATTGAATTAAGAAATAATGGTTATATTCGAGAAAGAGAGTTTCAAAAAAGTAAGAAGGTTTTATGAAACCATATTTTGAATAAAATAATTAAATGGTATTTGTTTTGATATTAGAATGAAATATCGGTTTTTGGATTACAACTTGTATCTATCTTAAGATAAGAACGTTGTTGATCAAGGTCTGAGAGGTAATTAAAATACCCCAACTTGAACGACTTCAGGATTATCTGAGGATGGTATTAGTTGGTAATGGTAAAAGACGTTAGTAATAATTTATTATTTCCATTAGAGAAATAATAATGCAACGTTTAGTGAAAATTTGGAAATATATAACGAGAGATCCGAAGTAAAGGAAATTAGAAAGATGTAAGAATATATATATATATATATATATAATGTTGATTCCAAAGTAAAATAAAAATAAAAAGGGATTACGTGGAAATATAACGATATTTTCGAGTTAGAAAGGAATGTAAAGTTGAGTATTGAAATAGGGTTATTCTATAATAATAAAGCATTGGTTATTGTTTCCAAGTAATAAAATAAAAGAGATTTCGTATTGTTATTTTACGAGGGATAAGTTGAATTGATTTCCGAATTTTAGATAATGAAAAATGAAGTAGCAAATGTTTAGAAAAGAAAGGTAAATGGAAATTGAAAATGTTATAATATATTTTTCTAAGTATTATAGCGAAGTGGTTTTGTGAGCATTAGTATATTAAATAAGAAGCAAATATCGTATTTTTAAAGTATTGAAGATTTAGAAGTTTTAATTAAGCAAAAGTAAATTAGTTTTTAATTAAAAGAGGCTAAGTAATGCCGAGTACTGAATCAGTGAGCTCATTTTATACTCATGATTTTTTTTGATAGTTAAATCACCGACTATCAAATTTGGCCCATACGATTTTTGGTACGGAAAGACCGGGATCGAATGTATATTCGAAAATCATTCCGACCAACAAATACGTGAAGATATCAGAAAATTATCGAGATGGAGCATTGAAGACCGTAGATCTTCTTAAACGGAAGAACTGCTAATAATCTCCGGTCTGCAGCCAAAGATATACCGTGGTTCTATCATGGTTGAAATCTACGGATTGCAAGGACTACTCGCTACTAATTTATAGGGTGATTCCTTGGATGTGGTAGGAGGGTGCCTTCGGTTCATCCTGTTCCAGGGTGACTTGTATGGATGGATGTCTGACGGAGAATTTCCAAAGGAATTACATACGTTGATTTCTTCAAACGTACCATAGTTGATGGCGGAGAAAAGGCTTTTCTCTAGCCAAATAACTAGAGTATTTTTGAGGACGTCAATTAGTGATATCTGATGGATCTGACGATGTGGCATTCAAAGTGAATGGTGACCATATGTTCTAAAGAGTAAGTATGACCTCAAGCCTCATCAAATGGGAAATGGTTAAAATCAGGTTGGTCGCATGACTATGTGAGTCGCACCCATCAAAAGGGTATATCATTACCTGATATGAAGAAATCAAATGCCTTCGGTTGTCCCTTTTATTTATGTATGTATGCTATCGATTCGGTTGGTTGGCCCCCAACTGTGGTAATGATATATTCGGTACTCTCAAGAGAAGTGAGGGGTCGGTCGTGTTTAGCTTGGGTTGCAAGATGTTCTTGTTGAACCCCAATGTATTCATCTCCAGAGGTACATTGTCGGAAAGGTGGTCCCATACCTTGCTAGGAAATCCATTATCTAATAAGAGCCCGCGGTTTTGATTGTATGTTATGTATGTGGAGCGTGAGATGCAAGCGTTCCGCTAGATTGATATTTACTTGTATTTAAGCATTATTATAATATTAGAAAAGATATTGATTTCAAAAATGTTTTGGGTTATCGTAAGGTAAAAACCGTCCGTATTTATGTGTGGATTTGGTCTTATGATTATCCTTTTCTTTCGAAAAGATTTTGACTTTAAAAATCAAGTTGGATGATACCTTTAAACTTAGTGTGTTTTTCTCACTCTGGTTCACCAGACTGATCCGGTGTTTGTAATGCTCGGGTTAGACCGGGTTGTACAAGTTCAGGTTATCGAATGCTGTGAAGAGATGAGCTGGAAGAGTTTAGACGTATGATATTATATAGATACTATTCTGCTGTGTGTTGTATATGAGGACAAGTTATTATAACTGTCCAAATGTGTGATGTACTCTGATGATTATAAGTATTGTTAAAGCTCTCAGTAAAGATTTATTTCTATATTATATTTTGTTCCGCTGCGATGTAAGACTCTGATTTTGTGTTGGTTCTTCTCCTTCTTCTCCTATTCTAATATTTTTTTTGTCTTACCTCACCCTCTAATTTCTTTCTAACAACGTTCATGTGTTTTCGGTGTTTGGAAGGTCGGCATGTTATACGGTTAATGTATTTATGTCGATTTTTGGGGTCGAAAATCTGCTGGATCGTTCAATTGGGGTCTTAAATGGCAGGTGTGTGTTGGCCTACCCAAACCTGGAAATTAAAAGGGCCAGATATGGACATCTATCCTATTGGAAGTTGTAAGTGACTAAGGAGGTTATCTAGTAAGGTCGGCTTGAAGGTATAACGAACGATAAAATACCTACTCTCACCTTATGCGGGGCAAGGGTATATGTGTCAATGACAGAAGTCTTAACTAGTAGGGCCCATAGTTAGTGCCCTCTAATTTTATGTTAACATTGAATATATTATCGAGGGTTGATAAGTGACCAATATGTCCGCCTAGGGTCTTAAGTGATCAGGGAGAATCCACCCTATCTATCATTGATAGTGAGGCGTTAAATAATAAAGAATAGAGAATGAGGATATAGATAGAAACCCTGAAATTAGGGGTCCACTCTCGATATAACTAACCAGTTAAACTCCGGTATAAGGGCTTCACAAAAATATATGTAAATGTCCTATGTCAGTTATATAATTTGGAAATACTACTTTGGGCTATATAGTAAAGTCGTGTGTAAACATTTACTAGGTTGGGCTAGAATCACTAACCTGGTTAGGAATACAACTTGAGTTGAACCAAATGGAATATATCTGTGTTATAGACTTTGTTGTACATTTCTTAGTGACCAGAACTTTTTGTTCTGACCCCCTTCCTCATTACAACCTCCAGGTTTCATAGAGAAGGTCGGGTTCTCAGAGATGTTTAAGTTTGGCTTTTGTTCTCGTTTTCCCTCATGCTAGGTATTAGCAAAGTGACTCACTTTGAAAAAGGTAGTTAATTTAGTTAATACTAGTTTATCCTATTTTATTTCCACTGTGAGTTGTATTTATCGTACTCTGATTATGCTCATGCTCATTTATAGCAGGTACCAGATATATGCCTTATGCTTGGATGTATTCAAGTTTTGGTTTTTGTTGAAATTTGGGTGCAGAAAAGTGTGGGGGTGTTACACACTATGGAGTTCATTTATAATTTATAACGATTTATTTATATAATAAAAGGATTTTTATATATTGAATATCGATTTAACCTGGATTTGAAATATCGAGTTATAAACTCAAATATGTTTATTTTGGAGCTGTATGGTATTCTATTTGGATATATATATATACAGAAATAATAATTTATTGTTATTTAATTTAATTGTTTTTAATATATTAATATTTTATTGGTTTATTTAAACCTTAGAAAATAGCCATTTTGCAAACGACCTCCGTTTTTGACGAAACGAATTTTATTAGATCCATAATGAATAATTATTGCTAGATTTCAAATTTCACGCCAATTGGAGTTGATTTGTGACCGTGTGGAATTTAAATGTGAATCGATCAATATTTTAACTTTAAAATAAATCTGTGTGAGCAAACGAACTCGGAATTCGACGAAACAAGTTTCGTTGGGTCCGTAATGTCGAACCATAGTTGTATGTCCAGTTTCATCAAAATTAGATGTCATATGTGACCATACGAATTTTTAAACGACAAATGCTAGTAGCGATAAAATAAAAACTGATAAGATAATTTATTAAAAAATTATTTCTTCTATCATATAAATATCACTCACTACCCAAACCCTAAAAATAATTTCCTGTGGTCAATCTCATTTCATGTTGCTAGTGTTCCTTCTCCACAGCAAAATTCGTGCTTTCATAAATTCAAAACAAAGTGTAAAAAATCCTAAAATCATGATATTTATATATTTGTGATCCTAACCTCAAACTCTTCATCTTTATATACGTTTTTCTGAAGTCGACGCAGGTTTTATTTGCAGAAAATTTATACAGCGATCTTAGGGTTCGATCATGGGTGAAATTTAAGAGGTTTGAAATCATTTCGAGTACGTATTTGGAATCAGGAGATCGAATAGCTTTGTTTTTTTTCGGAATTTTAACGTAATAAAAAGAGTCGATGGTTTTACTGGGTGTCACGGCTTCGAGTTTAGAACACGATGGGGATCATGATGTCGAGTTTGGCAAAATTGCGATGGAGATGTGGTGCTCGGGAAGAGGAGTTTCTGGGTGAGAATGGCTTGTTGTTTAATGGAATATAGAGGGATAAAAGGAAGTTCTAAGGTGCGGCTATGGCCAGGAGCAGCTGCGTGAGTTAAAACAGGAAGAAGAAAGACTGGATAAGGGTATGCCGGTGTAGATGGGTTTGTGCGTGGGCTAATTTATAACGGTGAGACCAAATCAAAATATACATATAAAAACTAAGTTTATTTTTATTTAAATTAATATCTAAACTTATAAATGTTATAACTTGCACATACAATATCATAATTTTGAAAAGTTGGATCTGTTGGGATCATAGGGATGCAGGCTACACAATGGAACTAGTTTGGAGCAATTTGGAGCTCACTACAACTTACGACAACATAAAACGTCTGAACAGATCTATCGACTGTTAATCGTTATTTAACGATTAACGACCAAAGTGAGTAAACTCACTAACTCTAATCAATCTATAATTTTTATAAACGTATTTTAAAGTTGATAAATGATTATTGGGTGTTGTGTGATGATTGTTTGGGTGAATTGGTATATTATTATCAATCGTCGCTATTACATATGCATATATAGTTATATAGAAGTCGTTTATTTAATATTGACCTTATTGACCATGGTAACGTGTACTGATATGAAATTGGTGTTATCTATGTTGATTAACATCTGTGGATGCAGGAAAAACAGGTTGGAGGGATACAATTGGATTCCTCAAATATTATTGAATATTGTTTGTTTTCATATATTATTATATGAACTGTTTTGTTAAATTTGATTAAATATTTGATTTGGATATTAGTTATTGAATTTTTAATTCAATGTGGTTATGTTTTAACTAATGAAAAACATTGGTTAAGTGGTTGATCATACATGGTTAAAACCCTCTATTTTAAGGCGTTGACTCGCCGTTAGGCGAATCGACGTAATTAAAGTTAAAATCCATTTTTATTATAAGATCAAGTTCAAATTCATAATTTATATGAATTTAATAAAATAGGAAGTTATATAAATAATGAAATATTTTATAAACAAGTTTCACAAATTGTAAAGTAAATACTTGAGTTTGAATAAGTTGTATAAACCAAATAAGGAATTAACCTAAGGGTAAATTGTTGGGATTGATTGTTTGGAAAGAAACAATCAAGTGGAATTATATTAGATTAATTATATTATAAATTAATCTAAAAACAGGATTAACTGAAATCAGTTAATGGTATTCAAAGTTGGCTAAGTCAACTGTTTAATCTAAATTATTTTAAATCAAATTATTTGCAATTAAATAAATAAAAATCCATTAATAGATATTATTATGTGATTATTTGATGTTGTGATTACTCTGATTGATATATATCAATGTAGGTAAAACTACAATTTGAAAATGTATGGCTCGGAAATCTTTAAAAAGAAAGGCTAAGTATTTTAAATGGAATGGTAAGAGTATTATAAACAAATAGGTATAAATGGATTTATATTTTATTTTTATGAAATGAATAACAAATGGGAATTGGTTAAATATGCAAATAGAAGAGTTGGTTATGTAAACAGAATAGAAAAGTATAGATAAACAAGTAGTTATAAATGAAGTTATAATTTAATTTGCAAATTGCATTTGAGAATTTGCAAGTGGCAAAGACACAAATTTGTGGAAAGATCCCTGGATCTTTGGAAAATCAATGATATATATAGTGGGATGGGATACTTTCTCTGCTTTTGGATCCCCTGACATTCATGTTGATACAATAATTGATCAACATGAGTGGAAGTGTGACCACTTACCATGTAACAGAGCTACTACTCAGAAAATTGTTGCCATGCCAATTTATATTGGTAGAGAAAATGATATTTGGGCTTGGAATAATTCCAAAGGTGAATTTTCTATTAAAACTGCATGGAATGCCACTAGAGTTAAACATGAGAACTAAATCTGGAGTAAAGTTATATGGGACAAAGCAATTAGTCCTAAACATTCATTAACTACATATAAAGCTATCATGCAATGCCACCCAACTCATGATAGACTATTCAAATGGGGGACAACAGATGAAAGACTGTGTGTTTTATGTAGCACAACAAAAGAAATGTATGAACACCTGTTTTCTGCATGTGAATTATCAAAGACCATTGCCAAGAATTGTAAAGTTGCGATCGACCCAAATAATCAAAATTAAGACTTGAATGAGATTTCGTCGTACCTTGCCAGGAATCCAAATCACGAATACTTGATATCCAAACTGGATAAAATTTCCTTGACAAATGCTTGTAACAACCACGGAATTTCACAACCAATTTAAAATTTATTTTTAATATAATTTTATAAGAAAATACATCGGAATTTAAAATTTTGATTTTTACAAGCATTGCCTAGACCATAAAAAGTGAAATTTTGATAGCGAACTCAAAATCCGACGAGACCAATTTTGTTGGATTAGGAATAATCAATCATGGCTATGTTTCAAATTTCGTGCCAGGCGGAATAAGTGTGTGGCTGTGCGCGATAAAACCAATTGAGGTAAAACCTACTATTGGCTTACAAAGGAACGTTGTTCAAATGACCTCGAAACTCGAGGACACTTTTTTTTGGATTCGTAGCATTGAATAATGGTTAAGTTCCAAATTTCGTGATGTTTGGAATTCGCATGTGGGCGTACAAGACGAAAAAGTACGCTAAAATCGCATTTCTTGGCCTAGTTCAAACTTGATCTAAAAATAAAACAGAGAGTAAAACGAACTCGGAATTTGACAAAACCTGTTCCATTGGATCCGTAATTACGTTTATTATCGTAATCCAAAATTTCGTAGCAAAGGGAATTAATTTTTGATCGTGCGATCAAAAGAGGTGGAGACTAACTAACGCACTTTTATAAATATTAAATTTTAAAACTTAAAACACACGAAGACCATCTGTAATGTCCCGTTTTTGAAACAACTTTGGTTAATAGTAAAACAATGATTATTATAATTAAAGTGGGATTAATTCATATTAATGAATAAACAATGAAACGTAAATCAAATAATTAAAATAAATTTTGATTGATAAGCAAACTGAATCTTGTTGTAAACATGGATGTAAATATATGTAAGGTAGGTATATATGTGTATATAGAGATATACATATATATTAACATCTAATATTAAATAAAAGTTTTAAATCGTACACTAACATAACATATATATATATATATATATATATATATAGATAATATAGCCTTAATCACTTAAGGTATGTAGCTAGTGTAGTCATGGAGTGGATAAAGACTTATGCAAGGAATTATTACAGCACACAAGTATCTTAAAATGTAAATTGTAAAATAAGTTATGATACACGCCATGTATATGATTAAATGCCACTAAAGTATTGTTGCAAATGACAACAAAGGAGTAGTGGCCAAGGTCAAAACCTAGTATTTAGATGTAACATTTAGAGTGATTTTAATAACAAAGCAATTCCCCAAAAGCATGGTGGTTAAAGCTATAACATAGGATAGCTTATCTGGTTTTAGCCATCTAGGATCTAAATCATATAATCAAACATGGAAAAAAATCTGTCTTATATGCAAACTAAATCCAGGAAATCTTGTGTCTCTTCTAGAAGAAAGGTAAGACAAAAATATAAGAAAATATCTTGCTTAAATTACTAAAACAAATCAACAATGGGAAAGAGGAAAATCTAAAGCTATGAGTTGTATTATCCTAAGAACGTTAGGGTAAGTGAAACCTATAAAAAAACATTAAATGAACCAAGATATTTTATTACCAAAGTCTGCTTATAAATACAACATTCAAGACCCTAGCTTCTCACTCAAAAACAAATCAAAACTTGAGAAGAACTAATGCAGCAAAGAATTTCCTGCAGTCTTGTAGGAACAGAGTGGAAAGCAGACTTAGTGAGTAAACTTACTTTTTTTCATTTAAAAACTACACTTGGTTGTTTATATATTATGTTACAATCATAAATATATGCATATAAGTTTTTTTTATCTAATTTGATCACCATATCATCCTGGAAAATTAAGAATATAACACTTAAAAACAGCAAGTATAACTCCCCTGTTACCCTGCTTAAAATTGTTCATGTCTGTAGTAGGTTATATATATATATATATATATATATATATATATATATATATATATATATATATATATAAATAGGCATATATGTTGTTCAATGTATTTAATTAAGTTAGTTAGATTTTCATATAAACATGGGACCTGGAAATACTTAAAACAATATATAGATAAGTGGGTACAACTTCCATTTTTTTCCTTCCCGTTTATATCTATTATTGATAGATGTATAGAATAAGGTTAATACATCTGCATATGTGTAATTAAACAATATGATCTTCATAACCAGAAGGAATCCAAACAGTACATAAATAAGTACAATACAGTAAGTGAAGCATAAATGATCAAAATTCGATGTTGTTTAAATTGCGATTCAGGGTCATAGGGTCATTAACAATTAGAAATCGTGATTTTAGCAAGTAAAATGGAGATTTTTAGTAAAGCGGATGAAGATAATTTTTAAATGATCACAAATTCGAACTCTGGTCAAATTCCGGAGATCCTGGTGATCAGAAACCCTGGCGTTGATACCAGAGCAGCTTGGAGGCGTGAGGATCATAGGAAAAATGGTTAATGAATTTTCTATTGAAGGAGTTGAGCAAACGAAGTAGATTTAGGTTTTTGAGGTTGTTTTGGGTACACGGGTTTGGATCGATCGTATGGGGCAAGGGTATGATCGAGTTAGCTGCAAACCGGTGTGGAAGAGCTCACGAGGTCAGGGAGTTGATCGAAGGTGGTGCTGGAACTTACGGTGGTCGGAAACGATCGGGAGTGGCATCTTCTGTGGTGGCTTAAGTTTATGCTGTTCGACATTAATGAGGATGAACGGTGGTTTCGAGACAGGGAGGTCTGGGCGACGAAGTGACTGGTTAAAGGCGATCAGGGGAAGTGATGTGACTTACGAGGGTAGTCTGCAGGAGGTGCAAGGCCGTGGATCATCTGTGCACGTGCACGGTGAAGGTTATACACTACTGTGTATATTTGCTTCAAACTATAAATTGGTTGGGTTCATTCCATAAAGATTGGTGCTGACAGATGGAAAGGTAAATGTTTTAACCTAGGAGTGTTTAATGTTCAAGCTTGGATCAAAATTAATGGATGGTAGCAAAGACTAGATGCAAAGAAAAGTAACAGCAGTAAAAACCATATCCTTGAAATGGTTGGTACCTGGACTTCTTCTACATAAGGATTTACACACTCATTCAATTACGGTTTGGAGATCAAATGCACAGATGGTTCGACAGCAAGAGGGCCGACCAAGTGGTCAAAAAGAAAAAGGGAAAACTGGGAGAGTAGCAAAAAGGAAAATGTGCAGGGAGGTGTAGAAGAAGGAACACAAATAAAAAGGGGGTAAAAGATAGCTGGGCTTATGGGCTGTAAAGAAAAGGAAAGTAAAATAATTAAAATAGAAATGGGCCGGTAGTGTGAGCCGAAATTTTTATAAGAAGGATAAATAAAAAGGATAGAAGAGGAAAGGAGATGGGCCGAGTGGGCCGTTGGGATAAGAGGGAAAAAATTAGAAAGAAAAGAAAATAGGAAATAAAGGTAATTATAGAACAAGTTAAAATAAAGAATAATATGGAATGATTAATGGATGTAGGAAATAAAATTAAGAATTTCTTTGATGTGTAGAATTAATTAATGTTAAAGGATATATATATATATATATATATATATATATATATATATATATATATATGCATATATATATAATTTTAAATGAAGAAATGATTTAAAAGAAAATTAACGATAATTAAACCAAACACGGAAATTCACATGAAAATGAGTTGTAGCTAGGTAAAAAGAATTTAACTCCGTACCAACATTAATGAAATCAAGTGTATGTGGTAAACGAGTTTAGAAGGAAGAATATTCACAAATCCAAAGTGAATAGATGTTAGGGGAAAAATGTTGGAAATGAGAACGGTTATGTTAAGTATTGATAAGAGAAGTTTGGGTGACCGATAACTATGGATTATTTGAAGTTCATAAATATAACGAAATCGAGATGAAGTGAAAGGAGATGTTATTTTGGTAACCGATCAAGTTAAAGATAGGAAAGTGTCATCGACTGCCCGTTCTAAATACATGATTGAATTTAATTATATATTGAAATAATGGTTATAGATTTAAGTCATAAATAATTTAACTGGAAGTGAACTGCAAACTCAAATTTACGAACTAATATTATCGTATTTATTGCCGTGTGCGAAGCACGTGCCTTCTTGTAACGAACGGGAATTTCGCTCGATCCGAATCAGTCGCTAAACCGATCAAGACCGTTCGAAACCCCTGATTGTTTTGAGAACACGACAAACAAGAACGCAAACGGAAGAACATTTCATTGTATATTACAACAATTCCATCAGAATACAAGAATATACAGAGTATAAATAAATATTATACAACAGAAAAATATCAAAGATTACAATACATTACATAGCAGCGGAAAATAATACAAAACACAACTGAAGGAGATATACGGATACAAAGCTTTCCGGATATCGTTCCAGCTGTAGATCAGGATCTTGTGAATATAAATCTGCAAAACCAAAACTACTAGCTGCCCGTGTCAAAATAAGGGCACCCAGAGTTTAGGTTAAAACAATAAACTCCAGGTCAGTCATGGGGCTGGTGTGAGAACTAAAACAGTTATTAATCTTTATTTTAAAGTTAGGTAAATCAAGGGACCACGCCGTATAACACGGAACGGGTTTCCTCCCAAGAACACCAGTGCATAAAACAAACAGCACAATGCTAAATAAAGAAAAATGAAGCTATTATAAGACCCAGGTCCCATCACACAATGCAACGCAAGCCGGAGTATAGGGTTTTTACCTTATAATAGCCAAAGCATGCTTGATACGTTTAAAACAAATCATTTATTATTACTATAAGTGTATAGTGTATAAAACA
Source organism: Allium sativum (assembly GCA_030737875.1). Lineage (NCBI taxonomy): Eukaryota > Viridiplantae > Streptophyta > Magnoliopsida > Asparagales > Amaryllidaceae > Allium > Allium sativum. The sequence continues at coordinate 793,642,717 of CM060924.1, forward strand.
ACTTCACATCATAAGTATCAATCATAGACGGCATAAGCGCCCCATCCCACTATGTCGCCAATATAGGATTACAACTAAAATCGAAACGTCACGTATTGGAAGTTGGATTTCCATCTGTGAACCGAGGCAAAAGATAGTCCTCACCGAATTCGAGACGCTCTAGTCCACCCCTCAGGAAAGCGCGCAGGAAAGCCTTGGATCGTCAGGGTCGGTCCACCGATGTGGATTATTATGCCTGAACACTGCGTTTCCCCGCCCTATGGGGGCGTAAATGAGACAACGAATGGCTCCTTCGGCTTCACATAGTCACCGGTATATCCGAGGCGCCTCGCAACAGCAACAACCACATAAGTCAAACTCGTCAGGGCGTGTAAAACCACTGACGCCACTTCTAACTAGAAAGAAATGCATGCCCTCCCTGATGTCCGTCTCCCGTTTTGGTTCACTACCGAGGTGTGAGGCTCGCGAATTAACGCTACACAAAGCTATGCCACACAGGCTGTGGTTTGATCATCAACCACAAGACTCTGATTTTCAATAGAAGCCTTGTTCATTTTCATCTTAGCATGCCACACAGGCAAACCACCCCATGCAACCGATATCCATCAATCAAACAGAATGATATCCAATGTCAGACACACAGTCCATTTACAAGTCCGTTCCGGGTCTGAACGAAACCGGAGGCACCTTGTACCTTGCATATCCATCGATCTCCAAGTATGTCTAGATGAACACTAACTGATTCCCTCCTCTTGGGTGTACGGCCCAATCAAGATCATCAGTAATCACCCAAACGACGTGAAGACTTCCGGTCTTCGACCACCGTCTTCATCTTCGACTTATCGTCGTATCAGTTATTCAGAATGGGATAAACCTGGTCTTTCTGAATAACTCGCGTATATAATAAACAAGTGTTACACAAACACAACATACGCCTCATTCCAATTGATCAGTCACTAACCGTAAATTAGTAAGAGAAAAACTCCCCAAATATTAACCCCGAAGGCCGAAACCAACATCAGATCAATACCCAGGAAACCATTCATCTTAACTAATCTTTAGTTAGTTTCTAAATTTCATATTCTTAGGGAAAGGTTCCTACTAATTTTATCAAAGATAAATCCTTTTAAATTTATTCTTTAATCTCCTTTTGAATATCAAATCAAACTAGTCGGGATTAGCGAACCACACCGAAGTAATCATTTATTTTATTTTCCAATCCCCACCTATTCATCCCATGAAGTAAAACTGGTAATACTTCATATCTAACACCACGGTGTTATCGGTAAATTCAATTACCATTTCACGTTCAAATCTAATTAAAGATTTAACTATCGCCTGGAGTAAAACTGGTGATACTCCATTCTCGATCTTTTCAATCTAATTAAAAATTCATTAAAACTCCACTTAGTTTTAATGTTTAACTGGGTTAAAGAATCAGTGTCTTTTAAAACACGGTTCACGATAAACCCAAAATCACATTCCATTAATTATCGGGTTAAAGAACAAGTGTTATTTAAAACACTGTTCACGATAAACCCAAAAATCAATATCAATTCAATTCCAATCAAATATTATTTAATTGGTACAATTCATTAAATCTAAATAAAAAGATTTAATCGTTTTCTCAACTTGGCTTAAGAACAGTGTTAATGAAGACACCATTCACAACAAACCCAAATCACATTTGATATTAAATACAAGGCTCTGAATAGAAAATATATCAGCTTATATTCAATATCAAATTCTACGACCAACAAATATCGTGTTGGAAATAACGATATATATATATATATCTTTCAAATTTCCATAACAATATCTGTATAATCACGAAATCCAACATCGAAATATTCCAAAGACAATTTTGTTTCAAATCCATTCCAATTCAATTATTGGAAATTCTGGTTACTTTTAAAACCATTTCAAATTCAATTTATTTATTTTAAAAATAAATAAATTATTATTCTAGTTCAAAACTAGTTCATTTCGATAAAAATCTATTTTTATCTTTTCAAATATGGGATTTTTCATCCCAATTCTTCACAAATCATTTCTTATGATTTTACACAAATTATTAATACTTTTAATAATTTTATCAAGGCCCGTACAGTCGATTTCCATCAACGACCATCGAACTGCACTTACAGCGACCTTTTTCAAATTTGATTTGGACATAATTCCAAATCCAACCGTTAGATTTCAAATTTCTAATATTCGCTAGAAAGCTCTTTTCGATACGAACCCAACGGTTCCGGTTTCAGGAGAATTCGACGGTCGGATCTCCCGCAATATCTATTCGAAGTCAATGGTCGAAATTCGCGAACTACCGCGGCGCGACGCGTTCTATTCAGGCCATTATACATATAATATATATATTATATATATTTCGTCGATTTCCTTTTAAAACGTATTTTATAAATCGTTTTAAATTCGTTTTCAAAATGATTTCAACTTCATTTCAAATTCAAATCAAAAATTGAATTTTTCCTCATAAATTCGTTTTAAATTTATTTCAAATTGATTTTAATTTGAATCGATTTCAATTCAATTTCAATTCGTTTAAATTCAATTCAAAACGATCTCATTTCTATTTAATTCGAATTTCAATTCTATTCGAATCAAATCATTTCAATTTATTTCGAATTTCAAATCAATTCAATTCGAATTTCAATTCACTTCAATTTAATTTGAATTTCAATTCACTTCAATGTTCATATCAATTTGAATAAAATCGATATAAATATCGTTCACGTCAAAATGGCGTCAATCTAATCAACACGGCTTCATATATTTCTATTTTCAAATATTCTATTTCGAATATTTCTTTTTCAAATATTTCTATTCAAATATTTCTTTTTAGATGTTTGTATTCAAAACTGGAATGAGGCCCAATCAATTACCATATAATGTTAATTATATGGATTTTCTACAACACATGTATAAAATAACAACGATGAATAATCAACCATCATCCAGAGTACATCCTACACTGTATAAGCATCAAATATAAATATTTAACGCTTATGACAGTCTGTCAATCAATCGATCGACATACTTACTAGGATTAGTGTATGTCATAGATCATCCCAATACCCGTGTGGGGTTTCAAACAATCAAACACAGATTTTATTTGTGCAGTTGGGCGATGTGTAAAATTTATCGTCCCAATCAATATCAGTCAAATGTGTGTATACAAACAAACCGTTCAATTTGTTTATATTAATTTATTTCATTTCATATACACGTTAAAAATTCTATTTTTAACTATAAAATATTTTTATTTCATTTCACATCACATCACACAATCAACTACACATCAAAATCAAACAAGCAAGCATACAAGCCGTCCATGGTCTGTGGACGACGGGTGTCGGGTGCTACTAAACATCGTCTGCATCCTAGTATATATTTTAACTAGAAAATTAAATTAAAGGTGAGAAGTTCTCACAGAGGGTTCCACTCCGCCGTGCTTTGCTTTTGAACTGCTGAACCGTCTGGATCTAGTTGAAATTCCACCGCAGTTCTTTTCACGCTGTTCAAATAAAAATTATATTTTTATTGCTTTATTTCAATAAAATAAAAATCATATTTTTATTTTGCTTCATATATTTTTACAAGTCTTCCTTTTATATAAAAATTATATTTTTACTTCTTCTTCAAAATAAAAATTATATTTTTATATCTCCTACATAATAAAGATCGAATTTTTATTATCTATATAATATAAAAATCATATTTTTATATTCTCTTCCTTATGAAAATCGAATTTTTATAATCTCTACCATATAAAAATCGAACTTTTATATTCTCTACTATATAAATTTTTTATTTTTACATTCTCTACTATATAAAAATCTTATTTTTATATAAATGAAAATCATAACTTTTATATGAATAATAATCAAGACTTTATAACTTTAAAAATCATCTCTTTTATATTAAAAATCATTTCTTTATATTTTATATATAAATAAAAATCAATTTCTCTTTCAGCAATGCTATAAAAATAAAAGAAACTGATTTTCATCTCCTAATATTAATTACCTTAAGGAAATAAAAATAAATAAGCTAAGATGAGCACTTACAGCCGAGATTTGAGGAATGGGGGATTAGAGAGGCAACCGGAGAAGGCGGCGTTGGTCAGGGTGGTTGGCGGCAGGCTCAAACGGTGGTGGCGGCGCGGTTTCCTTGAACCGATGTGGAAGGCTTCGCTCGAAGCGCTGGAAGAAGGGGGGGAGTTCGCCCGTGTTTGGAGGAGGGAGGGATGCCCCAGCGTCACGGCGGTGGGGCGACGGTCGGCTGAGGAGGGCGTGCGATGGGTGGTGAACGATAGACTTAGGTTTTTTTTCTTTTTTCCTTAAAACGATTTGAAACAGAAGAGGGAAAGGGAAAGAGAATAGGGGGGTTTATATAAAAATTTATTTATTTTATTTAATTATTCAATTAAAGTTGACTTTTTATTTCGACCTCGAAACGGGACCCACCGCCTGTCGTCCATAGCTAATTACCCCCAATCCGAACACATTGGGATATGTATCATAAGCTAATTCGATCGTTTCGATCAGTTTTCATCAAAATCAACATATAACTCTGTATATTGAATTTGAACGTGCATTTCAATTTACCGGGGTCACATACTAACTCTAAAAATTCCAGAAAAATATTTTCTAGCTTCGTACTGACGATACGGTCCTAACAAAACTAGTTTCGTCCGATTCTTAGATCGTTTGAAAAATGACCATTTTCCAGTCGATTAGAATTAGCTAAAACTGGTCAAACACGTTTTCCTTTGCCACGCTCATATATTGATTCGAAAAATTATGAAAATTGGAATCTAGCAATAACTTGACATCACGGATCCAACAAAAGTGGTTTCGTCGAAATCCGAGGTCGTTTGCAAAATTTCCATTTTTAAGGGCCAGAATTTCATAGCGACTATTCTGAATTTTCATTTGGACATAAATTTTGATTCCCGCTATGAAATTTCAATTTTTCAGATTCGTTGGAAAGATATTCTCAATTAGATTCAAATATTTTTGGTTTCACTAAAATCCGGTTTATTTTGCACCCGGTATGTTCAATTGAAATTTGAAATTGAATTATTGAACTACCGCGCCATTTTGAATTCCTTTTAATATATAAATAAATATTTATATTCTAACGACGATCTATATAATATATACGTTCGAATTCTGTTCAAAATTAGTCATCTCTGGAGGATTTGACGATGTGACATTCAAAGTGAACGGGTGACAGATGTACTAGAAGAAAACGTAGCCTCAAAGCCTCATCAACCAGGAAAGACAGAAGTTGGGCTAGGCAGCATGGCTAGTTGGGTCATTCCCAAGCAGGGTGTATTGTCACCAATCTAGAGAATATTCATATTTGTTACTTCTTTTCAATTCTGTATCTCTCGAGAAAAACGGTAGCTGCGCAACCGTAATGGGTGGCAATATATTCGCTACACTCAAGCTAAATGAGTGGGCGGTCATGTGTGGCCGGGTTGCAAGACGTTCTTGTTGAACCCCAGTGTAACCCCTCTAGAGTACACTAATCGACAGGTGCTCCCATACCTTGTCAGTTGGAATCCAATCTCCAATAAGAACCCGCAGTTTTAGATTTTATACTATATATGTGGAACGTGAGATGCAAGCGTTCCGCTAGATGGTTATTTATTTGATACGAACTATTATAATATCAAACGATTTTGATATCAAATATGTTTGGGTTATAGTAAGGTAAAAACCGTTTGTGCTTATGTGTGGGCTGGTCTTACTATTATCTTTTCTTTCAAAACGTTTTTGAAAAGTAATTAAAACCAATTGGACTGTATCTCATGAGGGAAAAACCCGTTCCGTTTTCATGGCGTGGTCTTATGAGATATACTGCGCTAATCAAGCTGTGTTTTAATTTGTTTACTCACACCAGTCCCCTGACTGACCCAGAGTTTATTTTCTGTGTTTTTCCTAAACTCTTGGGTACTCATAACGATTGTTATGGGTAGAAAAGTGATCCAGGTGACTAATGGAATCCTTTTGAAGTATCGTGGAGTAAGAGTTCAAGACCTGGTCTAACAGTTATAGCTATCTCTAAGTATCTAGTTGAGCATTTGTATTAAACTAGTAATCATGTATGATGATGTATTATGGTGATGTTGTACTATGATGTATCAAACCCTATAATGTGATATTATATTTTGTTAAAATTCCGCTGTGAGATTCTGATGTGATGATTCTTCTTACTCTTCTATTCTATTAGTTCTATCTTTTCTATCTCATCCTCTAACTTCTTTCTCTTAACAATCAGAGTTCGATACTTGGTTTTCGACGAGTAATGCAGAATTTCGTGTTATTGTTGAAAATTCGAGCGTCGAATTTTTCTGGCCGTTACACCATCCAACGGCTTCAAGTGTTTTTGTTGCAATCCCCCAGATCGTGCCACCTCATCAATCCATGTGATGAGGGGACATTGTGCACTTAAGCCCCCTCCCCCTCTTTCTCCTTTTCTTCCTTCCTTCCTCTTTCTTCCTTTCTCTCTTTTTCCTCCTTACCTTCACTTTTATGGTCACCATTTCCTCCCACCTCCTTGTCGCCACCTCCTCCTCCTTGTGAGCCACCACCACCTCCCCACCCCTCCCCAACGCCGGTGCCTTCCCCATGGCCACGGCTGTGCCCCCCAAGCCCTCCTCTCTCTCTTATTTCACTAAAAACTCTTCCTTTTTGTTCCTCGATGCTTCCTACACCTTCCTACCACCTCTACTTCACTTTATACACCCTCTACAACTTCCAAAACACTCTCCATTCACCATATAAATTCTGCATAGTGAGGTTACTAACTTCGGCACCTCCATTCATGTCCGTTTTTTCTTCATTTAGCCCTAAACTCATAGATCTACAAGTTAGCAAGTGTTAAAAGGTGTTAGAGCGAAGTTTGAGCTCTTTGGACCTTCGGGAAGCCGCATAGAAGCTCGACAAAGTCGCATTCCTCCGCGCTAAAGTTTTGGTGGAGTGGAACTCGCGGTGAGAAATCTAAACTCACTTTAGGAAGGAGTAGATTAGTGATTAAGCTACATAAAAATTAATTGTTAATTTAAAAAATTAGTGTAAGTTGATAAATAAAAGTTATTATGCGATGACATAAATTTTAGTAAGTTAAAAATGTGATTTTTAACTAGTATATGCGATAACATAAATTTTAGTAAGTTAAAAATGTGCTTTTTAACTAGTATATGCGATGACATAAATTTTAGATAGTTAAAAATGTGATTTTTAACTACTGTATGTGATGACATAAATTTTAGTTACTTATAAAAGTGATCTTTAACTAATAAGGGTGATTAAAAATATTTAATCATGTTGTTGATGTTCATTACTGCTTATATGCATTCATTGATATTCTTGTTAGTTCAACATTTGAACTATTCACAAATCATTTTCATTAGAAGCGTTGTATGAATATGTGACACTCGCATTTCATACTACGTGGATGGACACTTATGGCGCCTTAAATGACATTGGTTGTTGAGTATTTATTTATTTATAACTATTGTGCGTGCATTGTATGCGAGTGATGGTTTTTGGATTAATTAAACAAAACCATAGGATAGAAAGCAGATATTGGAGTACACTACATAAGCATAGCTAGACATACCCATATAAGCATGTAGCTGCTTGATGCTTATATGATGTGAATCATAATGTATTCATTTATTTCATGTTATATGACGAGGACAAATGACTGGAGATCAGGTATACTGCATATTGATCAGATGTGGGCAGAGGACATGATGTGGACTAAATTAAACCTATAAATAAAATTTACAGATTTAATAACAAACCCTACACAGGTCAGGATATGACAAAAATATGCACGTCACTCTTGTACAGTTACGGTATATGGGAATTAGGGTAATTAAATTGTATGCATTGCCTGGGGTGATGTGTAAGGCACAATGGATGTTCACATGAATTTTAATTCCCACACGGGCATTGAGATGATTTATTTTTATACATCTCTCAGTGTACACATGTTGTATTGATGTACTGTGATTTATTGGAGCCTTTTTAGGCCATATGTGATTTTTTCGAGAACTTCGTACAAAGGAGGTTATGATGAATTTTTCCGAAATTTAAAGGCGTTAGACAAATATTTAGTCAATTAAATAGTTTGGAAGCCGTTTAACGAAATATATTTTTATACGAAAAATATAAAATTTATTAAACGAATCGCGCAACGGTAGTTTGTGTTTTCGACTCGTAATTTGAAAAGAGTATACCGGGAGATCCAACCATCGGATTTTCCCGAAATTAGAACAGTTAGATTCGTTTCGAAAAGATCTTTCCAACGATAATAAATATGTTAAGATCCAACGGTTAGATCGTTAGAAATTTTAAATTCAAATTTGGATGAAAACAACGCCAATGCAGCGGAATGACCTGAAACGTCATTCGACTGAATTGGGCTATTTTTATATATATAAAAATAGCGAAAAATCATTTTAAATAATTATAAGCGATTTGGAATATGTGCGAACCAATTTTACTTGGTTTATGAAAATGGTTAAGTATGTTTTGGCATGAAAACTTATTAAACGAATTTTGGATATGTTGAGTGAGTATTTAATTCGACGACCGAATTAAATTCTCGATTGAACCTTTTAATATAAGGTAGTGAATTAATTGGGAAGGCCAGTAACTTAACCAAAGGAAATAATATGATTTGATTTATATATGCGAGAATTATTTGAAAAGACCGAGTTAATTCTCATTTCAAATAATTAGACAACGACTAAAAGTCAAGGATAATGACGACGGTGCAAGACCGACAAACTTCATATCGATTGGATCACTACTGATGCCTTTGATATGGGTAGCTCCCTTGAAGGGGTTATAGTGGTAGTTGTACCAACATACTTGTTGATTGTCTAGAGATGCGAGGGCCTCTCTCATGTATTGGACATATGGGACAAGGAATAAGGTGCCTTCGGTTTCGTTCTGACCCAGAACGAACTTGTAGATGGATTGTGTATCTGACTTTGGATTCCACTTTGTATTGATTGATTTCTATTAAATATATATTTGTTTGGTGGTGGAGAATTTATTATCTTGCTTAACACCATTCTCTGAGACATACAAGCTTAGAGGTTATATATTGGTAGATATCAGTTGTATGGCATGGATTGTCAATGTGGCAAGCTAAGATGCAATGATCAAGGCTTTTGTTGAAAAGCAGGGCCTTATGGATGATGATCGAAACACGACTTTAAATAGCACAGCTTTGTGTTGTAGCGTTGATTCGCGAGCCTCACACCCCGGTATGAGTCTAAAACGAGAAAGTACTGCATGGAGTGCATGTGTTTCTTTCTAGCTAGAAGTGGTGTCATGATATGGAGCCCAGACATTTTTACTGATGTGGATGATGGATTGCGAGGCGCCTCGGATATGTTTGGTCGGCAATGGCTATTTTGGAGGTCCGATAGGACCGGGAAACGTATTGTTCAGGAATAACCAATCCACAAATGTTAGGCGTAGAGCGGCCCTGAAGATTCAAGGGTTGCCCATAGGTGTGATCCTGAGACATTTGCTAGAGTGTCTCGAAATCGGTAAGGAGACATCCCTTGCCTTGACTCATGACGGAAATCCAATTTCCAATACGGCATTGTGCGGCTTTAGTTGTAAACCTATATGGAGACATAATATATGGTACCTATGTTGTCTATGATTGATACATTTATATTGAAATTGTTTTTGCAACATCTAGACACTAATAATAATATCAAATGATTTTTGTTTTCTACGTATCAAGCATGTTTGACCCTTATAAGGAAAAAGTTATCCTCTGGTTTGTGTTTGCATTGTGTGATGGGTCTTGAGTCTTATAATGACTTCATTTTTCTAAAAGCATTGCGTGGTTTATAAATATACTTTATATTATGCACTGACAATCCAATGGAGTAAACCCGTTTCGTGTTATACGGCGTGGTCCTGTGATTTGTCTTGTTCTTAAATAAGTAACTATAGGATTTCTCATAACAGTCCCATAACTGACTCATAGTTTGTTTTTCCCTTGCAAACTCGGGTGCCCCTATTTTTGCACGGGCAGTCGAGTGATCAGGTGATTGGCTTCGTTTTGGATATGCACTGTAGCATTGGGTGCTCTTTTAGCTAAAGACGAAGACTTATCTTTTTATCATTTCTTTAGAACTCTTAAACTTTATCTTATGTATGTTTACGTTTAATTCTGCTGTAGACTTATTATCTGCTTGATGAAACTTGTTATGTACTAAGTAGGATCCTGTATTTGTGTAACTCTGATGTTGAGGATGACATTTATGATTCTGCGATTATGATATGATGTAAATTATTCTCTGATTTTATGTGTTATGCTATATTTTGTATTCTACTAATGTGATAAATATGTTATTTTCCAAAGACAGACCTTGCCACCGGGGAACGGGGGTTTGGTTCGTGTTAGGCGTGGTATCAGAGCTTTGGTTAACCATAATTCCAGAAGATAACTGTGACGGCCCGCCCCGCACCAACCGACATTTACTCCAAAATTGCGCTGTACACATGTCCAGTTCGCACGGAACGGTCGTCGGAAGAAAAGAAAGAAGACGAAGAATCAACAAGGAACCTGTAGAATGTCTCACAGCGCATGGAACAAAATATAATAACAACATACTTGACATAAAACAGGTGAGACAGTGCATAAGCTGAAAACTAGAACTAAGCATCATAGCAGCGGAAATCCAAAATACAGCTTATTACAATTTCAAAATACTGTCTCTAAAGCAAAAAGAAAAAGGTACGCTACTAATGCCCAGAGCAGCGACCATCAACAACACAGGGAGAATATCTATATATATCATACGTAGAAGTGCTCGTCTCCGGATCAGCTACTCGTGCATCACCAGCTAACCTGTCTCTAGTCTGCTCGTTTAGGAGCACCCAGAGTAATAAGAAGAGACATAAAACTCTGGGTCAGACAAAAGTCTGGTATGAGCGATAAGCAGCTAACAGAACAATAACAGGTACACTAAACCATACCTGAACCTGGACTTGCAACCAAAGAGTTAGCACTACATACTGTACATCACTCTAAGGTGCCACTAACATATGGTGTACAAGCATACGGGGGTGGGGGTGTGCATGTCATAGTGATGGCAAACAATCAAGCATAGCAACCATCCTCACATCTCTCACTTAGTGCGTAAAGCATACGATACCCACCACTTCGATCACCCAAAACTTTTCTATGATCACTCTGCTCCCATGAAGTCACAACGACTTCACTGCACTGATCCATAGCCACTAATCCTTCGCTATGTCCACTTTTCCCCATGGAGTCACAATGGCTCCACTGCACTGGCTTATAGCCTTACTAATCCTTTACTATGTCTACTCTACCCCATGGAGTCACAACGGCTCCACTGCACTGGCTCATAGTCTTACTACGATCATTTTGCCCCTCGAGTCATGGTGACTCTACTGCACTGATACGTAGTCTAACATTCATTTTTCAGTGGTGAATCGAAGTTATGAACGTCGACAACTCCTTAGCACACGTCCCGCAGCAAAGCCCAATCATGAAGTGAACTCATCGGTTCCTAACTGGATAACTTCCATTTGGACTACCTTTGCATCTCGGGTTTTCAGCCATCACCGGATCGGTTCAGGCCTCCCCCTAATCATCGGTTCGGTTCGGGTTGCCCCAGTTACTAGCAGTTGTCTCGGTTCGGGTCCTCCATGTCACATTGGTTCAGTTCGAATATACTTGCATCGATTCGGTTCGGTGTTGTGAAAACCCGTAACTTCCCCGTAAAGGAAAGCGTCGGATAGTTCGAGAACAAGCCACAACAGAACTCATCTAAAAGAACATTTCATTGTATATTACAACAATGCATCAGATTACAAGAATATACAGAGTATAAATGAATATTACACAGAAATATCAGAGATTTAAATTACATTTAAATACATAGCAGCGGAAAAATAATACAAACACAACTAGAAGAAGATATACGGATACAAAGCTTTCCGGATATCGTTCCAGCTGTAAACCAGGATCCTGTGAATATAAATCTGCAAAACCAAAACTACTAGCTGCCCGTGTCAAAATAGGGGCACCCAGAGTTTAGGTTAAAATAATAAACTCCAGGTCAGTCATGTGACTGGTGTGAGAACTAAAACAGTTAATCTTTATTTTTAAAGCTAGGTAAATCAAGGGACCACGCCGTATAACACGGAACGGGTTTCCTCCCAAGAATACCAGTGCATAAAACAAACAGCGCAATGCTAAATAAAGAAAAATGAAGCTGTTATAAGACCCAGGTCCTATCACACAATGCAACGCAAGCCGGGGGATAGGGTTTTCCCTTATAACAGCCAAAGAATGCTTGATACGTTTAAAACAAATATTTTGATACTATTATAAGTGCATAGTATATAAAACAACTTCAAATCATAAATATCAATCATAGGCGACATGAGCGTCCCATGCCACTATGTCGCCATATATAGGTTTACAAATAAAACCGCAAAGTCACGTATTTGGAAATTGGATTTCCGTCTATGAACCGAGGCAAAAGATAGTCCTCAACCGATTCGAGACGCTCTAGCCCGCCCCTCAGGCACAGCCGCAACCGTACCTTGGATCGTCAGGGCCGGTCCACCGATGTGGATTATAATGCCTGAACAATATGTTTCTCCGCCCTTTGGGGCGTAGGTGAGCCAACTAAATGACTCCATCGGACCCGGATCGTCCGATCGAACCGAGGCGCCTCGCAACAGCAACAACCACATAAGTCAAACTCGTCAGGGCGTGTAAAACCACTGACGCCACTTCTAGCTAGAAAGAAAACGCATGTCCCCCCTGAGGTCCGTCTCCCGTTTTTGGTACATACCGGGTGTGAAACTCGCGAGGTAAACGTTACACAAAGCTACGCCACAAAGGCCGTGCTTTGATCATCACCACAAGACTTTGCTTTTCAACAGAAGCCTCGATCAATTGCCACTTAGGCATGCCACACAGGCAATTCACTCCATGCGTTTGATATCCATCAATATATAACCCCTAAGCTCGTACGTCTCAGAGAAGGGCGTTAAGCAAGAGAATAAATTCTCCGCCGCCAAACAGATATATATTTAATAGAGATCAATCACACGGACTAAAATCCAATGTCAGACACACAGTCCATTTACAAGTCCGTTCTGGGTCTGAACGAAACCGGGGGCACCTAGTACCCCGCATATCCATCGATCTCCAAGTACGTCTGGACGATCACTAACTGTTTCCATCTTCTTGGGTGTACAGCCCAATCAAGATCATCAGTTATCACCCAAACGACGTGAAGACCTCCGGTCTTCGACCATCGTCTTCATCTTCGACTTATCGTCGTATCAGTTATTCAGAATGGGATAAACCCGGTCTTTCCGAATAACTCGCGTATATTTTAAATAAGTGTTACACAAACACAACATACGCCTCATTCCAATTCATCAGTCACTAATCGTAAATTAATAAAGAGAATAATTCCCCAAATATTAACCCCGAAGGCCGAAACCAACATCAGATCAATATCCAGAAAACCGTTCTGCTTAGCTAACCGACAGTTAGTTTCTGATTTCACATTCGTAGGGAAAGGTTCCCATTGATTTTATCCAAGATAAAATTCCTGAATTTATTCTCTAATCTTCCTTTGAATTTCGATTCAGCTAGTCGGAATTAGCGAACCTTACCGAAGTAATCATTGGTTTTAATTTCCCAATCCCAACATATTCATCCCATGAAGTAAAACTGGTAATACTTCATATCTAACACCACGGTGTTATCGGTAAATTCAATTACCATTTCACGTTCAAATCTAATTAAAGATTTAACTATCGCCTGGAGCAAAACTGGTGATACTCCATTTTCGATCATTTCAATCTAATTAAAGATTCATTAAAACTCCACTTAGTTTTAATCTTCGGCTGGGTTAAAGAATCAGTGTCATTTAAAAACACGGTTCACGATAAACCCAAAATCACATTCATTAATTATCGGGTTAAAGAACGAGTGTTATTTTAAACACTATTCACGATAAACCCAAAAATCAATATCGATTCAATACCAATTAAATATTATTTAATTGGTACACTTCATTAAATCTAAATAAAAAGATTTAATCATTTCTCAACTGGGTTCAAGAACAGTGTTAGTGAAGACACCATTCACGATAAACCCAAATCACATTTGATATTCGATACAAGGCTCTGAATAGAAAATATATCAGCTTATATTCAATATCAAATCCTATGACTAACAGATGTCGTATTGGAAATAACGATATGAATATATATCTTTCAAATTTCCATAACAACATCTGTATAATCACGAATTCCAACATCGAAATATTCCGAAGACAATTTCGATTCAAATCCACTCCTATGCAATCATTGGAAATTTTGGTTATTTTCAAAACCCTTTTCAAATTCAATTTATTTATTTAAAAATAAATAGAATTATAATTCTAGTTCAAAACTAGTTCATTTTGATAAAAATCTATTTTTATCTTTTCAAATATGGAGTTTTTCATCCCAATTCTTTCTAAATCATTTCTTATGATTTTACATAAATTATTACTATTTTTAATAATTTTATCAAGGCCTGTACAGTCGATTTCCATCAACGGTCATCGAACTGCACTTACAGCGACCTTTTTCGAATTTGATTTGGACGTATCTCCAAATCCAACCGTTAGATTTCAAATTTCTAACATTCATTAGAAAGCTCTTTTCGATACGAACCCAACGGTTCCGGTTTTAGGAGAATCCGACGGTCGGATCTCCCGTAATGTCCGTTTGAAATAAATGGTCGAAATTCGCGAACTACCGCGGCGCGGCGCGTTCTATTCAGGCCATTATATTATATATAATATATATAATATATATTTCGTCGATTTCTATTTAAAACGAATTATATAAACAATTTTAAATTCGTTTCAAAAGCAATTTCAACTTCCATTTCAATTCAAATCAAAATTGAATTCATCTTTATAAATTCGTTTTAAAATTCATTTCTATTCAATTCAAATTTCAATTCAATTTGAATTCATTTCAATTCGTTTTCAATTCAATTTGAATTCGTTTTCAATTCATTTCGAAATCGTTTCAATTCAATTCATTTCGAAATCGTTTTCAATTCATTTCAATTTGAAATCGTTTTTCAATTCATTTCATTTCGAAATCGTTTTCAATTCAATTCATTTCGAAATCGTTTTCAATTCATTTCAATTTGAAATCGTTTTTCAATTCATTTCAATTTGAAATCGTTTTTCAATTCATTTCATTTCGAAATCATTTTCAATTCATTTCAATTTGAAATCGTTTTTCAATTCATTTCAATTTGAAATCGTTTTTCAATTCATTTCATTTCGAAATCGTTTTCAATTCAATTCATTTCGAAATCGTTTTAAAATCGATATAAATATCGTTCACGTCAAAATGGCGTCAATCTAATCAACACGGCTTCATAAATTTCTATTTTCAAATATTCTATTTCAAATATTTCTTTTTCAAAATAGTTGTTATTATCAAAATATTTCGTTCAACACATGACCAATCTCAATGAATGAGTACTGTCAACACATGAACTTTTATTTTATATCGATAAAGGTGTAAATTTTATTACTAAAATATTTCGTTCAACACATGACCAATCTCAATGAATGAGTACTGTCAACACATGAACTTTTATTTTATATCGATAAAGGTGTAAATTTTATTACTAAAATATTTCGTTCAACACATGACCAATCTCAATGAATGAGTACTGTCAACACATGAACTTTTATTTTATAATATTCTTCATTTTCTAAATTGGAATGAGGCCCAATCAATTACCATATAAAGTTAATTATATGGATTTTCATACAACACATGTATATAATAGCATTGAAAAATAATCAACCATCAACCAAAGTGCACTACACTGTATAAGCATCAAATATAGATATCTAACGCTTATAACAGCCTGTCAATCAATCGATCGACATATTTAATCAATCAGGATGAGTGAACTGCATATTTCATCCTAACACCCGTGTAGGGTTTCAAACAATCAAACAAATATTTTATTTGTGCAGTTGGGCGATGTGTAAAACTTATCGACCCAATCAATGTCAGTCAAATCAGTGTACGTAAACAAACCGTCTGGTTTGTAAATGAATATTTTATTTATTCGCATTCACGTTAAAAATTATATTTTTAACGATAAAACATTTTATTCCAACATATGAATTTCTATTCAGTTCATTCTTTAAATAAAATGCTATTTTTATTTTTCTAACTTATTTTAGAAAATTTCGGCAGCATAACGGCACGATACTAGAAACGGGACGAGGCCTAGCCTTATCCCCGGTCTAGTGAAGGCCCACGCCATTCACACATCAATCAAACCAATTCATTTCACCACACAATTCAATTTCAATCAAACAATCTCTAATCTATGCAACCAAACAAACAAGTCCATGGTCTGTGGACGGTTGTGTCGAGTGCTACTAAGCACCGTCTGCATCCTAGTATATATATAAAACTAGAAAAGAAATTGAAAGGTGAGAAATTCTCACATATAGCTATCCTAGCTCGACGGCTCTTCATTGATAGAAGTCTTCATCGTTATCCCATCTTCGTCATCTTCGTTGCCCGTAGACACTATATATATAAAAATCACATTTTTATATATTGATGTATTTAAAATAAAAATCACATTTTTATTTATTCACTTTCAATTTAAAGGTCATATTTTTATAATCACTTCATATATTTCAAAATCCAATTTTTACTATGATGTTCAATATATAAAAATCGAAATTTTACTTTGCTATTTAATATATAAAAATCGAATTTTTACTTTGCTATTTTCTATACAAATATTTCTTCTTTTCAAAAATAAATATTTCTCCCTTTTCTACTTTAAAGATGTCATCTTTCACTACATAAAAATATCATCTTTTATGTATCAAAATCGAATCTTTCTATGTTTTAAAAATCGAATCTTTATACGTTTTAAAAATCGAATCTTTCTATGTTTTAAAAATCGAATCTTTCTATGTTTTAAAAATCGAATCTTTATACGTTTTAAAAATCGAATCTTTCTATGTTTTAAAAATCGAATCTTTCTATGTTTTAAAAATCGAATCTTTAAACAAACAAAGATCATATTCTTAATATGCTACCTACATATAAAAATCGGTTCTTTAACTAGTTTTCATACATATAAAAATTAGATTTTTATTTTCAAATCATACATATAAAAATTAGATTTTTATTCTCAACTAAAAATGAATTTTTATTTGAAGGATGATTACTTATAAACTAAAACAAAAGAAATAAAGTAAACAAAAAAAAAACTTACTGCGTATGAAGGGGGGGTTTGCTCGCGCTCCAGGAGGAGGACGGGCTGCGGTTGCTCACTGGCGCGTCGGTGGGGCCCTGAAGGAGAGGTGGAAGGTTGCGTCGGGTTTCAGGGGGGGTTTGGGTTCTTGGCGTCGCATAGAAGGGGGAGGGAGCCAGGAGAGAGAGGAGCGAGAGGGGGGGGGGGGGAAGGGCGCTCGCCGGCGACGCGAGGGGGGGGGGGGGCTCCGGCTGGTCGCGACGGCGTCGGAAGGGTTATGGCGCGATGATGATTTTTTTTTTCTTTCTGTATTCAATCGGGCTTGGGGAGGAAGAATAAGGGCTTGGCCCATTATATAAATAATATATATATAAATTTTAATTACTTTATCTCTCTATAAAGTAGCTTTCTAATACGAACTCGGAATCAAACTCACCGACTGTCGTCCCTAGCATATTACCCCCATCCCGAACACAATGGGATATGTATCGCAGATTGGTTCGACTGTTTGAATCAGTTTCCATTAAATTTACATTTAAATCACTATATTGAATTTTAAACGTACATTTCAAATTACCGGGGTCACATACTTACCAGAAAAATTCCAGAAAAATATTTTCTAGCTTCGTATTGACGATACGGTCCTAACAAAACTAGTTTCGTCGAATTCTGAGACCGTTAGAAAAATGGCCAATTTCCAGTCGATTAAAATCAACTGAAACTGGTCAAACGCGTTTTCCTTTGCCACGCTCACATATTGATTCGGAAAATTATGAAACTTGGAATATAGCAATAACTTCACATCCCGGACCCAACCAAACTGGTTTCGTCGAAATCCGAGGTCGTTTGCAAAATGTCCATTTTTAAGGGCCTGAATTCCATAGCGACTATTCAGGATTTTCAACTGGACATATCTTCTGATTCTCGCTATGAAATTTAGATTTCCCGGATTCGTTGGAAAGATATTATCACTTAGATCCTATCATTTTTGGTTTCACTAAAATCCGGATTGTTTTGCACCCGGTACATTCAATTGAAGTTTGAAATCGAATTATCGAACTACCGCGCCATTTTCAATTCTATTTATAATTATATATAAATATTTATATTCTAACGACGACGCGTATAGTATATACGTTCTAATTATATTCGAAATAAATTTTCTCGTCGCTATTATTTAAAATAATTCATTTTAAATAATCAAAATTCGCTAAAATAGCCAAAATAAAAATTTTAAACTGGCCCAGATTTTCCGGGTTATTACAATCTCCCCCACTTAAAACTTTTCGTCCCCGAAAAGGAACAAAGTCGAAAGTGGTTTGATTATTCAACTCCACATTCGATCTGGCTTCCCTTCTCTAACTTTTCAGTTTCTGAGAATTTTCCAATTCTTCAAAAATTTGGCTAACACCCTAAATTTTCGAAAAATTTCGCCATAACCTCCCCTGCACCGGGAGCATCAGGGAATTTCAAAGAGCTTCCCCGGTCCTTCAGATCTCAAAAAAGAAAAAGAAAAAGCCAAGCGGCTAGCCAATAGGCTCATAAAATCATCATCACCCAAACAAAACAGTAAATTATGTAGTAAACATGTACCTATTTGTCGGGCAAACAAATTTTATTCTCTGCTCTAGCCTCCTTGTTATGACCTGTTCAATGTAAGTATATGTATATGCAAACAAACGCAACCAATTTTCGATATAATTCAATATTTGGTTCTGTTAAGCTAAATGGCTAAAAAATAGCAAACAAATAAACAAACAACACAAACATCAATCAATTAGTTGATTAGCTTTTCAAATTCATAATTTTGATATATATACAAAAATCAAATTTTTGATGCCAAAATCACAACAATAGGCCCTATCTAATTTTGGTTCTCACACCAGTCAATAGGAAATATATAGAAAATCACACATTCGAAACTCGAACATAAATGTTGATGATGCGATCGCTATCATCAATATCATCTTCGGGCGACTAGAGTGTGATGCTATATCTATCCAATATATTAAGACTTCGAATACACGCGGATCAGACGTATACGCAAAATCTATATATATTGGATTGTCCATTCAATATAAATAGATAATCAGATACGAATAATTGATTTAAATTTTCAAAACAAAATTGTTTTCATTTGAAAAATATACTCTTCACACTCGTTCTAGGATACTACTGATCCCATCTCTAACGAGTCATTCTCATTGGATATTACTAATCCAATTTCTGATGAATTCTTTCGTATGGTTTTAATGTGCCTTGTTCTCTAAGCTTTGTAAACCAAAGCTCTGATACCAACTGTGAAAACCCGTAACTTCCCCGTAAAGGAAAGCGTCGGATAGTTCGAGAACAAGCCACAACAGAACTCATCTAAAAGAACATTTCATTGTATATTACAACAATGCATCAGATTACAAGAATATACAGAGTATAAATGAATATTACACAGAAATATCAGAAATTTAAATTACATTTAAATACATAGCAGCGGAAAAATAATACAAACACAACTAGAAGAAGATATACGGATACAAAGCTTTCCGGATATCGTTCCAGCTGTAAACCAGGATCCTGTGAATATAAATCTGCAAAACCAAAACTACTAGCTGCCCGTGTCAAAATAGGGGCACCCAGAGTTTAGGTTAAAACAATAAACTCTAGGTCAGTCATGTGACTGGTGTGAGAACTAAAACAGTTAATCTTTATTTTTAAAGCTAGGTAAATCAAGGGACCACGCCGTATAACACGGAACGGGTTTCCTCCCAAGAATACCATTGCATAAAACAAACAGCGCAATGCTAAATAAAGAAAAATGAAGCTGTTATAAGACCCAGGTCCTATCACACAATGCAACGCAAGCCGGGGGATAGGGTTTTCCCTTATAACAGCCAAAGAATGCTTGATACGTTTAAAACAAATATTTTGATACTATTATAAGTGCATAGTATATAAAACAACTTCAAATCATAAATATCAATCATAGGCGACATGAGCGTCCCATGCCACTATGTCGCCATATATAGGTTTACAAATGAAACCGCAAAGTCACGTATTTGGAAATTGGATTTCCGTTTATGAACCGAGGCAAAAGATAGTCCTCAACCGATTCGAGACGCTCTAGCCCGCCCCTCAGGCACAGCCACAACCGTACCTTGGATCGTCAGGGCCGGTCCACCGATGTGGATTATAATGCCTAAACAATACGTTTCTCTGCCCTTTGGGGCGTAGGTGAGCCAACTAAATGACTCCATCGGACCCGGATCGTCCGATCGAACCGAGGCGCCTCGCAACAGCAACAACCACATAAGTCAAACTCGTCAGGGCGTGTAAAACCACTGACGCCACTTCTAGCTAGAAAGAAAACGCATGTCCCCCCTGAGGTCCGTCTCCCGTTTTTGGTTCATACCGGGTGTGAAACTCGCGAGGTAAACGTTACACAAAGCTATGCCACAAAGGCCGTGCTTTGATCATCACCACAAGACTTTGCTTTTCAACAGAAGCCTCGATCAATTGCCACTTAGGCATGCCACACAGGCAATTCACTCCATGCGTTTGATATCCATCAATATATAACCCCTGAGCTCGTACGTCTCAGAGAAGGGCGTTAAGCAAGAGAATAAATTCTCCGCCGCCAAACAGATATATATTTAATAGAGATCAATCACACGGACTAAAATCCAATGTCAGACACACAGTCCATTTACAAGTCCGTTCTGGGTCTGAATGAAACCGGGGGCACCTAGTACCCCGCATATCCATCGATCTCCAAGTACGTCTGGACGATCACTAACTGTTTCCATCTTCTTGGGTGTACAGCCCAATCAAGATCATCAGTTATCACCCAAACGACGTGAAGACCTCCGGTCTTCGACCATCGTCTTCATCTTCGACTTATCGTCGTATCAGTTATTCAGAATGGGATAAACCCGGTCTTTCCGAATAACTCGCGTATATTTTAAATAAGTGTTACACAAACACAACATACGCCTCATTCCAATTCATCAGTCACTAATCGTAAATTAATAAAGAGAATAATTCCCCAAATATTAACCCCGAAGGCCGAAACCAACATCAGATCAATATCCAGAAAACCGTTCTGCTTAGCTAACCGACAGTTAGTTTCTGATTTCACATTCGTAGGGAAAGGTTCCCATTGATTTTATCCAAGATAAAATTCCTGAATTTATTCTCTAATCTTCCTTTGAATTTCGATTCAGCTAGTCGGAATTAGCGAACCTTACCGAAGTAATCATTGGTTTTAATTTCCCAATCCCAACCTATTCATCCCATGAAGTAAAACTGGTAATACTTCATATCTAACACCACGGTGTTATCGGTAAATTCAATTACCATTTCACGTTCAAATCTAATTAAAGATTTAACTATCGCCTGGAGCAAAACTGGTGATACTCCATTTTCGATCATTTCAATCTAATTAAAGATTCATTAAAACTCCACTTAGTTTTAATCTTCGACTGGGTTAAAGAATCAGTGTCATTTAAAAACACGGTTCACGATAAACCCAAAATCACATTCATTAATTATCGGGTTAAAGAACGAGTGTTATTTAAAACACTATTCACGATAAACCCAAAAATCAATATCGATTCAATACCAATTAAATATTATTTAATTGGTACACTTCATTAAATCTAAATAAAAAGATTTAATCATTTCTCAACTGGGTTCAAGAACAGTGTTAGTGAAGACACCATTCACGACAAACCCAAATCACATTTGATATTCGATACAAGGCTCTGAATAGAAAATATATCGGCTTATATTCAATATCAAATCCTACGACTAACAGATGTCGTATTGGAAATAACGATATGAATATATATCTTTCAAATTTCCATAACAACATCTGTATAATCACGAATTCCAACATCGAAATATTCCGAAGACAATTTCGATTCAAATCCACTCCAATGCAATCATTGGAAATTTTGGTTATTTTCAAAACCCTTTTCAAATTCAATTTATTTATTTAAAAATAAATAGAATTATAATTCTAGTTCAAAACTAGTTCATTTTGATAAAAATCTATTTTTATCTTTTCAAATATGGAGTTTTTCATCCCAATTCTTTCTAAATCATTTCTTATGATTTTACATAAATTATTACTATTTTTAATAATTTTATCAAGGCCTGTACAGTCGATTTCCATCAACGGTCATCGAACTGCACTTACAGCGACCTTTTTCGAATTTGATTTGGACGTATCTCCAAATCCAACCGTTAGATTTCAAATTTCTAACATTCATTAGAAAGCTCTTTTCGATACGAACCCAACGGTTCCGGTTTTAGGAGAATCCGACGGGCGGATCTCCCGTAATGTCCGTTTGAAATAAATGGTCGAAATTCGCGAACTGCCGCGGCGCGGCGCGTTCTATTCAGGCCATTATATTATATATAATATATATAATATATATTTCGTCGATTTCTATTTAAAACGAATTATATAAACAGTTTTAAATTCGTTTCAAAAGCAATTTCAACTTCCATTTCAATTCAAATCAAAATTGAATTCATCTTTATAAATTCGTTTTAAAATTCATTTCTATTCAATTCAAATTTCAATTCAATTTGAATTCATTTCAATTCGTTTTCAATTCAATTTGAATTCGTTTTCAATTCATTTCGAAATCGTTTCAATTCAATTCATTTCGAAATCGTTTTCAATTCATTTCAATTTGAAATCGTTTTTCAATTCATTTCATTTCGAAATCGTTTTCAATTCAATTCATTTCGAAATCGTTTTCAATTCATTTCAATTTGAAATCGTTTTTCAATTCATTTCAATTTGAAATCGTTTTTCAATTCATTTCATTTCGAAATCGTTTTCAATTCATTTCAATTTGAAATCGTTTTTCAATTCATTTCAATTTGAAATCGTTTTTCAATTCATTTCATTTCGAAATCGTTTTCAATTCAATTCATTTCGAAATCGTTTTAAAATCGATATAAATATCGTTCACGTCAAAATGGCGTCAATCTAATCAACCCGACTTCATAAATTTCTATTTTCAAATATTCTATTTCAAATATTTCTTTTTCAAAATAGTTGTTATTATCAAAATATTTCGTTCAACACATGACCAATCTCAATGAATGAGTACTGTCAACACATGAACTTTTATTTTATATCGATAAAGGTGTAAATTTTATTACTAAAATATTTCGTTCAACACATGACCAATCTCAATGAATGAGTACTGTCAACACATGAACTTTTATTTTATATCGATAAAGGTGTAAATTTTATTACTAAAATATTTCGTTCAACACATGACCAATCTCAATGAATGAGTACTGTCAACACATGAACTTTTATTTTATAATATTCTTCATTTTCTAAATTGGAATGAGGCCCAATCAATTACCATATAAAGTTAATTATATGGATTTTCATACAACACATGTATATAATAGCATTGAAAAATAATCAACCATCAACCAAAGTGCACTACACTGTATAAGCATCAAATATAGATATCTAACGCTTATAACAGCCTGTCAATCAATCGATCGACATATTTAATCAATCAGGATGAGTGAACTGCATATTTCATCCTAACACCCGTGTAGGGTTTCAAACAATCAAACAAATATTTTATTTGTGCAGTTGGGCGATGTGTAAAATTTATCGACCCAATCAATGTCAGTCAAATCAGTGTACGTAAACAAACCGTCTGGTTTGTAAATGAATATTTTATTTATTCGCATTCACGTTAAAAATTATATTTTTAACGATAAAACATTTTATTCCAACATATGAATTTCTATTCAGTTCATTCTTTAAATAAAATGCTATTTTTATTTTTCTAACTTATTTTAGAAAATTTCGGCAGCATAACGGCACGATACTAGAAACGGGACGAGGCCTAGCCTTGTCCCCGGTCTAGTGAAGGCCCACGCCATTCACACATCAATCAAACCAATTCATTTCACCACACAATTCAATTTCAATCAAACAATCTCTAATCTATGCAACCAAACAAACAAGTCCATGGTCTGTGGACGGTTGTGTCGAGTGCTACTAAGCACCGTCTGCATCCTAGTATATATATATAAAACTAGAAAAGAAATTGAAAGGTGAGAAATTCTCACATATAGCTATCCTAGCTCGACGGCTCTTCATTGATAGAAGTCTTCATCGTTATCCCATCTTCGTCATCTTCGTTGCCCGTAGACACTATATATATAAAAATCACATTTTTATATATTGATGTATTTAAAATAAAAATCACATTTTTATTTATTCACTTTCAATTTAAAGGTCATATTTTTATAATCACTTCATATATTTCAAAATCCAATTTTTACTATGATGTTCAATATATAAAAATCGAATTTTTACTTTGCTATTTAATATATAAAAATCGAATTTTTACTTTGCTATTTTCTATACAAATATTTCTTCTTTTCAAAAATAAATATTTCTCCCTTTTCTACTTTAAAGATGTCGTCTTTCACTACATAAAAATATCATCTTTTATGTATCAAAATCGAATCTTTCTATGTTTTAAAAATCGAATCTTTATACGTTTTAAAAATCGAATCTTTCTATGTTTTAAAAATCGAATCTTTCTATGTTTTAAAAATCGAATCTTTATACGTTTTAAAAATCGAATCTTTCTATGTTTTAAAAATCGAATCTTTCTATGTTTTAAAAATCGAATCTTTAAACAAACAAAGATCATATTCTTAATATGCTACCTACATATAAAAATCGGTTCTTTAACTAGTTTTCATACATATAAAAATTAGATTTTTATTTTCAAATCATACATATAAAAATTAGATTTTTATTCTCAACTAAAAATGAATTTTTATTTGAAGGATGATTACTTATAAACTAAAACAAAAGAAATAAAGTAAACAAAAAAAAACTTACTGCGTATGAAGGGGGGGTTTGCTCGCGCTCCAGGAGGAGGACGGGCTGCGGTTGCTCACTGGCGCGTCGGTGGGGCCCTGAAGGAGAGGTGGAAGGTTGCGTCGGGTTTCAGGGGGGGGGGGGTTTGGGTTCTTGGCGTCGCATAGAAGGGGGAGGGAGCCAGGAGAGAGAGAGGAGCGAGAGGGGGGGGGGGGGGAAGGGCGCTCGCCGGCGACGCGAGGGGGGGGGCTCCGGCTGGTCGCGACGGCGTCGGAAGGGTTAGGGCGCGATGATGATTTTTTTTTCTTTCTGTATTCAATCGGGCTTGGGGAGGAAGAATAAGGGCTTGGCCCATTATATAAATAATATATATATATATATAAATTTTAATTACTTTATCTCTCTATAAAGTAGCTTTCTAATACGAACTCGGAATCAAACTCACCGACTGTCGTCCCTAACATATTACCCCCATCCCGAACACAATGGGATATGTATCGCAGATTGGTTCGACTGTTTGAATCAGTTTCCATTAAATTTACATTTAAATCACTATATTGAATTTTAAACGTACATTTCAAATTACCGGGGTCACATACTAACCAGAAAAATTCCAAAAAAATATTTTCTAGCTTCGTATTGACGATACGGTCCTAACAAAACTAGTTTCGTCGAATTCTGAGACCGTTAGAAAAATGGCCAATTTCCAGTCGATTAAAATCAACTGAAACTGGTCAAACGCGTTTTCCTTTGCCACGCTCACATATTGATTCGGAAAATTATGAAACTTGGAATCTAGCAATAACTTCACATCCCGGACCCAACCAAACTGGTTTCATCGAAATCCGAGGTCGTTTGCAAAATGTCCATTTTTAAGGGCCTGAATTCCATAGCGACTATTCAGGATTTTCAACTGGACATATCTTCTGATTCTCGCTATGAAATTTCGATTTCCCGGATTCGTTGGAAAGATATTATCAATTAGATCCTATCATTTTTGGTTTCACTAAAATCCGGATTGTTTTGCACCCGGTACATTCAATTGAAGTTTGAAATCGAATTATCGAACTACCGCGCCATTTTCAATTCTATTTATAATTATATATAAATATTTATATTCTAACGACGACGCATATAGTATATACGTTCTAATTATATTCGAAATAAATTTTCTCGTCGCTATTATTTAAAATAATTCATTTTAAATAATCAAAATTCGCTAAAATAGCCAAAATAAAAAATTTAAACTGGCCCAGATTTTCCGGGTTATTACAGGTGTACCCTTGCTCCATCGGTTCGGCTCGGGTTCCTGGTCACGGTCCGATCACTTCCCCATTCTCTTCCGCTCCGATCCCCCTCACTTCCTTTCAATTCGATCCGGTCCCCCCTTCCTTAACTCGATCCGATCCCAGTTCAATCATAGTGGCCTTCCTTTTTTCCATACTTTCTCTTGTGCCAAGCCTCGGTTCGGTTTGGTGATCTCTTGCCCAGTCCACTATCCGGTCCGAGCCTATCCAGCCGATCCGATCCGAAAACCTGCACCGTTTTCCTGCAACTTCTCCAGCGAGTGTTTTACGCCATTCGACGACGTTTTCGACCATTCTAACTATTCTAACCAACCACAAAGCATTCCATACAGTCATAGCAACAAGTAGAAGTGACCTCAAACACCAAAACATCAATATGATAGGTTAAAATGGATCAAACATAACCAAAACCCCATATTTTCCCTTAAACATGTTCAAGCATAACTAATGATAGGATTAACAAAACTTAACCGAATTAACCCAAGTTTCTAACAGAGGTCTAAAACATCATTTAAGAATTTATAAATATTTTTCTAGATTTTTAACGTGCATAAATTCGCTAATTATCACTAACCACCTCTTAATCCCCTAAATTCCGGGATTAACAAAATTAGTCCAAATTAACCCAAATTCATATCAGAGGCATAAAATAATATTATGGAATTTTACAAATTTTTCTAGAATTTTCTGAGTTATAATTTCGCTAGTCTTCGCTAATTACCATAATTAGCCATAATTAGTGTAAAAGTAAGCTAATCACTCACCTTAGCCACAAATAAACCTTAGGTCTGAAATAAATTTCTGATTTGGTGTGAATCCCAATACAAAACAACAGCTCTAATCTTGATTTGGTGAAGATCTCTCTTGATTTGATGTTGCTAAGCCCAATCTTCAAGTAGAAAGTGATTTGGAGGTGTTTTAGAGGTTGGAGGCCATTTTTAGGGTTTCTAAGAGGTAAGTGGAGGCTAGAAAACTGAAATGAAATGAAAACCTAACTCATTTCAGCCCCCACATAACCCTAATCCCGAAATGGGTCATGGGCCCAATTACTAATCACCTTATTTGGCCTGGTTAAGCAGTTTTTCACCTTCCAAACCTTATTTCAGCCATTTCTCCTAAACGGTAAGGCCGTTTTCACATGTGACCACTCTACGCAAAGGTAAACCATCATTCGAAGCCAATGGAAGTGGTTTCAGGTCAAGACTCCTTTCCAATCAAAAGTTATGGATGAAATAAGACCAGCTAGGGGCAAAACGGTCATTTAAAAATCGGCAAAAATCATGAACATGTATAAATGACCGCAATAGTCGTTCCCCAACTCTACACGACCATACGACTTCGTATGAGAAAGAAATAAATATTCTACGATCCTCCGATGCGTAGAATGCAGGTTGTTACATTCTCCCCCCCTTAAGAAATTTCGCCCCCGAAATTCCTTAACCAAAACAACAAACGGTCCCGCATGCCTATCAGCCATATAACAACAATCAAACATGCAAAACAAGAAAAACAAGTCTATCCTAGCATGCGGAATAACTAAATTGCAAAGAAAATCTTACCAGGAAAAGAGTTCTGGATATGTCTTCCTAATGCTCTCCTCTGTCTCCTAAGTACAGTCGTTCTCTCCCTACTGAACTTTGACTAACTTCACCGTCTTCCTTTGAAGTTGCTTCGTATCGTCCCCGACAATAAGAATTGGCTTGCGGTTCCCCACCGCCTCGGGTTCTACTTCGAAGTCCTCTAACTGATCAGGTGAAATAATCGTATCTGGGTCGTGTACGAACTTCCTTAGCTGGGAAACATGAAATACGTTGTGAACTCCCGCCATCTTCTCTGGTAATTCAATTCTATACGCCAAATTCCCAACTTGCTCGAGAACTGGGAATGGACCAACGAATCTTGGTGCTAACTTGCCTCTCCTTCCAAATCGAATCACGCTCTTTAATGGAGAAATCTTCACAAACACCAAGTCACCAACGGAGAATTTTAAGTCTCTTCGCCTTTTATCAGCATAACTCTTCTGCTTATCTTGGGCAGCCTTCATATGTTGTTGAATGATCTTAATCTTATCTGAAGTTTCTCTTATCACATCTGGTCCAAGCACAAACTTCTCACCGGTCTCTATCCAACACGATGGTGAGTTGCACGGTCTTCCATACAAAGCTTCATATGGAGCCATACCGATACTGGATTGGTAACTATTATTATATGCAAACTCTACTAGATGCAAATGGTCATCCCATGATCCACCAAAATCCAGTATACAATCTCTCAAGAGATCTTCCAATATACGATTCACCCTCTCTGTCTGACCGTCGGTTTGAGGATGATATGCGGTACTGGGATATAATTCTGACCCTAGAGCCTCTTGTAAGCTCTTCCAAAATCCACTAGTAAACAATGGGTCTCGGTCACTCACAATGCTTTTAGGTACTCCATGAAATCTCACTACCCACTTCACATACAGTTCTGCTAACTTAGCTACCGTTCTGGTCGATTTGACTGGTATAAATCTTGCACTCTTGGTCAATCAATCCACAATTACCCAAATGCTATCATGTCCCGATCTAGTCCTGGGTAAACCATCAATGAAATCCATCGATATTTGTTCCCATTTCCATTCGGGAATTTCCAAAGATTGTAACAAACCACTAGGCTTCTTTTGCTCGGTTTTAACTAGCTGGCAATTCCTGCACTTAGATATAGACTTCCCAACGTCTCTTTTCATCCCTTCCTAGTAGTAAGTCTGCTTCATGTCTCGATACATGTTGTTACCACCGGGGTGTATAGTCAGTTTTGAGTGATGACATTCTATAAGCACTTCATCTCTCAAGCCATTGACATTGGGTACAACTAGTCTCCCATCCTTTCGAAGCCATCCTTCTCGATCAAGCCCGTACTTGTTCACCTCCTCATCAATTCTCGTCTCTAACTTGGAGATGATTTCCAACAGGTTAGGATTGTCCCTCTGACTGGAACCAATCCGCTCAATCAAAGTGGGTCTGATCGTCAAACTAGCCAACATTTCTGGATCCAATTCGCACTTTGGTCTGAAATCGTACCCTGCGATATACTCTAGTTGCTTCCATTCAAGAAACATAGCCTATAAGCTGGCATGTCTCCTGCTCAAGGCATCAGCTACCGCATTACCCTTTCCTGGCGTGTATGCGATATCAAAATCATAGGAAGCCAAGAACTCTAACCATCTCTGCTGACGGAGATTCAGATCCTTCTGAGAGAAAAGATACTTTTAACGATTTATGATCGGTAAACAACTCGAATCTTTCTCCCAAGAGATAATGGCTCCACATCTTCAGCGCAAACACGATCGCTGCCAATTCCAAATCATGGGTAGGATACCTTTTCTCGTGCGGCTTTAGTTGCCGACTAGCATAAGCTACAACCATGTCTCCTTGCATCAATACTGCACCTAGCTCGGTACCACAAGCATCCGTGTATACCGTCATTTCTTCATTCCCTTTAGGAATGACTAACACCGATGCATGCGTTAACTTTTCCTTTAGACTCTTGAATGCATTTTCACACACTTCATCCCAGACGAAGGCTTGATTCTTCTTAGTCAACTGAGTCAACGGTGCCGCTATCTTGGAGAAATCTTGGATAAACTTACGGTAAATCCAGCTAACCCCAAGAAACTTCTTACATCAGTTGCATTCTTGGGCGTAGACCAATCTTGTACCGTAGCCACCTTCGCTGGGTCCACGGCAATACCATTCTCTGAAACAATATGGCCCAAGAATATCACTTCCCTCCTCCATAAGTGACACTTAGAGAACTTCGCTTTCAATTAGTGTTTTCTCAACACCTCCAACACTATCCTCAAATGTTCCTTGTGCTCCTCCTCTGTGTCCTCGAGTAAACAAGGATATCGTCCACGAACACAAGAACAAACTTATTCAATTGATCTCTAAATACCCTATTCATAAGATCCACGAAGTATGCTGGGGCATTGGTCAACCCAAATGGCATGACCAACCACTCATAAAATCCAGACGGCGTCCGAAATGCCGTTTTAGCTATACTATCAGTTGCTACTCGGAGCTGATGAAATCCGGTCGCAAGGTCCAACTGGGAGAACACCCTTGCTCCTTCCAGTTGATCAAACAAATCATCTTTCCATGGAAGAGGATACTTATTCTTCCTCATCACTTTATTCAACTCGCGATAGTCTACACACAAACGAAGGGAACCATCTGCCTTAGTGGCAAACACAACTGGTGCTCCCCACTCGGAAACACTTCTTCTAATAAATCCCTTCTTCAAAAGATCACTTACTTGCACCCCGAGCTCTCGTTGCTCTCTTGGTGCCATACGACAAAGTGGCATCACTACAGGTCTGGCATCTTTCACTAAATCAATATGGAACTCAATCTCTCGGTGTGGTGGAAGCCCGGTCACTTCCTCGAAGACGTCCGAATACTGGCCAACCACGGGCACATCTGATAACTCATCATGCAGGATGTCGAGGGAATTTATAAAACTAGCCATTACCCCATCACTAGGTAGACTACCAAACACTACCCTCCGCCCCATCATCCACTCTAACTGTCACCAAAAAGCCCTCACAGTCTACTACCACCCCGTACCTTTGGATCCAATCAACTCCCAATATAATGCCATACCCAGTAAAGCCCAAAACAAAGCAATCACAAACAAACATACATCCATGACTCGATAAGACCAAATTACGACAAATCGTGCTAAGGTTAGTCGAACCACCAATCGGGTTCGTCACAACCAAAGGTCTATCGACTATCTCGGGTTCCAATCCCAACCTATCTACCAGGTTACTAGATATGAAGGAACAGGAAGCCCTAGTATCAAACAATACTCGAACAGGTACATCAGAAATAGAAATCATACCTTGAATGATGATATTATTTCCTTTCTCCGCCGCAGTTGGGGCATTCGACGAAGAAGGAACAACACTAATAGCATATGCTTTCACAATCTGCTTCTCTTTAAGAGGTTGTGGACATTTATCCTTATGATGTCCCACTTGGCCACAGTTGTAGCACTTCCTATCCGCTGGCTTGGCCCGACAGTCTTTGGCATAATGGCCCGTCTTACCACAGTTGAAGCACTCAACATCTTTCTTGCTCGTTTTCTGGCCATCCTTAGCTTGGTTCTGCTTCCTCTTGTTCTGAGAGTTGTTCTTGCCTCCACCGCCTGCTTGCGGCTTTAGCCCTTCTGCAGATGCAACCTCGGTCTTCGACTTAGGATAAAGACTCTCTGATCTCAAAGCTTTCCCAACAATCGATTCAAAAGTCTCATCGATGTCGTTAATAAGCCTTTCCCCCAAGTATCCATCCAAACCAGTAATGTATTTCTCATTCTTCTTCTTAGGAGTATCGATAAGAGATAGTCCATACTTCGACAAAGTGTCAAACTCAGCAATATAGTCCGAGACTGCCCTACCATTCTGCTTAAGCTCCAAGAACTTCCTGAACGATTCTGACTTCTGAGCAGCTGGGATAAACTTATCGCTAAAGCGAGCCTTAAGCTAATCCCAAGTAACTTGATCCTCTGGAGTGGTTGTCTTAATAGCATTCCACCAATTCATCGCTCGCCCTTGCAGCTGACGAGACGCTAGCCTTCTCTTCATCGCATCCTCGATACCCAAGTCGTCGAAGATACGATCACAGCTATCCAAGTTTCCAACCAATCCTAAACATCCGTGGCCGACTCCATTCCGTGGAACGGCTTCCCACCAAGGTTAGTGTAATTTTTGCACAGCTTGGCGAAATCGGCCCTAGGCGCCCGCACGGCTACACCACTATCATTAGCAACATTAGGAGCCGCCCTCTGAATATCCCTGAGCATATCTCTCATGAGGTCAGTGAACATAGCCGTCATCTCAGGAGCATTCCCATTATTGGCTCCTCTACCAGCACCTCTTAAATTTCGGCTCATCGTCGAATCTGTAAAGAGAAAACAATTAACCATCCCCATAATGGTGCCAGTGCAGTACAACCTCATCTTTATACTACTAATAGTATATATATAGCTTTTGAAAACCAAAGTAATCACAAATACGCGCTCTCATCTACGTATACTATCTCTCCCTAATGACTTCCCTAGGTTAACAACGCAACCTCGCTCTGATACCAAATGTGATGGCCCGCCCCGCACCAACCGACATTTACTCCAAAATTGCACTGTACACATGTCCAGTTCGCTCGGAACGATCGTCAGAAGACGAAGAATCAACAAGGAACCTGTAGAATGTCTCACATCGAATGGAACAAAATATAATAACAACATACTTGACATAAAACAGGTGAGACAGTGCATAAGCTGAAAACTAGAACTAAGCATCATAGCAGAGAAAATCCAAAATACAGCTTATTACAATTTCAAAATATTGTCTCTAAAGCAAAAAGGAAAAGGTACGCTACTAATGCCCAGAGCAGCGACCATCAACAACACATGGAGAATATCTATATATATATCATACGTGGAAGCCTCATGCTCGTCTCCGGATCAGCTACTCGTGCATCACCAGCTAACCTGTCTCTAGTCTGCTCGTTTAGGAGCACCCAGAGTAATAAGAAGAGACATAAAACTCTGGGTCAGACAAAAGTCTGGTATGAGCGATAAGCAGCTAAACAGAACAATAACAGGTATACTAAACCATACCTGAACCTGCAACCAAAGTGTTATCACTACATACTATACAACACTCTAAGGTGCCACTAACATATGGTGTACAAGCATACGGGGGTGGGGGTGTGCATGTCATAGTGATGGCAAACAATCAAGCATAGCAACCATCCTCGCATCTCTCACTCAGTGCGTAAAGCATACGATACCCACCACTTCGATCACCCAATACTTTGCTATGATCACTTTGCCCCATGAAGTCACAACGACTTCACTGCACTGATCCATAGCCACTAATCCTTCGCTATGTCCACTTTGCCCCATGGAGTCACAACGGCTCCACTGCACTGGCTCATAGCCTTACTAATCCTTTACTATGTCCACTCTGCCCCATGGAGTCACAACGGCTCCACTGCACTGGCTCATAGTCTTACTACGATCACTTTGCCCCTCGAGTCATGGTGACTCTACTGCACTGATACGTAGTCTAACATTCATTTTTCAGTGGTGAATCGAAGTTATGAACGTCGACAACTCCTTAGCACACGTCCCGCAGCAAAGCCCAATCATGAAGTGAACTCATCGGTTCCTAACTGGATCCTAAGCTCTAACTTCCATTTGGACTACCTTTGCATCTCGGGTTTTCAGCCATCACCGGATCGGTTCAGGCCTCCCCCTAATCATCGGTTCGGTTCGGGTTGCCCCAGTTACTGGCCGTTGTCTCGGTTCGGGTCCTCCATGTCACATTGGTTCGGTTCGAATATACTTGCATCGATTCGGTTCGGTGTACCCTTGCTCCATCGGTTCGGCTCGGGTTCCTGGTCATGGTCCGATCACTTCCCCATTCTCTTCCGCTCCGATCCCCCTCACTTCCTTTCAGTTCGATCCGGTTCCCCCTTCCTTAACTCGATCCGATCCCAGTTCAATCATAGTGGCCTTCCTTTTTGCCATACTTTCTCTTGTGCCAAGCCTCGATTCGGTTTGGTGATCTCTTGCCTAGTCCACTATCCGGTCCGAGCCCATCCAGCCGATCCGATCCGAAAACCTGCACCGTTTTCCTGCAACTTCTCCAGCGAGTGTTTTACGCCATTCGACGACGTTTTCAACCATTCTAACTATTCTAACCAACCACAAAGCATACCATACAGTCATAGCAACAAGTAGAAGTGACCTCAAACACCAAAACATCAATATGATATGTTAAAATGGATCAAACATAACCAAAACCCCATATTTTCCCTTAAACACGTTCAAGCATAACTAATGATAGGATTAACAAAACTTAACCAAATTAACCCAAGTTTCTAACAGAGGTCTAAAACATCATTTAAGAATTTATAAATATTTTTCTAGATTTTTAACGTGCATAAATTCGCTAATTATCACTAACCACCTCTTAATCCCCTAAATTCCGGGATTAACAAAATTAGTCCAAATTAACCCAAATTCATATCAGAGGCATAAAATAATATTATGGAATTTTACAAATTTTCCTAGAATTTTCCGAGTTATAATTTCGCTAATCTTCGCTAATTACCATAATTAGCCATAATTAGTGTAAAAGCAAGCTAATCACTCACATTAGCCACAATAAACCTTAGATCTGAAATAAATTTCTGATTTGGTGTGAATCGCAATATAAAACAGCAGCTCTAATCTTGATTTGGTGAAGATCTCTCTTGATTTGATGTTGCTAAGCCCAATCTTCAAGTAGAAAGTGATTTGGAGGTGTTTTAGAGGTTGGAGGCCATTTTTAGGGTTTCTAAGAGGTAAGTGGAGGCTAGAAAACTGAAATGAAATGAAAACCTAACTCATTTCAGCCCCCACATAACCCTAATCCCGAAATGGGTCATGGGCCCAATTACTAATCACCTTATTTGGCCAGGTTAAGCAGTTTTTCACCTTCCAAACCTTATTTCAGCCATTTCTCCCAAACGGTAAGGCCGTTTTTCACATGTGACCACTCTACGGAAAGGTAAACCATCATTCGAAGCCAATGGAAATGGTTTCACGTCAAAACTCCTTTCCAATCAAAAATTATGGACGAAATAAGATCAGTTAGGGGCAAAACGATCATTTAAAAATCGGCAAAAATCATGAACATGGTAAATGACCCCAATAGTCGTTCCCCAACTCTGCACGACCATACGACTTCGTATGAGAAAGAAATAAATATTCTACAATCCTCCGATGCGTAGAATGCGGGTTGTTACAATAACGTATTAAACGGTTCATCAGAGATAGAATCTGCAGCATTATAGGATGAGTAACTCGTTAGAGATAGGATTAGTAATATCCTAGAATGAGTACATCAAAATAGCATATAACTTGATCATTACATCGTTATTTATGCATATGTCTGTATGCTTTTACTATTCCTTAAGATATATTTTCTGTTGGCCTGACTCTTTTCTTGCTACTCGTAGAACTAAAAGAAAATGAGTGAAAGAGGCATAACTAGGAGTGGTCGGGTTGGAGGAGGGGATAATATTCCCATTGTAAATGAATCTGTAATTCAGCAGCAACCACAACTGCCACAACAACAGTTGATGTTGTTGCCAAGAAATATAAGAATTTGGGCGGAGTGCCATTCGTAGACATCGGAACTGTAATAAAAGCTCAATCTTGGATGAGGTCTCGAGAACGGATCTTCGAAGGCCTAGAATTGGCAGATAATAGAAAAAGGCTTTTAGCATCCTGAATACTTAAAGATGAGGCTTTAATCTGGTGGGAAGCGGTACCAGTAGGTAATCATAGAGCTGATATGACTTGGGCAAGGTTTAAGGAGATTTTTGAAGAAAAATTTGTCCTGCAACAAGAAGTAGAGCACATGTATGATGAGTTTTCTAATCTCCAGCAAGGTGACAGAACTATTCATGAGTATGCCAAATGGTTCGACGAACTCTCTCATTTCGAACCAGAACTAATTCAGAACCTAGCTAAGAATAACAAGAGGTTCATATAGGGTCTTCAGAGGAGGTACCACAACCGAGTGACAACCTACATAGAGCTTCCATTTGCTAAGGTTGTTGAGATGGCTTGCAGATATGAGAATATCGATAAGAAGAATTCTCAAGCGCATAGGGAGAGAAGCCAAGCGAGCAATAAGAGAAAGCTTCCCGACAGGAAGCCTGAGACAATCAAGACTGAAGCAGCTAAACCCCAGGAAAATATGGGAGAAAAGATTAAATGCTTTAATTGCAACCAATATGGCCATTTGTCTAGAGACTGCAATGCTCCCAAAAGGCCAATAAGAAATGAATCCAGCCCTAGCCAGCAGCCTCATAACAGTGGTGAATGCTATAATTGCCATAAGCCGAGGCATTTTGCAAGGAACTGCCCACTAACTAAGAAAGCTGAGGTAGCTCATGTTTATGATGAGGCGAATGCGCCATCTTCTTCTACTGGCGGAGGAAGACCAGATGTGTTGGAAGGTACAATTACAATTAAGAATATTCCTATTAAAGTATTATTTGATAGGGAGCATCACAAAGTTTTATTTTGAGTAACACGGTTAAGAGGTTAAATTTAAAATTGAGAAATCTGGAAGAGTCAATTAGTGTCCACAATCCGATAGGAGGTTCTCTAGTCATTGTTTATATTGTAGAGTACATGTCTCCTATTCTTGTTATCAGTTTTCTTTTGATTCAATCGTCATGAATCTTTCCGAATTTGATATTATACTTGAGTTGGATTGGTTGACGAAGTTTGGGGCTAAAGTTAAGTGCGTCAAAAGAGTTGTTAAAGTTAAAACAAAACTTGGGAGTATTATTATACCATGCGTAGGCTCAAGTTTAGATATGAAAGAATTTTGGTCTGCTCTTGAAGTTTCTCCTACTTCTATCGAGAATATTCCAATTGTTAGAGATTATGCAGATATGTTCGAAGAAGTTGATAGCTTGCCTCCACGGAGAGAAATTGATTTCAGAATCGATCTAGTTCCGAATGCAAGGCCAGCTGTGCATGCAATTCGAAGAATGACATTGAAAGAGAAGGAAGAGTTGGGTGATCAAACTCTGCAGCTTTAATGGAAAGGTCTGATCAGGCCTAGTTTCTCGAGTTGGGGAGTCGCCGTGGTATTTGTTCCTAAGTCAGATGGTACTCTCAAATTGTGCGTCGATTACCGAGATCTCAATAAGAAAACATTGAAGAATAAATATCCATTACTATGCATCGATGTTTTATTAGATTGCTTGGATGGAGCTCGAGTGTTTTCAAAGATGGACCTAAATACAGGTTTCCATCAATTGCGGACTACCGAAGAATGTGTTCCTTTGACAGCTTTCAGAGGTCCATACCTCTTTTATGAATGGTTAGTAATGCCATTCGGGTTATGTAATGATCCTACTTATTATGTTGATTTGATGAATCGAGTACTTAGCGTAGTGTTGAATAAATTTCTGCTAGTTTTTATTGATGCTATTTCGATCTTCTCTAAGTCAGCTAGCGAGGATGCGAAGCATTTGGAGCAGGTTTTGGAAATTCTGAGAAAGAATGTATTAAAAGCCAAATTTTCTAAATGCATATTCTGGCAAGAAGAAGTGAAGTTCCTTGGTCATGTCGTATCGAAGGAAGGAATTTCAGTGGATCCAGGCAAAATTACATCCATTCGAGATTGAAAGCAACCTAACACCCCCACCAAAGTCAGAAGTTTTCTGGGATTGGCAGGCTATTATCGAAAATCCATTAGAGATTTTTCGAAGTTATCTAGTCCATTGACGAAGCTTACAAAGAAGCATGCAAGGTTTAATTGGACGACGGAATGTGAGGCCGCTTTCCAAGAACTGAAAGTAAGGTTGACTACTTCTCCAGTGTTGACTATTATTGATGGCAATTAGGAATTGACTATCTATACAGATGCTTCTCATGAAGGAGTAGGCGCAGTATTAATGCAAAGAGGCTAAATAGTTGCTTATGCTAGACGTCATTTGAAGCCACATGAGAAGATGTATGTCACTCATGATCTAGATTTGTTAGCTGTGGTGTTTGCTTTAAAGATATGGAGGCATTATCTTTTGGGTGAGAAGTTCGAATTGTATACATATCATAAATCATTGAAATATTTTTTCACCCAGAAAGATTTGAATTTGAGACAGCGGCGTTGATTAGAATTTCTTGCAGCATACGATCTAGATATTTTGTATACTCCAGGGAAAGCCAATGTTGTAGCTGATGCGCTAAGCAGGAAGGATGCAATCATCGCTAATCTTATTATTACGCCTTCATTGATTGAGAAGATCTCTGTTCTTCAGAAAGATGATAATTTTATTTAGATGATTATCAAAAGAATTCAGCAAGGCAAAGTCTCGAGTTTCCAGATTGATAGCCAAGAAATTCTGAGATTGTTAGGCCGAATCTATGTTCCGAATATTCCTGAGCTTAGAAGAGAAGTGGTGGATGAATGTCACAAATCCAAGCTTAGTATTCACCCAGGTGTGAGTAAGATGTATTACGATCTTAAGCGCACATTCTGGTGGAAGTCTATGAAGAGAGATATCTCTATATATGTTAGCAAGTGTCCAACTTGCCAACAAGTTAATAGTGATCAACAGAAGGTAGCAGGTTTGTTGCAACCATTGGAGATTCCAGAATGGAAGTGGGATCAGATTTCTAAGGTTTCATTGATGGTTTGATTAGAACCACGAAAGGCAATAACATCATTTGGGTTATTGTAGATCGTTTTACGAAGAGCGCCCATTTTACTCCAGTTAAAATAAATAGAACAACTCAGAGTCTGGCTCAGATATATTTCAGAGAGATTGTTAGACTGCGTGGAGTTCCCAGCAGCATTGTCAGCGATCGGGATCCGATCTTTGCTAGTAAATTCTGGAAAGCATTCCAATCTGAATTGGGAACGAAGATTAATCTTAGCACCACATATCATCCTCAGACAGATGGCCAGACTGAGAGGGAGAATCGTATATTGGAAGATTCATTACGGGCTTTTATTCTTGATTTTGGAGGATTGGAAGATCACATACATTTGGTTGAGTTTTCATATAACAATAGCTTCCAATCAAGCTTAAAAATGTCACCGTTTGAAGCATTGTATGGCAGACCATTTAGATCTCCTGCATGTTGGATAGAGCCTGGTAATCAGTTGGTACTGGGTCCGGATATGATCCAAGAAGCTTCAGATAAAGTGGATTTCATTAAGAAGCGACTGCAAGCGGCACAGAGTCGACAAAAGAGTTGTGCGAATTCTAAAAGGAGAGATGTAGCCTTTCCTGTTGGTGATCACATGTATTTGAGAGTTTCTCCGATGAGGGGAGTGATTCGATTCGGGAAGAATGGGAAGTTGGCACCTAGATATATTGGTCCATTCCCTATACTCGAGCGGATTGGAACTCTAGCTTACAAGGTTCAGTTGCCAGATTGGT
Source organism: Allium sativum (assembly GCA_030737875.1). Classification (NCBI taxonomy): domain Eukaryota; kingdom Viridiplantae; phylum Streptophyta; class Magnoliopsida; order Asparagales; family Amaryllidaceae; genus Allium; species Allium sativum. The sequence continues at coordinate 793,682,283 of CM060924.1, forward strand.
TGCCCGGAGTGCATGATGTGTTTTACATTTCTCAACTTCAGAAGCATGTACATGATCCAGACTTGATCGTGGAAGAGGCGAATCAATCAATAATAGATATTACTCTGAGTTTGACTGTGCATAAAGAGCCGATGAAGATTATTGGCAGAGAAACAAGAGTTCAAAGAAACAAGAAGGTGCATTTAGTCAAAGTGCAATGGAGCGGAGATCCTAAAGACTGTACGTGGGAAATAGAGGATAGCATTAAACATGCTTATCCCAAGTGCGGAGTGGACATCTCTGATTAGCTCTTGTGTGAGGTGCATTTATGATATGTTACATTGCTATTTTATTTCCTGCTTTACTGTTGTTTCCTTTCCGGGTACGAAAAGTTTTTAAGTATGGGAGATTGTAACAACCCAAAATTTCACAACCAAATTAAAATTTATTTTTAATATAATTTTATAAGAAAAAACGTTGAAATTTAAAATTTTGATTTTTACAAGCATTGCCTAGGCCATAAAAAGTGAAATTTTGATAGCGAACTCAGAATCCGACGAGACCAATTTTGTTGGATTAGGAATAATCAATCATGGCTAAGTTTCAAATTTCGTTCCAGACGGAATTAGTGTGTGGTCTTGCGCGATAAAACCATTTAAGGTAAAACTTACGATCAGTTTACAAAGGAACGTTGTTCATATGACCTCGGAATTCGAAGACACTTTTTTTTCGGATTCGTAGCATCGAATAATGGTTAAGTTCTAAAATTCGTGATGTTTGGAATTAGCATGTGGGCATACAAGATGAAGAGTTACGCTAAAATCGCACTTCTTAGCCTAGTTCAAACTTGATCGTAAAATAAAACGGAGGGTAAAACGAACTCGGAATTCGACGAAACCTGTTCCATTGGATTCGTAATTACGTTTACTAACGTATCCAAAATTTCATAGCAAACGAAATTAATTCGTGATTGTGCGATCAAAAGAGGTGGAGGCTAACTAGCATACTTTTATAAACATTAAGTTTTAAAACTTAAAGCACACGGAGACCATCCAACGGCTTCAAGTATTTTTGTTGAAATCCCCCAGATCGGGCCACCTTATCAATCCATGTGATGAGCGAACATTTTGCACTTAAGCCCCCCTCTTTCTCCTTTTCTTTCTTCCTTCCTTCTCTTTCATCCTTTCTCTCTTTTTCCTCCTTACCTTCACTTTAATGGCCACCACTTCCTCCCACCTCCTTACCGCCGCCTCCTCCTCCTTGTGAGCCACCAACACCACCTCCCCACCCCTCCCCAATGTCGGCGCCCTCCCCTTGGCCACAGTCGTGCCCCCAAGCCCTCTTCTCTCTCTTATTTCACAAAAAGCTCTTCCTTTTTGCTCCACGACGCTTCCTACACCTTCCTACCTCCTCTACATCACTTCATACACCCTCTACATCTTCCAAAACACTCTCCATTCACCATATAAATTCCGGACAGCGGGGTTATTGACTTTGGCACCTCCGTTCATGTCTGTTTTTGCTTCCATTTAGCTCTAAACTCATAGATCTACAAGTTAGCCAGTGTTAGAAGGTGTTGGAGCAAAGTTTGAGCTCTTTGGACCTTCGGGAAGCCGCATAGAAGCTTGACAAAGTCGCATTCCTCCACGCTAAAGTTTTGGTGGAGTGGAACTCGCAGTGAGAAATTTAAACTCACTTTAGAAAGGGGTAGATTAATGATTTAGTTGCATGAAAATTAATTGTTAAGTTAAACAATTAGTGTAAGTTGATAAATAAAAGTTATTATGCGATGACATAAATTTTTGTAAGTTAAAAATGTGATTTTTAACTAGTATATGCAATGACATAAATTTTAGTAAGTTAAAAATGTGATTTTTAACTAGTATATGCGATGACATAAATTTTAGTAAGTTAAAAATGTGATTTTTAACTAGTATATACGATGACATAAATTTTAGTAAGTTAAAAGTGAGATTTTTAACTAGTATATGCGATGACACAAATTTTAGTTAGTTAAAAATATGATTTTTAACTAGTATATGCGATTATATAAATTTTAGTAAGTTAAAATTGTGATTTTTAACTAGTATATGCGATGACATAAATTTTAGATAGTTAAAAATGTGATTTTTAACTAGTGTATGCGATGACATAAATTTTAGTTAGTTAAAAATGTGATCTTTAACTAATAAGGGCAATTAAAAAAAATTTAATCATGTTGTTGATGTTCATTACAGCTTATATGCATTCATTGGTATTATTGTTAGTTCAATACTTGAACTATTCACAAATCATTTGCATTAGAAGCGTTGTATGAATATGTGACACTCACATTTCATACTACGCGGATGAACACTTGTGGCGCCTTAAACAACATTGGATGTTGAGTATTTATTTATTTATAACTACTGTGCGTGCATTGTATGCGAGTGGTGGTTTCTGAATTAATTAAACAACACCATAGGATAGAAAGCAAGTATTGGACTACACTACATAAGCATAGCTGGACATACCCACATAAGCATGTAGTTTCTTGATGCTTATATGATGTGAACCGTATTGTATTCATTTATTTGATGCTATACGACGAGGAAAAATGACTGGAGATCAGGTATACAACATATTGATCAGATGTGAGCAGAGAACATGATGCAGACTAAATTAAATCTATAAATAAAATTTACAGGATTTAATAACAAACCCTACACAGGTCAGGAGATGACAAAAATATACATGTCACTCTTGTATAGTTACAATACATGGGAATTGGGGTAATTAAATTGTATACATTGCCGGGGGGTGATGTGTAAGTTACAATGGATGTTCACATGTATTTTAATTCCCACACGGGCATTAAGATGATTTATTTTTACACATCTCTCAGTGTACACATGTTGTATTGATGTACTGTGATTTATTGGAGCCCTTTTAGGCCATATGCGATTTTTTTCGAGCACTATGTACAAAGGAGGTTATGGCAAATTTTTCCAAAATTTAAAGGCGTTATCCAAATATTTAGTCAATTAAATAGTTTGTAAGCCGTTTAACGAAATATATTTTTGTACGAAAAATATAAAATTTATTAAACGAATCGCGCAGCGGTAGTTGGTCTTTTCGAATCGTAATTTAAAACGAGTATACCGGGAGATCCGACCATCGGATTTTCCCGAAATTATAACCATTAGATTCGTTTCGAAAATATCTTCCGAACGATAATAATATGTTAAGATCCAACGGTTAGATCATTAGAAAATGTTAAACTCAAATTTGGATGAACAGCGTTGGCGCAACGGAATGACCTGAAACGTAGTTCGACTGAATTGGGCTATATATATAAATAAATAGCGAAAAATCGTCTTAAATAATTATAAGCGATTTGGAATTTGTGCGAACCAATTTTACTTGGTTTATGAAAATGGTTAAGTATGTTTTGGCATGAAAACTTGTTAAACGAATTTTGGATATGTTGGGACTGAGTATTTAATTCGACGACCAAATTAAATTCTCGATTGAACCTTTTAATATAAGGTAGTGAAATGAATTGGGAAGGCCAATAACTTAACCAAAGGAAATAATATGATTTGATTTATATATGCGAGAATTATATGAAAAGACCGAGTTAATTCTCATTTCAAATAATTAGACGACGACTAAAAGTCAAGGATAATGAAGACGGTGCAAGACCGGCAGTCTTCACATCGAATGGATCATTACTGATGCCTTTGATATGGGTAGCTCCCTTGAAGGGGTTATAGTGGTAGTTGTCCGGACGTACTTGTTGATTGTCCGGATATGCGAGGACTTTTCTCCTATATTGGACATATGAGACGAGGAATAAGGTGCCTTTGGTTTCGTTCGGACCCAGAACGAACTAGTAGATGGATTGTGTGTCTGATGTTGGATTTCACTCTGTATTGATTGATTTATATTAAATATATATCTATTTGGTGGCGGAGAATTTATTATCTTTCTTAACACCCTTCTCTAAGACATAAGAGCTTAGAGGTTGTATATTGGTAGATATCAATTGTATGGCATGGATTGTAGACGTGGCATGCTAAGATGCAATGATCAAAGCTTTTGTTGAAAAGCAGGGCCTTGTGGATGATGATCGAAGCACGACTTTAAATAGCATAGCTTCGTGTTGTAGCATTGATTCGCGAGCCTCACACCGGTATGAGTCTAAAACGGGATAGTGACAACAGGGAGTGCATGTGTTTCTCTATAGCTAGAAGTGGTGTCATGGTATGGAGCCCATACATTTTTACTTATGTGGATGATGGATTGCGAGGCGCCTCGAATATGTTTAATCGACAATGGCCATTTTGGAGGTCCGATAGGACCGGAAAACGTATTGTTCAGGAATAACCAATCCAAAAACGTTAGGCGTGGACCGGCCCAGAAGATCCAAGGGTTGCCCATAGGTGTGATCCTGAGGCATTTGCTAGAGTGTTTCGAAATCGGTAAGGAGACATCCCTTGCCTTGACTCATGACGGAAATCCAATTTCTAATACGACATTGTGCGGTTTTAGTTGTAAACCTATATGGCAACATAATATATGGTACTTATGCTCTTTTGGCTGAAGACGAAGACTTAACTTTTTTTATCATTTCTTTAGAACTCTTAAACATTGTATTATGTATGTTTATATTTGATTCGACTATAGACATATTATCTACTTGATGAAACTTGTTATGTACTAAGTAGGATCATGTATATGTGTAGCTCTGATGTTGAGGATGACGTTTATGATTCCGCTGTTATGATATGATATAAATTATTCTCTGATTTGATGTGTTATGCAATATTCTGTAATCTGCTGATGTGATAAATATGTTATTTTCCAAAGACAGACCTTTCCACTGGGGAGCGGGGGTTTGGTTCGTGTCAATGTTGTTGCAGCAATTTGGGGAGAAAGAAATGCAAGAATTTACAAAGCAAAAAAGAACACGGCAAAATTAGATAGCAAATTCACTCTCATCGAAATAAATTTAAGTAGAAGGAGAATTCAGAGGAGAAGGCTCACCGAAAGCTTGGAATCATCAGACGCTGCAATGTTAGATAGGGATCTTATGGATGTGTTGGCTCAAATCCCAGAAACGAGCAGGTAGTTTGATCCTCCATGAATTGAAGAAGACGACGCTGAAGAAAGGAAGTCGAAGAACTAAATGCGGAATGTTCTATTTTGAAGAGAAATGGAACTGACTAATTTAATTTTAACTGGGTTCGCTAATTATGATTTTGTTTGATACGTGGGCCAATTTGGGCGTTTCATGTAATCATAACTTCTTGGGCTGTCTTTCCTATTAAAATGTTTACTCGGTTTCAAATTTTTTTTTTTGTATAAAATGAATATACAATGGAATTGGATAATCAGGTTAATACAGGTTTTGAACCAATATTTTTATAATTGAATTTGAAGTCAATTTAGAATTTTAAACTAAATTATATAGATAATTTGGGCTTAATGAGATTTAGGAAAAATGGAAACTTATAATAAAATTTTATAAGTGAAGGATTTTTGTAAATATAAGTTTATAAAAATAAAGAGGGGAATTGTTACATTTGTATGAAATAATTTGATAAATAGAAAGTTTAGAAATGGATTTCAGGAATAAAAAATTGATTGGAGATTGGCTAAGTTTAATGGTTTTCGAGATGTCAATCTGATGTTGGTTTCGGCCTTCGGGATTGATACTTAAGAAATTGTTCTCTTACTAATTTATGGTCAGGATTTAGTGAATATAGAAGAATGGAAATGCGTGAATGAGAATGGAAATATTTTCCAACTATAGAAATGAATATTTCTAATTATAGAAATGAATGCGGCACGAAAAGAAGTAATATGGGAATGTTTTCCAATATTAATAATGTATATTTCTAAATATAAAAATTAAGGATGGATGAATTTATGGAAACGTTTTCCAGTTGTAACGCGTAATATTTTCTGAATAGGGAAAATAAATAGTTATAGTATATGGAAATGTTTTCCGAGAATTGGGAGAGCCCAAAGTAGTTTTGACAAATATATATATATATATATATATATATATATATACACATGAGAAAATGTGGAAAAAGGAATTCAATGAATTAAATATAAAATAAAAAGGGTTCAGTGATTGTGTGTTAATAATCAATAGTATTCCCATTTGAAATAAAATCTTTGGTTATATGGATGTTTTTCTTTGATAGTCAAATAACCAACTATTAAAGTTTTAGCCAATTACATTGTCAATACGGAGAGACCGGGATCATATATTATGTAACGACCCAACTTTCGAACACATCGGAAGTCGTGCCACTAATGAGAAATAAGAATAGATTGAAGATATGTAACACCCCACGTCCATTAATGTCACTCACAAAGGGAATGCATTAACTTCCATGGAGGTTTTAAGTGAATATAGAACAGAAAAATTACAGCAAGACAGATAATAAGTAGTACTTGGAAATCTAAAACTTTATTTCATTGCAGTGGAAATTAAACATGTTTGTTACATCATAAAACCATAAATCAGAGTCAAGTACAATAGCTATCTTGATAAAACAAAATACATAACCCCATTACATAAATAACCATTAAAGAAGATAACAAGCTGGACTTTACTTCAGCGGTCCAAGCTTTCCAAAAGAGAGATAAAGCAATCCAATCAAACTCCGCTAGAGCTGGGTCCACCCTGAGGACCTGGAGGGGGAAAAAGGATAGAAATGGAGGGGGTCAGACATAAAGTCTGGCGAGTATGATAATTCTAACAATACTATTATCAGAATAACTAGACTAAGGCATAAGCTGGAGAATAAGGAAATGTCTATGAACTATTGGGTATGGAAGAGCAGATAAAGATAACATTAAAGGCACACCTAATTACTAACAAATAATTACTACACTGCACCACACCAGTCACCCTAAAGGTTGATCCCACTTGCTTCACTTAGAAATTATATAAATAGCTTCGTGTACCCCTAGCTGACTACATAGGTGCCGCCTGCCCCTATCTCCACTAGGTGTACCCCACTACCCACTTGCTTCACTTAGAAATTTTATAAATAACTTCGTGTACCCCTAGCTGACTACATAGGTGCCGCCTGCCCCTATCTCCGCTAGGTGTACCCCACTACCCACTTTCGATCGGCTCCCTACTCGTAGATACCCGTGCTGGCCCCACAGTGGGGTGTATCACTCCCCTAAAGTGGCAACCCGATACAACTTGAGGATGAACAGCTTATACCTACATGATGCAACAACGTCTTACCTACCAGCCCGGGTCCACACACGCATATGAAACCCTTTGGACTTGCTTGCCACCGCTAACCCGTTTTGGCCACTTATAGTCAAGCCCAGTATGCGTGTCCCATCCTCAACTTGGGTCGAGCCCACAAAGATACGTTTGGGTTACTGGTTGAAATGGCCCCCCACAAGCTATCCACCTAAGCTTGTCCCCACTAGTATATCCCACTTAACCCTCTTCTTAGTCATGTTCATTCACATGTGTGTTTGGTTAAGTCTTACTAATCGTATTTCAAATGCCACTAAAGGCACCCACTAGATTCCTCATGCCACCCAAGGCACCTACTTAACCCCCATGTCCCACCTTACATGTTTATCTGGTTAAGTATTTCTTAATTCATTAAGGCCATAACCTTATAAAGACCTCTCACATTAGACTGGCATTTATGGCAGTTGGATTTGCCGGGCAGGTCCGGGCAGTCTTACACCATAAAAGAGTCTAACCTCGTGTCTTTACAACTGTTATGCTTTAGTTTGGGCCTAGGACCTCTCACATTGGGCTGACATTTGTGGCTACTGGATTTGCCGGGCGGGTCCGGGCAGTTTTACGTCACAAACGAGTCCAACCTCGTGTCCTAAACATTGATTATTACTTATAATCTTTTACCCCAGTTTTAATAACTTCCCTATTCAAATTATTAATTAATTCCAATTTTAACGATGTCCATAATTGACTCAATTATGGCCATCCACTTACGGTATGCAAAATCATATCAATTGCACCCCAATTTCTTAATATTACCCCTACCCACGTTATACGTTCGCTTATTCAACGCAAAATATACGTTAGACTCGAATAGTCTAACTCATAGCACAAAGATAAATTATCACAACATATAGACAAATAAAATAGATCTAATCATAAACGGGGTGAAACTTGCATGTGTAATAGATGTCCAACACCTAAACTTGCATAGGCAAAAACTACAACTTGCATAAAGCTACACATGTCATGGATCTAAAGGTGTCAACTTGTTTGGTAAAATGTCACAATTTGCATAATATGATCATAATCCAAATTCATGTATAAACTTGCATATGCGGTTTATGCAACATAATGATGGTGTAAACTAGCATCTAACCCATAGAACTCACACATGTTATAACCAAATTTTAGATCTAAATAGATGTCATAGGATATGTGAGATTATACATACTAATCAATCTAAACTTGCATAGGTACATGTGATTTATCATGTGAATCATCATAGCCCCAAACATATATATAATCAACATCATGATTTGATCAAGCGTAAGCTAACTATAACATAAATAATAACTTCATGACTTTGTAACATCGCAACTTAGCATAGAAACTTGCAACATATATAATATCATCATAGCATGATTTACAACATATAGGATATCATCATCACATAACATAGGATTTACAACATACATGATAACATAAGGTTTACTACAACATATATGACAATTCACATCATTTTCTTATGATCCATATCACATCTTAATCTAATTAGTTTGCTAATAATCTTGTTAAGATCATCATACTCACAATTAGAGAAGAAAGAGAGTCTTGATTCACTTTAGAGTTGAGTAGAATTAGAGTTTTGATTAGCTTTCTTCCTTCTTAGTTGGCGGCGGCTACACTGAGTTCCATGGCGACGGTATGACGACGACTATTCTATTTTTCATGTGATTTTAGAGTGAGAGACTACCTAGGTATATATAGAGTTTAGGATTTATTTAGACCGTCAGATCAACTCAGAACTAACCTGAACCGTTAAATTAGCCAACTCAGCCCTAAAGACACATCAGCAGCTTAAGACTGGGCTCAGCCAAAACCTGGCCGACTGGACCAGGTCGACACCCAGGTCGACTGCGCAGTCGACCTGGTCCCTGGGGTGTCGACTGCCCAGTCGACCTGGGTGCTGGGCGGGAAATTTTCCGCCTAGCCTGTTTGACTTCGAATTTCGAATTTTGAATTTTCTGAAATCTGTTTTGAATTTTCTGAAACTTCCAATGGCCATATCTCCTTCATACGAAGTCCAAATCACGCAAACTCGGACTCTATTTCAACCAAAATTTCGAGACGAACACAATGGTGCAACCCATTTGCCACAATTCTCACGTCTGAGATTATTTATTCTTTAATTTGTGAATATTAATATTAACAGAATTACGGGGTGTTACAAGATATAACACAGAACATCAGAATCTCGCAGCGGAATTTTTCACAAAAGATAATACTTTATAATATTACACAATAGTACATGATACATCAGAACATCATATGTCTAGTGATACAACCCATACATAGTACATAAGTGATTATACATAACATTCACTGCTGACTAGCAAACTTATAATTATACAGTAGGTAGGTAGATAGGTAGGTCAGCACACTGATAGTCTCCATTCAGCATCATAAGTTCAACATCCTGATTCACTTGTCTATTCATAACAAGCGTTATGAATGCCCAAGAGTTTAAGGGAAAACACAGAAAATAAACTTTGGGTCAGTCAGGGGACTGGTATGAGTAAACAGTTTAAAACAGTTTAAAGAAAACATCTCGTAAGACCACGCCGTGAATACGGAACGGGTTTTTACCTCATGAGATCAAAACACTTTTGTATACTTTAAACCAGATACTATCAAAACGTTTATTTGGTTTCCACAAATAAATTAGAATCTAGGAAAATGCTTGCATCTCACATTCTCCGATATAGTATACAAAACCCGCTTGACACTTATGGAAATTGGTTTTCCAACTATGACAAGGTATGGGACCACCTTCCGACGATGTATCTCTAGAGGCAAACCTGGGCTCTACAAGCATGTCTTGTAACCCGGCCCTCACATGACCGACCACTCATTTCTCTTGAGTGTATCGAATGTATATCACCGATGGTTGTGTACGGCAACCATCCCCGCATGGGCAGAATCGATAGATTAAGAACAAAAGGAATTTCTCTAGATAGGTGATACTACACCCTAATGGGACTGACCCACATAGCCATGCTGCCTGCCCGATTTTTGTCATTTCCTGGGTGTGAGACTTGAGGCTAGACTTACGTCATCAACACTGTTTTATTTCTTTGAGTGCCACATCGTCCAGACCTTCCGATCACTAATTGACTTCCTCAAAAATAGATTACAGGTATACGGCGAGAGAAATGAATTCCTCTACCACCATATAATTACGTTTGAAAAGATCAATGTACGTGACCAGTTGGAATTACTTTGTCGGACACTCGTCCATACAAGTTGTTCTGGATTTGAACAAACCGAAGGTACTATTTAAAAAATAGTCCTTGTATAACGCCGTCTTCAACTTAAAAATCTTGACGTACTGCGTAAAATCAATTCAAAGTGAAATCTTGATTTCGGCCTCTTTGAAATGATCAACGAATAATTTACTTTTTAAAATATTAATCTAACACGATCAAATATGATTTATAGAACTGGTTTCATGAAATACCAGACTGTATTTGACCGGTTATTTGTATTTGGGAATTTACAGTCTAACAGACAACGTTCAACATATGGTTTTACATATGTCGTCTGGTATGAATAAGAAATCTGGATATCTTATTTTAATTTAAATTTATAAAACTAAATTTGAAATTCGACAAGTATTTGTTTTAACATTCGATTTCAAATTTTGATAATATCCTGATTCACTTCCTCTTTTAAATAAATAAAATAAAAATATTATTTTTATTAAAAATATTTATTTACTTATTAAATTTAAACAAGTATTAACTTTAAAAAAACTAATTTAAATTTAAAAATATTTTTAAAACATGGGTTTTTACTTGAAAACAACAAAGTACCAAATCTGGTAAAGTACCAAGTTCCAGATCCGGTGTGCGCGTGTGAAAATCAGGCAAAAACACATCGTTTTAACCCAGTACCAAGTGCCAGGTCCTAAACCACAGCAGCACCCTTTGCTAAAACTACTCTAACCCACGACAAAACCAAAGTACAAACCTTCCTGGTACTACCACCTTGGCACTACCCATTCAAACTACCACCTTGCAAAAACACCTGCCAAACATGGGAAACCACACTACCAACATGGCCTGGTATTTCCTCCCTTCACCCACCATGGCTGTGCACATGCACAGCCACGTGGGACCCTCTGGACCGCCGATGACTGACGTCGCAACCCACTCTCCACCTCTGGACTCCACCACGGTCGTCAACACCACCATCCTCCGGCTGGACCCAAAAATGGCCGTGGTTTTTTTTCTAGTATAAACGACCCCTCGGAAAACGCCTTCCACCTCCGTCCATCGATCACCAGACGTTACACCCACCTGGCCACGTCAGCACCCAACCACGACGCCCAAATCCCCCCTAGTCCGCAACATTCTCCCTCCTCCTATGTCGAGAAGTCTCGACGCAAACTCAAGGACCCAACGACAATACAAAAATTTGTTTTTTTGTTGATTTCGCAAATTTTGTTTATTTAAAAATTTAAGTTATATTTTTTCTGATGTCTCCACCTTCTTCCCCTCCTACCTGCCATGCACCACCACCTGTGGTTCCCTAGATCGACGGTGGTTCACCCATTCCCCTATTCTGACCATCTCTTCTTCTCTTATGATTTACACCTCTAAAAATCATACTTTTTGTTTTATAAATCATTACTTGGTTGCATTAACAGGTTTTTGAAATCAAACCTTGTTTTAATTCAGTTTGAAAAACCAATTTTAGAAGGAGGACCAGAGAACAGAACTGTTGTTCATTTTCAAATGACAACAGTGTTTTCAATTAGTTAATCCCACCCTAAACCTATATACAACTCATGTAAAGGGTGATTTACAAGGTCAGGCATCCTCTTTTCAAGCCACTACCCTATGATCACTAACTTACCCGACTACAAAGGCATTTATCAAAAAAGAACAGAACCTGCGGCTATAACAGGTACCTACATCTTAACATATATCATTTCAAACAAGATTCCATGATGATGTTCACACATAGATCCATGATTTACTAACCCATAACAGTCAAACAAACATGCAAGATAGCTTGAACAAGATCATAAAGGAATTTCAAGAATACTTCAAGGTAGAACATCAAAACTGTAGTATGAAAACAGAAATTGAAAATACTGTTTTAACTCACCTTAAAGCTTCCCAAAAACCCTTATTTTGCTTTGATAAAACTTTGAATCTGCTGTAAGTTTGTGAATGCAAGTGGTATGCATGGATGGTCTATTTATAGGGTTGAGAAATAATAAACAAATGGGGTAATAAATGCTGATATGAACACAGCCCGCAACTTTTTCTTTTGACAAATGAAAACTGATTTTTAAAACTCAATTTCTCTCACAAGTGTACACATTTCCTCACCTTTTCACATGGTATATTCAGGCTATACATACCTGAATTATACCTATATCATGTACAATATTACACCCCCCCATTGGCCTACAACCATCCCCTCATTTATTGCACTTGTACAAACCCTCTTTCTATCATTTTTTTCTTTTCTTTAAATGAAATATTTTGATCCTTCCTTGTACCGTATATGCTCAGATTTTTCTGAGCTTTCAAGGCTTATTTTTCACATGTCCTTTATGATTTTACATGCACATATTAAAATAGCAACTTGCCTTGCAAGTATAAACAAAATTCTGAAAATAGAGTACCAAAAATCTATTTTTGTGAGATGAAAAACACATGGAAAATACTTGGCAACATTCATGTGTCAAACTCAGTCCTTGTAGACCAATTGATGGTGCATATATATGATTTTATTCATCTATTTATGTATGTTTTATATTGACAAATAGGCTAAGGCTTTGGAACAAGAGAAAATTTCAGAAATGCATTTTGAGAAGAAAGAAAAGAAAACACAAACTGAAAATACCTTTTCTCTTGAATGATCATGTAATGTAGGAGCTCTTTAGCTTGAGAATAGGGTTGATGGCATGATGTAGTGAGCTCATGAAGTGAACCCATGAGTGAAAGAAGTTTGACAATACACACACTCTTGTTTCAATGCAAGGATGTGAGTGATTTTATTGTGATTTTTAGTTGAAATCACATTGATGAGATCATATATGAAATCATGAGTTTACAAGGCATTCTTGACAATTCATAATTTGGTTTTTAAATGCAAAAATCCCCTTTATGATATCATGAGTTGAAAAGGATAAGACAACACAAAATTTCAAATCCAAATGCCTACACAAATTAAATATTTCATGCATAGTATATGAGAACAAAAGGGAATTGTCTAGATCATGTTAGGCAATGTGTTTAAATATGTTTTAAAACAAGTATTTGCTAAAACCATGATTTAAAGTCTCTTGAAAATATAAACAAGTGTTTTGTAAAGTCATGACCTTTGTTAAAATGATATGTAAACTTGTCATTTAACAAAAATGTAAATTTAAACTACTAAAAATATCATATACAAAAGAAAACAAGTTTTAGCCTAGACAAAGCAAGGTTTTTAAAAAAATCTTGTGTTTGCCCATAAATACTTGGTTAAAAATTGTGTTTACACATTTATACTCATGATTAATAAATGTATGAGTTTAAAAGCAATGTGAAACCTGGGTCATTATATATTATCTGGAAACCACTCCGTATAGACGTAAGTGTTGCGAATCAGATTATATTAAGGTAATCGAAGACGGAGAATAATGCCTTAGGTTTGTCAAAATCCATGACAACTTGTATGGAGGGATGTCTGACAGAGTATTTTCAATGATCAACGTTGTACTAATCTACTGATACTTCATTGGATTCACACGTTCTTGTTAGTTTACTAAAACGAAGACGAAAGAATGTCGAGCCAGTATATTAATTTGGGCTTAATACGTTGATCTCTTCAAACGTATTATTGTTTGGTAGCGGAGGAACTCATTTCTCTTAGCTTTATACCCGTGATATGTTTGAATAAATCAATTAATGATTAACGGATCTGACAATGTGGCATTCAAAGTGATTGTGCTATAAATGAAAGGTAATAATTGTAGCCTCAGGCCTCAACAACCGGTAAATGGCAAAAATCGGGCAGGTAGCATGGCTAAGTGGGTAGCTCCCAATTAGGGTGTATTATCACCTATCTAGAGAAATTTCATTTCCTTCATTAATCTATTGATGTTGTCCCTTTCAGGAAACGGTTACTGATCCCAACCGTTGGTGATATACATTCGATACACTCAATCGAAATGAGTGGTCGGTCATGTGTGGTCGGGTTACAAGATGTTCTTGTTGAACTCAGTGTATTCCCCTCTAGAGATACACTATCGGAAGGTTGTTCCATACCTTTTCATAATTGGAAATCCATTACCTAATAAGCGCCCACGGTTTTTGATTGTATATTATGTATGTGGAGCGTGAGATGCAAGCATTTCACTAGATTTCTATTTACTTGATTTAGACACTATTATAATATCAGAATAGTATCGATTTCAAAGAATATTTAGGATATCGTATAGTAAAAACCATTCGTGTTTATGTGTGGATCAGTCTTACAGTTATCCTTTCTTTTAAAGGGATTCTATAAGTTAAACAAAATGGTTGGAGTTTACTCACACCAGTCCCATGACTGACCCAGAGTTTATTTTGTTTTGTTTTACCCTAAACTCTTAGGTGCCTAATTTTGTATGGGAAGTCAAGTAGTCGGGATTTTACAAATATACTTGAAGAAGCTTGGAGCAGGAGGTTTCAGCATTTTATAGCTATTGTTTACTTCCGCTATAATGTAAGTGTTGTACTCTAATAAATGTTATGTATATACAGACAAATTTGTATTTCAAAAGTTATTGGATATAACATATTTTATTCGTTCTGTTGTGAGATTCGTGTTTACTTTGATGTTGATATATTTGTGTTCTTCTTCTATTCTAACTTTCTTTCTTTCTATTTCACATCCTCTAACTTCTTTCTATTAATAATCTAGTAAATTTCTGGTGCTTGATTAGTCGATATGGTATTTATGTCGATAATCAGGATGGGGAAAGTGTCGGTTCGTTACAGTGGTATCAGAGTTGAAGGTTAAGTGATAACCTTGGTTCTGTGGCGTAACTCAAAAGAGATAAGGTTAGTAATGCCCTAAATTGAGTTGAGAGTATATATACGAGAGCGCATATTTGTAGATTTTATATAAAATTGTTTTATATTGTTGAGATTTATTGGTTGAGTAGTTTATGAATTCTGGTCGATCAGTTTGATCCACTGTATCGATAGGAGTTTCTAAACACTTGAATACGATGAACCGACACAATATGTTTTGAAAGGAGGCTAAATGACATAATTTTACCCAAATTATATTTTGATATAAAAAGTATGATTGATATTGGAATTATGATAGTATATTGGATGTGTTGGTTGTTATTATAATCGAATAAGATTATAATTGAGATGGTTATAAATAACCAATCAGAATTCATTTAAGTGTAATATATAAAATTAGATGAATTAAATCTAAATTTAAACAAGGATTGGAATTATAACTATGGAAATTTGAAGAAGTGTTTGAAAATGGATTTGGGTTAAATATATGTAAAGTTTAAAATCTTGGGAGGTTTTAAAATGTTTTCCAAGCATTTTGAAGGATATTTTGAAATAATTTCAAAAGGGAAGTGTTTAAGAATGAGTTTTGAAAATGATATAGTATTGAAGCCACTTCGGTCGTTGGAAAATAATGCTGATGATGATGGTCACATCATCAGTGATCATTTTCGAGTTTCTAAGTGAATGATTACTACCAAAGATATTGTTTTTAAACTGTTTAGGGAAAACAAATTGTTTTGAAGTCCAAAAAGGAATATTTGATTTTGGAAAAAGATAAGCTATTAAAAACTCCCAGGAAGAGACTGTTTGAATTATAAACAAACTAAATAGAAATTTGTGGAAACAAAGTGGAATTGAATTGAATCCAGTTAAGTGGAAATTGAATTGAAATAGATTAATATCATTTAAAATTGGATATTGAAATATAATTAGACTCAGGTGAGTAAATGGTTTGATTCTTGAAATGAAAATCATATTTTCAACTAGTTTTCGATATCATGAGTTTTATAGAGATTTGTTTGCAATTTGGTTATCGTATTCAGATTCCTGGTAGAGATTAGCATTAGGTTGCAAACTTTAAGGCAATTTCGCGACGAAAGATTTCGAAACCTATACGTAGGGCGTGCATGATGTGCTGGGTCGTGATTTCATAGGGTGGTGCGGATTCGTAGTGCTGGTGTGGAGGTGGTGAGGTTCGTGAAGAGAAGATCTATGGAGTTTTCAGATTTGTATTTCATGGACGGATGTGAGAGTGGAGAAGGAGAGAAGTTGTGTTTGTTAAGACATGGATGGTGTAAAGACCCGAAATTCCTATTAAACATTTTATAAACAAAATGCTATTTTAATCCTATAAACATTATATAAACAAAATGTTCTTTTTAAATGTATAAAAATATACTTTTCAAGTTCATTCATTTCAATGTAATACATTTCTAATTTATTCTCTTTAATATATAAAAATATAATAATTTTGTAAAACTCCTTTTAATATACAAGATATGATAAAAAAAAAATTTAAATTTTTTTTTTTAATGTAAACAAAATGTTGATTTTGATCTAATCAAATTAACAAAAAGTGTTAATTTCGTCCAATATAGTTTAATTAACAAAAATGTTAATTTTGTCTTTGTACTTTAATTAACAAAAAGTAAATTTTGATATCACATAAAAAGATGATTTTTATATGTTAACAAGTTCTATGAATTCTAATGTCATATACAATAATGGTTTTTTTCGTTTAACCCTTTTTTTTCTCTATTTACCACGCGTATAATTTTGGCGTCACTAATATGATCAATAATATAATCTCTAATTACCACAACGCATAATTTCGTGTCACTAATAGGATCAATAATATAATCTCAATTTACCACAACACATATTTTCGTGTCACTAATATGATCATCACAAATCAATCTCAACAACAAACAACATCAAACTATCAAATCATACAGTCCAAATTTCATACGACGCATATATTAAATTTACAATCACAATCACAATTGATTATTTTTAATTTAAAATAAATAAAGAGAATTCTCACCGTGGTATTTATCTGAATTTCCAACAGTCTCCGTTTTTGTCCTTGTCTGTTCCATTGCAAAGTGTTTGACGATATGAGTACAACGCAACTCGTTTCAATTGGCTAATCAAACAAGGGTCATGGTTCTGCTTTTTCTTCCATCGCAATTTTCTGTATCTCGTGAACCCACTCCTCCACTTGAAACCTCGCTGTCACCCATCCATACAGGCCGACGACCAATGATCGATCACCACCTTCTCGAAAGTTGATCACCACCGTTCAATTGATCGAGCTCGATCCTCTCTTTAAATTTCCCTTTTTGAGGTGTTGGAATTTATTGAATAAATTAGAAGAACAAGGAGGAAGAAGGTTTGAGCATCGGCGGCCATTGAAATAGAAGGTGGCTGATGTATACTTTTTTAGGGGATTAGGTTTTGTTATTCTAATATTTATAATAATCTTATATTATTAATTGAGCCTTTAGGTCCCGCTTCTCCTATTCAAATTTCAAAATAGAATAAGAAAAGGAAAAAAAAAGAAGGTATTCAATTGGATAGACAGGAATAAAAAGAATAAAAATATACACGTGGGTCCATTACAATATATATTAATAACCTGCCCATTATGATTTATATTAATAACTTCATTCTTATATAAATTACTTATTTTTGTCTTAGCTGATTTGTGTGAATTCTAATATCACATAAAATAACATTTTATATGTAAACATTCTTGTGAATTCAAATATCATATAAAATAATGTTTTATATGTAAAACATTTTCTGTGAATTCAAATATCCTATAAAATATAAAATAACATTTTATATGTAAACATTTCTTATCAATAATGTTTATTTTTACTTCAACTATTATGACACATTTATTTCCTTACATTCTCTTTTATTACATGCTACAATTACACATTCTTTTTTTATTTGAATTTCAAAAGTATATAACAATGAAAAGGAGAGAGAGAGGATAGAATGGAAAGAATTAATGCTATTTGTTTATGAACATGTAGTCTACGTTTGGAATTTCTAAAAGTTAACTTTGAATTGACTGGGGAAATATTTAAGGGGACATCCAAAGATATATATATATATATGTATTGTCAAAATTTATCTCATTTATGACCTACACTTTATTTTCAATCAATAAATGTCATTAAGGTTCCTACGTTACGTGACATTAAAAAGAATAAAGTTTTAATGTAAAACATTTCATGTTTCCACATGACATTAAAAGATTAACTTTTTTTTTTGATGTTAACCAAATACATGTTCTTACATGACATTGAAAAGTTAGACTTTTAGCACTAATCAAAATATGTTTATTCACATTAAAAGAATAATTTATTTAATGTAAATCATTTTTATATTCTTACATTTAAATAAAGACTAACTTTTATTTTTAAAACATTTTTTTTCTTTTAGTAAATTCTGATGCATTTTCTAACAAAGTTTCCTTAAAATAAAATTTTAAATTGGTTCCAAAATTCTGGGTTGTTACAGATGGTTTCGGTTTTGTTTATTTTGCTGTAGCGTGAAGATGATGAGGAGAAGAAGCGATGGTGATGTGGCAGATCTTATTTGGGTGGGATTTTTTTTATTATTTACATATTTTGAAATTTATATGTTCAATTATGAATAACTTCTTCATACGACCTAAGATTGACGTGCAGTTAAACCGTAGGGATCGTATCGAAATTCTGGATGATATGGAGCTGTCGCGGACTGGTTCTGAGGCTGTTGATTTTTGGACTTATTTTAGATTTCAATCTCGTTTGAAACCAAAGGTGAGTGATTAAACCCACTCACACCTAACTAAGATATTTTATTGTTAGCATGTTATGATATGATTGTATTGTTTATTGTTTGATTGTTTAAATTTCTTATTTTTGTTAGTCTACATAGACAGTATAATTTAGTTTAACTATTAATACAAATTGTACAGTTAGAATTTGTAAAGACCCAGAAATTTGAATACTTTATCTTCCAATATCGTAACTATTTGGAATATTGTTATATGTTATAAATATGATTTTATAACCTTGTTAAACATCATTTAGTTAGTAATTAATGATCCTAGACTCATTTTGGAAAAATGTTTACAAAATATATTTTTGTAAAAAAATATTGATAAAATGACCGAAAATCGTTTCATCAATATATAGCTATTTTCTCAATAAAAACGAGTATCTAATTATACATTATGAAAGTAATTAGCAAATAAAAATATTTTTAGTATTTATGATTAACTAAATATCTTGATGATGTCATGCATGACATAAGCGAGATATTTAGGAAATGAGCAAATAAGGAAAATGAGAAAAAATTGAAATACTTCATTTGTAAGATAAGGGTTTTAAGGGGCTTTTAGTCTTTACCCATCACATTCCTAAGGCTATATAAAGGGAGGCATACCCTTAGGAATAGACACACAATTTCTTTTCTTCTTTTTTTCTTCTTCTTCTTAAGTTATATTAATGGCTTCTTCGTGAGTAATGGTGGTAGAGGAGGAGGAGAGGCATTGGCTTGGTTTGGAAGTGCTAAAGATCAGATCTTTAGGCTAGTGGTAATAAAAGGAAGTGGTTCTTTTATTTTTATGGCTTTGTGCTTGGTTAGGTATGGATCTAAGTTATCTCTTAGTTATATATGCGTTATGTTTGAAGTATAAAGTTAAAGTGTCATTAACTAAGTAAAATTATTTACTTTAGACCCCTCTTGCTTTTGAAAGAAAATGACAACTTTATATTATGTAGCATATCTCCTATTGCCCTCTTAAACATATCTCGTTAATTGCTTAACTGAAAACTAATCTAAAGAGCATAACTCTAATAAGCCGACGAGTAGGCTTATCTATTTCTGAGATTTGGTTCAAGGTGCTTAAACTAAGGAGATGTTCAGGAGCAACCAGTGCCCTGGCTCACTTGGCCTCATCGCGGACGAGGAATAGTTAAGTTGATAATGTCGGAAACGAGTTAAGTATACGAATAATGAGAAATGTTGTTTTATTGATTATCATTTATCATTGGTTATTATTGTTTGATTGATTGTGTGATTTACGCTCGACCAGTTTATGAGCAAGTATGCTTTTATATTTAGCATCAGGTTGGGTATAAAATATTTGTGCGCTAATGCCTTGTGATCTATTTCACGATTTGACTGAAAGGTATTTAATGACAATATTGATTCATTTAATTTATGAACGTAAATTGAAATGAATGATTTTTGAAATATTGTTTTCATAAAACAATATGAAATGAAATGTTTGATTTCAGAGAAATAAAAAATATTTGGAAGAAAATAAATGGTTTATAAAAAGATGTTTTATAAACGAAGAGAATCTTGATGGCTTAAATCCCGTTGATTAAAATGGTTTAGAAATACAACAACACTATGACTTGAAGATATTTGCGATTATTATTATAAAATGATTTATCACTTCGGGATACTAAATGATTTGTTGTGTTACCGAGATTCGGGTAACCCATGACTAAAAATTGGGTATGGGTTTTAGAAGACCCAGGAAGGTAGTCTGCTCTGGAACGCCGGAGAGACAGCATTATTTATTCATGGAGGTGGCTAGTACCCAGTAGCCTTGTTATTGGGAGAAACCTCCCGATCTGGTGGCATATATGCTGATATGTTTGTATTATAGATATTTGAGATTTTGATTTGTTTTTAAATCCCGAAGTGAAGTATGATTTGATATAAAAGGAATATATTATTTCAACGATTTGAAATGAAATCGGGATTTTAAGATTGAAGGGATTATTTTCAAAAGAATGGATTTTGAAAATAATAAAGTTGATTAGATTTGATAAACCTAAAAGTGAAGATTGAGCTAAAGGGTAGTTCGGGAAATGCATTATTGTTTGTGCACCGTAGGCTCCATGAGTCCTATTTATGAATAGAACTACATTGGCTTGATCTTGTATCTAATTGGGTACCCATTTAGATAAGGGTATATAGGCAGTCACAAGTGGTAGTGATGCAGCCTCATAAATAACATAGCCCTTTTCTATTTGTTGTTTGATATTTATCAATTATTGATATATCCTTTCTGCTTACTATATTATTCTGCATTTGACTTATTTGTTGAGTTTGGAGACTATTGCTATGTATCTAATCAGAGTGGTGCAACGTTAGATTTATTTATTTAAGTTTTCTTATATTATATCACATCTAGTGTATTAAAATATCTCTGATAGTTTGTTAATCAAAAATTGTATCCTATACATTTAGTAGTATCGAATATTTATCAATTACTATGTAGTAAGTTGGTAGTTTTCATTAGTAGTTTTAAAGTGGATGAATATTTCAGCAATTTTGAATGTTTCGAAAAATCCGGGTCGTTACATTTGGTATCAGAGCTTAGGTTAGGTGCCTAAGGAAAATTCGTCTAGGCTATTAATTTAACCTAGGAATTTTAAAATGAAACTACCTAAGTTTGATAAATATGAATGGATAGGATAAGGCACTGTACCTCCGACCGGGGATATGAGTTGAATTATTTTTGGTGTGCTTAACTTGACTTGGTTCTTTGCTCTTGGTTACATTTTCCTGTTCTTGCAATTTCGAGGACGAAATATTTAAAGTGGGGGAGAATGTAAGACCCAGAAATTTGAATAATTTATCTTCCAATATCGTAACTATTTGGAATATTGTTATATGTTATAAATATGATATTATAACCTTGTTAAACATCATTTAATTAGTAATTAATGATCCTAGACTCATTTTGGAAAAATGTTTACGAAAATATATTTTTGTAAAAAAATATTGATAAAATGACCGAAAATCGTTTTATCAATATATAGCTATTTTGTAACACCCCACACCCGCTACGGTCACTCACTAAGGGAATGCCATAACATCGGTGGAGTATTTTAAGTGAATATAGAACAGAAAAATTACAACAAGACAGATATAAGTAATACTTGAGAATTTAAAACATCATTTCATTGCAGCGGAAAGTAAAACATGTTTGGTTACACCAAAACCATAAACAAGAGTCAAGTACATACTATCCATCCTGATAAAACAAAAGTACATAATCCCACTACATAACTTAATAGCCATAATAGAAAAGATAAACTGAGCTTTGCATCCCTGGTCCAAGCTCCAAAAGATAGATAAAGTAGTCTGATCAAAGCCCACTAGTGCTAGGCCCACTCTGACAACCTGAGGGTTGGGAAAAAGATAAAAACAACGGGGTCAGACATAAGTCTGAGCGAGTCCTATAACCTTAACAATACAATCATTAAAGTAATTAGGGTATGATATAAACAAGGTACGGTACCTCTGGGGATAATGACTACACTAAGTAGCCAACTAAACACAGGATGTACTAAGATAACCGAAAAGACGCATTTATCCACCCAAGGATAATTACAATATTGCACCACCCCAGACCTACCCACCCAAGGGTAATCCCTACACTGCACCACACCAGTTCTACCCACCAAGGGTAATTCCTACTTAAAGGTTGATTCCACTAAGTGTACTTAGTAATTTTACCCAGTAATTTCTTGTACCCCTAGCTGACTACATAGGTGCCGTCTGCCCCTATCTCCACTAGGTGTACTTAGTAATTTTTAATAGTAGTTTCGTGTACCCCTAGCTGACTACATAGGTGCCGTCTGCCCCTATCTCCACTAGGTGTACCCACTACCCCCAAGCGATCGGCTCCCTACCGTAGATACCCGTGCTGGCCCCACAATGGGGTGTATCACTCCCCAAAGTGGCAACCCGATACAACAAATGGTGCACGGCTTATATCTACACGATGCAACAACGTCTTACCTACCAGCCCGGGTCCACACACGCATATGAAACCCGTTGGACTCGCGTTGCCACCGCTACCCCATTTTGGCCTCTTATAGTCAAGCCCAATATGCGTGTCCCGTCCTCGACTTGGGTCGAGCCCACAAAGATACGTTTGGGATATTGGTTGAAATGGGCCCCCACAAGCTACCCACCTGAGCTTGTCATTTCTAGTGAATCCCACTTAACCCTTTAACCATGTCCACTTACATGTTATAAATTTTGGTTAAGTCATTTAATCATACCTTAATTGCCACACAAGGCACCCACTAGATTTCCACATGCCACCCAAGGCACTTACTTGATTCCCACATGCCACCCAAGGCACTTACTTAACCCTTTAATCATGTTTAATTACATGTTCCGCTTTGGTTAAGTATTCTAATCGTATTTTCTATTGCCACCCAAGGCAACCCACTAGTTTCCTCATGCCACCCAAGGCACCCCCACTAGTTACTACATGCCACCCAAGGCACCCACTTAACCCCTCATGCCTCACTACATGCTAATTTGGTTAAGTGTTTCTTAATTAATTAAGAGCGTAACCTTTATAAAGACCTCTCACATTAGACTGTCTTTTATGGCAGCTGGATATGCCGGTTGGTTCCGGGCAGCCTTACACCATAACAGAGTCTAACCTCGTGTCTTTACACTTGTCACGTATTTAGTTTATGACTAAGACCTCTCACATTGGGCCAATCATTTGTAGCCGCTGGATTTGCCGGTCGGTTCCGGGCAGTCTTATGCTACAAAAGGGTCCAACCTCGTGTCTTAGTAGATTAATTACACCTAATTAATCACCCCCATAATTTGTATTAATTATCCCTAATTAATTACAAATATTTAAGAATATGGGTAGACCTAACTCAATAGGTAAATTCCCAATTCCATAATATGGGTAGACCTAACTTAATAGGTAAATTCCCAATTATGTCCATCCACTTTATGGTATGTTTAATCATACCCACTTCACACAATTTTATGTGTTCATTAATTTTTACCCCATCGTCCCCACGTAAATACGTTAACATGACATACTTCAAAAGAGAAGATTCATCATACACACAATGGGTTCAACTTAGCATATCATTAGCATTATCATGGGTTTAAAAGGTGTCAACTTGCATATATGACCATAAACCCAACTTGCATAAATAACCAACCCAAACTTGCATGAATCACATGTGTCATAAAGATGGTAACTTGCTTAAATGTTCATGTCATAGACCTATCATAAAGGTGTCAACTTGCATACATGTCATAGGTCTAAAAGGGATGAACTTGTATCATGACTTGCATATGAACTTGCATCATAACTTGCATATGAACTTGCATCATAACTTGCATATGAACTTGCATCATAACTTGCATATAACCAAACACATAACTTGCATAACATGTTACATATAAACTTGCATATAATCATGCACATAACTTGCATATAACCAAACACATAACTTGCATAACATGTTACATATAAACTTGCATATAATCATGCACATAACTTGCATATAACCAAACACATAACTTGCATAACATGTTACATATAAACTTGCATATAATCATGCACATAACTTGCATATAACCAAACACATAACTTGCATAACATGTTACATATAAACTTGCATATAATCTCACATATAGCTTGCATAACATGTTACATATGAATCAATGTTCAACATAGTGTTTTGCATAATGAGCATCATAAAACATAACATTAAACTTGCATATAGCATAAAACTTGCAAAACACACAACATACAATATACTAAACTTGCATAAACACATTGATCCACAAACATAGCCATATCTTATCATATCCTATCATAATCAATTTAACAATTGATTATTAAGGCTATAGAAACTCACCACTAAACTCCAATAAGCAAACCCTTGCCAAAAATCACCCAAAAACTCTAGCCTTGAACATAAAGCTTGCAACTTGATGATGAATGCAAGCTAATGATCACTCATACAACTCAAAGATGCTTGTATGAACATGAAAGCCTTCATAGAAATAGTATTTAAAGAGGATGGAGGCTAGGCTTTTGAGTGGAGGCCATGATCATAGAAAATTTTGGCATAGTTTAGTTAGAGGATAGGATTATGATCATTTAGGGCTAGCTTAGGGTCTTATTTATAGGATTAGGCAAGTGTTTTAGGCCATTAGATTAACCCTAAATTAGATTAGGACCATCAGATCTCGGAAGCTTCCAGAAACAAGCCCCAAAACACAGCCCAAACCCTAAAATGGTGCACCAGGCCAAACTGGCCGAGCACCCCCTGTCGACACCCAAGTCGACAGGGCTGTCGACTTGGTCCTAGCCAAGTCGACTGCCCAGTCGACAGGGCTGTCGACTTGGGTAGCTAAGCGGGAATTTTCCCCCCTGCGCCCAATGGCCCCAATTTCGAAATTTGAACCTGAATTTTAAATCTGTTTTGAACTTTGAATTTTCTGTAAACTTCATTGGGCCATAACCGGGCCATACGGACTCCGATTTACAAAATTTCGGACTCTATTTCGCGTATTTTTCCGAGGCGAACACAATGACGTAACCCGTTTCCCCTGATTCTCACATCTGAGATTTTTAATTCTGCAATTAGTGAATTTTAGCATTAACTGAAATTCGGGGTGTTACATTCTCCCCTCCTTAAAGGATTTCGTCCCCGAAATCTCTAAGCTAAGGAGAATGCATATCCTACCATCCAAACAACCATCTACTCAATCCATCAAACACGGGCTTCCATTGTCCTTAAAACAATTTCTAATGATGTATGAGCATATGCAAAAAGTGTGTGTATATGTTCCCTATCTAATGTATGAATATATGCAAACCATGATAGTGCCATGCATCCATTATGTATGCGAGAGAACCCTATCGACACATACAATATCTACATGAGTGCACAATCATTCACCAAAATGCATCATCCATATGATAACACAATCATTATACATCCATAAATATAGCTACCTACACACAATTATATGCAATATGCAATATGAAGTGATTGAGCCGATCTAGTGTCTAGAGTGTGTGTATATGCATCCACGAGCAACCACTAGCAAACACTTGCATCCACATGCATCCATCAATCATAACATGTCTCAAACACATGTTTCAACCATAGGTTTACCCTATCTAAAGGTCAAAGGCACTAACAAGAGGACATACTAAAGATAAGTACTAGACAAATGATAAAGGAGAAGTTAAAAGACATACCCTCAAAAAGGAATGGGTATAATGAACGCATTTTCGCTTCCGTCTCCCAAGTAGCGTTGCTCTCATCTTCTCCCTATTGCACTTTGACTAGTTGAACCTCCCTGTTTCTCAACCTCTTAATCTCTGACCCAAGGATGCGTGTAGGAGCTCGTCGAATAGTCGCATCACGCTCTATCTCTACTTCTCTAAGTAAGCTCGGCTCTACCACCTCTGCGGTCTCATGTAGGCACTTCCTCACACGGAATACATCATGTACACCACTAAGTCTGTCGGGCAACTCCACCAATGGAAGATACTCTTTTCATGTACCTCCAAAATCAAAGATACATAGCCTTAAAAGGTCTTCTAAAATACGATTCACCCTCTCGGTCTGGCCGTCCGTCTGAGGATGATATGCGGTACTCAAACACAACTGAGTCCCTACCGCCTCTTGCAAACTATTTCAAAACTCTCTAGTGAAGATAGGATCTCGATCGCTCACTATACTGGAAGGTACACCATGTAATCTAACAATCTCTCGAATGTAGATTGAAGCTAGCCATTGAGCAGTCCTCTTACTCTTCACGGGTATAAAATGGGCACTCTTAGTAAGTTTGTCTACCACAACCCAAATTCCCGTATTACCCTTCCTCGATCTCGGTAATCCATCGAGACACTATCCCACTTCCATTGCGGAACTTCCAATGGGTGAAGCAACCCACCTGGTTTCTTTTGCTCCGCTTTCACCTGTTGGCACACCAAGCATCGAGCGACATACTTGGCCACATCTTTCTTCATACCGGCCCAAAAGAAAACGCGCTTCATGTCTTGGTACATCTTGTCCCCACCGGGATGAATGGTCATCTTTGACCGATGTGCATCATCAAGTATAGCCTTCCTCAAACCCTCGTCTTGCGGTACACAAAGTCTACCGTCTCTACGCAACCACCCCTTACCATCTAGGGTGTACCTACTCAAATGGCTGGACGACTCCCCCTCCTCATGAGCTTCTCCACTAACTCAACCAACTGTGGGTCGTCTCGCTGTGCTCCGCCAATTCGCCCCAAAAGAGTAGGCCTAACCTCCAAGGAGGCTAGCAAACCGGGTACAAAGTTAACGGAAGGTCTAAAGTCAAACATAGAAATAAACTCTAAGCTCCGTCGTTCAACGAAAAATGAACTCAAGGACAACCTTTTTCTACTTAAGGCGTCCGCTACCACGTTACCCTTGCCATGGGCATACGCTATCTCAAACTCATAGGATGCTAAGAATCCCATCCAAAATCATCACAACTGTCCATCTCTCACGCAGACCACCCTTGTCGAACTCGACATCCCCCAAATGCAAGCCCCAAAGGCCTAAACCAATATCAGACAAACACCCAAGGGATACCTCCTTCGAATTCAGACGACCTACGTGAGGTGATACTAGTAAAAACGGCTAAATAATTAAGCCCTTGTCCAACTCTGGATGTCCTCGCCAGTCTCGCTCCAAAACCACCGTTTATCCCATAACTGGCTTTGCTCAACCTATTGAGCACATACGAAAACTTATTTTGCTCCTAGAAAAGACCAAGATGTCATTTACAAAGACCATCACGAACTTATTTAGGTACTCCCTGAACACCCTTCTCATCAAATCAATATGCGGGGGCGTTCGTCAAACCAAATGGCATCACCAGCCACTCATAAAAACCATCCGGAGTCCTAAAGGCAGTCTTCTCTATACTATCCTCAGCCACTCTCAACTGACGAAACCCCGTGGCTAAGACCAACTGCGAAAATACTAAGGCGCCAACTAACTGATCAAAGAGATCATCAATCCTCGACAATGGGTGTCTATTCTTCTTTGTGAGTTTATTTAGTTTTCTTTAGCCTACACAAAGTCTGAGGGACCCATCCGCCTTCATGGCAAAAACTACTGGTGCACCCCACTCCGATATACTTCGTCTTATGAATCCCTTCTCAAGCAAATCGCCTACTTGCTTATGGAGTTCCCTCCTCTCACGAGGAGCCATGTGGCACACTGGCCAAGATACTGGTTTGGCATTGTCTACCAGATATATTCGGAAGTCAATCTCCCGCTCCGGAGGTAAGCCCTTCACCCCCTCAAACACATCCGAGTATTCCCGGACCACTCTAACAGATCGCAAACTCTCGACCGACGTGTCAAGCGATTCTAGATAACTTAGCATAACAGTTTCCATGGGATTACAAGAGATCTCGAGAGTGTTACCCAAGCAGGTCATAAGCCTAACAACTCTCCCTTCAAAATCAAGAACGGCACCCCTACTGGATAACCAGTCCATGCCCAAAACTAACCCATAGCCCGTGAAGCCCAAAAAGCATCACATCTAAACTCAACGCTAAGTATAGAAACTTTCAAACCCAAACACATCATGGAGCCCCAATTGGGTTTGAAACAACTAAGGGATCATCAACTAAACTGGTGTCTAAGTGCAGTGACTCAACTAATAATGATGAGATAAACGAACTCGATGCGTCAGAATCAAATAAAGTTCGAACCGGATAATAAAGAAATCCAAATTCCAACCTAGACGGTCCTATCCCCATCTGGTACACTAGCAGCGAGGGAATACAACTACCCTCCAGGAGATTCCATACCTTGCCCATGCCCCTTTGGACAATCCTAATAAGGTGTCCTATTCCTCCAAAAGGATAACTACTAGCCCTCTTCTTCCCATTCTCCACTCGTAACCTCCCATCAAAATGAGGTTTCGTCCTTCATTAAACATCAACTATTTGAGCCTTCCTCCCATCGTCTATCCAATAGGTACCTACAAGTCCTCCTCCTTCTTGAACCAACTTCTAGTCCGACTAATGTCTAAGTCCCTTGAAGTGGTTTTCCATTCTTATCTATCTTAGAAAGATCATCCATACGTGGAGGGGAAACTCAAAACGAGAGAGGAAGAGATTCAAAACGGAGAATTTGAAAGATATAGATATGGCTATTGGGGATTATGCTTTTCTTTCAAAAACTTTCTCTTAAAAGACATGTTTTTGAAAATACTCCTTTCAAAAATATTCTTAGAAAATAGTTTTTCTAAAAATTTTATCTGTTCTGGTAACCTTAAGCTCTGATACCACGTGTAACACCCCACACCCACTACGGTCACTCACTAAGGGAATGCCATAACATCGGTGGAGTATTTTAAGTGAATATAGAACAGAAAAATTACAACAAGACAGATATAAGTAATACTTGAGAATTTAAAACATCATTTCATTGCAGCGGAAAGTAAAACATGTTTGGTTACACCAAAACCATAAACAAGAGTCAAGTACATACTATCCATCCTGATAAAACAAAAGTACATAATCCCACTACATAACTTAATAGCCATAATAGAAAAGATAAACTGAGCTTTGCATCCCTGGTCCAAGCTCCAAAAGATAGATAAAGTAGTCTGATCAAAGCCCACTAGTGCTAGGCCCACTCTGACAACCTGAGGGTTGGGAAAAAGATAAAAACAACGGGGTCAGACATAAGTCTGAGCGAGTCCTATAACCTTAACAATACAATCATTAAAGTAATTAGGGTATGATATAAACAAGGTACGGTACCTCTGGGGATAATGACTACATTAAGTAGCCAACTAAACACAGGATGTACTAAGATAACCGAAAAGACGCATTTATCCACCCAAGGATAATTACAATATTGCACCACCCCAGACCTACCCACCCAAGGGTAATCCCTACACTGCACCACACCAGTTCTACCCACCAAGTGTAATTCCTACTTAAAGGTTGATTCCACTAAGTGTACTTAGTAATTTTACCCAGTAATTTCTTGTACCCCTAGCTGACTACATAGGTGCCGTCTGCCCCTATCTCCGCTAGGTTTACTTAGTAATTTTTAATAGTAGTTTCGTGTACCCCTAGCTGACTACATAGGAGCCGTCTGCCCCTATCTCCACTAGGTGTACCCACTACTCCCAAGCGATCGGCTCCCTACCGTAGATACCCGTGCTGGCCCCACAATGGGGTGTATCACTCCCTAAAGTGGCAACCCGATACAACAAATGGTGCACGACTTATATCTACACGATGCAACAACGTCTTACCTACCAGCCCGGGTCCACACACGCATATGAAACCCGTTGGACTCGCGTTGCCACCGCTACCCCATTTTGGCCTCTTATAGTCAAGCCCAATATGCGTGTCCCGTCCTCGACTTGGGTCGAGCCCACAAAGATACGTTTGGGATATTGGTTGAAATGGGCCCCCACAAGCTACCCACCTAAGCTTGTCATTTCTAGTGAATCCCACTTAACCCTTTAACCATGTCCACTTACATGTTATAAATTTTGGTTAAGTCATTTAATCATACCTTAATTGCCACACAAGGCACCCACTAGATTTCCACATGCCACCCAAGGCACTTACTTGATTCCCACATGCCACCCAAGGCACTTACTTAACCCTTTAATCATGTTTAATTACATGTTCCGCTTTGGTTAAGTATTCTAATCGTATTTTCTATTGCCACCCAAGGCAACCCACTAGTTTCCTCATGCCACCCAAGGCACCCCCACTAGTTACTACATGCCACCCAAGGCACCCACTTAACCCCTAATGCCTCACTACATGCTAATTTGGTTAAGTGTTTCTTAATTAATTAAGAGCGTAACCTTTATAAAGACCTCTCACATTAGACTGTCTTTTATGGCAGCTGGATATGCCGGTTGGTTCCGGGCAGCCTTACACCATAACAGAGTCTAACCTCGTGTCTTTACACTTGTCACGTATTTAGTTTATGACTAAGACCTCTCACATTGGGCCAATCATTTGTAGCCGCTGGATTTGCCGGTCGGTTCCGGGCAGTCTTATGCTACAAAAGGGTCCAACCTCGTGTCTTAGTAGATTAATTACACCTAATTAATCACCCCCATAATTTGTATTAATTATCCCTAATTAATTACAAATATTTAAGAATATGGGTAGACCTAACTCAATAGGTAAATTCCCAATTCCATAATATGGGTAGACCTAACTTAATAGGTAAATTCCCAATTATGTCCATCCACTTTATGGTATGTTTAATCATACCCACTTCACACAATTTTATGTGTTCATTAATTTTTACCCCATCGTCCCCACGTAAATACGTTAACATGACATACTTCAAAAGAGAAGATTCATCATACACACAATGGGTTCAACTTAGCATATCATTAGCATTATCATGGGTTTAAAAGGTGTCAACTTGCATATATGACCATAAACCCAACTTGCATAAATAACCAACCCAAACTTGCATGAATCACATGTGTCATAAAGATGGTAACTTGCTTAAATGTTCATGTCATAGACCTATCATAAAGGTGTCAACTTGCATACATGTCATAGGTCTAAAAGGGATGAACTTGTATCATGACTTGCATATGAACTTGCATCATAACTTGCATATGAACTTGCATCATAACTTGCATATGAACTTGCATCATAACTTGCATATAACCAAACACATAACTTGCATAACATGTTACATATAAACTTGCATATAATCATGCACATAACTTGCATATAACCAAACACATAACTTGCATAACATGTTACATATAAACTTGCATATAATCATGCACATAACTTGCATATAACCAAACACATAACTTGCATAACATGTTACATATAAACTTGCATATAATCATGCACATAACTTGCATATAACCAAACACATAACTTGCATAACATGTTACATATAAACTTGCATATAATCTCACATATAGCTTGCATAACATGTTACATATGAATCAATGTTCAACATAGTGTTTTGCATAATGAGCATCATAAAACATAGCATTAAACTTGCATATAGCATAAAACTTGCAAAACACACAACATACACTATACTAAACTTGCATAAACACATTGATCCACAAACATAGCCATATCTTATCATATCCTATCATAATCAATTTAATAATTGATTATTAAGGCTATAGAAACTCACCACTAAACTCCAATAAGCAAACCCTTGCCAAAAATCACCCAAAAACTCTAGCCTTGAACATAAAGCTTGCAACTTGATGATGAATGCAAGCTAATGATCACTCATACAACTCAAAGATGCTTGTATGAACATGAAAGCCTTCATAGAAATAGTATTTAAAGAGGATGGAGGCTAGGCTTTTGAGTGGAGGCCATGATCATAGAAAATTTTGGCATAGTTTAGTTAGAGGATAGTATTAATATCATTTAGGGCTAGCTTAGGGTCTTATTTATAGGATTAGGCAAGTGTTTTAGGCCATTAGATTAACCCTAAATTAGATTAGGACCATCAGATCTCGGAAGCTTCCAGAAACAAGCCCCAAAACATAGCCCAAACCCTAAAATGGTGCACCAGGCCAAACTGGCCGAGCACCCCCTGTCGACACCCAAGTCAACAGGGCTGTCGACTTGGTCCTAGCCAAGTCGACTGCCCAGTCGACAGGGCTGTCGACTTGGGTAGCTAGGCGGGAATTTTCCCCCCTACGCCCAATGGCCCCAATTTCGAAATTTGAACCTGAATTTTAAATCTGTTTTGAACTTTGAATTTTCTGTAAACTTCATTGGGCCATAACCGGGCCATACGGACTCCGATTTACAAAATTTCAGACTCTATTTCGCGTATTTTTCCGAGACGAACACAATGACTTAACCCGTTTCCCATGATTCTCACATCTGAGATTTTTAATTCTGCAATTAGTGAATTTTAGCATTAACTGAAATTCGGGGTGTTACATATTTTCTCAATAAAAGTTGTTGAAAATTTAAGCGAGTGTCTAATTATACATTAGGAAAGTAATTAGCAAATAAAAATATTTTTAGTATTTATGGTTAACTAAATATCTTGATGATGTCATGCATGACATAAGCGAGATATTTAGGAAATGAGAAAATAAGGAAAATGAGCAAAAATGGAAATACTTCATTTGTAAGATAAGGGTTTTAAGGGGCTTTTAGTCTTTACCCATCACATTCCTAAGGCTATATAAAGGGAGGCATACCCTTAGGAATAGACACACAATTTCTTTTCTTCTTCTTTTTCTTCTTCTTCTTAAGTTATATTAATGGCTTCTTTGTGAGTAATGGTGGTGGTGGAGGAGGAGGAGGAGGAGAGGCATTGGCTTGGTTTCGAAGTGCTAAAGATCGGATCTTTAGGCTAGTGGTAATGAAAGGAAGTGGTTCTTTTGTTTTTATGGCTTTGTGCTTTGTTTAGGTATGGATTTAAGTTATCTCTTAGTTATATATGTGTTATGTTTGAAGTATAAAGTTAAAGTGACATTAACTAAGTAAAGTTATTTACTTTAGACCCCTCTTGCTCTTGAAAGAAAATGACAACTTTATATTATGTAGCATATCTCCTATTGCCCTCTTAAACATTTCTCGTTAATTGCTTAATTGAAAACTAATCTAAAGAGCATAACTCTAATAAGCCGACGAGTAGGCTTATCTATTTCTGAGATTTGGTTCGAGGTGCTTAAACTAAGGAGATGTTCAGGAGCAACCAGTGTCCTGGCTCACCTGGCCTCATCGCGGACGAGGAATAATTAAGTTGATAATGTCGAAAACGAGTTAAGTATACGAATAATGAGAAATGCTGTTTTATTGATTATCATTTATCATTGGTTATTATTATTTGATTGATTGTGTGATTTATGCTCGACCAGTTTATGAGCAAGTATGCTTTTATATTTAGCATCGGGTTGGGTAGAAAATATTTGTGCGCTAATGCCTTGTGATCTATTTCACGATTTGACTGAAAGGTATTTAACAACAATATTGATTCATTTAATTTATGAACGTAAATTGAAATGAATGATTTTTGAAATATTTTTTTCATAAAACAATATGAAATGAAATGTTTGATTTCAGAGAAATAGAAAATATTTGGAAGTAAATATTTGGAAGAAAATAAATGGTTTATAAAAAGATGTTTTATAAACGAAGAGAATCTCGATGGCTTAAATCCCGTTGTTTAAAATGATTTAGAAAGACAACAACACTATGACTTGAAGATATTTGTGATTATTATTATAAAATGATTTATCACTTCAGGATACTAAATGATTTGTTGTGTTACCAAGATTCGGGTAACCCGTGACTAAAAATTGGGTGTGGATTTTAGAAGACCCTGGAAGGTAGTTTGCTCTGGAATGCTGGAGAGACGGTATTATTTATTTATGGAGGTGTCTAGTACCCAGTGGCCTTGTTATTGGGAGAAACCTCCCATTCTGGTGGCATATATATTGATATGCTTGCATTATAGATATTTGAGATTTTCATAATTGATTTGTTTTTAAATCCCAAAGTGAAGTATGATTTGATATAAAAGGAATATATTATATCAGTGATATGAAATGAAATCGGGATTTTAAGATCGAAGAGATTATTTTTAAAAGAATGGATTTTGAAAATAATAAAGTTGATTAGATTTGATAAATCTAAAAATGAAGATTAAGCTAAAGGGTAGTTCGGGAATTGCATTGTTGTTTGTGCACCGTAGGCTCTATGAGTCCTATTTGTGAATAGGAGAACTACATTGGCTTGATCCTGTATCTAATTGGGTACCCATTTAGATAAGGGTACGTAAGCAGTCACAAGTGGTAGTGATGCAGCCTCTTAAATTACATAGCCCTTTTCTATTTGTTGTTTGATATTTATCGATTATTGATATATCCTTTATGCTTACTATATTATTCTACATTTGACTTGTTTGTTGAGTTTGGAGACTACTGCTATGTATCTCATCAGAGTGGCGCAGCGCTAGATTTATTTATTTAAGTTTTCTTATATTATAGTACACCTAGTGTATTAAAATATCTCTGATAGTTTGTTAATAAAAAATTGTATCCTATACATTTAGTAGTATCGAATATTTATCAATTACTATGTAGTAAGTTGGTAGTTTTCATTAGTAGTTTTAAAGCAGACGGATATTTCGGCAATTTTGAATGTTTCGAAAAATCCGGGTCGTTACAGAATTTAATTACTAGTTTAAAAACCTCATACTTGATGACTAGTAAACTGATGTTATCTTCAACTGTTTTAATGTATAGATTTTGATGGATGCCTTGGATTTATATATTTAATGTATTGAATTGTAATTCATCTTGTTATTCACCTTGTTTATATATGACCATTTTTTATGTTGATAAATCCCAATCATTTACCTAAGATGTTACAGACATCAAATAAACTTGGGGTTGATCATTAAAATGAATTAAGAACGTAGGTTGAAATGATAAATATCCATGACCCTGATTTGGATTCAAATGATATATATCCTTTCCTAAAATACTAAAATTAAATTTTAAGTATCACTTAGCCATAGAATAGAAAATTTTATATGAACAACAGTTGGTTAATTCAAATTTGTTTTAACCTTGAATCTTGAAATATTGTTTTGACAATATAAATGTTGTTTTATAATTTGGTTTCATTTGAACTTGAACATGGATTTGAAATATAAAAACTAAAAGAAATAATTTAATGTTGCAAAACTGAAGTTAAAAGTGAAATTGAACATGAATTGAAAATATTGAAATCGAATTGTTTTATCCATCTTTGAAATCTACTTTAAGTCAACTTGATTTATTAGTGATATTTGAATTTAAAACTTGAGATTATTATAGATTGAATAAATTCAAATGTATATTCAAATTGGAATCTTCAATTATTTGAATTAAACCTTTGAATTGAATTTAAAATAAATTGGAAGTTGAATTGAATTGAAATATCGAAGTTGAATCGATTTGATTTGAAATTGAAACATGACTTCAAGTTATTGAAAGGAACAATTCCAATTCCAATTCCAATTATAATATTTTAAACCATTTTATAAACTATTTTACTATATACTTATTTTATTTTATAAACTATACTATTTAACTTATATATATTGTACTATCTTTATAAACTATTTTATTTTTAAATTATATATATTTACCATTTAAATAAACTATTTTAATAACAAATTATCTATTCCACAAACTACTTTATATTTTACTACATATATATGTATTTTACTAAATTTGATCAACACTGTTTTTATATATAATCTTTTATTTTCTAACTATTTATTTCCAAACTATTTATTTCCAAACTATTTTAAATATATATCTAAATTATTTTAACATATTTTTCAACCATTTTTAATATTCAAATTTTTAGAATTGTTTCAAGATTCTAAGTTTGGTTTTATAGGAGATTTTAATATGCAAATATTCAATCTTGAGTATTGAAATGAGTTTAAAGCAAAATATGATATTTTGATATGAAGTATGAACCTCTTTGAAACATAAAAGAACTGACCAGTGTGAAAAATGTAATTGTTTGGTTGTTAAACAGACCAAGATCAGATATTGTCATACTCTATGCCAATACCGAAAACCACTTTAACAACTGTGTACGTGGTGGAGAATCCAGAATGAAGTAGGTTGGTTTAGCGAACGCTACTGGAATGAAGTAAGAGAACGATGATGGATGTCCTTGACCTTCGGGTCATAATTAAAATGACTAAAACATGTCTATACTGGACAAAGTGGGGTTGGCTACCCCCATTGACAACACTTCTTCCTTTATTACTATAGTCCCTTAGTTGATTTGATTTGAAAGATGCGCATCCTTGAATATGGAGTGTTGTCTGAGGTGGGCGATAGTCGCAGGTATGCGTTACCACTAGTCTGGGCATGCAACTAGTATATTCCTACTCTAAGCATTCCTCATGTGCCTTGTCATACTATCCTGATCGAGCCCCCTACGACTTTGATTTGTACCGTACCTATAGTGTGCCCTTGCTAGCCACTGGTTTATAGTGGACTTTACAGTATCTATATAGACTACGGTATTATAAACGGTGTAAGGGTAATAATAGTATTCCCGCTTATGCTATTTTTAATATTTTATATTTAACCATACACACTATTATAATAGTGCATTGTATTATATAGTATCTAGTTTAACAAATCCTTAGGAGATGGAATTTCCCGTAACATCTCTTAAGTTATTGCACTCATATTATCACATGAATTTGATTTATCTGATATGAGAATATTTTAATTCTGATCCGATTGTTTTTGTCTTTTCACTTGTGCTCGGGTCAGCCTGCGTTTTTCAGTTATCAAAGACACTGTTACGAAGATGAAGATGGAGCTTGACAGACGTATTATTATGATTCTCCTGCAAATATTGGCATGTTGAATAATAGTTAACTCTGATAATCATTGTAAATGTATAATCAAATGCATGTTTTAACAGCTTCATCAACTGTTATTTATTTATTATATTTGTCCTTCCACTGCGAGATTCTATGGTTGTTTTCTTCTTTCTTCTTTTTCTTATATTAATCTGAATAACTATTTGTATTTTTGGATTCGTTTAACTCGACATTTGTGGATTTTGTCGATTTGAACGATCAAAAAGGCAGATCGTTACAAATCAATACTCAGAAATCATTTAACTCAACCAATCTCCAGTTAGGTTCCAATTACTTAACTCCAGTTAAATTTTCAAATTCCCTAATCTAAATTTCCATTTTTTTTCAAACTAGTCTGAAATCACATATCTTAATTCCATTGTAAATTCAAAACCTTTGAATTTTCCCTAAAACATTTGGTTTTATTAAAACAATTTTTCTGTTTGCCTTATTTGTATATTTTATTCTTTATACAAATTCAATTTGGTTTAATATAACCATTTTAACGTTTATAATACTATTTGATTATAAAAACAATCGATATATCCTATGTAATAATAATTTCAGAAAATTATTCTTTTACAACAAAATATAATTTTGGGATAAATTATTTCATTTACCCAGCTTTTATAATAATACTGTGTCAAATTACTCTTTTCAAGAGTTTAGAAACACCTATTGATACAGTTTATATTGCCATATCGACCAGAATTCATAAACTACCAGACAAACCAATCAAAACAATATACAATAGTTTTTATATCAATCAGCAAATACGCGCTCATATACATACACTCAAACTCAATCTAGGGTATTACTAACCCCATCTCTATCGAGTCATGCCACAGAACTAAGGTTATTACTCAACCTTATGCTCTGATACCAACTGTAACGACCCGCAAATTTGTACCACTTGAGCTGACTGAATACAACACACATCCAACCCAAATTGCACGAAAATACGAATCATTAATAGATACAAGTTAGAAGATGAGAAATAGAAAGATAGAAAATTAGAATAGAAGAGATTAGATAGAAGATAGAACTGAACAATAACACATAATCTCACAATCGCAGCAGATTAAATATTTTATATATATAATCACTTTTGAAATACAAAATTATATTTGAACTTACATACATCATCAGAGTACATCACATATACAACACAACAGAATAAACTCTAAATATCTGACACTGAATCCTCCTGCTACAAGCTCCTTGAGTAAATCTGGAAAATCTTGAACTACTTGACTGCTTGTACAAATTTGGGAACCCAAGAATTTAGGGAAACATACAAAAGTAAACTCTAGGTCAGTCATGGGACCGGTGTGAGTAAACAATTTTAAAATAGTTTGAGAAAATAAACGATATCTCATAACACCACGTCGTATAAACACGGAACCTGTTTTTCCCTTATGGGAATCTAAAACACTTGATTTACTTTTCAAAAAATTAAAAGAAAAGATAATTGTAAGACCGATTCATACATAAACACGGATGGATTTTACCTTACGATAACCCAATACATTCTTCGCATCAAAAGTCTGTGATATTATAATAATGTCTAAATCATATAAATAGCAATCTAGCAGTTGCATCTCACACTCTACATACATAGTATACAATCAAAACCTCGAGCGCTTATTGGATAATGGATTTACAACAATGACAAGGTATGGAACCATCTTTCAATAGTTTATCTTTAGAAAGGAATACACTGGGTTCAACAAGAACATCTTGCAACCTGGCCACACATGACCAACCACTCATTTCGCTTGAGTGTATCAAATGTATTATCACCAACGATTGGGAGCTACCCATCGTTCCTTGAAAGGGACCACATCGATAGAATAAAGAAGTAAATGAATTTTATTGAGGTAGTTGATAATGCACCCTAATGGGAGCAACCCACATAGCCATGCTATGCTGTTGCCCGATTTTTATCATTTCCCAGTTATGAAGCTTGAGGTTCAACTTACCTTTGACAAACCATTTCTTTATTTACTTTGAATGCTACATCGTCAATACCTCCAACCACTAATTGATTTCCCCAAAAATATATTATGGGTATAAAGAAATAGAAACGAATTCCTCTACCACCAACATAAATATGTTTGAAGAGATTAACATATGTGATCGGTTAGGCATACTCTGTCAGACATTCGTCCATACAAGTTGTCCTGGGATTGTACAAATCGAAGGCACTATCCTGTAAATCCATCTTAGGCAATTTCTACTTTGGATTGATAGAACATCCCACAAATAAACTCTCTCTTCAATGGTCTTCGATAAACTCTGACTCGTAACATTTAAGTCGAATCGAAGTGGAATTTAGATTCCGGGCTCTTCGAAACGACAACGATAAAGGTCCAAATTTGATAGTCGGTTATTTATCTATCAAATAAATAATAAAATAAATAGATTTATTTCCATTGGATCTACTAAATCTTATTTAAATGATCTTTAACTATATTTGAAAACATAAGTATTACTTAACTTATAAAATCTTATTATCAATCTTACATGATAACCTCACTCTCGAATATTCGTTTCATAGCTGAAAACGATATTTAACTCTAACACTCATTTCGAACACAAACTAATACTATCTATCGGATAATATTGAAATCGTTCAAGTTGGGGTATTTTGATTGCCTCTCAGACCTTGAGTAGAAATCATTCTTATCTTTAAGACTCGTAGAAGTTCGGTATCCAAAATATTCGACAAAACCAAAAATTGGTACATCCCTTTTTTCTACAAATCTAAAACCATTTTTAAAAAAAAACGTTGTTGTTTTGGAAACATTCATCAAATCTAACTCGATTAAATAAAATATTGAAACCAACAAATTCAATCAAATAAATCGACTTAATTTCCTCTCCCTCTGATAATTAAATATCTTTAAAACTTACTTAATTAAGAAATTAATCAAATTAAAACACTATCTTGGATAATTTGTCTAAATTTAACTTCCCTATTTAAGTGCACCATTAACTT
The DNA here is from genome assembly GCA_030737875.1 of Allium sativum. NCBI lineage: Eukaryota > Viridiplantae > Streptophyta > Magnoliopsida > Asparagales > Amaryllidaceae > Allium > Allium sativum. Next base: position 793,722,815 of record CM060924.1, read on the forward strand.
ATTAAAACTGTTAATTAAAATTAATTAACTTCTCACAACTCATTTAAGAAACGAATATTTCAAATGATTACAACTACTCTTCCCTTTTTAAATTAATAATATAATTAATTTAAAATAATCCATTTAATAGTTTTTAAAAATAATTTATGTCCAACTAATAAAACTTAAGTTTATTTCTGAGTTACTTTACAGAAATTATAACTTAGTTGTTCCAATGGTATATAGCAACTCTTTTAACAGACGACATTCAAGTTGTTAACCCAATTTGCACAAACAACCATGTAAATACAATTCAATATTGTCAATTGTAATATAACATTTCAACAACATATATTTCTGATAAAATATGTCAAACTAATGCAATAGCAGAACGATGTTAATTTCTACTAACAGGGTGTCCAAACAATTCAGCCAATACAATTTATAGTGGAACGGTGTTTATTTCCACTAAAAGATGTCAATAAATATATAATCATGTTTAACTTAATTAAACACAACTTAATTTATAAATCGATAAATTGAACAAACAATTCACTATGTACAAAATTACAGATCATTACTGATCTATAGTTTACACATTAATTTAGTTCACGGCTAATTTTATGTTCGATAAACTTTAAATGATATTTAGTATTTCAATCATTTTTAAATTACTTAACAAATCAAATTATTTTAAATTGAATTGTTTAAAATCGATAATTACGTTGAGTTGCTGACACATACCATCGATCGACTTACCTATGCACACATGTGTCAAAATTATTTGATAACATATTGATCTAAACTTATATGTACACACATCTATATGTATATATAATCTATATTCTACTTACCTTATAACATTCTTTTTTCTTTTAATTATTTGAAATGGGCCAAGCCAATTATATCAACCCATACATTTCATATATATACATATCTACATATATATATATATATAGATATTATGATTTAATTTACATTAAAAATTAAAACTTATGTGTATATACATATATATATAACAGGCCCGGGCCTGCAGCCAATACTTGCACACAAATAAAAACACTGCACCCCTTTCTAATTTTCGTTCCAGGCAACACAAACCAAACCAACTATCCATTTCTTTCTTCTCTATCTTTTCTCCTGTTTCTAACATTCAGTATTTTCAAGTGTACACTGTGCATTGGTGCACGTGTACACCCATGCCATCAAGCTTCATACTGCCTCGACCATCTCCACGCATCACTTGTTGGTCACTTACCCCATTCCCAAGCCCGAAGTGTGCTCCGATCATCAAAACAATGTTTTCACTGTTAAATCCGAAGCTTCAAACATAACTCAGTGCCACATTAATCCCTCCAGAAGCCACCACTGCCCATTGGAGTTTACCTAACTCTGGTTACACCTCAGCGATGACCTTCTCTGACCATTCCCTCTTGTGTGCAACCCTCCTTTGCCACTGTGACGAAGCAGTTCCACGATGAACGATGGTTAAAGAATGAACCGCAAAAACCTTATCTCCATCTCTTTTTCACAAAACACTCCATGGAAAAATTATTTGGCATTTTTCCTATGATCACCGATCCCTCACGCTACTCCAGACCCTACGCCATGGCATTCAACAGTCGTGGTCACCTAAACATGCCCCATATTCATTTTCCGATCATCACAGCATACCACAACAACCACGTTATTAAAAAGCATAAAATTGATATTAAAATTCATGATTTTCAGGTACGAACACATTCATATACCTGAAACACAAATTTATAATGGTCACAAATCTTTGTTTTAAAGCTTGCTTACTGTATATTGTATATATCGGAGAACATACCATATTACTCATATTGAAACTATTTTTAACATATACTATCGAAGTAAACAAAGAATTTTCTTATAGAATCCAAACCCTATAATTAAATTGAAATCAAGTTACAAATTTTTAAATAATAGGGAGTAATAATTGAGCTTCTATTTTAAACAAGCAGAGGTTTTGTTAAAGTGTTTACAGTGTTTAACAGATCAATATATATGCCATATGTCAGGTAATATAAACAAGTATACACACTTAACACTTTCATCATTCAATATTAATCAAAGAAATGTCTAAACAGAGGTAAAAAAATGAGTTTACTCACTAAGTTTTGTCCACTGTTTTATGTTATTTCTCTTTTGCAGGTTTGGCCATTTCAGGTTTTTAACAAAAAGATGAATGCGTGAATGCATATATATATGTGTTTACTTAACATGTAATAATCAGGGAATATAAGGGAAAGGTTTACTCACACATATTGTTTACTGTTTTGTGCCAGGTTTTAGTCATTTGTTTCCAGGTTTTCAAGCAAATGATCACAGTGTTGTTTCATGTTCTATACCATATCTTTCTAGTTTGATATGAAGATTCAGCTAACTAATAACCCTCATCCAGAAGCATAAATACATCCGAATATGTGGCATAAACATTTAGTAAATAAATGGAAGAGAGTTTACTCACAAAGTTGAGCACTCATTTTAGCATTTCTGGCTTCCAGGTTTTCATGTTACTACCATTGTTTTGCTCTTGAGTTTATATTCTTAGCTTCAGATTTTTGTGAGTGGTTGAGAGGATATATAAGTGTATTTATAGGTGAACAAATATATATATATATATATATATATATATATTGTTAGACCAAAATTTGGCTATAACACCCAAATTGTTCAGATTTGCAGAGAATTATATCTAGAAAATGAAGAAAAAGCAGAAAACACACAGAGTTTGTAGTGGTTCGGTGTTAACGAGCCTACGTCCACTTTATATGCTTTTGATTATACGTTGAATGCTAGTACAATCAATGATTTCGCTCAATCTCACTTTTACAATTATGATTCTCTCAGTAATTTCGAAGTAATACTGATTAGGAATAATGACAGGACGGTAATGGTGGAAACAACACTCAGAACTGCCAAAAGATCCTGAAAAATGCCAAGTATGGAGCTATTTATAGGCAGTATTTCTGAGCGGTTCGTGAAGACACGTGGCACGGATCCCGAAGATCTCGGACTGGTTCGCGGCTTCGTAGAGAAATGGTCAAACTGGAAGTTATTGGACAGGTGTTGTCATATCCTTGAACCTCGGCTCGTGATAGACCTGGTCTTAGCCATCGTTTCTTCGGTTCTCGGACGGTTCGTGTGGCATCATCGCGATCGGGTCGTGATGACTCTTCACGAATGGATCGGTTTTAGGGATCCATGAGCGATGAGAGAAGGACTACCACGAGCGGGGCCTCTGGTCTTCACGAGTCAGGGCGGCTTTATCTTGAACTTGTGTACGTATGCGTTCTTGGTGGCTTGGCCAGAAAGCTAGCCAACATTTTCCCCCCTCGAAGTATGTTTTATCAGTGATGGAACGTGCTTCGAAACTGCTGAGCTTTCTTTTCATGAAATAATGCAAATCAATGGTCGTGTCTGTTTTGAATGTCGCACTGCTTCAAAGAATCGCGTTCTCTAATGGGTATAAATATCAGACTAAATTTCCAATCATTTCTTTACTTGTTGGCTGATTTTAACCTTGATCTCTTAAGTTTCGGAACATATCGCGATCAGCTCCTCAGGTGAGTCCTTAAGTTTTTTGTAATAGATAGTGTTGAGTAAATTTCATGCTTCTTGAAGTAAGGAACTCTGGCTTTCCGATTCAGTAGTCGTGCCAAAGTCCGGATCTCCACTCTATGCTACGGTCCACAGTGAAACATTCTATGCATCACGGACCGTTGCTTGGAGAGGCCCGTGTACAAACCGTGGTGGGCTTTCCAAACGCTCGTGGCCCATCGGGCCTGGCGAGCCATATGAGACAAAAAAGGGAAGGTCAGAAGCCTCCCCCTCAGCTATATAAACTACTTTCATCTCCTCCTTTCACTTTTTCTCTTTACCTTTTACTGCCTCCGTTCGACTCTTCCCAGTCCCAAATTCTCATTCGTGGTCTACCCAAAATCCTACAACTCGGAAATTTGATTTTAAAAGGTAAGAATGCGATGATGGCTTAATTTTAATTGCTATCCCCCCCGAGACGGCTTTTGTGCTTCTTTCCACTTGTTTTCCTCGAATTCGCTGATGATCGGTGAGGGCAGCTTCATGGAGTCGGGGTATGAGAGAGGAGATGTGTTGGGTTGATGGAGTTTCAATTCGTGGAGAGGAACAAGGTTTTGGGCTCGTGAGAAAGGACAGAGAGGAGTGAGGCTTCAGAATTGTGGTGAAATAAGATAATGGTTTTGTAATAACCCGGAAATTCTGAGCCAATTTAAAATTTTTATTTTGGCAATTTTGATGAATTTTGAATATTTAAAATGAATTATTTTAAATAATAACGACGAGAAATTTATTTTGAATAGAATTAGAATGTATATATTTATTTGAATCGTCATTAGAATATAAATAATTATTTTAAATTATAAAAGGAATTGAAAATGGCGCGGTAGTTCGATAATTCGATTTCAAATTTCAATTGAACATACCGGGGGCAAAACAAACCGGATTTTAGCGAAACCCAAAATATTAGAATCTAATTGAGAGTATCTTTCCAACGAATCCGAAAAATTGAAATTTTGTAGTGGGGATAAAAAGTTATGTCCAGTTGAAAATTCAGAATAGTCGCTATGGAATTCTGGCCCTTAAAAATAGCCATTTTGCAAACGACCTCGGTTTTTTATGAAACCACTTTTGTTGGATCCGTGATGTCAAGTTATTGCTAGGTTTCAAATTTTGTAATTTTCTGAATCAATAGGTGAGCGTGGCGAAGGAAAACGCGTTTGACTAGTTTCAGTTGATTTTAATCGACTGGAAATTGGTCATTTTTCAAACGGTCTCAGAATTTGACAAAATTAGTTTTGTTAGGACCGTATCGTCAGTACGAAGTTAGATAATATTTTTCGGGAATTTTTAGAGTTAGTTTGTGGCCCCACTAAATTGAAATGTGAGTTCAAATTGAATATATACTGATTTATATTTTAAATTTAATGAAAATTGATCATAATGATCGAATTGGCCTATGTGGCATATCCCATTGTGTTCGGAATGGGGGTAAAACGCTAGGGACGACAGTCGGTGGGTCTTGTTTCGAGTTCGAAATAGAAAGTTGCTATAATGAATAAATTAAATAAAATATAAACAATATAAAATCCCTCAACACACTCTCTCTCTCTATACACTCCCCCCCCCACCCCCCCCGCCGTTCAATTTCATTCAGTCAAAATAAAAAACAAAAAAAGGGGGAAAACGCGCCTGCCCTAGCCATGCTCCGCCACCCATCGCCGACCTTCCCCTGCCAGCAACGCCCTCACCTGCTCTGTCACCTTTTCCTTCTCCCTCCCCCCTCGCGCTTCACTCTCCTCCATTCCCTCGTGTGAACCACTGAAGCCGCTGATCTCCGACAAGCCACCATCGCTCCGCCAGCCTCCAACCGCGCCTCCACCTCCCTCCACTTCCACCTGTTGTTCGACGCACCCCCCAGCAACCCTATCCCTAAATGGATGAACACCCATCACCACAGACTGCCCCCTCCTTCCTGAAGCCGACGAACCCTCCTTCCGGCCTCCAGCGCCACTACACTCCCCCCAGCGACTGACTTTGATTTTTAAAGCGAGAGGTGAGTTTTTATTTATTTTAATTAGTTTAAAAATCTTATTTTTATATGTGTAACAATATAGAAAGGTTAAAAATATAATTTTTATATTATAGGAAGGTTAAAAATATATTTTTTATACTGGTGGCATATTAAAAATATGATCTTTATATAGAAAAAAAATATAATTTTTATCGTATGTATGATATGATTTTTAGCAAGATAAAAAAAGAATTTTTATAATGTATAAAGGAAGAATTTTTATAATGAATAAAGGAATGATTTTTATTTAGGTAGAGTTATAAAAATATAATCTTTATTAGAAGAGGAGCGAGATAAAAATATAATTTTTATAACGAAGTAGTGTAGATAAAAATATGATTTTTATATAATGGAGGATATAAAAATGTGATTTTTATATATGTAGTGAATACGGGCAACGAAAGTGACAAAGGGCGAGAATGGCGAAGATTTCGTATATATGAAGAGTCGTGGCGTTTGGTTTAGCTCTTGGTGAGAACTTCTCACTTTAAATTTTCCTTTCTAGTTAAAATATATACTAGGATGCAGACGGTGTTTAGTAGCACCCGACACCCGTCGTCCACAGACCATGGGCGACTTATTTGTTTGGTTAAGTAGTTGATTGGATTATTGGTTTGAATTTGGTTGTTTGGGTGAAATGGAATTGATTAGATTGGTATGTGTATGGCGCAGGCCATTATTAGACCGGGGATAAGGCTAGGCCTTGTCCCGTTTGTAGTATCGTGCCGTTATGCCGCCGAAATTTTCTAAAATATGTTAAAAAAATAAAAATATCATTTTATTGAATAAATGAACTTAATAGAATATTCATAGGTCGAATAGAATATTTTGGTCGTTAAAAATGTAATTTTTAACGTGAATGTAAATGAATATTCATTTACAAACCGGACGGTTTGTTTATGTACACCTATTTGAAGGACATTGATTGGGACGATAAATTTTACACATCGCCCAACTGCACAAATAATATTCAGTTTTTGTGGATTGAAACACCACACAGGTGTTGGGATGATATTTTGGCGTACACTAATCCCAATTATTTAGTTATGTCGATCGATTGGTCGACAGACTGTGTGAGCGTTAATTATTTATATTTGATGCTTGTGCAGTTGTGTGGTGCACTTTGGATGATGGTTGATTATTTATCGTTGCTATTGTATACATGTGTTGTATGGAATCCATATAATTAACATTATATGCTAATTGATTGGGCTTCATTCCAATTGGGAAAATAAAGAATATTATAAAATATAGATTAATGTGTTGACAGTACTCATTTGTTGAGATTAGTCATGTGTTGAAAGAAATATATATTCATGTGTCGAGTAAAATATTTTAACAATAAAATTTACATCTTTATCATATATAAAATTAGAAACTAACTGGAAAGTAGATAAGATGAGTTGTCTCCTGGGTATTGATCTGATGTTGGTTTCGGCCTTCGGGGTTAATACTTAGGGAATCGTTCTCTTACTAATTTACGGTTGGAGTCTGATTGAAAATTAAATGATAGAAATCATAATTTTATAAAAGATATTAAATAACAAAAATAGTCACGTGTTGACAATACTCATTTGTTGAGATTAGTCATGTGTTGAAAGAAATATAGATTCATGTGTTGACAGTACTCATTTGTTGAGATTAGTCATGTGTTGAAAGAAATATAGATTCATGTGTTGAATAGAATAAATATTCATTTGTTGAATAGAATAACGAAATTATTGAAAAATATAAAGCCGTGTTGATTAGAGATGCGCTATTTTGAGGCGAACGATATTTATATCGATTATATTCGTTTTTAAAATGAATATTGAAAAGAGATTTAAAAATCGAATATTTAGAAAATGAATTCGAATTGAATTGAAAAGAAAATGAAATTTGAATTGAATTGAATAGAAAAGAAATTCGAATTGAATTGAATGAATTAGAAATTCGAATTGAAACGAATTGAATAGAAATAAATTTGAACGAATTGAAATAGAATAAAAATCAATTTGAAATGAATTCAAATTGAATTGAAATCGATTTGAATTGAAATCAATTTGAAATGAATTAAAAACGAATTTATAAGGAAAAATTCAATTTTAATTTGAAATTGAAATGGAAGTTGGAATTGTTTTTTAAACGAATTTAAAACTATTTATAAAATTCGTTTTAAATAGAAATCGACGAAATATATAATATATATTATATATATAATAATATAATGGCCTGAATAGAACGCGCCGCGCTACGGCAGTTCACGAATTTCGACCATTGACTTCGAACAGACATTACGGGAGATCCGACCATCGGATTCTCCTCAAACTAGAACCGTTGGGTTCGTATCGATAAGAGCATTCTAACAAATATGAGAAATTAAAAATCTAACGGTTGGATTGGGAGATATGTCCAAATCAATTTCAGAAAAGGTCGATGTAAGTGCAGTTCGATGGCCGTAGATGGAAATCGACTGTACGGGCCTTGATAAAATAGTTAAAAATATTAATAGTTTGTGTAAAATCATAATAAATGATTTGGAAAGAACTAGGATGAAAAATCCCATATTTGAGAAGATAAAAATGTGTTTTTATCAAAATGAACTAGTTTTGAACTAGAATTATAAATTCAATATTTTTAAGATAAATAAACTGGATTTGAAATGGTTTTAAAAATAACCAGAAGTTTCAATATATAGATTGGTATGTATTTGAATCGAAATTATCTTTGGAATATTTTGATGACTAGATTCGGGATTATACGAGTATTGTAGAGGAAATTTGGAAGATATATTTTATATCGTTATTTCCAATACGATATTTGTTGGTTTCAGAATTTGATATTAAATATAAGCCGATATATTTTCTATTCAGAGCCTTGTATTTAATATCAAATGGGATTTGGGTTTGTCGTGAATGGTGTCTTCATCAACACTGTTCTTAAACCCCGTTGAGAAAAGATTAAATCTTTTTATTTTAGATTTAATGAAGTATACCAATTAATTAATATATTTAATTGGAATTGAATTAGAATTGATTTGTGGGTTTATCGTGAACGGTGTTTTAAATATCACTTGTTCTTTAACCCGATAATAAATAGAATGAGATTTGGGTTTATTGTGAACTATGTTTTAAATGACATAAGTTCTTTAACCCAGTAAAAGGAGTTTTAATGAATCTGTAATTAGATTGAAATGTGAATTGATAATTTAAATTATCAAATTTGGAAAGTGATCGAGAATGGAGTATCGCCAGTTTTGCTCCCAAGCGATAGTTAAATCTTTAATTAGATTTGAACGTGAAATGGTAATTAATTTTACCGATAACACCGTGGTGTTAGATATGGAGTATTACCAGTTTTGCTCCATGGGATAAATGGGTTGGGATTGAGAAATAAATTAAATAATTACTTCGGTGTGGTTCGCTAATCCCGACTAGTTTGGAAAACCTTAACATGGTTTGAAATGAGATCCAAAGGAAGATTAAAGAATAAATTTTAAAGAATTTATCTTTGATAAAATTAATGGGAACCTTTCCCTAAGAATATGAAATTTAGAAACTAGTTGTAGGTTAGCTAAGAAGAATAGTTTCCTGGGTATTGATCTGATGTTCGTTTCGGCCTTCGGGGTTAATATTTGGGGAATTTCTCTCTTGCTAATTTACGGTTAGTGGCTGTTGAATTGGAATGAGGCGTATGTTGTGTTTGTGTAACATTTGTTTATTATATACGCGGGTCATTCAGAAAGGCCGGGGTTATACCCATTCTGAATAACCAATTCAACGATATGTCAAAGATGAAGACGGTGGTTGAAGACCGGAAGTCTTCACATCGTTTGATTGATTATTGATGATCTTGATTGGGCTGTACACCCAAGACGAGGGATTCAGTTGGTGATCGTCCAGACGTACTTGGAGATCGATGGAGATGCGAGGAAAGTGCCTTTAGTTTCGTTCAGACCCAGAATGAACTTGTAAATGGACTGTGTGTCTGACATTGGATTTTATTCTGTGTTGATTGATCTCTATTAAATATACATCTGTTTGGCGGTGGAGAATTTATTCTCTTGCTTAACGCCCTTCTCTGAGACGTACGAGCTCAGAGGTTGTTTATCGATGGACATCAGTCGCTTGGAGTGAATTGCATGTGTGGCATGCCTAAGTGGCAGATGATTAAGGCTTCTGTTGAAAAGCAAAGTCTTGTGGTTGATGATCAAAGCACGGCTTGTGTGGCGCAGCTTTGTGTATAGCGTGAATTCACGAGCCTCACACTTCAGTATGATTCAAAAACGGGATAAGGACCCAAGGAGTGCACGACATTTCTTTCTAGCTACGGTGGTGTCAGTGCTTAAACTGGCTGACATTTATATTATTTTCACCTTTTTGGTTGTTGGATGCGAGGCGCCTCGATTATTGGTCCTATAGGGCTAGGAAACGTGTGTTTAGGAATAATTAATCCTCAAACATAAGGGAGGACCGGTCTTGGAGGATCCACGGGTTACCCAGAGTGTGTAGTCCAGAGGCATTTGCTAGAGTGTCTCGAAGCGGAGAGGAGTTTGCCCCTTGCCTCGACTCATGACGGAAATCCAATTTCCAATACGAGATATTTCGGTTTTATTTGTAGAACCTAGTATGGCGACATAGTAGATGGTAGCTATGCCGTCTATGATTGATATTTATGATTTGAATTGTTTTGACACTATACACTTATAATAGTATCAAATGATTTGTTTTAAACGTACCAAGCATTTTTGGCTATTATAAGGGAAAACTCTATCCTCCGGCTTGCGTTGCATTGTGTGATGGGACCTGGGTCTTATAATAGCTTCATTTTTCGAAAAAGCATTGCGCTGTTCATTTATATGCACTGGTATTCTTGGGAGGAAACCCGTTCCATGTTATACGGCGTGGTCCCTTGAATTACTCTCTTTTAAAGTAATGTTTTAATAACTGTTTTAGTTCTCACACCAGTCACATGACTGACCTGGAGTTTATTGTTTTAACCTAAACTCTGGGTGCCCTTATTTTCGACACGGGCAGCTAGTAGTTTTGGTTTTGCAGATTTATATTCACAGGATCCTGATTTACAACTGGTATGATGCTCGAAAAGCTCTGTATTCGTGTGTTACTTTCAGTTGTGTTTTATATTGTTTTTCCGTTGCTATGTAATTTATTGTAATCTCTGATATTTTTCTGTTGTGTAATATCTATTCATACTCTGTATATTCTTGTATTTTGATGGAATCATTGTAAAAAACAATGAAATGTTCTTCTGTTTGCGTCCCGATGTGTGTTGTTCTCAAGGTAATCTGTGCTTTCCTTACTGGGGAAGATACAGGCTATCACAGTTGGTATCAAAGCTTTGGTTTACAGAGCTCGAGAACAAGACACATTAGAACCGAACGAAAGAATCCATCAGATATTGGATTAGTAATATCCAATTAGAATAACTTGTTAGAGATGGGATCAGTAGTATCCTAGAACGAGTGTGAAGAGTATGTTTTTAAATTAAAACAAATTTTGTTTTGAAAATTGAATTTAAGTATACGTATTTGAATAGTTTATTTGTATTGTATTTGGACAATCGAGTATATAAAGGTTTTGCATATACGCGTCATGAATGTATATTCGAAGTTTTAATATATTAGATAGATATAGAATCACACTCTAGTCGCCCGGAGATGATTCTGATGACTGATGCGTCGTCATCAGAGTTGATGTTTGAGTGCCGAAGGTGTGGTATCTATATGTTTCCATTAGACTGGTGTGAGAACCAAAACTCGATAGGTTTATTGTTGTGATTTGGCATCAAAAACATGATTTTCCGTATATATATCAAAATTATGAATTTGAAATGATAATCCACAAATTGACTGATGGTTGTGTTGTTTGTTTATTTGTTTGATAATTTTGAACCGTTTAGCCTAATGAAACCAAATATTGAACTGTATTGAAAAATGATTACAATTGCATGCATATACATGTACTTACTTTGAACAGGTCATAGCAAGGAGGCTAGAGCAGAAATAAAATTGTTTGCCCGACAAATAGGTACATATTTACCATAATTTACTGTTTTGTTTGGGTGATGATGATTTTATGAGCCGATTGGCTAGCCGCTTGGCTTTTTCTTTTTCTTTTGGATTGAAGAAGGCCATGGGAGGCTATATGAAATATCCCGAAGTGCCTGGTGCAGGGGAGGTTATGGCGAAATTTTTCGAAAATTTAGGGTGTTAGGCAAATTTTTGAAAAATTTGAAAAGTTCTTAGAAACTGAAAAGTTGAAGAACTTAAGCCGTAACGAAAATAATGGAAGTTGAGTTGATTAGTTAAACAACTTTCGGCTTCGTTCCTTTTCGGGGACGAAAAGTTTTAAGGGGGGGAGATTGTAATAACCCAGAAATTTTGAGCCAATTAAATTTTTTTATTTTGGCAATTTTGATGAATTTTGAATATTTAAAATGAATTATTTTAAATAATAACGACGAGAAATTTATTTTGAATAGAATTAGAACGTATATATTTATTTGAATCGTCGTTAGAATATAAATAATTATTTTAAATTATAAAAGGAATTGAAAATGGCGCGGTAGTTCGATAATTCGATTACAAATTTCAATTGAACATACCGGGGGCAAAACAAACCGGATTTTAGCGAAACCAAAAATATTAGAATCTAATTGAGAGTATCTTTCCAACGAATCCGAAAAATTGAAATTTCATAGCGGGGATAAAAAGTAATGTCCAGTTGAAAATTCAGAATAGTCGCTATGGAATTCTGGCCCTTAAAAATAGCCATTTTGCAAACGACCTCGGTTTTCGACGAAACCACTTTTGTTGGATCCGTGATGTCAAGTTATTGCTAGGTTTCAAATTTCGTAATTTTCTGAATCAATATGTGAGCGTGGCAAAGGAAAACGCGTTTGACCAGTTTTAGTTGATTTTAATCGACTGGAAATTGGTCATTTTTCAAACGGTCTCAGAATTTGACGAAATTAGTTTTGTTAGGACCGTATCGTCAGTACGAAGTTAGAAAATATTTTTTGGGAATTTTTAGAGTTAGTATGTGGCCTCGGTAAATTGAAATGTGAGTTCAAATTGAATATATACTGATTTATATTTTAAATTTAATGAAAACTGATCATAACGATCGAATTGGCCTATGTGGCATATGCCATTGTGTTTGGAATGAGGGTAAAACGGTAGGGACGACAATCGGTAGGTCTCGTTTCGAGTTCGAAATAGAAAGTTGCTCTAATGAATAAATTAAATAAAATATAAATAATATAAAATCCCTCAACACTCTCTTTCTCTATACACTCCCCCCCATTCAATTTCATTCAGTCAAAATAAAAAATAAAAAAAGGGAGGAAAACGCGCCTACCCTAGCCACGCTCCGCCACCCATCGCCGACCTTCCCCTGCCACCAACGCCCTCACCTGCTCCGTCACCTCCTCCTTCTCCCTCCCCCCTCGCGCTTCACTCTCCTCCATTCCCTCGTGTGAACCACTGAAGCCGCTCTCCGACAAGCCACCACCGCTCCGCCAGCCTCCAACCGCGCCTCCACCTCCCTCCACTTCCTCCTACTGTTCGACGCACCCCCCAGCAACCCTATCCCTAAATAGATGAACACCCATCACCACAGACTGCCCCCTCCCTCCTGAAGCTGACGAACCCTCCTTCCGGCCTCCAGCGCCACTACACTCCCCCCCAGCGACTGATTTTGTTTTTTAAAGCAAGAGGTGAGTTTTTATTTATTTTAATTAGTTTAAAAATCTTATTTTTTTATGTGTAACAATATAGAAAGGTTAAAAATATAATTTTTATATTATAGGAAGGTTAAAAATATAAATTTTACAATGGTGGCATATTAAAACTATGATCTTTATATAGAAAAAAAATATATAATTTTTATCTTATGTATGATATGATTTTTAGCAAGATAAAAAAAGAATTTTTATAATGTATAAAGGAAGAATTTTTATAATGAATAAAGGAATGATTTTTATTTAGGTAGAGTTATAAAAATATAATCATTATTAGAAGAGGAGCGTGATAAAAATATAATTTTTATAACGAAGTAGTGTAGATAAAAATATGATTTTTATATAATGGAGGATATAAAAATGTGATTTTTATATATGTAGTGAATACGGGCAACGAAAGTGACAAGGGCGAGAATGGCGAAGATTTCCTACATATGAAGAGTCGTGGCGTTTGGTTTAGCTCTTGGTGAGAACTTATCACTTTAAATTTTCCTTTCTAGTTAAAATATATACTAGGATGCAGACGGTGTTTAGTAGCACGCGACACCCGTCGTCCATAGACCGAGGGCGACTTGTTTGTTTGGTTAAGTAGCTGATTGGATTATTGGTTTGAATTTGGTTGTCTGGGTGAAATGGAATTGATTAGATTGGTATGTGTATGGCGCAGGCCGTTATTAGACTGGGGATAAGGCTAGGCCTTGTCCCGTTTCTAGTATCGTGTCGTTATGCCGTCGAAATTTTCTAAAATATGTTAGAAAAATAAAAATATCATTTTATTGAATAAATGAACTGAATAGAATATTCATAGGTCGAATAGAATATTTTGGTCATTAAAAATATAATTTTTAACATGAATGTAAATAAATATTCATTTACAAACCAGACGGTTTGTTTATGTACACCTATTTGAAGGACATTGATTGGGACGATAAATTTTACACATCGCCCAACTGCACAAATAATATTCAGTGTTTGTGGATTGAAACCCCACACGGGTGTTGGGATGATATTTGGCATACACTAATCCCAATTATTTAGTTGTATGTCGATCGATTGGTCGACAGACTGTGTGAGCGTTAATTATTTATATTTGATGCTTATGCTGTTGTGTGGTTCACTTTGGATGATGGTTGATTATTTATCGTTGCTATTATCTACATGTGTTGTATGGAATCCATATAATTAACATTATATGGTAATTGATTGGGCCTCATTCCAATTGGGAAAATATTTTTTTTTATAAATTATAGATTCATGTGTTGACAGTACTCATTTGTTGAGATTAGTCATGTGTTGAAAGAAATATATATTCATGTGTTAAGTAAAATATTTTAACAATAAAATTTACATCTTTATCATATAAAAAATTAGAAACTAACTGGAAAGTAGATAAGATGAGTGGTCTCCTGGGTATTGATTTGATGTTGGTTTCGGCCTTCGGGGTTAATACTTAGGGAATCGTTCTCTTACTAATTTACGGTTGGAGTCTGATTGAAAATTAGACTATAGAAATCATAATTTTATAAAAGATATTAAATAACAAACATAGTCATGTGTTGACAGTACTCATTTGTTGAGATTAGTCATGTGTTGAAAGAAATATAGATTCATGTGTTGACAGTACTCATTTGTTGAGATTAGTCATGTGTTGAAAGAAATATAGATTCATGTGTTGAATAGAATAAATATTCACTTGTTGAATAGAATAACGAAGTTATTGAAAAATATAAAGCCGTGTTGATTAGAGATGCGCTATTTTGACGCGAACGATATTTATATCGATTATATTCGTTTTTAAAATGAATATTGAAAAGAGATTTAAAAATCGAATATTTATAAAATGAATTCGAATTAAATTGAAAAGAAAATGAAATTCAAATTGAATTGAATAGAAAAGAAATTCGAATTGAATCGAATGAATTAGAAATTCGAATTGAAACGAATTAAATAGAAATCAATTTGAACGAATTGAAAACGAATTGAAATAGAATAAAAATCAATTTGAAAAGAATTCAAATTGAATTGAAATTGAATTGAAGTCGATGTGAATTGAAATCAATTTGAAATGAATTTAAAACGAATTTATAAGGAAAAATTCAATTTTGATTTGAATTTGAAATGGAAGTTGGAATTGTTTTTGAAACGAATTTAAAACTATTTATAAAATTCGTTTTGAATAGAAATCGACGAAATATATATTATATATATAATAATATAATGGCCTGAATAGAACGCGCCGCGCTGCGGCATTTCGCGAATTTCGACCATTGACTTCGAACAGACATTACGGGAGATCCGACCGTCGGATTGTCCTCAAATCAGAACCGTTGGGTTCGTATCGATAAGAGCTTTCTAACGAATATGAGAAATTAAAAATCTAACGGTTGGATTTGGAGATATGTCCAAATCAATTTCTGAAAAGGTCGTTGTAAGTGCAGTTCGATGGCCGTACATGGAAATCGACTGTACGGGCCTTGATAAAATAATTAAAAATATAAATAATTTGTGTAAAATCATAATAAATGATTTGGAAAGAACTGGGATGAAAAATCCCATATTTGAGAAGATAAAAATGTATTTTTATCAAAATGAACTAGTTTTGAACTAGAATTATAAATTCAATATTTTTAAGATAAATAAACTGGATTTGAAATGGTTTTAAAAATAACCAGAAGTTCCAATATATAGATTGGTATGTATTTGAATCGAAATTATCTTTGGAATATTTCGATGATTAGATTCGGGATTATACGAGTATTGTAGAGGAAATTTGGAAGATATATTTTATATCGTTATTTCCAATACGATATTTGTTGGTTTCAGAATTTGATATTGAATATAAGCCATATATTTTCTATTCAGAACTGTGTATTTAATATCAAATGGGATTTGGGTTTGTCGTGAATGGTGTCTTCATCAACACTGTTCTTAAACCCCGTTGAGAAAAGATTAAATCTTTTTATTTTAGATTTAATGAAGTATACCAATTAATTAATATATTTAATTGGAATTGAATTAGAATTGATTTGTGGGTTTATCGTGAACGGTGTTTTAAATAACACTTGTTCTTTAACCTGATAATAAATAGAATGAGATTTGGGTTTATCGTGAACTGTGTTTTAAATGACATTAGTTCTTTAACCCAGTAAAAGGAGTTTTAATGAATCTGTAATTAGATTGAAATGTGAATTGATAATTTAAATTATCAAATTTGTAAAGTAAGCGAGAATGGAGTATCGCCAGTTTTGCTCCCAAGCGATAGTTAAATCTTTAATTAGATTTGAACGTGAAATGGTAATTAATTTTACCGATAACATCGTGGTGTTAGATATGGAGTATTACCAGTTTTGCTCCATAGGATAAATAGGTTGGGATTGGGAAATAAAATAAATAATTACTTCAGTGTGGTTCGCTAATCCCGATTAGTTTGAAAAACCTTAACATGGTTTGAAATGACATCCAAAGGAAGATTAAAGAATAAATTTTAAAGAATTTATCTTTGATAAAATTAATGGGAACCTTTCCCTAAGAATATGAAATTTAGAAACTAGCTGTAGGTTAGCTAAGAAGAGTAGTTTCCTGGGTATTGATCTGATGTTGGTTTCGGCCTTCGGGGTTAATATTTGGGGAATTTCTCTCTTGCTAATTTACGGTTAGTGACTGATGAATTGGAATGAGGCATATGTTGTGTTTGTGTAACATTTGTTTATTATACACACGGGTCATTCAGAAAGGCCGGGGTTATACCCATTCTGAATAACCAATTCTACGATATGTCGAAGATGAAGACGGTGGTTGAAGACCGGAAGTCTTCACATCGTTTGGGTGATTATTTATGATCTTGATTGGGCTGTACACCCAAGATGAGGGAATCAGTTGGTGATCGTCCAGATGTACTTGGTGATCGATGGAGATGCGTGGAAAGTGCCTCCGATTTCGTTCAGACCCAGAACAAACTTGTAAATGGACTGTGTGTCTGACATTGGATTTTATTCTGTGTTGATTGATCTCTATTAAATATACATCTGTTTGGCGGCGGAGAATTTATTCTCTTGCTTAACGCCCTTCTCTGAGACGTATGAGCTCAGAGATTGTATATCGATGGACATCAGTCGCTTGGAGTGAATTGCCTATGTGGTATGCCTAAGTGGCATGCCTAAGTGGCAGATGATCAAGGCTTCTGTTGAAGAGCAAAGTCTTGTGGTTGATGATCAAAGCACGGCCTGTGCGGCACGGCTTTGTGTATAGCGTGAATTCACGAGCCTTAGACCTCGGTATGAGTCAAAAACGGGATAAGGACCCAAGGAGTGCACGACGTTTCTTTCTAGCTACGGTGGTGTCAGTGCTTAAACTGGCTGACATTTATATTATTTTCACCTTCGTGGTTGTTGGATGCGAGGCGCCTCGATTTTAGGTCCTATAGGGCCGAGAAACGTGTGTTCAGGAATAATTAATCCTCAAACATAAGGGAGAACCGGTCTTGGAGGATCCAGGGGTTACCCAGAGTGTGTAGTCCCGAGGCATTTGCTAGAGTGTCTCGAAGCGGAGAGGAGCTTGCCCCTTGCCTCGACTCATGACGGAAATCCAATTTCCAATACGAGATATTTCGGTTTTATTTGTAGAACCTAGTATGACGACATAGTAGATGGTAGCTATGCCGTCTATGATTGATATTTATGATTTGAATTGTTTTGACACTATACACTTATAATAGTATCAAATGATTTGTTTTAAACGTACCAAGCATGTTTGGCTATTATAAGGGAAAACCCTATCCTACGGCTTGCGTTGCATTGTGTGATGGGACCCGGATCTTATAATAGCTTCATTTTTCGAAAAAGCATTCTGCTGTTCATTTATATGCAATGGTATTCTTGGGAGGAAACCGTTCCGTGTTATACGGCGTGGTCCCTTGAATTACTCTCTTTTAAAGTAAAGTTTTAATAACTGTTTTAGTTCTCACACCAGTCACATGATTGACCTGGAGTTTATTGTTTTAACCTAAACTCTGGGTGCCCTTATTTTCGACACGGGCAGCTAGTAGTTTTGGTTTTGCAGATTTATATTCATAGGATCCTGATTTACAGCTGGAACGATGCTCGGAAAGCTCTGTATCCGTGTGTTACTTTCAGTTGTGTTTTATATTGTTTTTCCGCTGCTATGTAATCTATTGTAATCTCTAATATTTTTCTGTTGTGTAATATTTATTCATACTCTGTATATTCTTGTACTCTGATGGAATTGTTGTAATAAACAATGAAATATTCTTCTGTTTGCGTCCCGATGTGTGTTGTTCTCAAGGTAATCCGTTCTTTCCTCACCGGGGAAGTTATGGGCTATCACAGGTTTGGATCGTGATTACAGAGGAGTGCCTATTCGTGAGGATAGAAAGTGGAACGTGTCTTGGGGATGCTTCACGAACCGCATGGGGTGATGTGATGTTGTGTTTAACTGAACACGCCATTACGAGCCTGTTCTTGATCACGAACCGAGCCTTTCATCGAGGTTCAAACCCTTATCACGATCCGTGGTGCACTCGTGAGCCCAACCCAGTCACGAGCGGTAGTCCCATCACGAGCCGGACTTTCACCATGAATCTGAAACTAACTCCACGATTCAGGTTCTTTCCATGAGCAGATCCTTAGTTCGCGAGCCAATACCTACGTCACGAGCCCCGTACCAATGCCTAACAAATCAGGGTAGCCCACGAACCAGACTACATTTTAGCTAAAATTCGATGCAACTTTGACACATTGACGAACAGTTAGGATAGAGCCTTATGAACGAACTTCTTGAACTGGGTGACAGCATAACTAAGTGGCATACGATGACCAATATCGCGCTTATCTGATTATCTTGATGTTCTTCTTCTTTGTCCTATACACAAATGCGCATACTAACACATGCACATACACGAGGAACAGGTAATTGTGTTTTAATCTTTCATGTTTATTCGCCAACACAACCATGTCTGATAGACGCTCAACCGGAATATTAGAGAAAGACACAGAACCGAAGTTACCCAAGTACTATAATCCCGATGTACTTCCTTCAGATCCAGACTAGGAGAACTCCGACTCTAATTCTGATTATGAAACAGATACTGACGTAGAATCAACAACTTCTGAGAGTACATCTCTTGAAGACGAGGATGATTGAGCTCCTGATGAGATTCCGGGTGCTAAAGAAATAGAACCGGAGAAATTAAGCGACTTTATAGCTTCCAAATTGGACAAGTTAAAGCTAGAAAAAAATATGTCTAAGGCACGGGATTCCTTGGGATGATGTGAAAGTTCCGGAGGAAGGAGATAGACCCCTCTCTGCTCCGGAAGGATATATGGCCATCAGCAGGATCATGTGCTGGGTAGGTGCCATCCCTCCATTTCCTCCGATTGTCATTGACCTCCTGAGGCGATTAAGCATTGCTCCTATGCCACTTCATCCCAACGCTTATGCAGCTCTGTATACATTATATGTGGCGTACGCTGACATCTTAGGAACATAGCTCATTTTCAAAGATCTGAAAACTACCATTTCAAGCACTGTTCTTCGGGAACTCCAAAATTTACCTTTATCGAGTCACACCCTTCTAGAAAAGTTTTGAAGGATGGACACAGCAATTTAGGGGATGCTAAATCTGACTGGTTTTACATAAAACACCAGGCAGGGTGTGCGAGAAAATGGCTACAGTCAAGTAGGTCCCCGTATTCTTCTATGTATGTCCAATTGCATATTTAAGGTGCTAATGTCTTCTTCCTCTGTACAACTCATACTTTCCCGAAGACGGAGGGCGATGTATATGAAGATCGATTATCACGCCTTTTA
The DNA here is from genome assembly GCA_030737875.1 of Allium sativum. Taxonomy (NCBI): domain Eukaryota; kingdom Viridiplantae; phylum Streptophyta; class Magnoliopsida; order Asparagales; family Amaryllidaceae; genus Allium; species Allium sativum. Next base: position 793,742,994 of record CM060924.1, read on the forward strand.
CAAGCAAATCGAACTTCTATAGGATTAAGAAGTGCATGACCGATGAAAATTTTCACAAACACCACTTTCTGGATATAAGATTTGGACTTGGTGCAGGTGGCAAGCCTTACAAGTACGTGCCCCTGGATGAGGGAGAAGGGACCTCAGGGGTCACGAAGACAACTGAACATCGCAGAAGTCCTTCACCAATGATCAATCAGGACGATGAGGATTTGAATATATATAAAGGAGGTGAGGTCCGAGCTGATGAGCCAAAGGAAGTCCCAACCTCTAAGGGGCCGTCTCCCTCGAGGACTCCACCACCAGTTGAGCCTGCTGCTCATGATGAACTAACATAGGAGCAGATATTCGGAGAATTAAGCAAGATTCCCCTACCAGACGGCATTTACACACAGGAATACTTCGAAGGGGGAACCATTCTTTCCTATCTCTGAGGAAGCGAATGTTCCAGTCGGGGAAAAAGAAACCACACAGACGAGCCTAACTCCGTGCCCTGGTCTGTTAGGGGGGATTACATGGGACGCACACATCACAAGCACCACTTGTCACAACACTTTTACATCCTCAGTATTTATGGTTCTAATACATGCTTGTTTCCTTTGCAGGAAAAATGCCTCGTAAACAATCTGATTCTTATCATTCTCTCCGAGCGAGCACACTAAGGCTCCTTTCTGATTCTGAACATGTTCACAGTGATAATCAGGGGAGAGATAGTCATCGACCCCGTGATTCTTATCAATCTCATTCTACACGGTCCCGCTTTCCATCGAAGCAAGATCTTGGGAAGTCCCACAGTCGTCAAGTGCCACCGGCGGGGTGTAAGCAACTTCCCAAAGACTTGACTCCTCCAAAAAATACGCCTTCTCATAGCAAATCTTCTAAGAAACATCATGAGCCGAAAGACAAAAATAAAGACCCAAGCAAGAATTTAGAAAAGGAGAAAATAGCTATTGTCCCCTCTAGTCAGCACAATTTAGATACTACCGCTGCACAGGATGTCGTCTCTACACCTGATAATAAGGCTAAGCTGGAGCGTTTGCGAAAGCAGTTTCCTGACATTTTCTTTGAGAGGATGATGTTTGTTCCAGATCTTGAACCGGTTCCCGAGGAGTGCGATACAGAGGTCAAAGGGCAGGTGAGTCATTTGGCCAAACAATATAGGGTGATGAAGAAGCATGCCACCCATCTTTCTGCTGCCATCCGTCACCTCAAAACAGAAGCAGCCAGAGCCAGAGTGAAGATTGACAATAATGCTAGGGCCAGGAGCAAAATCGAAAAAGAACTAGAGGATGCTCAGGCTCAACTCGCTTTAGCTCAGCGGGATGCGGAAAATTACGAGTCAGAGCTGGAAAGTGCCAGGAAGCGTTTTCATACTGAACTCGACTCAAACAGCCAAGAATGTGTTGCTCTGAAGAAGGAAATAGAGGATCTTAGAACGATCAATACTGATTTAAAGACGACACATGACCGTTTTGCTGCTGAGAAGGCTGCTTGGGAGAAAGAGAAAGCGAGCTTAAAAGACAGTCTTGCTCTTATTGAAAAAGAGAAAGCAGTTTTGAATGATCAACTTGTCCATGCCGAGGAGCGTGCAGCTCTTGCTGAAAGTAACGCCAACAATGCTCTTGAATCGGCCTCCGCCACTGCTGATAAGCTTGCTGCAGCTGAGAAAGAGATAGAAAGTTTCGATGAACTGCTATTCGACTTTTTCGGTCAAGTTATTAAGACTCGAGACATCTCTTGGATTGAGAACTATCACGTTACTTTGGCCAATGTATGGAATATGATCGTTGAGGGCGAAAGGCAGCGATTGAAAGTCGAGGAGAATGACGAAACCCAGCTTATGCAGACCTTTCTCAAAGGTGAAGAGCCCGAGGCTTTGGAGAAGGGCAGACATCTGATCCAAGAAGAGATCGAGAAGGAGAAAGTTAGGCTCAAGGGCAAGGATAAAATCGACGAAGGCTCGAGATCAGAGGCGGAGCCCAAGACTTCTGAAGTTGAGGAATACAATCCCGATGATCCATTGATCCCCTTGGCTCCAACCCCTCCTGCTATCGGAGCTACTGTTGCAAGTCTGGGTGATGAGTCGGCTGAAGGTATCTCCATATTCTCTCCATAATTCGTCAAAGCAATTGTAACTTGTCGTCGTCTTGCGGAGCAGACAATTGAGAAGACCACGCTCTCTCCCGAACTAATAACATTTGCTTCTCATGATATAGGTGGCAAACCGGCCGAGAAGTATGCAGAAGAGAAAACAGAGGCGGGAAAAGTTAGTGTCCCATCAGGTGCTAGTGCTGAAGTTTCTGAGATTCCAAAGCAGACTGAGGGCACAACAACTGAGAAGGTCATCTTGGCATCAAGCACTGGCGTTCCCAAGGATGCTGAGACCATTGATGCTTTGAAGGATATGGACGGTGATCATGGAGATGATGAAGAAGAGGTCACCATTACATGGGAGACCAAGGATGATGACAAGGAGACCCTGGCTGACATGAAGGTCAAGAGGGATAAGCAGCTAGCTTTAAAAAGAGAGGAGCAAGAGACTCTATATGTGCCACCTATCTCAGAGGTTGATCCAAAAACTGGGTTGGTCATAAAATTCTCCTCCAAATCAATAACTTCACAGCTTGCATCCTAGCCTTCCAACACTCCGCAAGATGCTCTTTCTGACAAGAGGAAAAGGAAGAAGGGTTGTAACAACCCGGAAAATCTGAGCCAATTTAAAATTTTTATTTTGGTTATTTTAACGGATTTTGAATATTTAAAATGAATTATTTTAAATAATAACGATGGAAAATTTATTTTCGATGAGGTTAAAACGAATAAATTTATTTTAATTATATAACGAGCTTGAAATGGCGCGTCAGTTCGAAAATTCGATTTCTAATTTCAATTGAATATACAGAATTTAAAACAAGTCAGAATTGGGCAAAACAAGAAATATTTGAATCTGTTTGATAATATCTTTCAAACAAATGTAAGAAACTGAGATTTCACTTTATATAGTGTAAGATATGTCCAGTTTAAAATTCAGAAAAGTCGCTGTGGAATTTATATATATTTTAATATATATAAAGGCCCTTAAAAATGGAAATTTTGCAAACGACCTTCGTTTTCGACGAAACCACTTTTGTTGGATCTGGGATATCAAATTATGGCTATGTTTCAAAATTCATAATTTTTTGAATTAATATGTGAGCGTGGCGAAGTTAAACGTGTTTTAACAGTTTTAGTCAATTTCGATCGACTGGAAATTGGCCATTTTTCCAATGGTCTCAGAATTTGACGAAATTAATTTTGTTAGGACCGTATCGTCAATAACAAGCTAGAAATAATTTTTCGGGAATTTTTAGAGTTAGTATGTGGTCCCGGTAAATTGAAATGTACGTTTAAAATTGAATATACAGATTTACATTTTAAATTTGATGGAAACTGGTCGAAACGATGGAATTTGCCTACGAAACATATCCCATTATGTTCGGAATGGGGGTAATTAGCTAGGGGCGACAGTCGTTGGGTCTCGTTTCGAGGTCAAATAAAAAAGCCAACATAAAGGAGAATTAAATATAATAATAATAAAATATAAAAACCTTTTATATGCCCCCCTCTTCTTTTCATCCGTCAGTTCTTTTTTTTAAAATAAAAAAATGGAATCCCTAATCGATCGAGGCGCGCCCAACACCTCAGTCCCGACGGCGAACTCCACCACCCCACCGCCGACCTCCGTCCAGCACTCTTCCCCCTCGCCCTCCCTCGCTAGCCCGCTCGAAACCCTAGCTTTTTTTAACCCAAACCCGCCCCTTCGTTTAACCCTACCACCATCGCCCCTTGGCACCGCCTCCGTCCGCCAGAACCCTCCGCCTCGCCGCTGCCATCTCCAGCAACTCCCCCCCTCTCCGTGCCTCTTTCTCCACGCCCCCACGCCCCCACTTCTGAAACGCGACCGCCATAGATCCGAGCTCCGCAGTCGCCACCTTCTCTGGCACCCTCAACGCCAGTCCACCGCGCAAGCTCCGACGAACCCCAAACACCCTCCTACGATCTAAATCAATAAGTTTCTTTAAGATTAATTTTAAATCTGAGTTTATATATGTAGTAATACGATAAAAAAAATTGGATCTTTATGTGTATAAAGGCAGTATAAAAATATGATTTTTGTTTACCTAGCGAAGTGAAAAGATTAGATTTTTGGAAAGAAAAAGATTTGATTTTTAAATATAGCGAAGTAACGAATATGAAAATATAATTTTTATATATGTATGATAGTGAAATTATAATTTTTATTTATGTAGAGTAATAAAAATATAATTTTTATTTAAGTAGTGAAGTAAAAATATGATGTTTACTTCGATAAAAATAGGATCTTTATATGTGAAGTGAATTAAAAATGTGAATTTTTATTTATAAACATCAAAATAGAAATGTGATTTTTTTTTTAAAGATAGTGAAATAAAAATATGATTTTTATATAATAGAGATTATAAAAATATAATGTTTATATAGAAAGTGGCAATATAAAAATATATCTTTATATAGGAAGTAGCGTTGTTAAAAATATAAATTTTTAACATATACTTCGTGAAACAGGCTGCGTTGGAATCACGATGAAGATTTCCTACATATGAAGAGTCATGGTGTTTGGTTTAGCTTCTCGATGAGAGCTTCTCACTTTAAATTTTCTTTTCTAGTTAAAAATATATACTAGGATGCAGACGATGCTTTGTAGCACACGACACCCGTCGTCCACAGACCATGGATGGCTTGTTTGTTTAGTTGATTGTTTGGTGATTGATTTATTTGTTTGGTTGATTAATTTGATTGAATTGGTTTGGGACGTGAAATGGGATTTATTAAATTGGTATGTGTATGGCGTGGGCCATTATTAGATCGGGGATAGGGCTAGGCCTTGTCCCGTTTCTAGTATTGTGTCGTTATGCCGCCGGAATTTTATAAAATAAGTTAGAAAAATAAAAATATTATTTTATTGAATAAACGAGCTGAATAGAAATTCATGTGTTGAAATAAAATATTTTATCGTTAAAAATATAATTTTTAACGTGTGTGTGAATAAGATTAAATATTCATTTACAAATCAGACGATTTGTTTATGTACACTGATTTTCCTGATATTGATTGGGACGATAAATTTTACACGTCGCCCAACTGCAAAAATAACAATCTGTGTTTGTTGACTGAAACCCCACACGGGTATTGGGATGATATTTGACGTACACTAATCCCGATTGTTTAGTTGTATGTCAATCGATAGGTTGACAGACAGTTGTGTAGTGCACTTTGGATGATGGTTGATTATTTATCATTGCTGATATATACATGTGTTATTTGGAAATCCATAAAATCTATGGTAATTGATTGGGCCTCATTCCAGTTTTGAAATAAAATATTTGAATAGAAATATTTGAAAGAGAAATATTTGAAATAGAATATTTGAAAATAGAAATATATGAAGCCGTGTTGATTAGATTTGTGCCATTTTGACGCAAGCGATATTTATATCGATTTTATTCGAATACCGAAAAAGAAGAGATTTCAAAATATAACGTTTTGAAAATATTATCATTTATATAATAATAATATGGAATATTCAATTTTGATTTAGAAATTAAATATAAAGTTGAAATCGTTTTGAAAACGAATTTAAAACGATTTATAAAATACGTTTTAAAGGGAAATCGATGAAATATATATAATATATATATTATATATATTAATGGCCTGAATAGAACACGCCACGCTACGGCAGTTCACGAATTTCGACCATTGACTTCAAATTGACGTTACGGGAGATCCGACCGTCGGATTCTTCTGAAACCGGGACCATTGGGTTTGTACAGAAAAGAGCTTTCCAACGAATATTAGAAATTTGAAATCTAACGGTTGGATTTGGAATTATGTCCAAATCAAATTTGGAAAAGGTCGCTGTAAGTGTAGTTCGACGACCATTATTGGAAATCGACTGTACGGGCCTTGATAAATTTGTTAAAAATATCAATAATTTGAGTAAAATCATAATAAATGATTTAGAAAGAATTGGGGTGAAAAATCCATATTTAAAAGGATAAAAATATATTTTTATCGAAATGAACTAGTTTATAACTAGAATTAAAATCCAATTATTTTAAAATAAATAAAATTGGATTTGAAGTGATTTTAAATATAACCAGAATTTCCAATTTACGAATTGGAATGGATTTGAATCGAAATTATCTTTGGGATATTTCAATGTTGGATTTCGTGACTATACAGATATGGTTATGGAAATTTGAAAGATATATTTATATCGTTATTTCCAATACGATATTTGTTGGTTTCAGAATTTGATATTGAATATAAGCCGATATATTTTCTATTCAGAGCCTTGTATTTAATATCAAATGGGATTTTGGGTTCGTCGTGAATGGTGTCTTAAATAACACTGTTCTTGAACCCAGTTTAGAAAGGAATAAATCTTTTAATAAAGATTTAGTGAAATTGTCCAGTTAATTAGTATTTAATTATAATTGAATTTAAATTGGTTTTTGGGTTTATCGTGAGCGATGTTTTGAATAACACCTGTTCTTTAACCCAATTAACAATGGGATGTGATTTTGAGTTTATCGTGAACCGTGTTTTAAATGACATTGGTTCTTTAACCCAGCTAAAGATTAAAACTAAGTGGAGTTTTAATGAATCTTTAATTAGATTGAAAGGATTGAGAATGGAGTATCACCAGTTTTTCTCCAAGCGATAGTTAAATTTTTAATTAGATTTGAACGTGAAATGGTAATAAATTTTACCGATGGCACCGTGGTGTTAGATATGGGGTGTTACCAGTTTTGCTCCATGGGATGAATAGGTTGGGATTGGGAAATAAAATAAATGATTACTTCGGTGTGGTTCGCTAATCCCGACTAGTTTGGAAAACCATAGTATGGTTTGAAATGATATACAAAGGAAGATTAAAGAATAAATCTTAAAGAATTTATCTTTGATAAAATTAATGGGAACCTTTCCCTAATAATGTGAATATTTAAATAAAAGAATATTCTGAATTGGAATGAGGCGTATGTTGTATTTGTGTAACACTTGTTTATTATATACGCGAGTTATTCGGAAAGACAGGGTTTATCCCATTCTGAATAACTGATACGACGATAAGTCGAAGATGAAGACGGTGGTTGAAGACCGGAGGTCTTCACATCGTTTGGATAATTACTGATGATCTTGATTGGGCTGTACACCCAAGAGGAGGGAATCAGTTGGTGATCGTCCAGACGTACTTGGAGATCGATGGATATGCGAGGTACAAGGTGCCTCCGGTTTCATTCAGATCTAGAACGGACTTGTAAATGGACTGTGTGTCTGACATTGGATTTCATTCTGTGTGACTGATATCGGTTGCATAGAGTGGTTTGCCTGTGTGGCATGCTGAGATGCAGTGATCAAGGCTTCTGTTGAAAAGCAAAGTCTTGTGGTTGATGATCAAAGCACGGCCTTTATGGCATCGCTTTGTGTAGCGTTAATTTGCGAGCCTTACACCTCGGTGTGAACCAAAAACTGGAGAGGACATCAGGGAGGGCATGTTTTCTTTCTAGCTAGGAGTGGCGTCAGTGCTTGAACTGGATGACGAGTTTGACTCATGTGGTTGTTGGAATTGGAGGCGCCTCGGTTATATCGATCGATCCGGGACCGATGGAGTCATTCGTTGGCTCATTTACGCCCCATAGGTGGGGGAACGCATGTTCAGGGTTTAATTTTAATCCACTCCGTGTGGACCGGCCCTGACGATCCAAGGGTCACTCGAGCTCTGATCCTGAGGCTCGGGCTAGAGAGTCTAACGAATCGGTGAGGACTATCTTTTGCCTCGGTTCATAGATGGAAATCCAATTTCCAATATGATACTTTGCTGTTTTAATTGTAGAACCTAGTATGGCGACATGATATATGGTACCCATGTCGTCTATGATTGATACTTATGATTGAAATTGTTTTGAAACACTTATGCTCTTACAGTAGTATCAAAATAATCTATTTTTAAACATATCAAGCATTATTTGGCTATTATAAGGTAATACCCTATCCTCCGGCTTGCGTTGCATTGTGTGATGGGACCTGGGTCTTATAATAGCTTCATTTTTCTTTATTTAGCATTGCACTGTTTGTTTTCTGCACTGGTATTTTTGGGGTAGAAACCCGTTCCGTGTTATATGGCGTGGTCCCTTTATTTACCTGACTTTAAAATAAAGATTAATAACTGTTTTAGTTCTCACACCAGTCACATGACTGACCTGGAGTTTATTGTTTTAACCTAAACTCTGGGTGCCCCTATTTCCACACGAGCAGTTAGTAGTTTTGGTTTTGAAGTTTTTTATTCACAAGATCCTGGTTTACAGCTGGAATGATATTCGGAAAGCTCTGTATCCGCATATCTCCTTCAGTTGTGTTTTGTATTATTTTTTCGCTGCAGTAATGTATTTAAATCTCTGATATTTTATCATGTAATATTTATTCATACTCTGTATATTCTGGTATTCTGATGGAATTGTTGTAATAAACAATGAAATGTTCTTCTGTCTGTGTTTTGATGTGTGTTGTTCTCAAAGCAATCCGGGTTTCGAACGGTCTTGGTTGGTTTAGCGATCGATTCTGACCGAGTGAAATTCGACTTGTTACGTTTGGTATCAGAGCTCTAGTTTACAGAGCTCGAGAACAAGACACATTAGAACCGAACGAAAGAATTCATCAGAAATTAGATTAGTAATATCCAATGAGAATTACTCGTTAGAGATAGGATCAGTAGTATCCTAGAACGAGTGTGAAGAGTATGTTTTTCAAATAAAGTTGAGAACAAATTTTGTTTTGAAAATTTAAACCGTTTTAATACGTATTTGACTGTTTTATTTTATATCGATTTGGACAATCGAGTATATAAAGATTTTGCATATACGCGTAATGAACGTATATTCGAAGTTTTAATATACTGGATAGATATAGAATCACACTCTAGTAGCCTGAAGATGTTCTGATGGTGGTTTGAAACATCATCAGCATTTATGTTCGAGCTTCAAAAGTGAGATATCTATATATTTCCAATAGACTGGTGTGAGAACCAAAACTAGAATAGGATTTATTGTTGTGGATTTGCATCAAAAACATGATTTTTTGACTATGTATTAAAATTATGTGTTTGAAACGTTATTTAACTAATTGATTGATGTATGTATTGTATGATTATTCATTTAAACCAACATATAAACCCATTATGTGAATGTGTGGTAAATTTAGCCAATTTGAACCAAATGATGAACTGAATTGAAAATTGTTTGAAATTGCATGCATATACATGTATATCCATTGAACAGGTCATAGCAAGGAGGTTAGAGCAGAGGAATAAAATTGTTTGCCCGACAAATAGGTACATGTTTATTGTATTTCTTGTGGATTTGATGATTTTATGAGCCGATGGGCTAGCCTCTTGGCTTTTTCTTTTGGATTGGTGAGGGCCATGGGAGGCTATTTGAAATATCTCGATGCTCCCGGTGCAGGGGAGGTTATGGCGAAATTTTTCGAAAATTTAGGGTGTTAGCCAAATTTTCGGAAAATTTGAAAAGTTTTTAGAAACTGAAATGTTGAAAAACTTAAGCCATAATTAAAATAATGAAAGTTGAGTTGATTAGAAAACAACTTTCACCTTCGTTCCTTTTCGAGGATGAAAAGATTTTAAGTTGGGGAGATTGTAACAACCCGGAAAATCTGAGCCAATTAATTTTTTTATTTTGGTTATATTAACGGATTTTGAATATTTAAAATGAATTATTTTAAATAATAACGACGGAAAATTTATTTTCGATGAGGTTAAAATGAATAAATTTATTATAATTATATAACGAGCCTGAAATGGCGCAGCAGTTCGAAAATTCGATTTCTAATTTCAATTGAATATACAGAATTCAAAATAAGTCAGAATTGGGCGAAACAAGAAATATTTGAATCTGTTTGATAATATCTTTCAAACAAATGTAAGAACTGAGATTTCACTTTATAAAGTGTAAGATATGTCCAGTTTAAAATTCAGAAAAGTTGCTGTGGAATTTATATATATTTTAATATATATAAAGGCCCTTAATAATGGAAATTTTGCAAACGACCTTCGTTTTCGATGAAACCACTTTTGTTGGATCCGGGATGTCAAATTATGGCTTTGTGTCAAAATTCATAATTTTCTAAATTAATATGTGAGCATGGCGAGGTTAAACGTGTTTTAACAGTTTTAGTCAATTTCGATCGACCAGAAATTGGCCATTTTTCAAACGGTATCAGAATTTGACAAAATTAGTTTTGTTAGAACCGTATCGTCAATAACAAGCTAGAAATAATTTTTCGGGAATTTTTAGAGTTAGTATGTGGCCCCGGTAAATTAAAATGTATGTTTAAATTGAATATACATATTTATATTTTAAATTTGATGGAAACTGGTCGAAACGATGGAATTGGCCTACGAAACATATCCTATTGTGTTCGGAATGGGGGTAATTAGCAAGGGCGACAGTCATTGGGTCTCGTTTCGAGGTCAAATAAAAAAGTCAACATAAAGGAGAATTAAATATAGTGAATATTAGGCTCACATCCTTAAAAATAAATTTAATTAGGCTCACATCCTCCCCTTTTGAAACATTTAAATCTCATCCCTATTTTTAAAACATAGCTTTTATTTTTTTTGGAAATGCCCTCATTCAATTTTAAGGGTGTAGGGATTGTTTATAGGTTACGTATTAGGGTTTTATTTTTTACAGGAACAAAATTTTCTAATCCATGGCGGCGGCAGCTCCAGCACCAAAACCTAAATCACTAGACGCGTGAGCCCTACTTCCAGCAACCAGCGACCGCCGCTCCAGCACCATCGATCAGCCCCCCTTCAGTCAGCGCCGCTCCAACACCAGGATCTGCCAATGCGCTGCTACCCACTGGCGCACCCAGAACTCCAGCAACCAGCGACGACCACCATCGTCTAGCCCCCCTTCAGTCGAAGGCAGCAAACCGTTCACAGCAAACTCTCCACCCTTTCTGGCTCCGTCGATCTGAAACCTAAAATTGTGTGAGTTTTTTTCCTTTTCTTTCTGATTTTATTTGTAGGATAAATATAAGGTTTTTATTAGCATAAAAATACGATTGTTAGAACTCGTGGATTTTTGCTGAACTTCTGATAAAAAGTTGCGGACAAATATGCATCTATTCTTAATATATGCATATATGTATGCATTTTTTTATCAAACAAACAGAAAAACATATTTTTTACAAATATATTCATATTTCTATGCATATATCTGGAATACTTGCATATAAATATTCAGAAATTATTGTTATTTTGCTGAATTGTACGCATGTATTTATATTATTTTGTAGCAGTTTTTGTAATTTAGGTTACTGCACATTAAGCTTATTAATGTTGATTTTTTTTTTTTAATAACAATGTTCCGACAGATATTGTTGTAGTGGTGTTGTTGAAGCTTGGTCGTCCATCTTTTTCCAAATGATTGAAATCCGCAGTTGTTAATCGTGGATTTTTGCTGAACTTTTGATAAAAAGTTGCGGACAAATATGCATCTATTCTTAATATATGCATATATGTATGCAATTTTTTATCAAACAAACAGAAAAACATATTTTTTTACAAATATATTCATATTTCTATGCATATATCTGAAATACTTGCATATAAATATTCAGAAATTACTGTTATTTTGCTGAATTGTACGCATGTATTTATATTATTTTGAAGCAGTTTTTTTTAATTTAGATTACTGCGCATTAAGCTTATTAATGTTGATTTTCTTTTTTTGATAACAGTGTTCCGGCGGCTATTGGTGTAGTGGTGTTGTTGAAGCTTGGTCGTCCATCTTTTTCCAAATGATTGAAATCTGCAGTTGTTTCTATAGAGACTACTAGATGTGGTTTGCGCGATAAGCTGGGTCTTAACAAAATTATTTGTTCTTGAAAAGACCATCATCTCTGCTTTGTAAATGTTCTGAAATTTTTGATGTAGTACATGTAAATGTGGTCTGTACTTATTTTTTGATGTAGTACATGTAAATGTTATGAAAATTTTCATGTAAGTATGCACATATTTCTGTTATTTGCATATATATATATATATATATATATATATATATATATATATGCATCTTGTTATAATTATATGTATTTACTTTTTTGTCATTTCTTTTGTTTCAGCAATTATGCAGTACAGTTCTGTATATGTATGCAATTATTTCACTTAGTTGCATAAATGTATGCAATTTTATGTAATATTTGTATCTAATTGTCTAGTTTTTCGTAAAAATCAAAAATCTTAATAAAAAAATTGTAGTCCCTACATTCAAGTAATTATTTATTTCTGTATAATATTAATGTATGCACGTCTACTTCATTGTTGCGTAAAACTAATAATTTATTTTCTGCACAATATTAATATATGTATGCAATTATTCCACTTAGTTGCATAAATGTATGCAATTTTACATAATATTTGTATCTAATTGTCTAGTTTTTCGTAAAAATAAAAAAAAGTAATAAAAAAATCGCTGTTGGATAGTTTTTTAGGTGTGTAAGGGTAGATCTGGAATTTTTTTAGTGGAAATTCAAAAATAGGGATGTATTCTATATTATTTTTATCACCGGGTTTTTTTATTTTATTTTGAAACTTAATAGGGACCTGTAGAAAACGCACCCTTAAATATAATAATAATAAAATATAAAAACCTTTTATATGCCCCCCTCTTCTTTTCTTCCGTCAGTTCTTTTTTTTAAAATAAAAAAAATGGAAACCCTAATCGATCGAGGCGCGCCCAACACCTCAGTCCCGACGGCGAACTCCACCACCCCACCGCCGACCTCCATCCAGCCCTCCTCCCCCTCGCCCTCCCTCGCTAGCCCGCACGAAACCCTAGTGTTTTTAACCCAAAACCGCCCCTTCGTTTAACCCTACTGCCATCTCCCATTGGCACCGCCTCCGTCCGCCAGAACCCTCCCCCTCGCCGCTGCCATCTCCAGCAACTCCCCCCCTCTCCGTGCCTCTTTCTCCACGCCCCCCAAACCCACTTCTGAAATGCGACTGCCCAAGATCTGAGCGCCGCCGTCGCCACCTTCGTTGGCCCCCTCAACGCCAGTCCACCGCGCAAGCTCCGACGAACCCCAAACACCCTCCTCCGATCTAAATCAGTAAGTTTCTTTAAGATTAATTTTAAATCTAAGTTTATATATGTAGTAATACGATAAAAAATCGGATCTTTATGTGTATAAAGGCAGTATAAAAATATGATTTTTGTTTACCTAGCAAAGTGAAAAGATTAGATTTTTGAAAAGAAAAAGATTTGATTTTTAAATATAGCGAAGTAACGAGTATAAAAATATAATTTTTATATATGTATGATAGTAAAATTATAATTTTTATTTATGTACAGTAATAAAAATATAATTTTTATTTAAGTAGTGAAGTAAAAATATTATTTTTACTTTGATAAAAATAGGATCTTTATATGTGAAGTGAATTAAAAAATGTGAATTTTTATTTATAAACATCAAAATAGAAATGTGATTTTTGTTTTAAAGATAGTGAAATAAAAATATGATTTTCATATAATAGAGATTATAAAAATATAATCTTTATATAGAAAGTGGCAATATAAAAATATATCTTTATATAGGAAGTAGCATTGTTAAAAATATAAATTTTTAACATATACTTCGTGAAACAGACTGCGTTGGAAGCACGATGAAGATTTCCTACATATGAAGAGTCGTGGTGATTGGTTTAGCTTCTCGGTGAGAGCTTCTCACTTTAAATTTTCTTTTCTAGTTAAAATATATACTAGGATGCAGACGGTGCTTAGTAGCACCCGACACCCATCGTCCACAGACCATGGACGGCTTGTTTGTTTAGTTGATTGTTTGGTGATTGATTTATTTGTTTGGTTGATTAATTTGATTGAATTGGTTTGGGATGTGAAATGGGATGTCAAATGGGATTGATTAAATTGGTATGTGTATGGCGTGGGCCATTATTAGACCAGGGATAAGGCTAGGCCTTGTCCCATTTCTAGTATTATGCCGTTATGCTGCCGGAATTTTCTAAAATAAGTTAGAAAAATAAAAATATCATTTTATTGAATAAATGAGCTGAATAGAAATTCATGTGTTGAAATAAAACATTTTATCGTTAAAAATATAATTTTTAACGTGTGTGTGAATAAGATTAAATATTCATTTACAAATCAGACGATTTGTTTATGTACACTGATTTGCCTGATATTGATTGCGATGATAAATTTTACACGTCGCCCAACTGCACAAATAATAATCTGTGTTTGTTGAATGAAACCCCACACAGGTATTGGGATGATATTTGACGTACACTAATCCCGATTGTTTAGTTGTCTGTCAATCGATAGGTTGATAGACAGTTGTGTAGTGCACTTTGGATGATGGTTGATATTTATCATTGCTGATATATACATGTGTTATTTGGAAATCCATAAAATCTATGGTAATTGATTGGGCCTCATTCCAGTTTTGAAATAAAATATTTGAATAGAAATATTTGAAAGAGAAATATTTGAAATAGAATATTTGAAAATAGAAATATATGAAGCCGTGTTGATTAGATTTGCGTCATTTTGACGCGAGCGATATTTATATCGATTTTATTCGAATATCGAAAAAGGAGAGATTTCAAAATATAACGTTTTGAAAATATTATCATTTATATAATAATGATATGAAATATTCAATTTTGATTTAGAAATGGAATATGAAGTTGAAATCGTTTTGAAAACGAATTTAAAACGATTTATAAAATACGTTTTAAAGGGAGATCGACAAAATATATATAATATATATATTACATATATTAATGGCCTGAATAGAACGCGCCGCGCTACAACAGTCCGCGAATTTCGACCAATGACTTCAAATTGACGTTATGGGAGATCCGACCGTCAGATTCTTCTGAAACCGGGACCATTGGGTTTGTACTGAAAAGAGCTTTCCAACGAATGTTAGAAATTTGAAATCTAACGGTTGGATTTGGAATTATGTCCAAATCAAATTTGGAAAAGGTCGCTGTAAGTGCAGTTCGATGACCATTATTGGAAATCGACTGTACGGGTCTTGATAAAATTGTTAAAAATATCAATAATTTGAGTAAAATCATAATAAATGATTTCGAAAGAATTGGGTGAAAAATCCATATTTAAAAGGATAAAAATATATTTTTATCGAAATGAACTAGTTTATAACTAGAATTAAAATCCAATTATTTTAAAATAAATAAAATTGGATTTGAAGTGATTTTAAATATAACCAGAATTTCCAATTTACGAATTGGAATGGATTTGAATCGAAATTATCTTTGGGATATTTCGATGTTGGATTTCGTGATTATACAGATACGGTTATGGAAATTTGAAAGATATATTTATATCGTTATTTCCAATACGATATTTGTTGGTTTCAGAATTTGATATTGAATATAAGCCGATATAGTTTCTATTCAGAGCCTTGTATTTAATATCAAATGGGATTTTGGGTTCGTCGTGAATGGTGTCTTAAATAACACTGTTCTTGAACCCAGTTTAGAAAGGAATAAATCTTTTAATTAAGATTTAGTGAAATTGTCCAGTTAATTAGTATTTAATTGGAATTGAATTTAAATTGGTTTTTTAGTTTATCGTGAGCGGTGTTTTGAATAACACCTATTCTTTAACCCGATTAACAATGGGATGTGATTTTGGGTTTATCGTGAACCGTGTTTTAAATGACCTTGGTTCTTTAACCCAACTAAAGATTAAAACTAAGTGGAGTTTTAATGAATCTTTAATTAGATTGAAAGGATCGAGAATGGAGTATCACCAGTTTTGCTCCAAGCGATAGTTAAATCTTTAATTAGATTTGAACGTGAAATGGTAATAAATTTTACCGATAGCACCGGGATGTTAGATATGGGGTGTTACCAATTTTTCTCCATGGGATGAATAGGTTGGGATTGGGAAATAAAATAAATGATTACTTCGGTGTGGTTCGCTAATCCCGACTAGTTTGGCAAACCATAATATGGTTTGAAATGATATACAAAGGAAGATTAAAGAATAAATTTTAAAGAATTTATCTTTGATAAAATTAATGGGAACCTTTCCCTAATAATGTGAACATTTAAATAAAAGAATATTCTGAATTGGAATGAGGCGTATGTTGTGTTTGTGTAATACTTGTTTATTATATACGCGAGTTATTCAGAAAGACCGTGTTTATCCTATTCTGAATAACTGATACGACGATAAGTCGAAGATGAAGATGGTGGTTGAAGACCGGAGGTCTTCACATCGTTTGGATAATTACTGATGATCTTGATTGGGCTGTACACCCAAGAGGAGGGAATCAGTTGGTGATCGTCCAGACGTACTTGGAGATCGATGGATATGCGAGGTACAAGGTGCCTCCGGTTTCGTTCAGACCCGGAACGGACTTTTAAATGGACTGTGTGTCTGACATTGGATTTCATTCTGTGTGACTGATATCGGTTGCATAGAGTTGTTTGCCTATGTGGCATGCTGAGATGCAGTGATCAAGGCTTCTGTTGAAAAGCAAAGTCTTATGGTTGATGATCAAAGCAGGGCCTTTGTGGCATCGCTTTGTGTAGCGTTAATTTGCGAGCCTCACACCCCGGTGTGAACCAAAAACTGGAGAGGACATCAGGACGGGCATGCGTTTCTTTATAGCTAGAAGTCGCGTCATTGCTTGAACTGGCTGACGAGTTTGACTCATGTGGTTGTTGGAATTGGAGGCACCTCAGTTATATCGGTCGATCCGGGACCGATGGAGTCATTCGTTGGCTCATTTACGCCCCATAGGGCGGGGGAACGCATGTTCAGTGTTTAAGTTTAATATGTGGACCGGACCTGACGATCCAAGGGTCACTCGAGCTCTAATCCTGAGGCTCGGGCTAGAGAGTCTAACAAATCGGTGAGGGCTATCTTTTGCCTCGGTTCATAGATGGAAATCTAATTTCCAATACAACACTTTGCGATTTTGATTGTAGAACCTAGTATGGCGACATGATATATGGTACCCATGCCGTCTATGATTGATACTTATGATTGAAATTGTTTTGAAACACTTATGCACTTATAGTTGTATCAAAATAATCTATTTTTAAACGTATCAAGCATTATTTGGCTATTATAAGGTAAAAACCTATCCTCCGGCTTGCATTGCATTGTGTGATGGGACCTGGGTCTTATAATAGCTTCATTTTTCTTTATTTAGCATTGCACTGTTTGTTTTCTGCACTGGTATTCTTGGGGTAGAAACCCGTTCCGTGTTAAACGGCGTGGTCCCTTGATTTACCTAACTTTAAAATAAAGATTAATAACTGTTTTAGTTCTCACACCAGTCACATAACTGACCTGGAGTTTATTGTTTTAACCTAAACTCTGGGTGCCCCTATTTAGTAGTTTTGGTTTTGCAGATTTATATTCATAGGATCCTGGTTTACAGCTGGAATGATATTCAGAAAGCTCTGTATTCGTATATCTCCTTCAGTTGTGTTTTGTATTATTTTTCCGCTGCAGTAATGTATTTAAATCTCTGATATTTTATCATGTGTAATATTTATTCATACTCTGTATATTCTGGTATTCTGATGGAATTGTTGTAATAAACAATGAAATGTTCTTCTATCTGTGTTTTGATGTGTGTTGTTCTCAAAGAAATCCGGGTTTCGAACGGTCTTGGTCGGTTTAGCGATCGATTCTGACCGAGCGAAATTCGACTTGTTACAAGGGTGACTGATCTGATGCTGAGAAGGAGGAGTTGGAAAAGCAGAAGAAGGAGACGAAATCGTCCCCCAAGCATAAGTAGGATGTATTTGTTGGTCCATATTTTGCTTTTAGGCTTTCCACTGGCGAAGAAATGTAATTGTGAGAATGACCCTCACTTTCATTTTAGTTTTGTCTTGTAAACCTGCATTTGGTAAATGGAAATTTGTTTCTTTTGCATCATTGCGTACCTGCAAGTTTGACTTTTCACACTTAGTCACAAACATTTAGATCATAACTAAGTTAAAATCGAATCACAAGTCATTCTAGCAGTAAAAGTTTAAAATTTCTGTACTGCATAAAAGTGTGTATGTATATGCCCCCAATCAATCATTAATATGATGCCTGGCCAGGGCTTATTGAGGATTGATTAGAGTCATATGTGTGTTGTCCCCTATTCTCGGAAATGGTGGGTTCAGTCTCTTCTTTCATTCATGTTTCCAGTCGTGTGATGGGATAGGAACCCTTTTGGCGGCATATGTCATCATGCCTTTGTACTCTCTCGATCCTTCAACGGGGTAAGAGTTTTTGCGACGCTAAGTGTCTAGCACCTTTATACTCTCCTGATCCTTCAGCGGCTTAGAGTTTGAGCTCGATTCTTAGTCTGCTCACCGATCCTTCAACGGGGCAGGAGTTCTGGGGGCTCTAAGTCTCTAGCGCCTTTATACTCTCCCGATCCTCCAGCGGGATAGAGTGTTGCCAAGGCGGTTTTTATCATGGTGCACCTTCACGCCTTGCGGACGTCATCTTCCTGTCCTTTATACTCTCTCTTAAATCTTGAGAGTTAGAGCGTCAACAATGGTGTGATTTACTTCATTACATCTTCAGGGCTCTGATTCTTGGTCACCTTCTAGCCTTATGGAAGGCACTTTGAATTATGTGTTTTGAGATCGTTGCATAGTTTACAGCAAATTTCATAGTGGTAATGATTTATGTTAATTAAAGATAATAAGGCAGATAAGTAACAGTGCAATAAAGGTAAATGACACGCGATATTTTTAGTGGTTCGATCGAATCATGACCTACGTCCACTTTATAATCTTTTGCTCAAGTAACCAGACTGTTCTAGGCAAGTCGTGCCATTTTACATGGTCCTAAAAAAAAAAGAATAAAACCAACAATTTCATGTCAGATAATGCCGCAAATGCTGGGCATTCCACACTCTGGGCATTTTATCTCCATCCACGGTCGCTAGCTTGAAAGTTCCATTATCAAGCCTTCGTAGAATGGAATACGGTCCTTCCCATTTCGGGCCCATATGCACTGGGGTGGAAAGACACGTTTCAGAACCAAGTCTCCAGGTTCAAATGTTCGAGCTCGGACTTTTTTGTTGTAATATTCAGTGACCTGTTGCTTGTGTTTCAAGGCGCGTAGGTCGGCCTCGTT
The DNA here is from genome assembly GCA_030737875.1 of Allium sativum. Taxonomy (NCBI): domain Eukaryota; kingdom Viridiplantae; phylum Streptophyta; class Magnoliopsida; order Asparagales; family Amaryllidaceae; genus Allium; species Allium sativum. The sequence goes on from CM060924.1 coordinate 793,762,247, forward strand.
CCTCTTTTCTTCAATCATGTCTAGGGATTCAAGGAGTAACTCATTGTTGGTCATCGGGTCATAATAAGTGATTTGGTGAGATGGTACTTCTAACTCGTCTGGGTTGACCGCTTCGGCTCTGAAGGCGAGGGAAAAGGGTGTGTGGCCTGTCGCCGACTTGTACGTTGTCCTTTAGGCCCATAACGCCAAGGGTAGCTCATCGACCCACATGGCTTTGGCCCGCTTCAATCTTTTCTTCAGAATGGATTTAATCACTTTGTTCGTCGCTTCGACCTGTCCGTTCGATTGCGGATGCGCCACAGAGGTGTATCTTTTCTCGATGTTGTATTTCTGGCAAAAATCTCTGAACTCAGTGCTATCAAACTGGGTTCCATTGTCTGTTATGACGACCTTTGGAATCCCGAATTGACATATAATGTTCCTAACGACAAAGTTGATCACTCGCTTGGTTGTGATCGTGGTCAATGGCTCTGCTTCGACCCATTTAGTGAAGTAATCCACGGCCACAATGGCGAACTTTGCTTCGCCCTTTGCTATGCGGAGGCTCCCAATAATATCAATCCCCCACATAGCGAAGGGCCACGGGCTCATCATCGTCTTCAACTAGCTAGGAGGTACCCTGGGGATCTTGGAAAATTTCTGACATGCGTCACAACGTCGAGCATACTTGGCTGCATCCTTGTTTATGGTAGGACAGAAATAGCCATACCGCAATATCTTCTTTGCCAGCGTTTGTCCTCCAGTGTGGTCGCCACATTCACCTTCGTGTACTTCTTTCAGTACGCGCTTGATGTCGTCATGGGCGATGCACCGGAGGGGAGGCATCGAGAATCCTTATATGTACAGGAATTCGCCTTGCAATACGTATGGAGGAGCCTTCCGGATAACTGCAGGCCTCTCACTTTCTTTGTCGGAAGCGTTCCATTCATCAAAAAATTCTTTAGAGGAGTCATTCATTACTCCCTCTCGGGCTCAATTTCCAATACCGGATCAACTTCCATCTGATCGACACTTGGGAACTGCAATACTTCGATCGGGACTAGCTCGGTATCCTCAGGACTATCGGAACTAGCCATGATTGCCAACTTATCTGCCTTTTGATTCTCCGACCGCGGAATATGAGATATGCTGTAGTGGTCAAACCCGTCAGCAACTTCTTCACTTCTTTCAAATATAGTATCAGCCTCGGACTCTTGGCCTGAAATTCCTCATTGACCTGGTTCACGACTATCTTGGAGTCGCAAAAGATGTCTAACTTTGTGATTTCCAGCTCCTTTGTGATCCTCAACCCGGCGATCAGGGTTTCGTATTCAGAGTCGTTATTAGTGGCATGGTACTCTAGTCTGAGAGCATAGTATATCTATCGCTCCTCGGGAGTTACAAGTACCACTCCAGCACCAGATCGTCTATCATTCTTGGCTCCGTCGGTGTACAGTTACCAGGCATTGGGATCAAGAAGTAGCTTCGGCGGATCGGCTTCTTCGCTTACTACATCGTCCTCCAGGATGGTAAACTCTGCCAGTACTTTCCCCCTTATCGATCTTCGGGGCTGGAAGTTCAAATCTAACTGACTTAGCTCAATGTTCCATTTGAGTAGTCTTCCTGATGCTTCTGGTCTTTGCAGAACTTCTTTAAGCAGGTGATCAGTGTACACAGTAATGGGATGAGCCTGGAAATAGTGGCGAAGTTTCCTAGATGCGATCAGCAAGCTATACGCAAGCTTTTCTATTCTTGGGTAGTTTCGCTCAGCTGCCGCCAATTTCTTACTCACATAATACATTGGCCTCTGAACCTTATCTTCCTCTCTCACCAAGGCTGAACTAATCACATGGGATGACACTGCTAAGTATACAAATAAATCCTCATGATCCACTGTCTTAGACAGTATCGGAGGTCTTTCCAGATGATTCAAGAGGTTCTGGAATGCTTCAACACAATCAGGGGTCCATTAAAAATTGCGTTTTCCTCGCTTTACCAGTTCGAAAAATGGAATACATTTGTCTGTAGCTTTGGAGATGAATCTACTCAAAGCAGCTACTTTTCCTGCGAGGCTTTGCACATCTTTGATTTGTCTTGGTTTCTGAATGTCTCTGATTGCCGCAATCTGATCTGGATTGATCTCAATCCCACGCGAGCTAACGATGAATCCTAGGAATTTCCCAGACGCTACCCCAAATGAACACTTCATAGGGTTGAGTTTCATCCCGTATCTTCGGAGGATATCAAACATCTCTGCTAAGTCGGCAGTGTGGTCGGATGATTGTCTGGACTTTACTAACATGTCGTCAACATATACCTCCATCGTCTTCCTGATTTGGTTGTAGAACATTCTATTCACTAATCGTTGATATGTAGCACCGGCATTCTTCAAACCAAAAGACATCACTACATAGCAGTATAATCCCAAATCTGTAATGAAACTGGTATGCTCTTGGTCCGGGACGTGCATAGGGATTTGGTTGTACCCCTAGTAGGCATCCATGAAAGAGAGAAATTCATGACCCGCCATTGAATCCACTAGCTAATCAATTCCAGGTAACGGAAAACTATCCTTTGGGCAAGCTTTGTTTAGGTCTGAGAAGTCGATGCATGTGCGCCACTTTACATTGACCTTCTTTAGCAAAACCGTATTTGAAATCCAGTCTGGGTATGTTGAGTCTTGGATGAACCCATTACTTCTCAGCTTTTCGACTTCTTCCTTCAAGGCAGCAGACCTTTCTGGGCCGAGCATTCGCCTTTTCTGTTTGACAGGAGGATGCTTCAGGTTGATGCTCAGTGAATGACTCATAATCGAAGGAGATATCCCACACATGTCAGCTTGGGTCCAGGCGAATACATCCAAGTTAGCTTTCAAGAAATTCGTTAATTCTCTGGCTCGAAGAGGGTCCAACTAGGATCCAATCTTCAGGACCTTCTCTGGGTCACTATCATCGATTGGTACATCCACAGTTGTTTCGTTGGGAGTCGCCATTCTGCCCCCAGGTTCTTCATCCTCTCTGGGATCTATGTCCGCGGGCAGTTCTCTGGGCGACTCTCCTACGGTTATCTTCTTTTGTTGCTACGACATTTCCTCCCTTGTAGGGGAGGAAGCGCCTTTTGTCTCTACATCTCTTCTTTTGTAGAGCAACTTTAGCTCTGCAGTGTAGCATGCTCGTGCAACGACTTGATCTCCTCTGACTATGCCTACACCAGCATCCGTCGGAAACTTCAATAACAAACACCAGGGTGCTATGCAAGCCTTGAACTCTGCTAAGGTCGGTCGGCCCAAAAAGGCATTATATGGCGACTCGATATCCAAAACCACAAAAGGGAGGATTCTCACTCTCCGGCGTTCTCCTTCCCCAAGGGTTACCGACAGTTCTACGTATCCCATCGGAGCAGTTGAGGCTCCATTGAATCCACGTATCGAACCCTCGCAAGGCTTCAAATCCTTCGGCTCAAGCTTCATTCGATCAAATGCTTTCTTGAACAGAATGTTAACCGAACTTCCATTATGCACCAAAATTTTGTGAACTATAGCCGGACCGATAGTGACCGTGTCACTAATGGGTCTTCAGTTGGGGAATGGACTCCAATACTATCTCTGTCTCGGAATATGACGTCGTCCAACATCGTTTTCTGCTGCTTGATTGGAGTAGTATCTTCAGGGTTACTGCATTCACCCAGTTCAAGGTGTTGTTTAGCTGCATTCACATACTGATCCATCGCCCTAAAGCTGTGTCCGGCCAGGTGAAGCCCTTCAACTATGGTGTTAATGACGACGTTCTTTCCTTTTTGCTGAGCCGTTGGCCTGGCAGAAGGTTGGTTTTGGTTCGGGGCCTGTACAGCTTGCCCTCTGTCTCTGGGAGTCACCTTATACTCATCAAGCTTTCCTTCTTCGAGTAGCTTTTCGACCACAACTCTCAGATGGCGACATTCATTTGTGGAGTGACTGTGACTCTGGTGGAAAAGACAGAATTTCCCAGTCTCACGCTCCTTCTCTGTCGAATCTCTTGGGGAAGGCCTTTTGTACTAAAGGACATTATAAGTTTCCATGAAGATATTTTCCAATGTGTCATTTAATGGCGTAAAGTTCTCAAATGGCCTAGACCGGGATCTTCTCTAAGAGTCATTCCCTCGATTTCTCTTCCGATTATTGTTATTATTATTATTCCCTGATTGGCAACCGTTGCCTTGATTCTTGTTCCCGACATTGACTTCAACCTTTCCTGAGCTATCTCCCGTCTGCTTGATGGCCACATTACTTTGAATATCTTCTTTATCGGCGGCCTTCCTTTTCCGATTAGCGTATATCTCCTCTTGACGTAAGCGGACATTGACTTTTTCATAAAATACTTCTCTAGTCAAGGGTGGCTTGCCGGCTAGATATCTTCCAAACTCAGTATCTTTGTCTACTCCATCGATCAAGGCCATCAAAACAGTTTGCTCATGAGGGTCCTTGACTTCTGTGACAGCCAAGTTGAAACAATCCAAATACGACCTTAGGCTCTCGTCAGGTCGCTGTTTGATAAGGGATAACTCAATCACATTCTTGGACCTCTGGGCGTGAAGCCGAAATTGATTCACAAATCTTTCACTTAATTCCCTGAAACTGGATATCGATCGTGCTGGCAAGCGGGTAAACCACAATAATGCCACATCCTCCAGGAATATAGGGAATGCTTTACACTTTACCGCGTCGGAAGCTGCAGCGGCAGTCATGGACCATGAGTATCTCATTAAGTGCTGGACCAGATCGGTCGTACCTGAATAGCGATTCATTATTGGCATATTGAAGCGCCTCAGGAATGTGACATCCAAGACTTCATCAGTAAAGGGAGTATGACAACAGTCTATACCCCAGTCTTCGTTCCTCTGCCCACGGCTTTCTGCCATGATTTGTCTGACCATTACTTCAAGGTTTGCATTGGTCAATGTAGATTCAGGGTTGGCACTCCTTGCCCTGCGGGGTCCTCCGTTGTCTCTTCGGGGGACCGGGGCGAAATCTGGAGCCCGAGCAGAGCTTCCTTGCCCCCCTGTTACCGCGGTCGGTCACACGGCGAAAGGGTTGCGACAGTCGATTATCAACAGGATCAATAGTAACTTGTACTCTGGGAAGCGCTGCAAAATTATTCAGATTACGGTTGGCGGGCCCCAAGTTGAGTGCCTCTTCTTCTCGCGAAGGAAGAGATCCAAATCGAAGCCGTTCTATGTTTTCAACCCTCTCCAACGGTCGTTGTGGAGGCCTTGGAGATTCCCCTGACGAAGAGGAGTACTCTGGGGTAAGAGGACGGGCTAGTGGAGGTGCCCTCTGCCTTAGAAGATCATCAATCCGCCTATCCGTAGTATTCAGATTCTGTCGTAGTACGGAGCTCTCTTGCCTTTGAGCGGCTAACTCATCATGTGTTCTATCCAACATTTCAATGATGCGAGAAAGATCTCCTTAAGTAGCTGGGGCAGAAGGGTTGAACTGATCATCAACATTCTCTCTTATACGTAAAGAACCTGAGCCAGGTCGAGCAGAAGGACCAGCACGAGTGTGGCGGGCCATAATCTCCTTTCCAAGTCGAGTTGTGGTCTGATTGTCATTTTGGGTCGTGGTCCCCTTATGTTGATGGCTCGTGGTGGCCCCCTGAAGTCGACTCATGGTGGTGTGAGCAGGAGGGATCGTGGCATGGTCCTGAGATCAGGTGGTGACACCATTAGTTGTTCGGGTCGTGATACCATCGCCGGGTCGGATCGCCCCTTCCTCACCACGATCCGAAGACTGTACTTCGACCTGCTCCTGAACGCTTTCTTCGTAAGCTTCGTTTGCAACTTCATTTGCTTGCCAAACTCGTACTTCCTTAGACTTCTTTCCAGCCATGATATCTAGGTTTCGTTGAAATCTTCAAAAATCGAAACAGTAGGGTTTTGGACTGTCTTCTTCGGACTTGAATATCCAAACAATAGAGCAACAATCCGATATGCTGAGACTTCGGTTCTCAGTGAAAGCACCAAAATGTTAGACCAAAATTTGGCTCTAATACCCAAATTGTTCAGATTTGCAGAGAAGTATATCTAGAAAATGAAGAAAAAGCATAAAACACACAAAGTTTATAGTGGTTCGGTGTTAACGAGCCTACGTCCACTTTATATGCTTTTGATTATACGTTAAATGCTAGTACAATCAATGATTTTGCCCAATCTCACTTTTGCAATTATGATTCTCTCAGTAATTTCGAAGTAATACTGATTAGGAACAATGACAGGACAGTAATGGTGGAAACAACACTCAGAACTGCCAAAAGATCCTGAAAAATGCCAAGTATGGAGCTATTTATAGGCAGTATTTCTGAGCGGTTCGTGACGACACGTGGCACGGATCCCGAAGATCTTGGACTAGTTCGCGGCTTCACAGAGAAATGGTCAAACTGGCGGTTATTGGACAGGTGTCGTCATATCCTTGAACCTCGGCTCATGATAGACCTGGTCTTAGCCATCGTTTCTTCGGTTCTCGGACGGTTCGTGTGGCATCATCGCGATCGGGTCGTGATGACTCTTTACGAACAGATTGGTTTTAGGGATCCACGAGCGGTGCGAGAAGGACCACCACGAGCGGGGCCTCTGGTCTTCACGAGTCCGGGCTGCTTTATCTTGAACTTGTGTACGTATCCGTTCTTGGTGGCTTGGCCAGAAAGCTAGCCAACATATATATATATATATATATATAAATGGTGTATAGCTCATAGGTTTTACAGTATAGAGTTTGTGGTTGTTTTATTGATTGAAATAAAATGCATGGCTTTGGTCACTTCTAAACTTACATCCTTCTAGTCTTACATTACGGCCATGTGCAAATATATGTACAACCATGTGCACAAACACTTAAAAAACCTCAAACTTAACTCCTAAGTATACTCAAGCTTTAAAATGGCTATGAACTCTTAGGGTATAGGTTGTTTGTTGATTTGAGAGGATGTGGTGCTGGTGTAGGCTGTCTACAACTTCTAGTATTGGAAATGAAAGTTTGTTTAGACTTGAATAGGGTACTTAGACTGCTGTAGTTGATTTTGAGAGAACATTGCTTAGGGACTTCATTTGATTCCTCCAATATTGCATCACCGCTAGGCTATAAAGTGCAGTGTAAAACCATGTGCACATATATGTTTTAAAATCCATGCTTAGCTCTTAAGCAATAAGTTGCCACAATCCTATGCCTATGGACTTTGGCTACCTATAATATCATTAGAAAAGGAGGTTATTTTCATTCCGGTCGATTCTTTCGATTTCGGAAAAGCAAACCTTATTTGAAACGACCTGAAAAAATGCATTTTTTCTAGAAATGACCCTTTCTCGGTCGATGTGCAGGACTTTAGAAATGACTAGTAATCCAGGTTGGTATATCTGGAAGGGTTGGTTCGGAGCTGGTCCACCTGGAGAGCTTCAGAGGAGTTGGTCGATCTGAATTTGGTCGACTTGGAGAGCTTCAGATAAGTCGGTCGATCTGAATTTGGTCGACCTAGAGAGATTAAACATCACTATAACTATGGTTGTTCGAACCAATCTCACCCAGACCCAAGATGCGCTTCGAGCCAAGCTGCATACAGGGAGCTTTCCAATATGCAATTCTTATTGGCTGGACTTCTGGTCGGGTCGAACCAAGAACGGGGACAAAATCAATTTTTTTTAAGGATGCAGAAGTTGTTGCTTCTTCTTTGCAAAACATGTGCAGAAGTATTGAAAACCATGGCTGTTGAAGATGACTGAAAGTAGGATTTCATCTTGGACTTGGTGATCCAAAAGTTGATCAAAGCACTTAAGACGTTGAAAATTTGGTTCTTAGTGAAAGCAACGAAGTGTTGACACCAAAAAGTGGTCAGCTTGACGATCAACACCCAAAAGTCGGATTTGAGCGTGATTTATGAAGAAATATCTGAAAAAGCGAGAAAAAGCAAAACAACAGCGTTTTTAAAGTGGTTCGGCGTTAACAAGCCTACGTCCACCTTATAATCTCACAATAATATCATAAAGTCGGCGATACAATAAATGAGATCGTTAGGATCTCCATTACATAGTCGTTTTGATGAATATAGCAGGTATTCTTGAGGTGGAAGTGGTTGGCAGCCATAATTTAGTAGTAGAAAGCATGCATGAGCCAAAAGTTAGGCTCCTATCTTAGCCGGTTCCTGTAACGACCCGTATTTTTGGCAGTCAAATAATTTATTTAATTTATTATTTTAAATATTTTATTTAGGATATTAATGGATTTTTAATATTGAATTCATTATTAAAACAAAGTTTGAACATTACATTTATATAATTATAAATCGAGCTCAAAATGGCGCGGCAGTTCGTAATATGGAGTTTTGAACTTCAACTGAATATACAGAATCCATTTTAACTCAGACTTTTGTGAAACAAGAAACGTATGAATCTCGTTGATTATAATTTTCATATGAAAGAGAAAAATCCAGATTTCGTGTTATAGATTGTTAGTTATGGTCAAATCAAATTTTAAAATAGTCGCTATGGAAATCGTTATTAAATTATAGGCCTTTAAAATAGTCATTTTGCAAACGGTCTCCGATTTCGATGAAACTAGTTTCATTGGAACCGTAGCGTTAAATTATTGCACGGTATTAAAATGCATGGCAAGCCGATGTCGTATGTGACAATGGCAGCCGTAAAACCCTAATCAATTTCTATAGCGTGTAATTTAATTTAATTTAATTTAATAGAGGGATATTTGAGTGCAACTTGAGCAGACGATCGAATTAAGCCACGAAACTAGTTCCGTTGAGTTCGTACCGACGTTTAGAGTCGGGATAGGTATATAGTTTGTTATTTTTGAAGACCGGGTAATTTGATGTCTAAAATGGCATTGCGGTGCGTATAAAAATAGCATACCGGTAAACAGTCTCGGAATGCGACGAAACTAGTGCCATTGGATTCATATTAATTAATTATTGTAGGATTTCATTTTTTGTGTAAATCGGACTTACCGTTTGATCGTGGCAACGATAAACACCTTAATCAATTATATTATTTTGGTCAATTCAAACAGGGGTAACTTTAAACGAATAAACGACTAGCCAAATGAACTCCGATTTGAACGAAACAAGTTTCATTGGATCCGTAAGGAAGAGGTCTAGTAAAATGTCAAGATTTCAAATTTATTGGATTTTTTCTGTAATTTTAGGAATTTTAAACGTTTTATCGATAATTATAAAGGACTTTTCACAAACGACCTAGGAGTTCGACGGAACCTGTCCCATTGGGTTCGAAATATTTTTTTATGCTAGGATTACCTTATTTTGTCAAAAGGGAGATTTTATGTGATAGTTTTGAGTGTTATTTCGCATTGAAGTTTCTACATATAAATAATATTATTATATTGTCCCAAATGCCTATATAAACCAACGTATGCGGTCAACAACCCTAAAAGAAATCAATCGTGGTCAACCATTTCTATTTTCTGCGCCTCCACTTTCTGAAACGGACGAACAGTATCATTCAATCCTTCCTTAATCTTTTTCTGTGAATCCATACACAAAATCAACATCTTCCCAAAGCAAAAACTGTTCGGCTCCTCGAGTTTGGCAATCCGACCGGCTGTGATCGGATTTGAGGAACTCTGATGGCCGGTATTTACTTCAAACTTGCTGGCGGTTCATGAACTAACGACGGTGGTGGGGTGCATGGTGATGACCGGGAGTTCTGGTGTCGATGGGGAAAGCTGGGCCGTCAATTTTGGCAGTATCCGATCGTCAACAGATGGCCAGCGTTTTGCAGCAACAACCGGAGAAGCTTTTGTGTGTGATGGTTTCTAAACAGGAAACGAAGATGATGGATTAACAGTAAGGGACATATCATCGTCAGTAGGTCATGACGGAGGAGCGACGGTGGTCGAGTGAAGCTTGCGTGGGATATTGTCGAACTGGCACAAGAATAAAGCATACGAAGAGGGGCGGAATCTCAGGGATACTTCGAAGCAGGGCTGACCAATCTCCGACCTAGTGCTGGTGAACCGTAGGGTGGCAGAGAGACCTGGAACCCAAAATGGAAAGGAAAGGAAACTTGGATGCAGTCTAAAACCATAAATTAGTTAAAACTTCATTTTGTATTAAAATAAGGGTATAACGTTATGGTATGGATCTTGAACAGGAATAGCGGTTTTCAACGAAAGAGCTCATGCAATTTTTCAACAGGAAGGAAAGATGACGGGCCGTGATTTATGTAGCCAATCAAAACGTAAACCGTGGATTTATGTTATGATTAATTAAGGATTTAGTTTGTAATTAAGTAAAGTTTAGAGTTTATTTAAACAAGTACTAATTGGCCAAAATTGTTCAAAAATATGCCGAGGAAAAACAAACTGGAACGTACAAAGTGGGTGATCCATGTAGCTAAGAATATAATTAGTTGAACTTAATTTTAATTAAGTATTGATTAATTAGATTAATCATATCTTTTTCTTTTTACGTTATAACAGCGGCGCGACGGTTCTTGAACAAAATGGAACGGAGAAGCAGCGTTGAATTAGAGATAATGGAAATTGTCGTCCCATCTGTTTACAGAGTAAATAGTTTAACATTTATAATATAATCTAAGGTTTTAAATAATTTGAGATTAAGCCCATAAATAAATTTACTAAAAGCTAATTAAGTGTTTTGTTTAAATCTTGGATAGGTCTGCAGCATCGGTTTGAAGTGTAGAAGAAAACGAACGAATGTAGGGGAGCAATTTGAGCTAGCCCCGTATAATGTAATTAACGAATTAGTTTATATAAATGGTTAATAATTATGAAATTAGTTAATTAGTTTTAAATTTAATCGTATAATTTTAACGGTGATAATTCATGCGTGTGTTATCAGAATTGGACCGGACAAGAGACGTCGGGACCGTACCGGTGAACCCCATATTATGGAACAGAAATGGATGGAATTGGAATCAGCTGTGATTTTCAGTTAAATTAAACACTTGTTTAATTTAACTAAATCAAACCGTTTCAACAGCAAATTGAATCAAGGTGAGTTAAACTCACTCAGTTCTCCCCATTTATATTTTATATAAATTGGGTTTTTTTATTTTGTGTGCTCTGGTTGCTAGTGCTTGACTGTTTGCTAGTTATATATTTATTTGTTGATTTAACTGATGAAATTAAACTGTTGTTTAATTTCAATGAAATACCAAATCGTTATTTTAAAGATTGGATCCAATGGAGGTAACTTACCTTGTTGGTCACGTTTATAAAATAAACGTGGTTAATTGTTTGAATTGTTTGTTAATTGGTTGATGTTAAATAGTTGTTATTTATTGTTATAGAAATTATCTGTTAAATGGAATTGAATGATCTGATTTGAGATAACCATTTTCAATATAGGGAAGAACAGGTTGGAGGGATCCAACCGGATTCCTCAAATATATTAGACATTATATATTTTTATATTATCAATATATGAACTGTCGTGATTGGATGATTGATTTGATTAATGATCATTGACTGAAAATTCAACCTATGATTTGTTTTAACCAATGGGCAATATTGGTTGAGTAATCGGCAGTGAATGGCCTAAGGATAAATTGATTTGTTATATTGATTTACCGTCAGGTGAATCGATAAAACTGAAGTTATAAAATTTATTTTATAACTGAAGATAGATTTTTAAAAATGTATTATTTTGAATAAAAGTTTATAAAAAAGAAATAATTATTTATTATTTATTATTTAGGTTTATAATTAATTATTAATTGATTTTATAATGTAAATCTGATGTTAATCAGATTTATAAACTTGTGAATGGAAATTAACCTAGCCATTAAGTCTGGGTAATTGTTTTGTTAAGAAACAATTAAATGAATTAATTTAAATTAGTTATATTATTAATTAATTTAAAGGGAAAACGAATTGGAATGGGTTAATGAGATAATCGGATTTGAGTTGACTAAGTTAACAGCTTTAACTGGAATTGATTTCTAAATTAGTTTGCATTGAATTAATCAAATAAAATAGTTTAAAGAATATTGTTTTAATTTTAATAAGATTTTAATAAAATAATTTACTATTTATTTTTCTTAATAAAGGAATTAATTACTGAAGCAGTTAGTGATTGAAGTAAATTATTATTTTAATTAATAATAATTTAGGGAATTACTTTTTAATTGGAATTCTTTTGAAAAGTAATTGAATTGAAATGAAATATGATGGAATGGTGAAAGGAGATTATGAACGGGTTTTATATTTAAAACCCGAATTTTTATAACGAAGTTATAAAGAGAAGTTTAAGCGAATACGATAGGTTAAATTAAATGTGTACTTAATATTCGAATTGAGTAAAAGGAATTAAGAACAGAAGGGTTTATATTAAACCAGAGTTATATAAACGGAGTTTATAAAAAGGGGTGAGGTGGTAAGGCGTTAATTTTAATTTGATGTTGCTTAATAATGGGATTAAGTAAAAATGGGTAATTGAAATGAGAATCTAAAGCGGAAAATGGTTGAATGGATTTGAAAAGGAATTAGTGAAAGTGAATTTGGTAAAAGAAATTGGTCATCGGGTTTTGTAAACAAATCCGAATTATGAAATGAATTTGTTTAGAAGGGTAGAGGTTAAAAAGGGGTATTTTATGAGAAATTGGTTAATTATTTAATTAAGAAATGGTGATTATATACGAGAAAGAGATTTTACAAAAGTAGGAAGGTTTTATGGAATCGTATTTTGAATAAAATAGTTAAATGGAATTTGGACTGACATTAGATTGAAATATTAGCTATAAACGTAAATTGGTTAGTAATAATTTATTATTTCATTAGAGAAATAGTAACGCAACAAATTTGGAAAATAAATATATAATGAAAATTCCAAAGTAAAGGGGAAATAAAAAGGGGTTGCCGAAAATATAACGATATTTTCGAGTTAGAAAGGAACGTAAAGTTGAGTTTTATTTTATAAGAATAAGCATGGATTATTATTGTCAAGCAATTAATATAAGATATTTCGTAATGTGTTTTTACGAATAATAAGTTGAACTGATTTCCCAATTTTAGATAACGAAGAATGATGTAGCAATTGTAAAGTTATTTTTCTATGTATTATAATGAAATGGTTTTGAGAATATTAGTATATTAATTAAGGATCAAATATCGTATTTTTAAAATATTAAAAGAGTTAGAAGTTTTAATTAAGCAAAAGTGAATTAGTTTGTTTTAATTAAAGGGCCAAGTGATGCTGAATACTGAACCAATGAACTCATTGGATGTTCATGATTGAATCACTGTTTATTTTGATAGTTAATTCACCGACTATCAAATCTGTCCAATACGATTGTTCGTACGGAAAGACCGGGATCGAATTTAAATTTGAAAACCATTCCGACCAACAAATACGTGAAGATATCAGAAGATGATCGAGATGGAGCACTGAAGACCGTGGATTTTCATAAACGGAAGAACCACTAATATTCTCTGCCTGGCAAGTACAGATAAGCTATGATTCTGTCGTGGTTGGAATCTACGGGTTGCAAGGACTTCTCGCTACTGATCCATGGGGTAATTCCTATATTGGATGCAGTAGGGGAGTAACTTCAGTTCATCCTATTCCTGGGTGACTTGTATGGACGGATGTCTGACAGAGTATTTCCAAAGGGATCACGTACGTTGATTTCTTCAAACGTATCATAGTTGGTGGCGGAGAATGGTCGTTCACTTAGCTTCCAACTAGAGTATTTTTGTGGACGTCAATTAGTGATATCTGGCGGATCTGACGATGTGGCATTCAAAGTTAATGATGACCAGATGATCAAAAGTTAATCTAAACCTCAAGCCTCACCAACCGAGAAATGACAAAAATCGGGCAGGCGGCATGGCTATGTGGGTCGCTCCCATTAGGGTGTATAATCACTTATCTAAAGAAATTCCTTTTTCTTCTTTGATCTATTTCGATGCTGTCCCTTTCGGGAAACGGTGGTTTGAGCCCAACCGTTGGTGATATACATTTGATACACACAAGCGAAATGAGTGGTCGGTCATATGTGGGCCGGGTTGCAAGACGTTCTTGTTGAACCCAGTGAATTCCCCTATGGAGATACACTATCGGCAGATGGTTCCATACCTTGTCATAGTCAGAATCCAATCTCCAATAAGCGCTCGCGGTTTTGATTGTATACTATATATATGAAGCGTGAGATGCAAGCATTCTGCTAGATTGATATTTACTTGTATTTAGACAATATTATAATATCAGAAAAGATATTGATTTCAAAAATGTTTTGGGATATCGTGAGGCAAAAACCGTCTGTATTTATGTGTGGATTTGGTCTTACGATTATCCTTTTCTTTGGAAAAGATTTTTGAACTTTAAAATCAAGTTGGATGATTCCCCTCAAACTTTGCGAGTTTTTCTCACTCTGGTTCACCAGACTGACCCGGTGTTTGTAATGCTCGGGTTAGACCGGGTTGTACATGTCCAGGTTATCAGATGCTGCGAAGTCCAGAGACGAGCTGGAAGAGTTCATACGTATGATATTACATAGCTACTATTCCGCTGTTTGTTGTATATGAGGACAAGTTATTATAACTGTCCAGATGTTTGATGTACTCTGATATTGTAATTATTTTTAAAAGCTCTCAGTAAAGATTTATTTCTGTATTATATTTTGTTCCGCTGCGATGTGAGACTCTGTGTTGTGTTGGTTCTTCTTCTTCTTCTATTCTAATATTCTTTCTTTCTTATCTCACCCTCTAATTTCTTTCTATAAACGTTCCAGTGTTTTCAGTGTTTGGAAGGTCAGCATGAGTTACGGTAAATGTATTTATGTCGATTTTCGGTCCCGAAAATCATTGGGTCGTTACAGGTCCCCTCTTTGTTATGTAGCATGGTGTATTTATAGGCGGTAGGCTTCAACAATTCGAGGTGCCATGTGTCGGTTGATCCATGCGAATAGCAGATGATGGAGCAAAGTCTTGATTACGTGGAGAGGTCCCCTCCAATATGTGGCAGCGTAAGTATAGCTTTATCCAAGTTTATATGCTTTAGAATAGGTAGTTGGACCAAGTAAGTAGGCTATGAAATAGATCTCATGACTAGGTCATTGTTGTAGTGTAAGCTGATCTCAAGACTATCTAGCCCAGGTCTTTCGGGCTGAAGTGCTTCTTTCTAAGAGCCCTCGAGACAAGGAGCCTTGAGCCAAGAATGTCAGGGCTTGTCCAAGTCTATGCTCAAGTCCTGAGCGATCCTGTGATGGGTCCATGGGTTGATGGCCTTGCCAAAAGGCGGGTCAACAACAGGGAGCTCACAGTGGGTCTTGGTGAAGAAGAGAATAAATCTCTTACATATATAACTATGTCGTAGGAAAGTCCATCCAATCCCTTTTTAGTTGTATGTATGCAAGTCCTGAATGTTGTCTCTATGGATCTTGACTTCAGCAGCGTTCCCCCATTTTTATTTTTATTTTAGTTCTTAGAGCTAGAAGATATGAAGAAGTTGTGAATTGGGAATGGGCGAAGCCGTCTATTTATAGATTCACAGAGTCTACCTCAGCCTTTAAATTCTATGTTTTTAATCCAGTCCGTACATTTAGCACTGAGTCAGCAACTAATATAGACCGAAAAACAGTCCAGATTCACAGCACGAATCTGCCCAGATTGTAACACCCCACCTCCGTTAAGGTCACTCACAAAGGGAATGCCTTAACTTTGGTGAAGCGTTTTAGTATACAGAACCGAATATTGCAAGACAGATACATAAAATAGTACTTGAAAAACTTTATAACTTTATTGTAGCGAAAAACAAAAATAAGTTTGGTTACATCTTTCAAAATCACAGTACCAGAACTCAAGTACATAAATATCAGCCTTGTTCAAAAGTCATAAGAGTACAAAACTTTAAAATCATAATCCCCATAGAAGATACCATAAAAAGGTAAGCCATACTTTAAGCACTTCAAGCAGAAGAAATCCGGATCAAGCTAAAGTATTCCCTCTTTGAAAACCTGGGGGGGAACGGAAGAAAAGAGGCGAAACAACAAGGGTCAGACAAAAAGTCTGGCAAGTCCGGTGACTTTCAGCTATGAATAGATAATAATATCATGACATGTAAATAAAGCTGGATAAGAGATAACAGCAACAGGAGTAACAGATATATTTTAAGTTAACAGAAGAAACAGAATGATGTAAATCAAGTTATGTTCCTTACTTACATCTTACTTCTCTGCACTAATACTAGTATAACAGGATTAGGTGTTACCCTAATCTAAACTGAAACAGGATCGAAACAGAATAATCTATACAGAAACAGAATGCTAGTAATGGGCCTTCACCACCCCAACAGACAGAAGGTACAGAAGTAGAATACTAATAATGGGCCTTTACCACCCCAACAGACAGAAGGTACAGAAACAGAATCGGAAACGGAATCAGAGATGGAAACAGAATAATCCCTACGGAAACAGAATGTTAGAATTAGGTGTACACTAGTAATGGGCCTTTACTACCCCAACAGACAGTACCACGCAGAAACAGACAGGTGTTACCACCCAACAGAAACAGACGTTACCAACAGAAATAGACAGAACTAAGTGTACCCTAAATCCTACCCCAAGAGATCGGCTCCCTAATACATAAATACCCTATGTCGGCCCCACAATAGGATGTATCACTCCCTAAGGTGGCAACCTATTGGCACAGACCTATTTACAGATGTCACGGTGTCTTACATCCTCAGAGCAGACCGGATCCATGCACGCACATGACCCGGTTGGAACGCGCCATCAACACCCCTCGCCATTATCAGAATGGACCGCTTATAATTAGTTCAGTAAGCGTGCCCGGACCCTTACCTAGTGTTGGTTCATAGTTTTTGATACCAGAAAGGGTTACTGGCTAATAAGGGTCCCAAACAACAGATGACACAAGTATTTCCCTCCTACCCTTGTGTCCCCAGACTAACAGATTTCAGATTAACTTGTTTACAAGTTTCAGACATACAAAGTTCAGATTTACTAGTTCATAGATCAGACAAATCAAGTTAACAAGTTTTCAGACTAACGGATCAGATGTACAGTTTTAACAGACTTACAGATTGTCTAACTTTGTATTGGGCCTACAGATTCACGAAACGGGTTTTCTGGATTCATCAGTCCTGTTGGTTTAACCTTATCCACCCAACACGTTTTAGACGTCATATTTATCTAAGATTTGCATTAATTAATTATTAATGCACAGACCTCTCACATTAGGTCGATAGCTTGTGGCCGCTGGATGTGCCGGGCGTTTCCGGTCAGACTTCTGCCACAAGCCAGACCTAACCATGTGTCTAAGCATCTTTTAGCTATGCCTACGACCTCTCACATTAGACTAGCAGTTTGCGGTTGCTGGTTAAGCCGGTTGGGTCCGGGAAGGCTTCTACCGCAAACATGAGTCTAACCTCGTGTCTCAGCATTCTTATTATAGCCAATTTATTCCATTACAGATTATACAAATATCAGACTAATTATGTCCATTTAACATATTAGACTTCTTTACAAGTCACAGCAGATTAATCAAATTCCCATTAACATGTTTTACTCAATCTTAGATCGAGCCTACGGATTTTCATACCCAAATTACAATTATTCAGCTTTCAACAGATTTAGCAGATTAGGCGGTTCAATAGATTTAATAGATTTAGGCAACTCAACAGATTTAGCCGGTTAGGAAATTCTACGAATTTAGCAGATAACAGATCTAGCAGATTGGGTAATTTAGCAGATTAGCAGAACAGACAATTCAATAGTTTTATCAAATTAGGCAATTCAGCAGATTAGCAAATTTAACATTTCTTAAAATTCTATTTACATATCTTGCCTAATTAAGCCTAAACTTACATGCCTAAATTATGGTCATAATTCATAATACAATATATGCCCCCAAATTTTAGTTAAACCTTGCACAGTATAGAACATTCTTCTAAAAGCCCCCAAATCATGATATGAATTATGCCAAACTATAGCCTTTAATGCCAAATATCCAAAAATCCACTTTTTAGGCGTATTCACATTAATGGTTATCCTATTTTAATATAGGTCTTTACGCCTAAGTTTCCTATCCCTTTTTCAAGTCATGAATCGTTATATAAAAATACACCCAAAAATCTAGATCTTTAAATTATATCCTCTCAAAATCAGATCTTAATTTTTATATGAATTATGTCCCCAAGTTTCAAGTCATATGTTATCATTCAATGATTCCTCTTCTTCCAAATCACAAAGTATGCACAGATCTAGATCTGATTTACAACATATGTCCTTATCTCAAATCAGTCACAGGTCAATCATGTCCAATTATGCATTATTTATTATTTTCCCAAATATTAGCGTTCGTGTGTTAATCTCTTATGAGATTTGGCTCAAGCTCGTGGTAGCCTGGCTATAGAACAGAAAGCAGAAAGAGATACATAATAGCCACAATAATACAAATAAGTTAGATCCACTAATTTCAGAAAAACAGATCTAATAAACAGAATAGGCATAATCTCAGATTCAGACTTATTAACAATGTCAGGATCAAGATTAAATTTCATATCGGAAAATAACTGTACTTGCCTTGATTTGATTCTAAAATAAAGATAGTTGTAGTTGTTCTCTTTTAATTCTATTCAGACTGGAAGAAGAAGGAGCGCTAGTTCTAGTTCAGATTTCAGCAGAGTAGCGATGCCATTATTTTATTTTAATTAGAATAAAGGCAGAGTATAGGCAGAATGAAGTTGTGCAGATAAAACAATAGGTCTAGGGGTGTTTTTATAGGAGAATAGGGTAATTTAGAGCCTTCAGATCAGTCCCGAAGCCATCAAAATTGTCCAGAGCAACATGCCACATCACACAGCGAATCAGGGAGCAACACGTGGCAGAACAGGTCAGAGTTCGGATCTGGGAAAATCAGGGGGGAGGTCGACCCTAGTGTCGACCTGTGTACCCAGGTCGACCCCCAGGTCGACCTAGGTCCTGGGCGGGAATTTTCCCGCCCAGCCCGGGTGTCTGTTTTGAATTTCAAATCTGAATTTTTGAATTTCGGGCTGGTTTTTATTGAAACTTCTGAAGGCCATATCTTCTTCATACGGAGTCCGATTTACGCAAACTTGGACTCTATTCCAAGTAGAATTTCGAGATGAATGCAATGGCGTAATCTGTTTCCCTTAATTCATCTGTTACAATTTAATTATTCACTGATTTGTTACTTTTATGTTCATAGAAAATACGGGGTGTTACATAGATCGTGTATGGGTCGACCTAGGGTCGACCCATCGACCATGGGTCGACCTATGAGTCGACCCAGGCTGAGTATGGGTCGTCCCACAACGGTCTGGGTTCCCGCTTCTTTTCCCGCTCGCCTCCATTTAACTTTTTTCTGAATTATGTTTATATATATGACCCTTATATGTATACAAAATTCTAATGCTCATAACTTCTTCATACGTTGTTCGTTTACACAAACTTGGGGTCTATCTGAACCAGAATTCCGAGATGAACGCAACGACAATTTCGGTTTCACTTAATTCTGAATATATAAATAAGTTATTCCCAATTTATTGTCATAAAGCATGGTTATAGTGTATTAAATTTTGGGGTGTTACGTTTGTCCCCGAAATCCCCAGGCTGAAAGAATGTTATATATATATATATATATATTATCAACCATTATCTACATCCATCTAGTAAACCATCAACCACTGGCATCTATTGTCTTTAGATTTTATAATGCTTTTCACGGACATATGCAAATGTGTCGTGTATATGTTCCTAAGCTAATGCAAAAATTAGGCGATCCACTGATTCAGTTGACTTCCTTAATGCAATCCATGTATGTGTCATGTGTCCAATATGCATGCATAGGAACCCTAATGATACATATAAAGTTATGTATGTGTGCAACCACCATTCATCAAAATGCAACATCCAAGTGATGATTCATCCATTTTCATCCATACTTAAAATAAATTAAAATGCATATGCATCCATATGCAATTATGTAAGTGTCCTAATTTTTTCGATCTCTAACTAGTGCCTAGTTTGTGTATATGGATCAACTAGCAAACACTCGCATCCACATAAATCCAATCAACCATAACATGTTTTAAACCATTCCCTACCATCCATAGGCTTCTACCTAAGACTTATGATTAAACGAGAGGAAAAATAGATTCAAATTCAAAGCTTTGTAAAGGATTAAGAGTGTACTCTCAAAGAGTAACAGAAAATAAGCGTGAATCCTATCCTCTATTTCCTAAGTCGCGTCATCACTTCCTCTCCTCATGAATCTTAACAAGCTTCATCTCCTTATTCTGTAGCTTCTTCACCTCAGATCCGAGTATCCGAGTAGGAACTCTCATGACTGATGTCTCCCTCTCTACCTCGATATCCTCTGACTCTGCTACTACCATGGAATTATGTAAGCACTAAAACAAGTGCAAAACATGGAATACATCTTGAACTCCTTCTAGTCTCTCTGATAGTCTAACTCTGTAGGCCATCTGACCTATCCTCTTTACTATAGGGGATGGCCCTACGAACCTCGGCGCTAACTTCCCCACTAAGCCAAACCGAGCAACACTCCTCAAAAGGCGACACCTTAACAAAAACCATGTCTCCTACCTTGAACTCTAGATATGTCCTCTGCTGATCTTCATATGACTTCTATTTGTCTTGAGCTGCCTTCATCCGCCTCCGAATCAAATCTGTCTTCTCTGAGATCTCTCTAACCATCTCAGATCCAAGTAGAAGTCTGTCTATGGAGTCCCGCCAACATGCATGTGATCTGTAGGGTCGTTCGTATAATGCCTCGAAGGGAGCCATACCTATAATCGTCTGATAGCTGTTATTATATGCGAACTATACCAATGGAAGTTTCTCCTCCCAAGTACCTCTGAAGTCTAGGATACACAACCATAATAAATCCTTAAGAATCCTATTAACCCTCTCTGTTTGTCCATCTGA
This sequence comes from Allium sativum, assembly GCA_030737875.1. Taxonomy (NCBI): domain Eukaryota; kingdom Viridiplantae; phylum Streptophyta; class Magnoliopsida; order Asparagales; family Amaryllidaceae; genus Allium; species Allium sativum. Next base: position 793,783,175 of record CM060924.1, read on the forward strand.
CCGAGGGTGATAGGCAGTGTTAAGTCATAATTGTGTCCCGAATCCCTTCTGTAGGCTCCTCCAAAACTCGCTCATAAAGATGAGGTCTCAATCACTAACAATACTAGAGGAAACTCCAGGAAGTCGGACGATCTCTGTAAGATACACTAATGTCAACCAAGTTTCCATTCTCTTACTCTTAACTGGGATAAAGTGAGTGCTCTTAGTCAACCTATCTACTATAAACCAAATACTGGTGTTGCCCTTCCTCAATATAGGTAACCCATCTATGAAGTCCATCGAGATGCTCTCCTACTTCAATTGTGGTACATCCAGAAGTTGAAGCAATCCACCTGGCTTCCTCTTCTCAGCCTTCACTTGCTAACAAGTCATACAACGAGCCACATTCTCCGCCACATCCTTCTTCATCCCTATCCAATGAAAGACCCTCCTCATATCTCTAAACATCTTATCATCTTCCGGATGGATTTTCATCCGAGAGTGATATGCCTCCTCTAAAACTAATCTCAACAAATCATCAACTCGAGGAAGACACAATTTACCATCATGATTTAGCCACCCTCTCTCATCTATAGAATACCTAGCAAGGTGACTAGAGGTCTCTCCTCTACTGAGTCAGTCCATGATATCCGCTAACTGCTAATCCTCGCGCTGACTAGATCCAATGCACTCTAAGAGAGTAGGTCGCACCTCCAACGGTGCCAATAATCCTGGTGCATACTCCATAGACGGTCTAAAATCGAACAATGAGATGAAATCCAACCTCTTACACCCTACGAACAATGGACTCAAAGTCATTCTATGCCTACTCAATGCATTCGCTATTGCATTCCCCTTCCACGGGGTATATGCTATCTCAAAGTCACAAGATGTAAGGAACTCCATCCATCGCTATTGTCGCTAATTAAGATCTTTTTGCAAGAACAAGTACTTGAGAAACTTATGATCTGTATAAAGCTCAAACTTCTTACCTAATAAATAGTGTATCTAAGACTTAAGCGCAAACAATATCGCTCCAAATCGTGGGTAGAGTAGTTCTTCTCATGTACCCTCAACTGCCTACTCCCGTAGTAGACAACCTTACTCTCTTGCATAAGTACTACAACTAAACCTATGCCGCAAGCAACCATATATACAATGAGCATCTGTGTAGCATCAGAAAGAGTCAATATTGGAGATGATGTAAGAGCCTTCTTCAATTTCAAGAATGCATCCTCACAATCCACATCCCAAGCAAATACTAGGTTTTTCTTTATAAGGCGGGTAAGCAGAGCTGTGATCCGCTCAAAATCCTTGATGAACTTCCGATAATATCCCACCAAACCCAAAAAGCTCCTCACCTCTGTCACCCTCTTGGGGGCTTTTCAATCTTGTACTGCGACAACCTTAGCGGATCCACCGATATACCATCACTAGAGACAACATACTCCTAGAACCTTACCTCCTTCCGCCAAAGGTGGCACTTAGAAAACTTCGCCTTCAGCTGATGTGCACAGAGTGTACATAGGACCTCTCCCAAGTGCAAGGCGTGCTCCTCCTTGCTCCTTGATAATACCAAGATATCATCAATGAATACCATCACGAACTTATTTAGGTACTCTCTAAATACCCGGCTCATAAAATCCATAAAATACGCTGGTGCATTGTTTATCCCAAAAGTCATAACCAGCTACTCAAAGAATCCGCCGGGGGTCCTAAAAGCAGTCTTGCCTATGCTATCATCCGCCACCTTGAGCTGATGAAAACCTACAGCTAAATCCAACTGCGAGAAAACTGAAGCGCCTACTAACTGGTCAAACAGGTCATCTATCCATGGGAGTGGGTGTCTGTTCTTCTTCGTGAGCTTGTTCAATTATCTGTATATCACACATAGATGGAGAGAGCCGTCTTCCTTAGTCGTGAAGATGACCAGTGGTTCCCACTCAGAAATGCTCCATCCAATAAACCCTTTATCGAACAACTCACCCACTTGATTATTAGGCTCCTTCCTCTCTCTCATAGCCATGTGACGCACTGGCACCGCAACAGGCTTAATATTATCCACCAAGTATATCCGAAAATCTATCTCACTCCTGGGTGGTAGTCCTCTCACTTCCTTGAATACGTCCGGAAAGTCTCTAAATACATGCACCAAACTGAGATTGTCAACAAAATCATCTAGGGAATCCAAGAAACTAAGCATGACTGACCCTCGCGGGCCGCAAGAAATCTCGAGAGTCCTACCATGGAACATTTAAGCCTAACAACTCTCCTCTCACAGTCAAGGATGGCACCATACGTGGACAGCCAATCCATCTCTAGAATAAGCCCGTAATCCGTAAAACCCAGTACATACTCGTCACACTCAAAGTCGACGCCAAGAATAGAAATCCTAAAACCCCTACGCATCATAGATATATGAGTCATACCTCTTACAGGGTTTGAGACAACTATTGGATCATAAACTATAGAAGTATCTAGGTGTAGACTATTAACAACAGAACTGGATATGAAAGAACGAGAAGCACCAGAATCAAACAGGGTCCTAATGGAAAAGTCGAAAAGAGAAATCAAACCTTCCTACCATTGTCCTGACTGCTACCACCAGTCAAAGTCGCCTAAAGCGTATGCACCTGTGCTACAAATGTGCCTTCCCCTGCCCATGTTTCTAAGGGAAGTGCCTGCTATAAGATCCCATCCGTCCACACTAAAAACAAGCACACTTCTTAGTTGTCTTCTTGCAATCTTTGAGAAGTGCCTCATCATACCACATCCATGACACTTCACTTCCTTCTTAATCTATGCTTTATCTGGCTCCTCTCCCTTTTTCATTGCACCTTTTTTGGACCACCACTTTTTCTTCCCAATACATGTCTTGGCCACTTTAGTTTTATCTCTTATTTACTCTCCTTTTCATCCTCATGCATAAGATCCATATCCACAAGCCTCTCAAACGTAGCTCCCATTGGAATATGTGTCATTGTTAGTCCTTGGAAGGGTTGGTTCAGTCCCTACGCAAACCTTAAAGCCTTCCTATATGCAATATTGACTAGATCTAAGATAAATCTTGCCAACTCGTTGAAGTTATTCACATACACTTTAACCGACATATTAGCATGTCTCAGACTCAAGAACTTCTCCAACTGTATCCCTTCTTCAACTGGTGATAAAAACTTTTTTCGAACTTATCCTTGAATTCATCCTACGTCTCTACGGCTCACTCTGCCTCAGCTACTTCCAACTAATACAACACCTCTCCATTCAGTTGCCAAACGCCCAACTAAATCCTCTTCCTGCCATCAAACTCTAATAATCCAAACACACAATCGATCTCTAAACCAATTACGAGCATCAACAAGACTCTCCGATCCAAGAAAGGGCTTGCCGCCCATAGCTGAAAAATCCTTACAGACCTTAGAGAAATTAGCCATTGGATTTGGTGGAACTACCGCGGATTTAACTAGAGGTGGGGCATTTCCTTGCCCTTCGACAGGCATCGTAGCTTCAACATATGTCGAAATGGGAATGCCCCATAGAAAATTGGGAGCTCCAGACATGCTGAAAAGAAAAGGGACAAGGATTCAAAAAGGGACCAAGGAAATAATGTAGTTGACTTAAGGGATATTTTTAAAAATATAAGTTTTACTTGAAAATTCTTTACTTTTGAAAACACTTTTTCAAAAACTTTTCTCTGATCTTGTAACCTTAGGCTCTAATACCAAATGAAACATCCCACACCCGTTATCGTCACCCATATGAGGATGCGTTAAGGTTTATGAAGCGCTTAGGTATAAAGTAACAACACAGAGACAAAAAATCACAAGAAAGAAATATAAAACATAGTGGAAACATTGTTTAAATAAGCAAGTCAAATCACAGTACTTGTTACATTTCAAAATACCAGATAGTCATCATCATAAACCGAACATACTCTCTCGTGGAAAATATCATAGTGCATAAATAAAATCATAAAAACCATCCCTGTCATATGTCAATACAATGATTAGAAAACAAGAAGTGAACCAATACATAAGTCTGAAAAGAGTCTGAATCCAAGCTGAACTGAATAATCAAGAATCACTGCTGAGACCCTCCACTCTGCAAACCTGGGGAGAAAGGAAGAGAGACGGAGAAAACAAATTAGGTCAGACATACGTCTGGTGAGTTCTAGTAATTTCTAGCATGGGCATCAGTTAAGGAAGCATTCAGACATATGAATAGTTCTAAGAGCAAAAGAAATAAAAGCATAAATTAAATAGTAGGAATGATAAACATGAATAAAGATAAGCTTCTCATTCACATCCAAGACTGTTGCACCAACTACTAAGATATAACAATTAGGCTTTACCTAATTTCTACCCGTCGATCAACTCATATACCCATAATGTGATAACCTATGCCAGTTATGGAATTCGCGGTAATCAATTCCAAACCCATTAACTAAAATGACATAGCCATTAATCATAGGTGTTACAACGACTTATCTTCCATAATCGGTATGATGCACGCTCATCGTCCCATCAGAATGCATCTTTATCCACCTCGTTTGAACCTCTTACCATCTAATACAGTAAAGCGTGCCTTAGCCTCTACTTAGTGTGAGACCTCCACAATAAAAAGGGATAGTGACTGATACAGGTTCCCAACAAATATGCAATTGACACAAGTCACCCCTAGACTTGGTCCTCATTCATTATTTTATTAGGCCTTTTATCTTCCCTAATCAGCCCCAAGCTGCCGGAACGGACCTAAACTAGGATTTCATTATGTTATTAGGCCTCTTATCTTACCAATCATCCCAAAGTAACCAGAACAGACCTAACCTACAAGCCACTTATCTTCTCCAATCAGCCCTACGATGCCAGAATGCACTCCCTCTATCTTAGCTTGTTAACTTTATCAATTTTAACTTAACATAATTTAAGTTTATTAATAAGCCCGATATGACCTTATGTTATATCCCTTGGGTGTATTAACATTCCCAATTAATGTTATCTTTTTATACAACCCATTCCCATGTTACTTAACATTCAGTTAAATTCAATCTATTCCAATTTACATGTTTACATGTTCTCCAATTACATGTTAAGATTTTTCCCCAATTTATAGTCCAATATGATTACAATACCTTATCAGTTTCAATATGCCCGAAAATCCCTTTTTATTCAATTATAACATTATTCCAATCTAACGCAAAATAACGATAAAGGCATTGGGTCTTTTCAAGCCTAGACTCAGTTCTAAACGAAAAAGGAAAATGGTCTAGGCTACTCGCAAGGCCTTGACTCAAAAAAAAAATAGGGCATAAGCATTACTGTAAATAAACTACAACATAGTAAAGGATAGAAGAAGGAGAATTACTTATAATTAATAAATAAATGGAAAGAAATAACATAGACAGTAAATAAACTACAGTAATTTAGAGAAAAAATAAACATATAATTACTAAAACTTGCAAATTAAAACTATTTAAATGTCTAAACTCTCTTATGCAAATAACTATTCTAAAAACTACATAAAAACTCATAGATCTGATGAACAAAGATTCCCCCATGACCTTCTTCTTAAATCTAGCAGAACCTCCGCCTCCAGAAGTGTTTATAAAAATATATATTTAAAACTTAAGAACTTCTTTATCCCCATAAAAATTTAATTATGTGGCCTTTCCTAATTTTGAGGATAGACCTGGGGTAGAAGAAGGAGAAAAGAGAAAGGATGGATGTGTAGAAATGAGAGAGGCTCTACTAGTCTATTTATAGGGTTTACTAGATGCCCTCAGCCGTCCAGATCCAAGATTAGATCTAGTTCAGCCATGTCATTGGACCAATAAGAAAGCGCCATGTCGGCCCCTAGTTTAAAATAGGAAAATAAAACTTATCCAACTTAGAAAAATAATGATGGAGCCACTGCCGTGCGTGCAGGCTAAGGCACCCAAATTTCTCTACTTGGGTCGACCCACCCGCCTACTTGGGCTGACACAGGGGTCGACTCACCATAGCATGGGTCGACACACCTGTCGACCTAAGTGAGCTGGGTCACCCAATGACTGTTTGTTCCATATATTCATTTACTTTTATTTTCTGAATTCTTCGTTAATTCATAACTAATTCATTTTAACTCCAATTTTAGCAAACCAAGTGTCCATTTTGATTAGAAAATTATAGCGGACCCAATGGTGCTAGTCCCATTGTCCAATTCTGAATATTATTCTGATTAATATTTAGTTTATTAATCTTTTACATTTAGTTATTGTTTATTAAAATTCGGGGTGTTATAGATCAACACTAAAAGTTTCTCGCTTGACACGGTCCACAACACTGAGACGACGACTATAAAAACATAGCCCAAAGTCGAAAAGGTGACCTCGAACCTAAGAAAGAGGGGCAAGGAGTGGTCAGTTGCCAAAAAGGACCTCATTACAATGAGCTATGAACTCGATTAATGTCGAATAAATTCAGCCTTAGGGAACATAGTCGGCTAATGCAGGTTGTGAACCTTAGAAAGCAGGATTAGGAGATCATCAATTGAATTGAGGAAACCCTCCATAGGAGGATAGTGTTGTATCTAACAATTCTATGATTTTTGTTTGATGACAACAAACATATATTTTTTATTATAAATGTGTTTATAATTGTACTGTTATACTAGATCATAGACAGAATATAATATTTATATTTAAATAGAATATTACTACACAAGAATTTTAATATTCAAACAGTATTTTATTTAAATATAATATTTTATTTCAATACTTAACAGTACAAATTTATAACTCCACTATTTGTATATCTCACTGTAATACAATGCATTTTTATTTCATACTTAATTTCATATACAATGTTTCCTCACTACAACACTCAGTTATACAATCACTCATTTCTATACAGTGTTGCCTCACTACAGTACACTCAGTTTCATTTCACTCAAGTTGTACAAATTCATACTCATGCATACACTAACACAGTTTTGTCTTCTGTCTCTGTCATCACGGTTGGTCCAGTCTTCTGCTTACCTGTCACAAAATAAACACACAGTAAACTGGAACAAAAATATTTTATATTCAAGTAGATATAATTTTTATTTTAAAAATTTATTTCCCTCAGAATTTTGGTGTGTTTCTCATCATATTACATGACTTGATCTGGTTTATATGGACATCCATCTGTGTCTAGACAGCTTGTAATATTCGAAGTGATACACTGTAAATAGCACAAGGTAGACAGTATTTCTAGTGCTCACATTGGAATATGGTTTGAAATTGAAATTTAATTCTACTTCGGAAAGAATTTAGCCGTTTTATATTAAGTCGTTATATAGCTCAAATTGAACGCGTCGTGTAGCGACAGTTCGTTAATATCGGTTTTTAATTTCAAATGATTATAACTTGAACGTTTTGAATCGGATTGACTTGAAACGAAAAACAACGGATTTATATTAATGAATGGTTTTGAATAGAAAAGGAATTTTCAAATTCCAACGTATGGGTTCCAAGTTATGTTTAAATTAAAATTTGAAAAAGTCGCAATAAGTGCAGTTCGGCAACCGTAATGGAAAATCGAATAAAATGTGCTCATAATAATTATTTTATCTATTAAAAGTGATTTGAGTTAAATATATGAATTTGGAATGATTTTGATCTATTTGATTAAATAACCATTTCTCAGCACTTTCCGTAACGCTTTTAACGTTATTATACCACTTCTTTGAAAATGATTTGAATTTGAAAATTTTCAACATGAACTATTTTGGAAAAGGATTTGTAAAATATGTCATATGATTTTAAAAGAGTTAAATTATATGGCATGAAATTTATTTAGATTATAAATAAAATATGGTAAGTTTGAATTTTAAAAGGAATGAGTTTGGAGAGTCAGTCTTCGGATATTAGATATGGAATTCTAGGAGCGGACGAATACTATCAAAAATATTAAAACATATTCACATCCAGATTTCGATAGTGTTTGCTTGAGTTTGTGAATCAATATCAAATATAAGTCGACTAAATTCTATTTAAACTTATATTTGAAATATTAATTATTTGAATTCTCATAAATGGAAATTCAAATTCGAATAAAGATTTGGTAGTTTCGGGATAACGACGAATAAAAGGGATTTTGGTTTTTGAAATATAAGATTGGAAATGAACATTGAATTTCGAGAAAAAGGTTAAAATGATAACGGGGGTAAGGAAGTTGAATGAATCTAACCTTAATTTGAAAGGAATTGATAACGATTTGGAAAGGGAATTTGAATTGAGAAACTTGTAAAGACCATAACTACTGTTTTAAAGTACGCTTATTATTTGGAAAGTTCGGGATCGGATGTAGGTCTGTAAACCATTCCAAGTAATAATACGACGTTATAAAACTGGAGACTTGGAAATCGATAAGTGAAGACCGAGTATATACGAATTGTTTGGGTTGATTGCTGATGTCTCGGATCGGGCCGTACACCCGATACGAGGTTATAAGTGGCATGAGATCTGAATATATTTGAATATTTTTGGGTTTTTGTTCCGTTCAGACCCAGAACGGAATTGTATGGATTGTGTGTCTGACATTGAAATTGACTGCATAGCATTGATTCCGTTAATATATATCGGATTTGTGCCAATATATTATCCTCGTCTCTAATTGTAGGGTATGCAATGATAGAAATCAATGATATGTCGTGAATTGTCAATGTGACATACTCGAGTTATGAAATGAGCTAGTGATGATCAAAGCATGGCTATTGAAGCGTAGATTTGTGTATATCATGACATCGACGAACCTCACACCCCGAATTGATGGTAAACTGGCAGTTAGGTTGTATACATAATCTCTAGTAAAAATCGACAGCTTCAGCGGTAGATCTACTTCGAAACCTGAGGGAATATAGTATATACGGTGTCTGATGTCTTGATGTTATCCGGGATATATACTTTTGCACTATGTATTCGGTGTCCGTTGTATGGATGTTAACCGGGAGATACTTAGCTTCGTGTCCTCGATTGATCTTTCGTGCCAGGAACCATCATATTGGAAAATCCAACAACCAATACGAGCCTTTCGTTTTGTTTGTAAACTATATATTTGGGCATAGTTACTATGCTCGCTAAGATTAATATATTTATTTGTGAAATGGTTTTTAACACTATGCACATATGATAATACTAAAAAGGATTTTCGCGTATTAAATCATTTTTGGTTATCATAAGGCAAACTCGCCCATTTGGTGTGCGCTTGCATTGTGCGATGTGGGACGAGCTTATGATAGCTTCATTTTTCAAAGTCATTGCGGATTTTTGTGCATGGGAATTCACATGGAGTAAACCCGTTCCGCGTTAGCGGCTTGGTCTGGTAAATTTTCCTAACTTTAAAATAACCCTAAATAATAACTGTTTTGAGTTCTCACACCAGGCCCATGACTGACCTGGAGTTTATTGTTCCCTACCTAAACTTTGGATGCCCTTATTTTTGCACGGGCAGCTAGTAGTTTAGTTTGCAGGTTTAGTCTTCAGAGTTGGATTCAAATTTGGAGCAAGTGATTTTGTAACACCCCACACCCGCTAAAGTCACTCACTAAGGGAATGCCTTAGCTTCGGTGGAGCATTTTAAGTGAATATAGAACAGAAAAATTACACAAGACAGATATAAATACTTGAAAATCAAAAACATCATTTCATAGCAGCAGAAGGTAAACATGTTTAGTTACAACACCATAAAGGGTCAAGTACTAAATATCCATCCTGATAAAAACATAAGTACATAATCCCACTACATAAACAATAGCCATAAAAGAAAAGATAAGCTAGGCTTTACATCACGGTCCAAGCTCCAGAAGATAGATAAAGAAGTCTGATCAAAGCCCACTAGTGCTAGGCCCAACCTGAGGACCTGAGGGGGAAAAAGATAAAAACAACGGGGTCAGACATAAGTCTGAGTGAGCCCTATAACTTTAACCACACAATTATCAAAGTAATCAGGGTATGATATAAACTTGGTACGGGATGACTGGGGATAAATGACTACACTAAGTAGCCAACTAGACATAGGATGAACTAAGATAACGGTAAAGACGCATCCACCCACCCAAGGATAATTACTAACAGCACCACACCAGTCATTCCTACTTAAAGGTTGATCCCTCCCAAGGACTTAGAGAATTTACCCAGTAGTTTCGTGTACCCCTAGCTGACTACATAGGTGTCGTCTGCCCCTATCTCCACTAGGTGTACCCACTACTCCCAAGCGATCGGCTCCCTACCGTAGGTACCCGTGCTGGCCCCACAATGGGGTGTATCACTCCCCAAAGTGGCAACCCGATACAACAAATGGTGCACGACTTATACCTACACGATGCAACAACGTCTTACCTACCAGCCCGGGTCCACACACGCATATGAAACCCGTTGGACTCGCGTTGCCACCGCAACCCCATTTTGGCCTCTTATAATCAAGCCCAGTACGCGTGTCCCGTCCTCGACATGGGTCGAGCCCACTAAGATACATATGGGTTACTGGTTGAAATGGGCCCCCCACAAGCTACCACCTAAGCTTGTCAATTTATCTAGTGCGTCCCACTTAACCCTTTAATCATGTTTAATTACATGTTTCCACTTGGTTAAGTCATCTAATCGTATTTTCTATTGCCACCCAAGGCAACCCACTAGATTTCCTCATGCCACCCAAGGCACTACTTGATTTCCACATGCCACCCAAGGCACCCACTTAACCCCTCATGCCCACTACATGCTTATCTGGTTAAGTGTTTCTTAATTGATTAAGAACGTGACCGTTGTAAAGACCTCTCACATTAGACTATCTTTTATGGCAGCTGGATTTGCTGGTTGGGTCCGGCAGCCTTACGCCATAACCGAGTCTAACCTCGTGTCTTTACACTTGTCACATATGTAGTTTGTGTCTAAGACCTCTCACATTGGGTCAATCATTTGTAGCCGCTGGATTTGCCGGTCGGTTCCGGGCAGTCTTACGCTACAAAAGGGTCCAACCTCGTGTCTTAGTCGATTAATTACACCTAATTAATCACCCCCGAATTAATTTTCCCTAATTAATTCCAACTTTAACGATGTACATAATTGACTCAATTATGTCCATCCATTTTATGGTATGCATAATCATACCAACTTCACACAATTTCATTAACATGTTTATTAACCCCATCGTTCCCCACGTAATTCGCTAACATGACATAAAAGGGGAGATTCATCACAAATACAATGGGTTCAACTTGCATAACACATTAGCATCAACATGGGTTTAAAGGTGTCAACATGCATATAGCATCAAACCCAACTAGCATAAATAATCAACCCAAACTTGCATGAATCACATATGTCATAAAGAGGTTAACTTGCATAAGTTTCTTATGTCATACAAAGGGGTAAACTTGCATATGTATGTATGACATGTAAAGGGGTTAACTTGCATATGTATGCATATCATACTAAGGTGTAAACTTGCACATGTCACTTGCATATAATCAAACATCATACTTGCATAACATGTCATATGTGAACTTGCATATAATCATACATCAACCTTACATAATCATGGTGTCATAGTGGATCAATGTTTATCATAGCAACTAGCATCATGAACACTTGCATAACTTGCATAACATCATGATCATATAACATATAGCTTGCATAACTTGCATAACATCATGAACATGTAACATGTGACTTGTATAACTTGCATAACATCATGAACATGTAACATATGGCTTGCATAACTTGCATAACATCTCAAACATGTAGCATATTACTTGCATAACTTGCATAACATCACAAACACATAGCATATAACTTGCATGACATGCATAACATCATTAACACATAGCACATAACTTGCATAACATGCATAACATCATTAACACATAGCATACAACTTGCATAACTTGCATTGATCCACATTCATAGCCATAACCTCATTATATCCTATCATAATCATTTCAATAATTGGTCATTAAGGCTATAGAAAACTCACAACTTGTTGATTAGCACTCCTAAGAAGAAGATTAAGTTGCTAGAGTTGATTAGAGATTGATTTGAGATGCTATCTTCTTCTACAAATTGATGGAGTCTCCTTCAAGTTGCATTTTGACGGCATGACGACATTGTTTCTATTTTTAGTATGAATTAGGGTAGTCTTAGGGTGTATTTATAGATTAGCTAGGTGTTTTAGGCCATTAGATTAACCCTAAATTAGATTAGAGCCGTCAGATCACGTCCTAGCCACTAAAACACAGCCCAAAAGACAAGCAGGTGCACCCAGGTCACCTGGGCTCGACCAGGGAGGTCGACTCCCAGGTCGACCCTAGGGTCGACTCCCCAGTCGACCTGGGGGGGGAGGTCGACTCCCCAGTCGACCCCCTGGGTCTGGTGGGATTTTTCTCGCCACTTCTGAAAATTGAAAATTTTGTTTTTAAATCTGAATTTAAATTTCTAAAAACTTCTTTGGGCCTTATCGGGGTCATACGGACTCCGATTTTCAAAAACTTGGACTCTATTTCGCGTATTTTTCCGAGACGAACGCAATGGCATAGCCCGTTTCCCCTGATTCGGATTTTTAAATTTAATTCTGCCCTGTTTTATATTATAACTAGTTATTCAACATACGGGGTGTTACATTCTCCCCTACTTAAATGATTTCGTCCCCGAAATCTCTAAGTCAAGAAGAACGTATCCTACCAACCAAACAACTATCTACTAAACCATCAAACACTGGCATCCATTGTCCTTAGAGTTTCTAATGTTGTATGAACATATGCAAAGAGTGTGTGTATATGTTCCCTGTCTAATGCAAAATCAGGCGGTCTACTGATTCAGTTGACCTCCTTAATGCAAACCATGATAGTGCCATGCATCCAATATGTATGCGAAAGAACCTTATCGACACATGCTATTTCTACATGAGTGCACAATCATTCACTAAAATGCATCATCCATATGATAGCACAACCATTATACATCCATTAATATAGCTACCTACACACAATTTTATGCAATATGCAATATGAAGTGATTGAGCCGATCTAGTGCCTAGAGTGTGTGTATATGCATCCACGAGCAACCACTAGCAAACACTTGCATCCACACGCATCCATCAAACATAACATGTCTCAAACACATGTTTCAACCATAGGTTTTACCCTATCTAAAGGTCAAAGGTACTAATGAGAGGACACACTAAAGATAAGATAAGTACTAGACAAACGATAAAGGAGAAGTTAAAAGACATACCCTCAAAAAGTAATGGGTATAGCGAACACATCTTCGCTTCTGTCTCCCAAGTAGCATTACTCTCATCTTCTCCCCATTGCACCTTGACTAGCCGCACCTCTCTGTTCCTCAACTTCCTAATCTCTGACCCAAGGATGTGGGTAGGAGCTCATCGAATAGTCGCATCATGCTCTACCTCCACTTCTTTAAGCAAGCTCGGCTCTACCACCTCTGCGGTCTCATGTAGGCATTTCCTCAAATGTGACACATGGAATACGTCATGTACCCCACTAAGCCTCTCGGGTAAATCCACCCTATATGCCATCCGTCCAATCCTTTCCTTGATAGGAAACGATCCTACAAATCTTGGAGCTAACTTCCCAACGGACCCAAAGCGAACTACATTCCGTAATGGAGATACTTTGACAAAGACCATGTCCCCAACCTCAAACTCCAGATCCGTCCTCCTCTTGTCCACATAAGATTTTTGCCTGTCTTGCGCTGCTTTCATCCTTCTTCGAATCAAGTCAATCTTCTCCGAAGTTTCCCTAACCATATCAGGCCCAAGTAAGATCTTATCCGTAGACTCCCACCAACATGTAGGTGATCGACAAGGCCTTCCATAAATAGCTTCGAAAGGAGCCATACCAATACTGGACTGAAAGCTGTTATTATATGCGAACTCCACCAATGGAAGATGCTCTTCCCAAGTACCTCCAAAATCTAAGATACACAGTCTCAAAAGGTCTTCCAGAACACGATTCACCCTCTCGGTCTGGCCGTCCGTCTGAGGATGATATGCGATGCTCAGACACAATTGAGTCCCCACTGCTTCTTGCAAACTCTTCCAAAACTCGCTAGTGAAGATAGGATCTCGATCACTCACTATGCTAGAGGGTACCCCATGCAATCGAACTATCTCTCGAAGATAAACTGAAGCTAGCCATGGAGCAGTCCTCTTGCTCTTCACAGGTATGAAATGGGAACTCTTAGTAAGTCTGTCTACCACAACATAAATTCCCGTATTACCTTTCCTTGATCTCGGTAACCCATCAATAAAATCCATCGAGACACTATCCTACTTCCATTGCGGAACTTCTAATGGGTGAAGAAACCCACCTAGTTTCTTTTGCTCCGCTTTCACCTGTTGGCACACCAAGCATCTAGCGACATACTCGGCCACATCTTTCTTCATACCGGGCCAAAAGAAAACTCGCCTCATGTCTTGGTACATCTTGTCCTCACCGGGATGAATGGTCATCCTAGAACGGTGTGCATCATCAAGAATAGCCTTCCTCAAACCCTCGTCTTGCGGTACACAAAGTCTACCGTCTCTAAGCAAGCACCCCCTATCGTCTAGGGTGTACCTACTCAAATGGCTGGACGACTCCCCCCTTATGAGCCTCTCTACCAACTCAACCAACTGTGGGTCGTCCCGCTGTGCCTCACCAATCCGCCCCAAAAGAGTAGGCCTGACCTCCAAGGATGCTAGCAAACCGGGTATATAGTCAACGGAAGGTTTGAAATCAAACATCGAGATAAATTCCAAGCTTCGTCGTTCCACGAACAATGGACTTAAGGACAACCTTTTTCTACTCAAGGCGTCCGCCACCACGTTACCCTTGCCAGGGGTATACGCTATCTCGAAATCATAGGATGCTAAGAACTCCATCCACCTTTGCTGTCTCAAGTTCAAACCCTTCTGAGAAAACAAGTACTTCAATGATTTGTGGTCAGTGAACAATTCGAATCTCTCTCCCAGAAGATAATGGCGCCAAATCTTAAGCGCAAAAACAATAGCGGCCAACTCTAAATCATGGGTAGGGTAATTTTTCTCATGCTTCCTCAACTGCCTTCCACCATAGGCTATTACCCTTCCCTCTTGCATTAAGACTGCACCCAGTCCAGTCCCACAAGCATCGGTATAAACAACAAATGACTTACTCCCATCTGGCAACACTAAGACTGGAGCTGTGGTTAAAGCTCTCTTTAACCGTCGGAACGCATCATCACAATCTACGTCCCATGCGAAGACTAGATTCTTCTTCGTCAAGCGAGTTAATGGGGCTGATATCTTCGCGAAGTCCTTGATAAACTTCCTATAGTAGCCAGCCAACCCCAAGAAACTCCTCACCTCGGTAGCATTCTTTGGAACCTTCCAATCTTGAATTGATACTACCTTCGTGGGATCCACAGCTATCCCCTCCTTGGAGACCACGTGCCCCAAGAACCGCACTTCCTTCCTCCAGAAGTGACATTTAGAAAATTTAGCCTTAAGGCTATGCGCTCGAAGAGTCTCCAACAATTCCCTAAGATGTAGGGCATTCTCTTCTTCACTCTTAGAAAATACTAAGATGTCATCCATAAAGACCACCACGAACTTATTAAGGAACTCCCTGAACACCCTACTCATCAAATCAACAAAGTATGCAGGGGCGTTCGTCAAACCAAATGGCATCACCAGCCACTCATAGAAACCATCCGGAGTCCTAAAGGTAGTCTTGTCTATGCTATCCTCAGCCACCCTCAACTGATGAAACCCCGTGGCTAAGTCCAACTGAGAAAATACTGAAGCGCCAACCAACTGATCAAAAAGACCATCAATCCTCGGCAATGGGTGTCTATTCTTCTTTGTGAGCTTGTTGAGTTCTCTATAGTCTACACAAAGTCTGAGGGACCCATCCGCCTTCGTAGCAAAAACTACTGGAGCACCCCACTCCGATATACTTCGTCTTATGAACCCCTTCTCAAGCAACTCCCCTACTTGCTTATGGAGTTCCCTCCTCTCACGAGGAGCCATGTGGCGCACTGGTAAAGATACAGGTTTAGCATTATCCACCAGATATATTCGGAAGTCTATCTCCCACCTCGGAGGTAAGCCCTTCACCTCCTCAAACACATCCGGGTACTCCCGGACCACTCTAACAGATCGCAAACTCTCGACCGAAGCATCAAGCGATTCAAGATAACTTAGCATAACAGAATCCATGGGATTACAAGAGATCTCGAGAGTGTTCCCCAAGCGGGTCATAAGCCTAACAACTCTCCTTTCACAATCAAGAACGGCACCATTACTGGATAACCAGTCCATGCCCAAAATCAACCCATAGCCCGTGAAGCCCAAAACAAAAGCATCACATCTAAACTCAACGCTAAGTATAGAAATATTCAAACCCAAACATATCATGGATAAATAAGTGGAGCCCCCAATTGGGTTTGAAACAACCAAGGGATCATCTACTAGACTGGTGTCTAAGTGTAGTGACTCAACTAATGATGATGAGATAAACGAATGCGATGCGCCAGAATCAAACAATGTACGGACAAGATGATCAAATAGAAAAACCAGACTTTCAACGGAAATAGTTCTACCTCTTTCCTGAGCTAGTGGAACCGCGAGAGCCTGAACTTGCCCCCTTGCCTGACCCGGTGCCATAAGAGCTTGCACCTGTCCTCCTGAGGTAGATCCCGTCCTTTGCCCCTTCTTAGGGAAGTCCTTCACCAGATTCCCTGCTTCACCACAGTGATAGCAGCTATTCTTCTTCTTCTTCCGACAGTCTTTACTTATGTTGCCTGGTATCCCGCAATTGAAGCACTTCTTCTTCCCCTTGCCATTGTTGCCTTTCCCACCTTTGTTTTGTTGCTGTTGAGGTCTCTTTTGATCTCCCTTCTTCTCGGGTGCCTTATTAGCATTGGGACCCTTCTCTTCCTCATGCATGAGTGCCATGTCAACTAGCTTCTCAAAGGTGGCCCCCATAGGGATATGAGTCATAGCCAATCCATGCACTGGTTCATTCAAGCCTTTAACGAACCTCAAAGCCTTCTTCTCCGGTGTATTCACCATATCTATGCCGAACCTTGCCAATTGATTAAACTTGTTGACATATTCCTTCACCGAGAGATTTCCTTGCTTTAGAGTCAAGAACCTTTCCATATACAAGTTTTCCTCCTCCCTTGAGAGAAACTTTGCCATAAATCTTTGCCTGAAATCCACCCAAGATTCAACGGGGCGTTCCCCATTAGTGACCTCCCACCAGAATGAGGCCTCTCCCTTCATTAACCAAGCAGCTAACTTGACTTTCTTCCCTTCTTCCATCTCAAAGATGTCTAACAACTCTTCCACCTCCTTAAGCCAATCTCTAGCCTCCACAAAAGTTTCTGATCCTTGAAAAGGTTTCCCTCCCATAGCTTTAAATTCCTTGCAAATCTTAGCAAAAGTATCCGCGCGAGGAGGAGGAGGGGGAGGAGGAAGATCGGGTGCTACGGTTGGTGGAGGGACATTTGCTGGACCCGCAGTGGCGGCCCTAGCCTCTATCAATCTCCTATACCATACTGGTATCGTCACACCCTACGGAAAGTTAAGATCTTCAGCCATGCTGAAACGAAAAAGGAAAGATTCAAAACGGAGAATTCGAAAGATAAAGATATGGCTATTGGGGATTATGCTTTTCTTTCAAAAAAACTTTTCTCTTTAAAGACATGTTTTTGAAAATACTTCTTCCAAAAATGTTTTTAGAAAATAGTTTTCTAAAAATTTTATCTGTTCTGGTAACCTTCGCTCTGATACCACGTGTAACACCCCACACCTGCTAAGGTCACTCACTAAGGGAATGCCTTAGCTTCGGTGGAGCATTTTAAGTGAATATAGAACAGAAAAATTACACAAGACAGATATAAATACTTGAAAATCTAAAACATCATTTCATAGCAGCAGAAGGTAAACATGTTTAGTTACAACACCATAAAGGGTCAAGTACTAAATATCCATCCTGATAAAAACATGAGTACATAATCCCACTACATAAACAATAGCCATAAAAGAAAAGATAAGCTGGGCTTTACATCACGGTCCAAGCTCCAGAAGATAGATAAAGAAGTCTGATCAAAGCCCACTAGTGCTAGGCCCAACCTGAGGACCTGAGGGGGAAAAAGATAAAAACAACGGGGTCAGACATAAGTCTGAGTGAGCCCTATAACTTTAACCACACAATTATCAAAGTAATTAGGGTATGATATAAACTTGGTACGGGATGACTGGGGATAAATGACTACACTAAGTAGCCAACTAGACATAGGATGAACTAAGATAACGGTAAAGACGCATCCACCCACCCAAGGATAATTACTAACTGCACCACACCAGTCATTCCTACTTAAAGGTTGATCCCTCCCAAGGGCTTAGAGAATTTACCCTGTAGTTTCGTGTACCCCTAGCTGACTACATAGGTGTCGTCTGCCCCTATCTCCACTAGGTGTACCCACTACTCCCAAGCGATCGGCTCCCTACCGTAGGTACCCGTGCTGGCCCCACAATGGGGTGTATCACTCCCCAAAGTGGCAACCCGATACAACAAATGGTGCACGGCTTATACCTACACGATGCAACAACGTCTTACCTACCAGCCCGGGTCCACACACGCATATGAAACCCGTTGGACTCGCGTTGCCACCGCTACCCCGTTTTGGCCTCTTATAATCAAGCCCAGTACGCGTGTCCCGTCCTCCACATGGGTCGAGCCCACTAAGATACATATGGGTTACTGGTTGAAATGGGCCCCCCACAAGCTACCACCTAAGCTTGTCAATTTATCTAGTGCGTCCCACTTAACCCTTTAATCATGTTTAATTACATGTTTTCACTTGGTTAAGTCATCTAATCGTATTTTCTATTGCCACCCAAGGCAACCCACTAGATTTCCTCATGCCACCCAAGGCACTACTTGATTTCCACATGCCACCCAAGGCACCCACTTAACCCCTCATGCCCACTACATGCTTATCTGGTTAAGTGTTTCTTAATTGATTAAGAACGTGACCGTTGTAAAGACCTCTCACATTAGACTATCTTTTATGGCAGCTGGATTTGCCTGTTGGGTCCGGGCAGCCTTACGCCATAACCGAGTCTAACCTCGTGTCTTTACACTTGTCACGTATGTAGTTTGTGCCTAAGACCTCTCACATTGGGCCAATCATTTGTAGCCGCTGGATTTGCCGGTCGGTTCCGGGCAGTCTTACGCTACAAAAGGGTCCAACCTCGTGTCTTAGTCGATTAATTACACCTAATTAATCACCCCCGAATTAATTTTCCCTAATTAATTCCAACTTTAACGATGTACATAATTGACTCAATTATGTCCATCCATTTTATGGTATGCATAATCATACCAACTTCACACAATTTCATTAACATGTTTATTAACCCCATCGTTCCCCACGTAATTCGCTAACATGACATAAAAGGGGAGATTCATCACAAATACAATGGGTTCAACTTGCATAACACATTAGCATCAACATGGGTTTAAAGGTGTCAACATGCATATAGTATCAAACCCAACTAGCATAAATAATCAACCCAAACTTGCATGAATCACATATGTCATAAAGAGGTTAACTTGCATAAGTTTCTTATGTCATACAAACGGGTAAACTTGCATATGTATGTATGACATGTAAAGGGATTAACTTGCATATGTATGCATATCATACTAAGGTGTAAACTTGCACATGTCACTTGCATATAATCAAACACCATACTTGCATAACATGTCATATGTGAACTTGCATATACTCATACATCAACCTTGCATAATCATGGTGTCATTGTGGATCAATGTTTATCATAGCAACTAGCATCATGAACACTTGCATAACTTGCATAACATCATGATCATATAACATATAGCTTGCATAACTTGCATAACATCATGAACATGTAACATGTGACTTGCATAACTTGCATACCATCATGAACATGTAACATATGGCTTGCATAACTTGCATAACATCTCAAACATGTAGCATATTACTTGCATAACTTGCATAACATCACAAACACATAGCATATAACTTGCATGACATGCATAACATCATTAACACATAGCACATAACTTGCATAACATGCATAACATCATTAACACATAGCATACAACTTGCATAACTTGCATTGATCCACATTCATAGCCATAACCTCATTATATCCTATCATAATCATTTCAATAATTGGTCATTAAGGCTATAGAAAACTCACAACTTGTTGATTAGCACTCCTAAGAAGAAGATTAAGTTGCTAGAGTTGATTAGAGATTGATTTGAGATGCTATCTTCTTCTACAAATTGATGGAGGCTCCTTCAAGTTGCATTTTGACGGCATGACGACATTGTTTCTATTTTTAGTATGAATTAGGGTAGTCTTAGGGTGTATTTATAGATTAGCTAGGTGTTTTAGGCCATTAGATTAACCCTAAATTAGATTAGAGCCGTCAGATCACGTCCTAGCCACTAAAACACAGCCCAAAAGACAAGCAGGTGCACCCAGGTCACCTGGGCTCGACCAGGGAGGTCGACTCCCAGGTCGACCCTAGGGTCGACTCCCCAGTCGACCTGGGGGGGGAGGTCGACTCCCCAGTCGACCCCCAGGTCGACCCCCTGGGTCTGGCAGGATTTTTCCCGCCACTTCTGAAAATTGAAAATTTTGTTTTTAAATCTGAATTTAAATTCCTGAAAACTTCTTTGGGCCTTATCGGGGTCATACGGACTCCGATTTTCAAAAACTCGGACTCTATTTCGCGTATTTTTCCGAGACGAACGCAATGGAATAGCCTTTTCCCCTGATTTGGATTTTTAAATTTAATTCTGCCCTGTTTTATATTATAACTAGTTATTCAACATACGGGGTGTTACAGATTTATTTCTGTTTTACTTCTTCCGCTGTGAGCAAATTTTTCCGCTGAGCTTAATATGTTCTCTGATTTATACTATAACTCTGATGTAATTTTTTTGTAATGAAATGAAAAGTTCTGTTCTTTGTGTTCAAATATGTTTGTACCCATAACTATCCGTCTTTATGAACGATTTAATTTGGTTTAATTACCAGCGAGAATTGGGCAAAAAGGCGGGTCGTTATACCAGTTTTTGACAAGGCAGTGGACAAAACAGTTTTTAGGCAATAACTGTTTTTCCAGTTTTATTTTCGAGTAAGCAGATTTTGGCAAACTATCTTTGGCAAAAACACAGAGCCGACTTTTGGAAAGAAATCATTTTCTTAATTCGATAGGTTGCCAAAAATATTTCAAGTGCTGTTTTTTTTAGGACCAAGGAAAGTCATTTTGATTTGTTCTAATATTGACAAATGTCAAATTCAACAAATTTCAGTTGGTTCCAAAATGCACAAGAACAACTCATGGTTTTAAATCATTCAATCAAAGATGGGATTCACGACAACAAATTATTTCAAAAATTCACGCAAGTCAGCCAAGCCGATTAAATTCAAATGAGGAATTCAAAGCCAAAATCACACATACAAATCATTCAAGTCATACGTGGAAATCAGAGAGCAATGTAAGGGATTTGTAATCCTATTTAAACTACACCTATCATCATCGGCCTGTTCATTGAAAAACAAATAGGCAACTTTTGAAAGCAATTCAAAAAACCAAAATTCAGAGAACTCACAGAAGTTTTTTGATCGTAAGTGAAACGAACCGAACTTCCCCGGTCTCCGAAGAGAAGAGAAAGAACGAATTTCTGTGAGGACAAGACAAATCAGAACACAGAGGAAAGAACATTTCATTGTATATTACAACAATTCCATCAGAATACAAGAATATACAGAGTATGAATAAATAAATATTACACATAAATTATCAGAGATTACAATACATTATATAGCAGCGGAAAATAATACAATACACAACTAGAAGAGATATATGGATACAAAGCTTTCCGGATATCGTTCCAGCTGTAAACCAGGATCCTGTGAATATAAATCTGCAAAACCAAAACTACTAGCTGCCCGTGTCAAAATAGGGGCACCCAGAGTTTAGGTTAAAACAATAAACTCTAGGTCAGTCATCTGACTGGTGTGAGAACTAAAACAGTTATTAATCTTTATTTTAAAGTTAGGTAAATCAAGGGACCACGCCGTATAACACGGAATGGGTTTCCTCCCAAGAATACCAGTGCATAAAACAACAACGCAATGCTAAATAAAGAAAAATGAAGCTATTATAAGACCCAAGTCCCATCACATAATGCAACGCAAGCCGAAGCATAGGGTTTTTACCCTATAATAGCCAGAGAATGCTTGATACGTTTAAAACATATTATTTTGATAGTACTATAAGTACATAGTGTATAAAACAACTTCAAATCATAAGTATCAATCATAGGCGACATGAGCGTCCCATGCCACTATGTCGCCATATATAGGTTTACAAATAAAATCGCAAATGTCACGTATTTGGAAATTTGATTTCCGTCTGTGAACCGAGGCCAGGGATCGTCCTCTACCGATTCGAGACAATCTAGCCCATGTCTCAGGCAAGTACTCAGTCAAGCCTTGGAGTGACAGGGCCGGTCCACCGATGTGGATTAAAATGCCTGAACACTGCATTTCCCCACCCTTTGGGGCGTAAATGAGCAAACGAATGGCTCCATCGGACCCGGATCGTCCGATCTAACCGAGGCGCCTCGCAACAGCAACAACCACACAGGTGAAAAGTATATAAATGTCAGGGCTGGTAGGTCACTGACACCACCCTAGCTAGAAGGAAACGCATGCCCTCCCTGAGGGCCTCTCCCGTTTCTGGTTCACAACCGGGGTGTGAGGCTCACGAATTCATGTTACACAAAGCTATGCCACACAGGCGGTGCTTTGATCATCAACCACAAAACTTTGCTTTTCAACAGAAGCCTTGATCATTTGCATCTTAGGCATGCCACATAGGTAATTCACTCTATGCGTTTGATATCCATCTGTATATAACCCCTGAGCTCGTACGTCTCAGAGAAGGGCGTTAAGCAAGAGAATAAATTCTCCGCCGCCAAACAGATATATATTTAATAGAAATCAATCACACAGACTAAAATCCAATGTCAGACACACAGTCCATTTACAAGTCCGTTCTAGGTCTGAACGAAACCGGAGGCACCTAGTACCCCGCATATCCATCGATCTCCAAGTACATCTGGACGATCACCATCTGTTTCCAACTTCTTAGGTGTACAGCCTAATCAAGATCATCAGTAATCACCCAAACGACGTGAAGACCTCCGGTCTTCGACCACCGTCTTCATCTTCGACACCACGTCGAATCAGTTATTCAGAATGGGATAAACCCGGTCTTTCTGAATAACTCGCGTATATAATAAATAAGTGTTACACAAACACAACATACGCTTCATTCCAATTCATAATATTCCTTTATTCCAATATTCTTATATTTTGGGAAAGGTTCTCATTAATTTTATCAAATATAAATTCTTTAAATTTATTCTTTAATCTTCTTTGAATATCAATTCAAACTAGTCGGGATTAGCGAACCACACCGAAGTAATCATTTATTTTAATTTCCCAATCCCAACCTATTCATCCCATGAAGTAAAACTGGTAATACTTCATATCTAACGCCACGGTGTTATCGGTAAATTCAATTACCATTTCACGTTCAAATCTAATTAAAGATTTAACTATCGCCTGGAGTAAAACTTGTGATACTCCATTCTAACACCTTTTCAATCTAATTAAAGATTCACTACAACTCCACTTAGTTTTAATCTTTAACTGGGTTAAAGAATTGGTGTCATTTAAAACACGGTTCACGATAAACCCAAAATCACATTCCATTAATTATCGGGTTAAAGAACAAGTGTTATTTAGAACATTGTTCACGATAAACCCAAAAATCAATATCAATTCAATTAAATATTATTTAATTGGTACACTTCATTAAATCTAAATAAAAAGATTTAATCTTTTCTTAACTGGGCTTAAGAACCGTGTTAATGAAAACACCATTCACGACAAACCCAAATCACATTTGATATTAAATACAAGGTCTGAATAGAAAATATATCGGTTTATATTCAACATCAAATTCTACAACCAACAAATATCGTATTGGAAATAACTTTATATATATATATATATATATATATATATATATATATCAAATTTCCATAACAACATCTGTATGATCACGAAATCCAACATTCGATTTAAATCCGTTCCAATTCAATTATTGGAAATTCTGGTTATATTTCAAAACCATTTCAAACTCACTTTATTTATTTTTAAAAATAAATAAATTACTATTCTAGTTCAAAACTAGTTCATTTCGATAAAAATCTATTTTTATCTTTTCAAATATGGAGTTTTTCATCCCAATTCTTCCCAAATCATTTCTTATGATTTTACACAAATTATTACTATTTTTAATAATTTTATCAAGGCCTGTACAGTCGATTTCCATCAACGGCCATCGAACTGCACTTACATCAACCTTTTCCAAATTTGATTTGGACATTATTCCAAATCCAACCGTTAGATTTCAAATTTCTAATATTCGTTAAAAATCTCTTTTCGATAAAAACCCAACGGTTCCGGTTTTAGGAGAATCCGACGGTCGGATCTCCCGCAATATCCATTCGAAGTCAATGGTCGAAATTCGCGAACTACCGCGGCGCGGCGCGTTCTATTCAGGCCGTTATATTATATATATATATATAATATATATATATATATATATAATATATACTTCGTTGATTCCCTATTAAAACGTATTATATAAATCGTTTTAAATTCGTTTTCAAAACGATTTCAACTTTTTTTCAAATTCAAATCAAAATTGAATTGTTCCTTATAAATTCGATTTAAATTCCTTTCCAATTGATTTCAATTCAAATCGATTTTTAATTCAATTTCAGTTCGTTTTCAATTCAATTCAATTTCAATTTAATTCGAATTTCAATTCATTTCAATTTAATTCGAATTCATTTCTATTCAGTTTCAGTTCGAATTTCAATTCTTTTCAAAATATCAGATTTTGAAATCACTTTCGATATTCATTATAAAATGAATAAAATCGATATAAATATCGTTCACGTCAAAATGGCGTCAATCTAATCAACACGGCTTTATATATTTCTATTTTCAAATATTCTATTTCAAATATTTCTTTTTCAAATATTTCTATTCAAAACTGGAATGAAGCCCAATCAATTACCATATAATGTTAATTATATGGATTTTCTACAACATATGTATACAATAACAACGATGAATAATTAACCATCATCCAAAGTGCATTCTACACTGTATAAGCATCAAATATAAATATTTAATGCTCATAGCAGTCTGTCAATCAATCGATCGACATACCACTAATTATTGGGATTAGTGTATGTCATATATCATCCCAATACCCGTGTGGGGTTTTCAAACAATCAAACACATATTTTATTTGTGCAGTTGGGCGATGTGTAAAATTTATCGTCCCAATCAATATCAGTCAAATGTGTGTATAAAAACAAATCATCCGATTTGTTTATTTTTATTTCATTTCATATACACGTTAAAAATTCTATTTTTAACTATAAAATATTTTCCCCTATAAAATATTTTATTTCAACTATATAAATATTTTATTTCATTTCACATCACATCACACAATCAACTACACATCAAAATCAAAAAACAAGCATACAAGCCGTCCATGGTCTGTGGACGACGGGTGTCGGGTGCTACTAAACACCGTCTGCATCCTAGTATATATTTTAACTAGAAATAAATTAAAGAGTGAGAAGTTCTCACCAAAGCTATCCCAACTCCACGACACTTCATATGTAGAAATCTTCGTCGTTCTCGCCCTTTTGTCAATTTTCACTGCCCGTATTCTCTACATATATAAAAATCACATTTTTACTTCGCTATTCGATATATAATAATCGAATTTTTACTTTGCTATTCAATATATAAAAATCGAATTTTTACTTTGCTATTCAATATATAAAAACCGAATTTTTACTTTGCTATTCAATATATAAAAATCGAATTTTTACTTTGCTATTCAATATATAAAAATCGAATTTTTTACTTCGCTATTCAATATATAAAAATCAAATTTTTACTTCGCTATTCAATATATAAAAATCAATTTTTATCTTCACTCCTTTATAAAAATTATATTTTTATATCGCTCCTCTCCTAATAAAGATTATATTTTTATAACTCTAGCTAAATAAAAATTATATTTTTATAATCTTTACTATATAAAAATCATATTTTTATATGAATAAAAATCTCGTTTTTATATAATTAAAAATCTCCTCTTTTCTAAATCAAAGATCTAATCTTTCAAATATGAAGAAGCAAATCCTTTCCAAATTAAAAATCTAACCTTTTTATTTTCAAAGATCTAATCTTTTCAACGTTAAAAATGGAATCTTTCTTGTTAAAAATCTCATTTTTTTATCATGTACCATATATGTAACAAACACAGAATTTAATTATAACATAATACATAGGAAAAATCGCAATTTTATTTCTTTAAATGAATGAAAATAAATGTAAAAGCTCACTGGGGTGCTCCGGCGTGGCAGCAGTCATTCAGGTAGGGGTGGCTCCCGCGTTGGAGCTGACGTCGATTTCATGCGAAGGATCAAAGGAGGGAGGAGGCGATGGAACTACGCTGGCGGGTTTGGGAGGTCTCGGTCACGAAGTGGAGAAGGGGGAGGGAAGGAGAAGATGGTCAGCAGAGGGGGGAGAAAAGAGCAGACGGGGAAGAAGGGGGGCTTCCTCTCCCTGGCGGCGGCGGACCAAATCGGGCGGGAGGGGGGGGGGTTAGATGAAATCGCGCTCAGCGCGATGGGGAGGGGGAGGTGGAGGAAGAGCAGGGACGGAGGGGGGTGGCGATGGTGCGACGCCACCTGGGGCGGCATCGACAAGAGAGGCTTCGGTCATTTTTTTTTCAATTTCTAATTTCGACTGTGAAAGGAGATGGGGGGCCAATATATATTAATATATTTTTATTTTCTTTAAATCCAAAAAGTAGCTTTTATTTTCGAACTCGAAATCAAGCCCACCACCTGTCGTCCATAGCTAATTACCCCCACTTCGAACACAATGGGATATGTATCGTAAGCTGATTCGACAGTTTCGATCAGTTTTCATCAAAATCAACATATAACTCTATATTTTGAATTTGAACGTGCATTTAAATTTACTGGGGCCACATACTAACTTGAAAAATTCCAGAAAAATATTTTCTAGCTTCGTATTGACGATACGGTCCTAACAAAACTAGTTTCGTCGAATTCTGAGACTGTTGGAAAAATGGCCATTTTCCAGTCGATTAAAATCAACTAAAACTGGTCAAACGCGTTTTCCTTTGCCACGCTCACATATTGATTCGAAAAATTATGAAATTTGGAATCTAGCAATAATTTGACATCACGGATCCAACAAAAGAGGTTTCGTCGAAATCTGAGGTCGTTTGCAAAATTTCCATTTTTAAGGGCCTGAATTCCATAGCGACTATTCAGAAATTTCAACTGGACATATCTTTTGATTCCCGTTGTGAAATTTTGATTTTTCAGATTCGTTGGAAAGATATTCCCAATTAAATTCCAATATTTTTGGTTTCACTAAAATCCGGTTTATTTTGCACCCGGTATATTCATTTGAAGTTTGAAATCGAATTATCGAACTACCGCGCCATTTTCAATTCCTTTTATAATTATATATAATTATTTATATTCTAACGACGATCTATATAAATATATTCATTCAAATTCTATTCAAAATAAATTTCTCGTCGTTATTATTTAAAATAATTCATTTTAAATAATCAAAATTCGCTAAAATTGCCAAAATAAAAAATTTAAACTGGCCTAGATTTCCGGGTTATTACAGTAAGGACTCTCAAATTCTAACGACGGACCAACATTAAAAAATCGAAGCATCAGAGATTAATCCAGAGCAATCATTCTTCAAGAGTCGTGATTTGGGAAGTAGAGACAAAACCCTAGGATTGATCGGCCGACATATTTATTTGGGGAAAAGCTTTCAAATGGATAAATAATAAAAGGGTCGGCTCATTTTTACCTTGGTCTAAGCATAGTTATTAAGGAGCTAGGGTTTTAGTTTTAGTTTTTTATTTATTGTTTTGTTTTTAATTTCTCTTGTAAAATTGTCGTATTTGTTTTCTAGTTTTTCCTATATAAACTAGGTCGTCTAGTTATAGGGTTTTAACTAGCAGTTTTCTAGTTTGTTTGTAAAGCTAGGGTTTACTAGCTGTGGGTCTGTAACTAGGGGAAAATATGATTTTGGGGTTGAAATCAATTCAGGGTTTTGAGCATTGGATTAGAACAGGAGCAGGGTTTGCGAGTTTACAGGGTTTTGTAAGCGGGATCTGTTTTAATACCTAGTAAAAATCTTGGGGAATGCAGCAGTAGGCAGGGTTTGCCGAAGCTAGGTAAAAACTATGTTATTTATTTTCTGCATTTATTTTATCTGCTGCAATATGTTCTGTAATATTTTTAATATCTCGAATTTATTCAATAAACCCTGTTCATCCCCCTCTAGGGTTAATCTAGATCCAACAAGTTGTATCAGAGCTTGTTATTCCACTAACTCTAGAGTAATGGTGATCCCTAGTTGTCAGCCCATAGAGAGTCAGTCTAGTCGTATTACAACTATATTTAATGGTATAGATTTTTTAAATTGGAAATCAGGAATGGAGTCCTATTTAAAACTGTTGATATTAAATGTTGGAATATTATTATAAATGGGTATGATATGGTTAATAGGAATGATATTGGGTCAAATTCTCGTGTTATTCATATTTTATATTCTTATATTGATAATGTCCAATATAGCCTTATCTCTCGTTGTTTAATTGCGCAGGAAATCTGGAATACTCTTGATACGAAGTATGGAAGAATTGACAACAACAGCTCAAAACCCCAAATGGTCAACTCAGATTCAGATCTATGCTTGAAAGGAGAATCAGATGAAAATTCAAGTAGATCAGACGATGGAGACTCAACAGATGATGAGACAGAAAGTTTCTCATATGAAGATTTGGTTTATATGTGTGCTGATTTAACTAAATCCGTTGATAAACTCCAATGGAAAAATAAAACTCTGAAATCTAAAAATCTTGAGTTAACTAGCAAAAATAATAGTTTGGAATTAAAGCTTGAAAACGTCAAGAAATCTAAAAATTCCGAGTGTGAAAATTGTTTGAAATTGAAAACTGATCTCGTTCATCTCAATAAAAACATTCAAAAGCTTAAAGAGGAAATTCTGCTTTTAAAAGATAACGAGATTGAGTTAAAAGATACGAACAATTCTTTACAAAAGGAATTTGAAAATTTTAAGACTATCAAAACCTCCTAACATGAAATTGCTGAAAAAGAAAGTTTGTTGAAAACTGATTTGATTTTGAAAGAGTTAGAAAATGAGATTGAAAATTTCAGGAAACTTGAATTTGAAAAACAAATTAAATTTGAATCTGAAATCTTTGAGTCCAAGACCAAAATCAAACTGCTTGAAAACGAAAATTTGATTTTGAAACAAAATTATACTGAAAGCAGAAAGATCAGCATTAATCGTTGTTCAAATCTAATGAAAGAAAATTCTGATCTTAAATCCAAAATTACTAATCTTGAATTGAGTTTAAAACGTTTTTCAGTCGGAGAAAAATCTTTGAATATGTTGTTGAAAAATCAATTTTCTTCTGGTAATAAAAATGGTCTCGGTTTTGGGAAGACAAATAATTTTGAAAAACTGAATTCTTGTGATTTTAAAAATCCTTCAAATTGCTTCAAGAAGGGTTGTTATGAAAATTTGAATGCTGAAAATTCCAAAAGGTTTTTGAATCACAAACGAGATAAGAGTTTGTTTGATAACAATCTATTTAATCCATGTTGGACCCCAAAAATAAATAAAGAGAACTCAACTAAATTCAAACAGATTTGGGTTCCAAAGGGGACAAAAGTTAATTCTGAGGGATTGTTATACAAACAGGTTTGGGTACCGAAAGACTTGAACCAAATTGTGAGTGGTTTCACTAATTTTGTTAGACTACTCATTCCCCTAAACTATTAGGTACTGGAGGAGGCTGAGGAACTGCTGTGCAAAAGAGATTTAAATTCAAACTGTTCTATGTTTATGTATCATTCAAAGTTCCTTAGCCAAGTTTGCAGAGTTAGAGATTCATTTTATTACATCATATTCTGGTATGATCTCTAAACTCATCTCTGTTAATTTTTTTTCTTTGTTTATCTCTCCTTCTTTCCGTTTTATTTTTCTTTTTGATTATTCTGATTTGAAATTGACATTGCCTTTTTTTTTTGAGTTTCTTAACTTCCAATTGCAGAATTCTTGGTTTTCTGGAAATTTTCTTCATTTGAATAAAACTCTCATGTTTTAATCATTTCCAGATCTTGAATTCAAAATTGTAATTTTCTGCAATTATTTTGAAGTTTAAGTCTTTTCTTATTTCTGAATTCCTAACAGTGCTGAAGCATTCTTGTTATATCTTGAACATTGTTAATTTGAATTTTAAATTTTTGAAGATCTGAAAAATTAATGAAATTCCACACACCTCTGCTGTATTGAGTTTCTTCTAATTCATTCTGGAAAAGACTTGAAAATTCATACTCATTACAGAAAACTGCTATTGTTCAGTTGTGATAATTTCATTTATTTTTAGATTGGCTTTATTATTTCTGAATCATTGTGTTACATCTTGAAATTCATCTTTATTCATGATCATCATAGTTGAACATTTGTTTGTAAATCATTTGAAATTATTGATATTTTGAATCTCACACACCTCTTAGATTTAAAATTAATAATCTTGTGTGATTAATTCTTAGTATCCCAAAATTTACATTTATTCAAGTGATTTCAAATGAACCGTTTTAATTTTGGATCATGAATTATCTCTCATGCTTGATGTAAATATTCTGAAAATTTCTCTTGTGCTTGACAGAAATATTTTGAAAAATTCTTTGAATTTCTGATCCTGAATCTCACTCTTATTAATGACCATTTTATTTGAATATTTGTTTGTTTGAAATTATTGATTTCTTGAATCCCACACTCATATTGGATTTGAAATTTGTAATATAGTGTGATTGATTCATTGAATCTTGAGATTTTCATATTCCTTCAAATGATTTAAAATAAACTGTATTTTTGATCTTGGGTCATGAATCATCTTTTGTGACTGTCATAAGTATTTATGAAAAATTATCTTGGCAAGTCTGCTTTGAAATTGATTGTTGTGCTGCTCTGATAAAAGAAATTGTTTTGCAAATGTTTTTATATAATTGCTTGTTTTTGGTATCATTTGCTGCTCTGATAAAAGGTTCAAAATTTTCTGATTGTCTTAAACTAATTTGAATTGAAAATCTTTTTGGCATAGATTCTTGTGCTACATCCTGAAATCCATTCTGAAATCATTTGAATATGTTTAATATCTTGAATCTCACACTTTTCTTGGATTAGAATTTAAAAATCTTGCGTGATCGATTCATTGAATTTTGAAGTTTACACTTCCCTTTAGGTGATTTCAAATAAATCGTTTCTTTAAATCTTGGATCATGATTTATCTTCTTAAACTTGTAAATTTTCGGAAAACTTTTTTGTGAAGCTCCTTCTAAATTTGTCTTGCTACTCTGAAAAATGGGGTTGAATTATTTGATTTAATTGCTTGAGCTTGGTAATTGGATACTGTTGTCTGAGATATCTTTTTTTAGCAACCAGTGTCATATTAAAATCCTCGTTAGCAGAGAGAACAAGTGGTATCAGTTTGGACGTGCTGGAATTTTTTTTGATCTGATTCTCATTCTTGTATATACTTTTTTTATTCCTCTTGTCTTGTATAAATCTTTTTGATTCCCTCTTGAAATTGATTTTTCAATTTTAAAATCGTTTATTGATTATTTATTCAGAAATTGAAATTAATAACCAAATTGAAGTGTATCCAGAACCCATCAAAATTATTATCAGATTATTGAAATTGTGATGAGTTGTGACTATGGTATATTTCACAACAAGAGGATATTATATTTAAATTTGCAAAATGATTGAAAAGTTGTTATAATATCTTTGAATTGGCGGTTATTTCACGAACAACTCCTTTATTTACCATTATTCTGCCATCCATTATGATTTTATATTAACGTGGAGAGTTTAATATTTAAAAAAACATCTTGAATAAACAATGGAAATATTTGTGATGGAATTGTGACTATATTATTTTTTAGAATTAGTGATAATTGAAAATTTTCAAGAATCCCGGTACAGTTGAGCATATTTCATATTGTGATTAGTTTAGAAATTTAGTTCATAAACCATTTCTATACCTATCACATTTCTATCATCCATATTGGTTTATATACTAAGAAGTTTTTCTTTTGAAACAGAAAATAATAAAAATATAATATTCATAAGTATTTCTCTAACCTTATTTAAAAATCCAAGCTCTGGTTATGCATGGTTATGAGATTACTTATTTTTAAGTTGCAACTGACCTCATTTAAAAATCCAAGATCTGTTTATGCGTGGTCAGTGTGCTCATAAATTAAAAAAAGGAATTAAATAAATTTTTATATGAAATTATCCTTGGTGTGTAAAAACCAGCCCATCAATCCATCTTACTAATTTGTGAAATGTGTTATTGTCTTATGATATATTATGATTTGTTGATTGATAGTTACTGGGATTTGAGATTATTTGATTGTGTCACTTAAATTGAATTTATAATCGTTTTCCAAATCCATCACCATTTTGTGCTCAATATTAAAATTTCTATTAGAAAATAATTAGAAATCATTTGTTTTAAAACTCTCTCCATTTATATAAATTTCATCGTAAATTCATCATTCTACAATGTGAAATTTGCCACTAGTTCTTAGAATATTACGATTTTTGTTTGACTGATTGAGATTTATGATGAATGTTCTTCCTCTTAAGCTGATGTTATATTTTTAGTCATTTTTCATCATTATTTTAATTTCTGTATGCTTTTGATGATAACAAAATTGGGAGAATGAATTAAGATTTTGATTTATGAGTGGATATTCTTCGAATATTTTAATATTGAAGTTTCAATTATTGTTTTTATTGTTTTTTTCACTCATGCACATATCTAGGGGGAGTTTTATTGTAGGGGGAGCATTCAAATAGGGGGAGTTCAATAATTCACTGTCAAACACATTTATTATAATAATATATTCAAAATCTTATTTTATGTTTGTCATCATCAAAAGGTGGAAATTGTTGTATCTAACAATTCTATGATTTTTGTTTGATGATAACAAACATATATTTATTATTATAAATGTGTTTGTAATTGTATTGTTATACTACATCATAGACATAATATAATATTTATATTTAAATAGAATACTACTACACAATAATTTAAATATTCAAACAACATTTTATTTAAATATAATATTTTATTTCAATACTTCAACAGTACAAATTTATAACTCCGCTATTTGTACATCTCACTGTAATACAATGCATTTAATTTCATACTTAATTTCATATACATTGTTTCCTTACTACAACACTTAGTTATACAGTCACTCATTTGTATACAATGTTGCCTCACTACAGTACTCTCAGCTTCATTTCACTCAAGTTGTACAAATTCAAACTCACACATACACTGACACAGTTTTGTCTTATGTCTTTGTCTTCACAGTCAGTCCAGTCTTCTGCTTACCTATCACAAAAGAAACACATAGTAAACTGGAACAAAAATATTTTATATTCTAGCAAATATAATTTTTATTTTAAAAATTTATTTGCCTCAGAGTTTTGGTGTGTTTCTCATCATATTTCATGACTTGACCTGATTTATATGGACATCCATCTGTGTCTAGATAGCTTGTGATATTCGTAGTGATACAATTTAAATACCACAAGGTAGACGGTATTTCTAGTGCTCACACACACACACACACACACACACACACACACATATATATATATTATGCACTATACATGTATACACATACATGTGTATGTATATTTACATATTTCTGTACAAGGGCAATATGGTCATCATTGAACAAATATATCAAGAGGGTGTGTTCTGGTGAAGCCCGACACACATGAACAGTGCATGGGTATAGTATCCGTGAACACACATGCACTGAGGAGCGGCCATAAAGACCAATTTCGATGCAGTGCAAGTGCATGAGCATGGACCAAAACAAGTGGTCGAGCAGCAATGGTAAATGGACAGTGCAACAGTCGAATGCAAGTCAGTACTCAAGTGACAAGTGCAACAAGTCAACAAGTTTTAGAATTGAATGCAAGCATTCATAGTTTAGGCTAAAACAGTAGTAATGAAGTTGAGCCAGTTTGAAGTTTATGTGCAACAAGGTGACAACATGAACAAATCCAAGTGCTAGTTGCATGGGACATGCACAGGACCACAAAGTCACATGGCTAGAGGCATGTACAAGCAAATAAAAGTGCCATGAGCAGAAGTGAAACAATGAACACATAACTTCCCAAACATGTCAAAAATCTGGACACACTATCATGTATAAGTATGGAAACAAATGGACAAAGCATCCATGTGACAATTCATGAACAAAGTAGTTTTCAAATTCAAGTGTACTCATGGACGCATCTGGGACATACTAGCCAAGTTCAAGATACCACGTACATACTGGTTAGTATTACTACACTTTTAAATCAAGATGGACAAAATGAAAGCGTGTATAAAAAGGGCGCAAAGCACCAAGACAAAGAAGTTCAAACAAATGGTCGAGCAAAGCATCTGTTCTTAATCAAGGAATATAAATCACAAGTGTAGCATCAGTTCTTATTTTTTGGCAAAGAACAAATTTAAGATAGTATTTGTTCTTAGAAAAATAAATGGACAAGGCTGAATTATCCAAGCCAGCATGCACAACAGTTTTAAAGCAAGGGGAAACGCAGTTGCATGTATACAAGTATATACACAACAAAGAACACAAGCATGGCAAGAAATTAAGTCAATTTATGGAATCAACCAATAGAAATGGCAATGTTCATATAATCACAAAAAGATATCAAGTGTCCAAATAACTGAGCATGGACAAAACTGTTTTGCAAGTTTATTTTGAAAAAAAAAATCTCTCCAGAATTATGGCCAGAAAGTTTTTTAATATTTCCAGTTTTTGACAAGGCAAAGGACAAAACAGTTTTTGGGCAATAACTGTTTTAAATTAATTTCCAGTTTTATTTTCAAGCAAGCAGATTTTGGCAAACTAACTTTGGAAAAAACACCGAACCATCTTTTGGAAAGAAATCATTTTCTTAATTCGATAGGTTGCGAAAAATATTTCAAGTGCTGTTTTTTTAGGACCAAGGACAGTCATTTTGATTTGTTTCTAGTATTGGAAAATGTCAAATTAAACATATTTTAAATGGTTTCAAAATGCATGAGAACAACTCATGGCTTTAAATCATTCAATCAAAAAAGGGATTCACCGCAACAAATTATTTCCAGAATTCACGCAAGTCGGCCAAGCTGATTAAATTCAAATGAGGAATTCAAAGCCAAAATCACGCATACAAATCACTGAAGTCATATGTGGAAATCAGAGAGTAGTTTAAGGGATTTGTAATCCTATTTAAACTACACCTATCATCATCGGCATGTTCATTGAAAAACAAATAGGCAACTTTAGATAGCAAATCAAAAAACCAAAATTCAGAGAACTCACAGAAGTTTTTCGATCGCGAGGAGTCTCAAATTCTAACGACGGACAAGCATTAAAAAATCGGAGCATCAAAGATTAATCCAGAGCAATCATTCTTCAAGAGTCGTGATTTGGGAAGTAGAGACAAAACCTTAGAATTGATCGCCCAACATTTTTATTTGGGGCAAAGCTTTCAAATGGAGAAATAATAAAAGGGCCTGTTCATTTTTACTTTGGGCTAAGCATAGTTATAAAGGAGCTAGGGTTTTAGTTTTAGTTTTTTATTTATTGTTTTGTTTTAAATTTCTCTTGTAAAATTATCGTATTTGTTTTCTAGTTTTTTCTGTAAAAACTAGGTCGTCTAGTTATAGGGTTTTAACTAGTAGTTTTCTAGTTTGTCTGTAAAACTAGGGTTTACTAGCTACGGATTTGTAGCTAGGGGAGAATCTGATTTTGGGGTTGAAACCAGTTCAGGGTTTTGAGCATAGGATTAGAACAGGAGCATGGTTTGCAATTTACAAGGTTTTGTAAGCGGGATCTGTTTTAGTACCTAGTAAAAATCTTGGGGAATGCAGCAGTAGGCAGGGTTTGCCGAAGCTGGGTAAAAACTATGTTATTTATTTTTTGCATTTATTTTATCTTCTTCAATCTGTTCTGTAATATTTTTAATACCTCGAATTTATTCAATGAACCCTATTCACCCCCCTCTAGGGTTAATCTCGATCCAAAAGATAACACTTCCAAAGCTAGGTGTGTGACTTCGAAGCAGGCATCCTCATCTTTACACAAGGAAAAACACCTCTACCATTGATCCCACGACAACAAAGAGAAGCCTCTCTCACTTTCCCTCAAGGTCAGAACTTCCAAAGATGAGTTTATGACAGCGAAGCAGGCACCCTCCTCTTTACACGAGGAAAAGCACCAAACCGCTAAGCTCACGACTTCAAAGAGAAGGCTCCCTCACTTTCCTTCGAGGTCAGCACTGCCAAAGACGAGCTCGTGACTCTGAAGCAGGCACCCTCATCTCTATACGAGGAAAAGCACCAAATCATTGAGCTTATCATTCTAAAGAAAAGGCTTCCTCACTTCCCCTCGAGGTCGGCACTTCCAATGCTAAGTTCGTGGCTCTGGTCCAGGCATCCTCGCCTTAACATGAGGAAAAGAGCCAAACTGTTGAGCTCATGACTCCAAAAAGAATGATCCCTCACTTCCCCTCGAGGTCAGAACTTCCAAAGTTGAGCTTGTGACTTCGAAGGAGGCATCCTCGTCTCTACATGAGGAAATACGGCAAACCACTGAGCTCACGACTCCAAAGTGAAGGCTACCTCATCCATGTTCGAGGATAAGATCCCCCAACCACTGGTGCCAAGCGTCTCCAATGAGAAGACATCCTCACCCTCTTCCATCTTAACTGAGGTTGAAACCCTTCAACGAGTAAACTTATAGTTTTTAATGAACTGGCTTCCTTGTCCCTAATTCAGAAAAAATTCCTCCGATAGGTGAGATCAACCATCCCCGAAGGCACTCCCCTCCAAAGGATAAAAGGTCCTAGCTATTAAGGCATAATGCTCGATTCTCACTGGGAATTCTCCACCTTAAAGAATTCAGATAAGCGATAAAAAACCAACTATGAAAACATGATGTAATTCGAAGCCAATGTAGAAACCTCAAACTCCAAAAATTTGAGGCTGGGAAATACACATAATAACAACACAAGGCTCAAGACGCCTGGCCAGTCGCAAGTTGGCAAATCAGGCAGTCATTATAAATTGAGAGCAACGGGCAATAAAGTTAAAGTGGTAGAAAATTTCAGCACGTGAAAACCTATGGTATGGGAGGACAATACCACCCATAATGACACAAGCGCCATCAAAATGAAACATACCATGGGCTTACCACGGTGGACAGAAATTTCTAAGAAAGAAAGAAAATGATGCAAGAAAATAAAATGCTATAAAGATACAAACATGTGTTGGGAGTGCTAAGACACAAAGTAGACAACGCAACCGCAAATAATAGCATTTTATTATTGCCATGCATTTATATACTGAATGCCACTTACCTAGATGGCGAAGGACGACCCCCGCACAGTCACGACCAAGAAAAACTAAATTGCTCGCTGTGCATGACCATGAAATAAAACAAAACTGGTCACTGAAAAGTTCGGGGATACTACTTGAAGCGCATAAACAATCCTGCGACACGAAGGGAAACCCACGCTCTGATGGCTAAGCAGAAGAGGCTGAGATGAATTGTACCATAGCCCTGTTACGTATGATAATGACTTCCAGCATCAATTAACCTATAATGATAGGAACATAATCATTCAACACTATCTCGGCCCAGCTGATTCGAAAAGGTGGAAATGTGAACCCTACACAACATGGGTAAGAGACAATACCAAAATTGGGATATTCAACTCGCTTCTCACCTCCACTTCATTCGAACTGATATCAAAATGCAATCCATATCATTCTTTGCCTCCCAAATCAACCTAAAGTAGTCTTGCTAAGAAAAATAGTGATAATGAGTTCTAATCCATGCAAATTTCAAATCCTTCCGATCTCCGCTCGCAGGTCCTTTCAGCGATTCACGCTCACGACACCTTGAGGGACTCTTGCCATGCTAAAGCTCTTCCCAGTCTTCCTATTGGCCTTTCTTATTCCATCCTTTTCGCTCCATTCTTGGCCCTTGTCCAA
This sequence comes from Allium sativum, assembly GCA_030737875.1. Classification (NCBI taxonomy): domain Eukaryota; kingdom Viridiplantae; phylum Streptophyta; class Magnoliopsida; order Asparagales; family Amaryllidaceae; genus Allium; species Allium sativum. The sequence goes on from CM060924.1 coordinate 793,821,581, forward strand.
ACTTTAGAATCATCTCCTCTTAATCATACCAATAGGTCATTCAAGCTTTGCAATGCAAAATTCGCTTTGGATAAGGCCTTAATTTTAAATCAGAGACACCGCTGGTGCTAACAAATGCGACAGAGATGATAAACGACAGTGCAAGCGATAAGGATAACGTCGAGCTAGATAAATTCAAAATATGGTGGGAAAGACATCAAGCTCCGAAAACTTCTATCACTAGAGAAGAAATCTATTAACTCATTGACTTTTTTATCAACAACAAGTTGTTAAGATCAGACATTACCTTCCAATGAAATCTAAGTATGAGCCTTGACGTCAACGAATAGATCTCATATTCGAATCAAACATGTACCTGCTTCCAAAGTTTGTAATAGGAATGTGACCGCAACCCTAACTCTAGAACTACGGATGAACCATAACGCTACCCAAAGAGTGGTGGCACCATCCAAACATTAGTTGAAACAAGTAGCCAAATAATATATTCTCAAAGGCAGGAACTGACTTGGGGAGAACCAAGATTACAGGAAGCACTGAGAAAAAGCCCCAAATTCAAGTTATCCCTACATAGCCATAAAAATAGCAATTGAGGCACGGTTAGAGTGTAACAACAAGCTAGAGAAATACGATTATGATAAATCAATCAAGCGACATAAATGCTAATTAAAAGGATGTGATCATTCATGCAAATCAGACTGGAGGAAATTAAACAAATTGCTTAGAGTACCTAATCCCCCAGAAAATACAAGAACTCTTGCAATCATAAAAATTAGCTCTCCCAACTAGGTAAAATGCACTGATACTATATCAAGATCTTCACATATACTGAAATACGATACACAAACATGTCACATAAAGACAATATTATGTGATTTAATAAACTACCACATGGAAAATCAAGTCATACGCATTAGTAAATAAACCACAAGTACTGCATGCGTGAAGCATCAGCCTGATCTAGACCATGGAAAACAAAGACGGAAATCTACCACGATCATGGCATAAAGGGAAAGTAAACTCAAGTAAGCTTGAAATCCATGCTTCGGTTTTCAAACTTCAAAACAAATGTAGTAAAACCCTCCACAAGGATGCCGGTAATAGAGCGACCTCAAGAGGTTAAGTAAGAGTAAATTAAAGTAAACTATAGGGCATAAAGCATAGGGCTACTTCAATCCTAGGGAGAACTAAAGGGCACACTCAAGCAGTGCAGCTGAATAAGCCACCTCCTAACATTTGGCCACTATATGAGACTAGAAGCCAGGCTTCTAGAGGATAAGCTCCATCAACCGAGTTCAACATGTAGTGCAAAAAGTGGAACAAGATGCCTCAGATGCATCTTAAAGATGCTTGAGCTATGAGGAAACTCACCGTAAGAGGAAACAATGTCCTCACACTAGATTGGTAACTGAATGGCTAAATAGTCATTCTAGACAATATCATTCAACAACTAAGACCATCAAGTAAACTCTCTTTCCAATAATAATCCCATGAGAACAACACCCAAAATCCAAATGACATTGACAATTGTTTACCACTTGGATTTGGAGTATGGCTGGGCCATGCATAGTGTGTTATTTGTGTAAAGCAGGTCTGGTGCCTCAAAAACTACAAACGAACCGTCGTGCATAAATAACTCACTTGCAGTAGAATAAAGCAGCTTACACTTTCTCTTATTTATCCTCTTGAAACTTACCTATTATCGATGAGAAAATGACAATGGAGCCATTTTCCTAAGCAACGCTGCAAACCCCCGTTTTAGGATCCCACGAAAGCAAGAAAACAAGAAAGAGGGTGTTGTAAAATCATCAATTATGCCTAGTTTAAACAAAATGTCTACAATGGGATTCAAATAGTGAAAGTGACCTAACCAGATTCATGAAAGGAGACTAATGAAGCTAGAAAACGAAGAGTTTCGCTTCAAATATGCAAGAATTCAGTAAAGACGAAGCTTGCCTTCACCCTCATCTAAACACAATCTAGAAGTCAACTACTTCCTCTTTCAGATGGCTTCCATCTGAAAAATCAAAAGTAGAAAACTTCTATGCTAATCAAAAAGCGTGACAAAGTCCATGGAGTGCATGTTACATCATAGAAGAAAAGATGAGTAACTCTAGTCAAGCTTAATCAGGAATTCATAGTGCTCCAGTCAGACTCAAGGCGAGGGTCAAGCGATCACCATTCATTGTCTAGGAGATGGTTGAATCCCTTCAAACACAAAACAAAGAAGGATAGGTCCACATGAAAGGAATGCAAAAAAAAAAAAAACGGAAAAGGGGGGCATCGTTCCATTAATGCACACAAATCGATGGAAATTCATGGATCTAAAAGCGGCCTAGAAGCCAAGCCACTTCTCAAAGGAAACTGAACATCAACCGCTGAGATGTTTAGTCTAAGTCGGGCGCTCCACAATATTTCAACCACAATAATCGCAAAATACCCCAACTAGACGAATTACAATTCCTAGAAGGTGAGCGAAAAACTTATGACAAAAATAGATGGATTGACGGCAATGACATCACTGTCAAAGACCATGCCTTCGATGTTGCAAAACCACCTTCATCAAACTTGGATCAAAGTAAGCAGCGATCCACTTTATGCAACAAGGAGCATGATCAAAGTGGCCAGCTACGTTCAATTTCGAATGTATCCCTGAACAGAAAGTGCTTAGAATTAAAGGGGAACCAACTCGTGTTTGAAAATTGAATTATATACATTAACTAGGGTAGGTGCAATACACTGTCTTTATAAGCAAAGCCCTATGAGCTCAAATACAAGCAGATCATCCTGCGTAAATGGTTTATGCGCATCAATAATACAATCCATGTACTTCTTTCCATTTTTTAGAACTTACCCATTCTTGGTTGAAAAGTCGATAATGGATCCATTGTCATAAGTGGCTCTGAAATCTTTCCCTTTTCAGGATCAGTGAATAGGTAAAGGCAGTATTTAAAGTGGTGAAGTTGTAAGTGTGCTTAGATTAGCTCATACACATTTTAGCAGCCTAGTGGACTCGCTAGATTTCAACGTCGATCAAATATATCCCAAAATCAAGTATAATCCAGTACACTGATTTAAAGAAAGATGCCAGCAAAGTAGTGTGGGTAAAAAGAATCGGCTCTGAAACTCAAGCAGAAAAATAACTTTTCCTAAAAAGATCCTTAAAGCACAAGACTTGACATTGAGTCATGCCTACAATCCAGAACTAGAATATTCCCTTGACCAAACTCAACTTGAACTTCACACACATGATTTACTAACCAATATGAAGAATCCTAGAAAGTTTAAAACTCCTTAGAATCAAGTTCGTATGATTGAATAGATCTTCCACAACAACTTAAAGATGGTTTGTTCCAAAGCACATCTTGTTTTAAAAAAATGTACTTTGGAGGGAAAATGTTAACCTGGTTTTGAACCGAAAGGAGAGATTCATAAGAAACGAAGAGTACACGATTTATGATTTAACCCAAGCTTCACAAACCCACTAAAGACAACAAGACAAGGCCATGCAAGAAATTAGAAGCCTAAAAAGTCCGAGTGTATGGAACGAAACCGATCCATACCCTATGGACCAACACAGATCCATAATAATGACCACTGGTGCACTGAGACCTATGCAATTATATGCTATTTCATTATCCTAGCCCAAATATGAAGTTTCAAGTCAATTGGACATTTCTAACTACTACAACATGGTGGACTAAACTAAAACCATGCACATTGAAGTGATGGACCTACAAATGCAAGCACGCATGTCCATTCCACACCATATTTTTCATAGAATATCATAAGAGCATAGGAAAGAAAGTTATGAAGTTTGCATCTCGAAATGATCTAAGTCTATGGATTGGTACAGGGCCATAGGCCGTGGACTGGCACTGGTCCATTGGATTTGATCATATGAAGATCAAATTTCACAGAAAGCATAACAAAGGCATAGGGAAACATCGCATAAAAAAGTATAAAACTATTTTGACTCTATGGACCGGTACCGATCCAAATTACATGGACAGGTACCGGTCCATCAGATTAAGTCGGTTGGCACTCAAACTTAGGATATTGGTTTATGTTGCTCAACTGGATCTCCTGGTGAAGCATCTCAGCTCAATACTCGTAGGAATTCCTATAAATACAACATAGCATCCTACATGAAAGGGATCCAATCTCTGCCTGCTATAACTCTGCCAAAATCCATCCTTAACCACTTCTCAACTCCAAGGACAGCAAGCACTCTTCACCTAATTAATTATCGAGATCTACTTCAATACTTGTTTACTTAGTTTGGAGGTAACTATACTCATATTCATAATGATTGTAATCAAAAGCAATGTACTGGGATGGAAAATATGATAATAAAGATATTCAAAGTGGATGTATGCCTTATCAATGGATGAACTACTATAAAACTTGTGTCTTTTCTCTTTACTGTCTATTTCTTTTATTTTTCATTTATTTTTATCTATTCCATATTTTTTGCCCCATGAAGGTGTAACAACCCGGAAAATCAGAACCAATTTAAAAAATTTATTTTAAGAAATTTTAACAGAAAATTGTGTCAGAATTTAAAAATTCCATTTTTAAATAATAATAAAGCTATTAGAAATTGCCTTGCAAAAAAAGCTATTAGAAATAGCCATTTTACAAACGACCTCCGTTTTCGACGAAACCACTTTTGTTGAATCCGGAATGTCAAATTATTGCTAGGTTTAAAATTTCATAATTTTTAGAATCAATATGTGAGCGTGGCAAAAGAAAATGTGTTTTGTCAATTTTTGTCAAATTTAATCAACTGGAAAATGACCAATTTCAAACGGTCTCCAAAGTCGACGAAATTAATTTTGTTAGGACCGTATCATCAAAACGTAGATAGAATAATTTTTCTGGAATTTTTGGAGTCAGTATGTGGCCCCGGTAAATTAAAATGTACAATCAAATTTAATATTAAATGTTTTATATTTTAGTTTAAAGAAAAATGGGCTGAAACGATCAAATGGGATGATGAGACCTAGTCCATTGTGTCTGAAATAGGGGTATTTGGCTAGGGGCGACATTCACTGGGCTGGATTTAGAGTTATTAAAAGTTATTGGGCTTTTTCTAAAAATTAAAGAATTAAATAATTATAATAGTATATATACCCCATCTAAATAACACCTAACCCTATTTTCAATCTACAAGCCGCCACCTGGAACCAATTTGGACGAACCGAATCGTCCCAATTCGATCTCCATTTATCTCCAAATCCAAACGTTATTTTTCCAAATTCACAAAGCAAAAATGAAAGAGGATGGGGAGATCTATATCTTGAACGGATGAGATGAAATTTCGGAGGACGATCTGCTCGAATTTGGAGCACAAACCCATGACGCTAGAGTGGGGTTTTTGTGGCTGAGGAACCACCAAGTCTGACGGTGCTGGGTGTGATGGGAGGCGGTGGCGAGGCGGACGTTGTGGTGAAGGTTGATCGGTGTCAGGCGTATTGGTGGTGGCGCGACGGTGATCAAAAGATATCGAGATTTTAGGGTTAACGGTTTCAGCGTGGAACGATATGGAAGAAGGTGGTTACGGCTAAAAGGGGATTAGGTTAATTTTTAAAAGTTAATTATTATATTTAATTAGATATGTAATTATCCACATTTCAAAATGCCGTATCTTATTCAAATCAAAACATATTTCAACAAAACTGAGTTCGTTGGAATCGTTGAATCGAGATCTACATCATGAAACTTACTAGACAATTTTGGAGCTCATACAAATTTTGGTTAAATTAAACATCATGTTTAATTTAATTAAATAATCATTTATTAACGATTTCAGAACCGATCAAGGTGAGATTTTTTATTTAAAAATTAAAATTAATTGTTGGAAATTTTTATATCTGCCGTTAAGATTCAGTTGTGTGTTGTACGTGATTTGATTTGAAATATCTTGATTGTGTTGATCTGTTGTATATACATGAATGATAAGATCAAACAAAAATTTGTTATATAATAAAATAATTCTTTTTATTGTATATGTTGATAATAAAATTGGCAAAATTTGTTATACTATAAAATAATTCTTTTTATTGTATATGTTGATAATAGAATTGGTAAATTTTGTTATACAAATAAAACTCTCTTTCGTTTGTACCTATGTAAACATAGGTGAAAAATAGAAATTGTTGTATGAATAAAATATTCTTTTTATTTATACATATGAAAGATAGAAAATATGTAGACAATAAAATATTCTTTTTATTTATACATATGAAATGTATAAATTATGTAGACAATAAAATATCTTTTATTGTATGCATATGAAATGTAGGAATTGTTGGAATTTGTTAAACAATAAAAATATTCTTTTTATTTTGCATGTTAATAATGTAATTATTAGAACTTGTTATGCAATAAAAATTATTATTTTTATTGTAGCATGTAAATCATGGAAATGTTCATGCAATAAAAATATCTTTTTATTGAATATGTAAACATTGAATTTGTTAGAAATGATCATACAATAAAAATATTCTTTTTATTGTACATATTAATGATAGGATTGTTTATACAATAAAATTATCTTTTTATTTTATATGTGAACATAGGAATTGTCAAAATTAATAAACATTAAAAAGATACAAGGTTGACAAAAATGTTTTTACAGTAAAAATTTACATTTTTAATGTAAGGTTGGATCATATAAAAAGATTCAAAGTTTGATACAAATATGTTTACATTAAAATTTTCATTTTTAATGTATGAATGGTTCAATAAAAAGATTAAATTTTGATTAGATATGTTTACGTTAAAAATTACATTTTTAATGTAAAAGAGATTCATTGTTTGAAAATGTGTTAACATTAAAATTTACATTTTTTAATGTAAATGAATCATAAAAAAAGATTCATTATGTAATAAAAATGTTTTGACATTAAAATTTACATTTTTAATGTAAATGAATCATTAGAAAAAGATTCATTGTTTAATAAATTGTGTTAACATTGAAATTACATTTTTAACGTAAAAGATGAATCATTAAAAAGGATTCAAGTTAGATAAAATGTTTTAACATAATAAAAACGTTTTTAACAGTAGAAAATGTACATTTGTTTAATATTAACATCTACATGTTATAGAAGTAGAAAATGTACATTTGTTTAATATTAACATCTACATGTTATAGAAGTAGAAAATGTTCATTTGTTTAATATTAAAATTAACATGTTAGAGAAGTAGAAAGATGTACATTTGTTTAATATTAACATTATTGTGTAAGTGATATTAGAAATTTTGCTAGATTAAAACATTATCATTATTATGTTAGCGATATTAGAAATAATTCAAACCAAATTATAATTGGTTAAATTTATTTACCAATGATTTATTTAAATAAATTGTTGTATGAAAACCCCACACGGGTATTGGGATGATATTTGACCTACACTAATCCCAATATTTAATTATATGTCAATCGATGGATTGACAGTCTGTGATGAGCGTTATTTATTCATTTTTAATGCTCACACATTTGTAAATTTCACTCTGCATGTGAATGGATTGTTTAATGATTATTGTCGTATACATGCAATGTATGAAATCCATATAACTGAAATTATATGGTAATTGATTGAGTCGCATTCTGATTCAGAATATTTTTAAAATAAAGAATATTTTTAAAATAAAGAATATTTTCAAATAACGAAAATTTTAAAATAATATTCTGTGAAGAATAAAATTATGAATTTGATGTCCATTTTTGGATGGACACAAAAATATTGAAATGTGAAGCCGAGTTAAGTATAGAAACACCATTTTTAACCCGAACGGGTTTATCGATCGATTTTATTTATTTTATAATGAATATAAAAAAGAAGTGATTTCAAAATCTAATATTTTGAAAATATTATCATTTTAATATGATAAAGATATAGAATATTCAATTTTTATTTAAAATTGAAAATGAAGTTGGAATCGATTTGAAATGAATTTATAAATATTTTATAAATACGTTTTAATTGGAAATCGATGAAATATATATAATATATATATTATATATATTTAATGGCCTGAATAGAACGCGCCGCGCAACGACCGTTCGTGAATTTCGACCATTAACTTCAAATTGATGTAACGAGAGATCCGACCGTCGAATTCTCCTAAAACCGGAACCATTGGGTTTGTATCGAAAAGAGATTTCCAATGAATATAAGAGTTTTGAAATCTAACGGTTGGACTTGAAATTATGCCCAAATCAAATTTGAAAAAGGTCGTTATGGATTCAGTTCGGTGGCCGTTATTGGAAACCGAATGTACAGGCCTTGATAAAATTATTAAAAATATGGAAAAATTATGTAAATTCATAATAAATGATTTGGAAAAAATTTGGATGAAAAAAAAATCCATTTTTGAAAAGATAAAAATATATTTTTATCGAATCGAACTAGTTATTAACTAGAATAATAATCTAATGTTTTGAATAAAATAAATTGGATTTTGGGTTTGTCGTGAATGGTGTCTTCAATAACACCGTTCTTAAACCACTATAAGAAAAGAATAAATCTTTAAATTAAGCTCTAATGGAGTTTTCCAATTAATTAATATTTAATTGGAATTGAATAAAATAAATTGGATTTTGGGTTTGTCATGAATGGTGTCTTAAATAACATTGTTCTTAAACCTAGTCGAGAAAAGAATAAATCTTTTAATTAAGATTTAAAGAATTTTACTAATTAATTAATTGAAATGAAAGATGGTTTGGGGTTTATCGTGAACTGTGTTTTAAACGATATTTGTTCTTTAACCCAATTAATAGTGAAGATATGATTTGGAATTTATAAATCTTTTTATTTAGATTTAATGGGAATTTTCCAAAGTAAAGTTTTCCAATTTAATATATTAAATTGGAATAGAATGGAATTCGATTTGTTAGTAATCGAGATGAGCTTCTATGGATGAAGACCGTTACTATATATGGAATTTAAAAGGCTTTGCAGTTATTCCATTTATATTATTAGTCTGATACGAAAATTTATGTTGATTATATATTGATCTGATTTCTGTGAAGATTCCATATTTAATGGAAGATGATTTTAGGTTTATCGTGAACCGTGTTTTAAATGACATTGGTTCTTTAACCTAGTTGAAGGTAAGATTAATTTCTTAAATTTGAATAATCATTAAATAATGATTTTTGAGATTAAAACTAAGCTACAGTTTTAATGAATATTTAACTAGATTAAAATGAGAAAGAGATAATTAAATTTATCAAATTCATGAAATCAAATCTTTTGAAATGATATCCAAAGGAAGATTAAAGAATAAATTTAAAAGAATTTATCTTTGATAAAATTAATGGGAGCCTTTCCCTAATAATGTGAATATTTTATTAAAAAGAATATTCTGAATTGGAATAAGGCATATGATGTGTTGTTATAGCACTTGATTATTGATTATAAAATACGCAAGTTATTCGGAAAGACCGGGTTTAACCCATTCTGAATAATTATTATGACGATTAAAAGTCGAAGATGAAGACGGTGGTTGAAGACCGGAGATCTTCACATCGTTTGGATGATTACTGATGTCTTGATTGGGAGGCATCCCAAGACAAGGTAATAAGTGGTGATCGTCCAGACGTACTTGGAGATCGACGGATATGCGACGACCTCTCTCATGTATTGGACATATGGGATGAGGAATAAGGTGTCTCCGGTTTCATTCAGACCCAGAACGGACTTGTAAATGGATGTATGTCTGACATTGGATTTCGTTCTGTGTAAATTGATTTCTATTTAATATATATTTGTTTGGTGGCGGAGAATTTATTCTCTTGCTTAACACCCTGGTATATATTGATAGATATCAGTCGCATGGCGTGAATTGTCAGTGTGGCATGCCAAGATGCAAATGATCAAGGCTTTTGTTGAAAAGCAGAGCTTTGTGGTTGATGATCAAAACACAACTTTAATTAGCATAGCTTTGTGTATAGCGTTGATTTGCGAGCCTCACACCCTGATATGAACCAGAAACCGGAGAGGACTGCAGGGGGGACATGCATTTCTTTCTAGCTAGGAGTGGTGTCATGGTATGGAGCCCAGACATTTTACTTATGTGGATGATGGAATGAGGTACCTCGGATTTGAGTCCCTAGTGGCTCTAAATTTACGCCCCATAGGGTGGGGAAACGTATTGTTCAGGCATTACCAATCCACTAAAGTATTTATGGACCAACCCTGAAGATCCAAGGTGCAGTTGCGGCTGATCCTGAGGCTCGGGCTAGAGAGTCTCGAATTCGGTAAGGACGATCCCTTGCCTTGGTTAATGATGGAAATCCAACTTCCAATACGACAACGTGCGGTTTTTATTGTAAACCTATATATGGAGACATGATATATGGTACCTATGCCTTCTATGATTGATACATTATGATTGAAAATGTTTTTGAAACATATAGACACTAATAATAATATCAAATGACTTTGTTTTTATACATATCAAGCATTTTTGACCATTATAAGGTAAAACTCTATCCTTCGGTTTGCGTTGCATTGTGTGATGGGACTTGAGTCTTATAATGGTTTCATTTTTCTAAAAAGCATTGCGTTGTTTTAATAATTTACTCTATTTATGCACTGGCAATCCAATGGAGTAAACCCGTTCCGCGTTAGCGGCGTGGTCATGTGATTAGCCTTATTATTAGATAAGTTAAGTAAAGATTTCTCATACCAGTCCCATGACTGACTCGTAGTATGTTTCACTTGAAAACTCGGGTGCCTATATTTTCCACACGGGCAGTCGAGTAGCTTATTTTGCAGGTATATTGAGCAGGATTCTGGATCGAAGCTTAAAGCTGTGTCCAGAGCATTGATAGTCTTCCGCTGCACTATATTAAATTTATTGTAAATATTATTTTCCGCTGTATTTCTTCGATGTACTCTAATATTCTATACTCTGATGTTACATTATTATAATGTTTATAAAAGTCTTCTGTTATTTTTTCTGATGTGTTGTATGCCCAGAGTTAGCGTATTCGGGTTTTGAGCGTTCTTAGTCGATTTAGCGGTCGATTTGGTCCGAGCAAAATCCGAGTCGTTAAAGAAGGGATGGTGCCTTTGCTAAAATCAGGGATTAGTGCAAGGCGTTAACAATCAACTTAATAAGTTTACTTCAACAACAATTGCAAAGCTTCGAGCTAAGCACGTAAATATCTCATTATCAAAGTATCAAAAATAAACACAACAATTTACCTAAATAGACATATAAAACTAATAAGATTTTATTTAATTTAAAAGAGACCACAACTTTAAAATGCAACAAAGTTGCCTTAAGCTATGAATGGAAATTCAATATCAACCTATCACAAAATTTAGATCCAAAACTTCAACAACAAAATCAGCAAAAGAAATAAAATGGAATCCAAAACAACATATTATTGCACGTACATTAACAAATAAGCTCCCCCGAGCTTTGCCAAGTACTATATATGTATTCAGGTGCCATCGCCATGACCCCCAGCCGAGTGTAACTTGACCCCTAGTCAAGTGAATATGTATATGAGACTCCCCATGAGTCTAGCTTCCCCTCGAAGCGAGTACTGGCACAACAAAAAAATAAAAAAAATGTGTCATGGACTTCCCTCAATAACACGAAAAGTGAAAGCAATACGTTATATACCACACGTTTCACTAATCGTTTTACTATAAGTCAGCCTACTTCACATCAACAAATAACTTCAATCAACGAGTCTGGAATTAATTGATATAATTAATTAACGTGTCCCATACCACATGATTTATTATATCATTTAAATCACATTTTCGCTTTCTCAAAGGTGAAAACATGTGTAGTTTAATATATATAAAATACTTGGTTTGATAAAACGTGTTTATAAAACAATTTCGAAAATGTTGAATTATTTCTTTGAAATATCTTTATTTTTCAGAATATATATATAAAATATAGCCTTGAAACAATATTATTATTAAAGAAAATATGTGAAACTCATTTTCTGTCTCAAAGCAATAAGAAAAAATATTTTTATAAGTTACTTATAAAAATAATTTATCAAACGTGCATGTGTCATGAATACACGAAATTTCAACATGAAATCATTGTTTAAAACCGACACAAATCTACAAATCCAGAGTATGGATTGAGTGTAATGCAAACTTTCAAAAATATGTTCAAATCCGCAGGTTAAACATCATAAAACTTCTCAAAATCCATCAACAAAGCTAAGGAAACACACAGGAAATCATTGAAAATAGACATAACAAACAACATGTATTGCTTGCATAACATACACACCCTAGGTCAACCTAGGTGTCAACCTAGCTAATGTTGGGGTCGACCCTAGGGTTGGCCTATGTAGTATTTGGGTCAACACCAGTGTCGACCCTGGCAAGAAGAACTACGGGAATTTTTTTCAGGCGATTATCTTGCCTGAACTCAACTTCAGATATACGTTTCAGGCTTTCTGCTAGCAACAGTGGTCGAAAAAACTTGAAAATCAACGTGCACAAAGTTTAAAAATGGTACTATAATTAATAAAAAGTTTGGCATGATTTCAACATGAAACAAGCAAGATATAGCAACCCAAAGACGGACTCGAAGCTGTTTTTCAAAGTTTAAACAGAATTTGAACTGTAACTTATGGTTTCAAACGAATTTGATGAATCAAGCACAGATTTTGAAATATATCACTGTTAAACTAGAAAGTGTGACAGCTACCTCACTTTATTTTGTGGGTTTTAGTAGTTTTATGGCAAAGTTGAACCAATTTGAAGCTTTTGTGGTTTAAAATGAAGCTTAGACACTTGTAAAAAATTCATAGAAATGCACAAACCCAATTTCTCAATGTACAATAAAATGTTTACAAAACTGAGATTACGATGGAACAATAGACAGTTTTTAGATGGCTACCTTTTTGAATGTGATTAGCAACTTAGTTTTAGTATTTTGTTGAGTTTTAGAGATTGGATTTGAGTTTTGAGGTGGTTTGTACTAATTTTCTTTTAGTTCTGAAAAAAGGAGAAAGAAGGAGGTTCCTGAGAGAAACTATGTACATGAATGTGTCTCCAAAATTTTCTCCCTCTAATCCAACAGCAAAGTGGGATAATTAGGCCTAGCTAAGGTCATTAGTAGGAAATTAGGCATTTGCTAATCAAAATAACCCTCTTAATAATGTTTTAACCCCTTTTACCCAAGTTTATACTATTTCTCACTTACATTTTGCGACTTTTACACTACATAACTCATGTTAAAATATATGCAACATGTTTAAAACACTGTTAGACCTTTTTAACTTTGTTTTAGCAAATTACAACTAAAATTTATAATGTTTACAAAACTTACATTTTACATTTCTTTTAAGTAAATCATATAAATTTGAAAGTTAAAAAATTTCAAACTATATTAACACAACTGATTTATAAACATATAATTTTTTTTAACACACACATATATATTTTACGAACAAAATTAACATTTTGATATTATTTTTAACCCAATTTTCCCTAAAAACACTGTTAGTTCTAAAATTCATTATTTTCTTTTACTCTGTAACTTGTTACAACAAATTAAACATAAATATTATAAATAGTTGTTTTATCCAAATTCACATAATATAATATTTCCTAAAAAAAATCATTTTATTATTTTAATTATTGAGTTTTGAAGTCTAATTCATTCCAAATATTTTTACTTGGAACAAATCCAACTTCAAACCACATATCTGTTTTTTCTTAAAACCAAACACATCATATCTTTACTAAAGTACCGTCAAATTTACACAAATTCATTAATTTAATTTATTTTCTTCCAATTTTATCACAATCAAAAAATATTTCCACCAAGCTCTTTATTTAGTCATTTAGAATGATTAAATAACCTATTTCTCCAATTTTGTACAATAAAAGTTCGAAGGTCAAATATAAACCCCAACATAGATAACTAAGTCCAATTTTCCCTTTATATCATATTTATATTTCGACTAAAAAAATATAATTCATTGATCATTGGTAATCGGCCAAAACTAGGTTTGTTACATAAATTGTTTTGAGTTTGTTGAATTGGTGTTTAAACTAACATTGGTTTTGACCTTTCTTTTGAATACGCTTAGAATTTAAATTTATCTCTTTATCTCTAATATTTTAAAGAGTACTATTAAAGGTGTTTTTATCAAATACTTGAAATGTGAAAACTTAGCATAAGTTCTAGTTTTGTAACTTAAAGTTTTCCATATGGATATGTAAAGAAATTTCCGTAAATTATGTCACTTATATGGAAAATATTTAGCTGTACTCTTATCCTTACATGTCGAAGTGTAAAAACTTACATTTATATCAAAGATTTAAAACATTTCCAGTGCAATGCCTAGAGGTAATACTACCTTCACTTGCTTGATTTTATTTTCAACCGAGAGACAGTACAATTTTGGAATTGATGGATAGTGGTAAGAGAACATGATCTAGTTTCCATATACGAGCATTCCGAATATTCCTCATAGTTGACTTAATGTAACGACCCGGGTTTTCGTGATTCTTAGTAATCGACATAAACTCAATGTCGACAACCCAAGCATCGGAAATACCGGATAGTCCATGAAAGAAATTAGAGGGTGAGAATAGATAAGATAGAAACTTAGAATAGAAGAAGAACATACAACATCATCAGAGTAACACGAATCTCACGGCGAAACGAACAATATATAATAGATACATAACTTTGAAATAAAATCCGTATATGTATACAGTAACATTATCAGAGTATAACACTTACAACACAACAGAAATAAACAAAAGCTATATATTCCTAAAGCCTCCTGCTCCAAGCTCTCAGTATATCTGTAAAATCCTGACTACTTGACTACCCGTACAAAATTGGGCACCCAAGAGTTTAGGGAAAACAAAACAAAATAAACTCTGGGTCAGTCATGGGACTGGTATGAGTAAACAATTTAAAACAGTTTGAGAAAATAAACGATATCTCATAAGACCACGCCGTATAACGAAACAGGTTTTTCCCTTATGAGAATCCAAAATAATCTTTATATCGAAATTCTTTTGATATTATAATAGTGTCTATCAACCACAATATATTAATCATCTGGCAGAAACGCTTTCATCTCACGTTCTACATACATAGTATACAATCAAAATCGCAAGCACTTATTGGATAATGGATTCCCAACTATGAAATGGTATGGAACCACCTTCTGATAGTGTTGTAACGACCCAGAAAATCTGAACCAATTTAAAATTTTTAAATTGGCTAAAATAATGGATTTTAAATATTTAAAATAAATATTTTAATTAATGGCGATGAAAACTGAGTTGAAATCGACATTTGAAAACAAATATAATTAATTATAATTATATATAGAATTGAAAATGGCGCGGTAGTTCGATAATTCGATTTCAAACTTCAATTGAATATACCGGGTGCAAAACAATCTGGATTTTAGTGAAACCAAAAACATTAGTATCTAATTGATGATATCTTTCTAACGAATCTGACCAATCGAAATTTGATAGCGGGGATCAAAAGATATGTCCAGTTGAAAATTCTGAATAGTCGCTATGGAATTCAGACCCTTAAAAATGGATATTTTGCAGATGACCTCGGATTTCGACGAAACCACTTTTGTTGGATCCGCAGTGTCAAGTTATTGCTAGGTTTCAAATTTCATAATTTTTCGAATCAATATGTGAGCGTGGCAAAAGAAAACGCGTTTGACCAGTTTCCGTTGATTTTAATCGACTGGAAATTGGCCATTTTGCAAACGGTCTCAGAATTCGACGAAACTAGTTTTGTTAGGACCGTATCGTCAATACGAAGCTAGAAAATATTATTCTGGAATTTTGCTAGTTAATATGTGACCCCGGTAATTTGAAATGTGCGTTTAAAATTCAATATAGTGATTTAAATGAAAATTCAAAAGGAAACTGATTGTAACGATCAAATCAGCTTGCGATACATATCCCATTGTGTTCGGAATGGGGGTAAAACGCTATGGACGACAGGCGGTGGGCCTCGTTTCGAGGTCATATGTAAAAGTCAACCTTTTGCGAAATTTAATAATTAAATAATAAAAAAAAATATATATACTCTCCCTCCTTATCTCCCGCTTGGCCCCCCCGTTCATTCGATTACAACCAGGAAAAAAAAAACAGAAAGAAAAAAAAAAAAAAACCCTAGCAATCAAATCGCGACGCCCCCCCCCCCCTCGTCTGGACATCGATCGAAGCATCGCCACCTCCCCCTTGAAGCGCCTCCTCCGTTCGAGCCTTGAAGCGCCACCACCGTTCGAATCGAAGCCGCCGCCCTCGAGAAGCCTCCGACGAACGGCAGAAACCCCCCCCCGCGCCTCTGTAAGTTTTAAATTGTATTTTATTTTTATTTATTTTATTTTTATTTTATATATAAGCTGTTTTTATAAAAAAGAATAAAACTGTTTTTATAAAAAAGAATAAAACTGATTTATAAAAAGTATAAAAACTGAGATTTTAAAAAGAATAAAACTGGTTTTTTTTATAATTTTAAAACTGAAATTTAATTAGGTTTAAAACTGAAATTTTAATAAGGATTTAAAACTGTTTTTTTTATATAAAGGATTTAAACAGATTTTAATTTTAAGTTAAAAGAAAAGGTAAACTTTAAAAAGATCAGATTTGTAGCAAAAGTAAAAAAACATATTTTTATATGTTGAAAGCAAAAGTAAAAATCATATTTTTATATGTTGAAAGCAAAAGTAAAAATCATATTTTTATATGTTGAAAGCAAAAGTAAAAAACATATTTTTATATGTTGAAAGCAAAAGTAAAAATCATATTTTTATATGTTGAAAGCAAAAGTAAAAAAAACATATTTTTATATGTTGAAAGCAAAAGTAAAAATCATATTTTTATATATTGAATAGCGAAGTCAAAATTCGATTTTTATATATTGAATAGCATAGTAAAAATTCTATTTTTACATATGCAGAGAATACAGGTGAAAGCGACAAATAGGCGAAGATTTCTATTAAGAAGAGTCTTGAAGTTGGATAGCTATTGGTGAGATTTCTGATTTAAAAATATTATATGTGTGTGAAATGAAAATGAATTGCTATATATAAATATATATATATATATACGCCCCTCGTCCACAAACCATGGACGATATTTATTGGTTGAAATCGTTGTGAAAATTGATTGATAGCGATTGATTGTTTGGGATTGTTTGTGATTGATATTGGTTGATTGAGGTTGAAAAATACCCATTTGTGGTTGTGAAATATTTGGGTGAAACCACATAGGATTAGTTTGTGGAAATGAAATAAATATATACATGCCGCCTGCGTGCGAACTAGATGCATGATCCCCATTGTCAAAAACCGCGAGGTTTTAAGGTAGAGCGAGGAGCCGTACTAGGGACGGTGCCGGTGTAACTACCCTGCCGTTATGCTGCCGAAATTTTGAATAATATTTGTGTGTTTGAATTATTTTCATATGCTTAAACTATATTTATTCATTGTATAGAAAACATTCATGTGTTGAATTGATATTCATTCGTTGTTTAGAAATTCATGTGTTGAATGGTATTCATATTTTGAAATAAATTGTTCAATAATAAAAATCGCATTTTTATCTATATATAAAAACTATTGAAAACATTCATGTGTTGAATTGATATTCATTCGTTGTTTAGAAATTCATGTGTTGAATGGTATTCATATTTTGAAATAAATTGTTCAATAATAAAAATCACATTTTTATCTATATAGAAAAACTATTGAAAACATTCATGTGTTGAATTGATATTCATTCGTTGTTTAGAAATTCATGTGTTGAATGGTATTCATATTTTGAAATAAATTGTTCGATAATAAAAATCACATTTTTATCTATATAGAAAAACTATTGAAAACATTCATGTGTTGAATTGATATTCATTCGTTGTTTAGAAATTCATGTGTTGAATGGTATTCATATTTTGAAATAAATTGTTCGATAATAAAAATCACATTTTTATCTATATAGAAAAACTATTGAAAACATTCATGTGTTGAATTGATATTCATTCGTTGTTTAGAAATTCATGTGTTGAATGGTATTCATATTTTGAAATAAATTGTTTGATAATAAAAATCACCTTCTATCGACTATATGAACTATATAGAAAAAAATAGTGTTTTGAAATGAATTGTTTTACAATAAAAATCACATTTTTTTTATTGTATGCATAAATCGTTGAAGTGTGAAGTGTTAAAAATAGCCACTTGTTCAAAATAAACATATATGAGTTGAAATATTCATTAATTAGCTAATGAAATGATTTGCATCTATTTATGTAACATTAGAATGAATGGAGTTTTTAAACCAAATGGAAATCAAATATGAAGTCGAATAGAAATTGATAAATGATAAGAACTGTATATGTATGTACATGCAATATTCATTGAACAGGTTATAGCAAAGGGGCTAGAGAAGAGGAATAAAATTTTGTGCCCGACAAATAGGTACACATTTACTGATTTGTTTGGGTGATGATTTTGAGCCTGTTGGCTAGCCGCTTGGCTTTTTCTTTTTGTTTTTGAGATTAGAAGGACCGGGACGCTATTTGCGATTTCCCGACGCTCCCGGTACAGGGGAGGTTATGGCGAAATTTTTCCAAAATTTAAGGTGTTAGAAATTTTTTTGAAGTGAAAACGATATAGAAATCATTGAATGAACTATATTTATATAACTATATAAATATAAATAAAATTAAAACGAAACGAAGCCGTGCAGTTCGTATTTCGAAACCGTGATTTCAAACGACTAGTACGGGAAATCCGACCATTGGATTTTCCCGAAATCTCAGCTGTCGGGTTCGCCTTGGAATAATCTTTCCAACGGCACCAACCTTGTAAAAATCCAACGGTTGGATTGTCTGGAATGTTTAATTCAAATTTGAAGAAAAACAGCGCTAGAATCGATTTTATTTATATATAAATATAAATAGAATTATATTTAATCGAATAATGACGCTGCAGTTCGTATTTTGAAATCGAAATTTCAAACGATTGTACCGGGAGATCCGACCGTCGGATTTTCCCGAAACTGGAACCGTTGGGTTCGTTTTGAAAAGACCTTTCTAATGATGTAAATTTTGTGAAGATCCAACGGTTAGATTTTCAGATATGTGTAAATCAAATCTGAAGAAAAACAGCGCCACGGCCGCCTTATGGCCCGAAGCGTCGTTTTGAATAAAATGGCTATTTTAAAATAAATAAAAATAGCGATAAATAGTTATAAAATATCGTAAGCGATATGGAATGGAAATAAACTGAATTTGCTTGATTTATGTGATGTTTGATGGTTGAATGTGTTTGGTGTGAAAATTATATAAAGAACACAATTGGTGTTGTCGAATAATTTAACCATTGAAATAAATCGATTTGAAATTCTAAATATACGTGAATTATTTGAAAAGGCCGAGTTAATTCTCATTTCGAATAATCGACCGACGATTGAAATTCGAAGATGAAGACGATGGTCGAAGACCGGAGATCTTCACCTCGTTTGGATGGTAACCGAGGTCCTGATTGGGAGGCATCCCGAAATATGGATAATGAGTGGTGATCGTTCAGACGTACGTGTTGATCGATGGGTTTGCGAGGTATTTAGTGCCTCCGGTTTCGTTCAGACCCAGAACGGACTCGTAAATGGACTGTGTGTCCGACATTGGATTTTATTCTGTGTTGATTGATCTCTGTTAAATATACATCTGTTTGGCGGCGGAGAATTTATTCTTTTGCTTAACGCCCTTCTCTGAGACGTACGAGCTCAGAGGTTGTATATCGATGGACATCAATCGCATGGCATGAATTGCCTGTGTGGCATGCTAAGATGCAGTGATCAGGACTTCTGTTGAAAAGCAAAGTCTTGTGGTGATGATCAAAGCACCGCCTGTGTGGCATAGCTTTGTGTATAACGTGAATTCGCGAGCCTCACACCCCGGTATGAACCTAAAACGGGAGAAGGACCTCAGGGAGGGCATGCGTTTCTTTCTAGCTAGGGTGGTGTCAGTGACCTACCAGCCCTGACATTTATATACTTTTCACCTATGTGGTTGTTGCTGTTGCGAGGCGCCTCGGTTTGATCGGACGATCCGGGTCCGATGGAGTCATTCGTTGGCTCGTTTACGCCCCAAAGGGCGGAGGAACGTATTGTTCAGGCACTATAATCCACTCCGTGTGGACCGGCCCTGACGATCCAAGGGGCAGTTGCGGCTGTTCCGGAGACATGGGCTAGATTGTCTCGAATTCGGTAAGGACTATCTTTTGCCTTGGTTCATGACGGAAATCCAATTTCCAAATACGTGACGATGCGGTTTCGATTGTATATATATTTGGCGACATAGTGGCATGGGACGCTCATGTCGTCTATGATTGATAGTTATGATTTGAAATTGTTTTCAAAACATATAAACACTAGTAATAATATCAAATGCCTTTGTTTTATTCGTATCAAGCATATCTTGGCCGTTATAAGGTAAAAACTCTATCCTCCGGTTTGCGTTGCATTGTGTGATGGGAACTGAGTCTTATAACGGCTTCATTTTTATAAAAAGCATAGCGATGTTTAAAAGAAAGATTTGTTTTAGAGCACTGGCAATCCAATGGAGTAAACCCGTTCCACGAAAGTGGCGTGGTCCTGTGATTAGCCAATTATATATGTGTTGAGTAGATTTCTCATACCAGTCCCATGACTGACTCGTAGTTTGTTTCACTCTCAAACTCGGGTGCCCCCCCCCCTTTTCCACACGGCAGCCTTGTATTCAGGTTTAGCTGGTTCTTTCTGGATAGCTGGAGCTGAAGATGGATTCTATCATTTATTCTTTTTATGCTGTTCAGCTCCTATTGTACATATTTTGTTTATTTCCGCTGTAGACATTTATGTATAGCTGAACTCTATTTTGTACTAAGTAAGATCCTGTATACTGTGTAACTCTGATGATTACTTTTATCCAGTATATTTTGTTGTTCATTCTGGTGTATTTATTTAATTCTGTTCTGCTATTATATGTTTCTGTGTTATATTCCAAAAGATAACCTTGTTTCCGTGAGAACGGGAAATCGGGTCGTCTCATCGTGGTATCAGAGCTTTGGTTAAGCTTAGTTTTGGAATATAACATTTGAACGAACTCGTCAGAAATAGACCCAGTAGTGTTCTAGGACGGGTAACTCTATACAGATAGGGTCAGCAATATCCTAGTATGAGTAAAGCAGAATGAAATTACACCTCGATAGACACATTTACATTTGAAGTATGTGTTTCTATATTTTAAAATACCTTTTCTGTGACCTGACACTTGATCTGCTATTTGCAGAAGTACTAGAAAATGAGTGACAGGAACAGAAGAAGTAATCGTATGGCTCGACCAGCTAATGAGCCAGTTGTGCTCCCGCAGCCAGAATCCAATATAGAAGTTCTATACAAGAGATTTCGAAATCTTGGTGGATCGCCATTCTTAGGCAAGGAGTCCATTATGGAAACACAAGCTTGGATTCGTTCAGCAGAAAAGATCTTTGAGGGTTTAAAGCTGAGAGACGATCAGAAAAGATTACTAGCGTCTTGGGCACTCAAAGAAGAAGCTCTGTTTTGGTGGGATTCGATTATTAAAAATAATCCAGAAGGTGATATCACCTGGGACAGATTCAAAGTGATTTTCCTGGAAAGATTTACTCCTCCCGAAGCAACTGAGAGATTATGTGACGAATTTTCTTATCTAATACAAGGTGACATGACCATTCCGGAATATCATAAGAAATTCAATGAACTTTCTCACTTTGCTCCTCATCTAATTCAAAATCCGAAGAGTAAAAATATGAGATTTATTCACGGACTTCAAAGGAAATACCAGAATAAAGTATTGGGGCATGTGAAGCTTCCTTTCTCAGAAATGATTTATATGGCTTATCAATATGAAGATCTAGATAAGAAAGGTATGTTACAGTACGAAGAGGAAGCCAGCTCTGGTAATAAAACAGAGTCAGAAACTGATCGTCCCGAGGCAATAACAACGTTGGAGGTCAGTAGGAAGCCCAGTGCTAAGAGAAAAAGGGCTGGATCCGAAAAAGAACTAGTAACGACCGCCACATGCAATAACTGCCATAAGCAAGGGCATTTGCAAGGAAAATGCAGGTCTTTAAAGAAACTAAAGAAGAGTGAACCGAAGTCAAAGAAAAACTTTCAAGAGACCAGAGAATGCAGCATTTGCCATCGGTTAGGCCATGTAAGACAGGATTGCCGGCTGTTAAAGGAAACCAAGGAGGCTCAAATAAATGAAGTAGCAGAAACTTCTGAGCCCTCAGCTAGTCAAGAAAGGGCCGACGTTTTAGAAGGCACGCTCAATGTCAAAAACATTCCAGTTAAAGTACTGTTTGACACAGGCGCGTCAAGAAGTTTTATTGCAAAGGGTGCAGTCAAGAAGTTGGATTTGAATTTGAAGAAGCTCAAAGAACCAATGACTGTCCAGAATCCGGTTGGGGGTTCCATTGATCTAAGTTGGGTTTGTGGAGTGCCGGTTTCCTTTTCTCGTTATCGGTTTCCTACCATTGCAGCAGTCATGAATTTTAAAGAGTTTGATCTTATCTTAGGGTTAGATTGGTTGACCAAATATGAAGCTGAGGTTAGATGCGCCGACAGAGTCGTGAAGGCGAAGCTTAAATCAGGGGGTTATATAACCATTCCGTGTGAAGGCCCGACATCAAATAGAAAGGACTTCTGGGCAGCTTTGAATGTTTCTCCAGCTCAAACAGAAAATATCCCTGAAATCACAGAGAATATTCCTGACCTCATCAAAGACATTACTGTCGTCAAGAATTATGCGGATGTGTTCGAAGAAGTTGTTCGCTTACCTCCGCAGAGAGAAATAGATTTCAAGATTGCTTTAATTCCCAATGCAAGGCCGGTAGTTCACGCTATTCGAAGAATGTCCTTGAAAGAGAAGGAGGAATTAGACAATCAAACACGACAGCTCGTATGGAAAGGTCTGATCAGGCCTAGTTTCTCTGATTGGGGTGCAGCAGTGGTATTTGTCCCAAAATCTGACGGTACTCTACGGCTATGTGTGGATTATCGTGATCTGAACAAACAGACAATAAAGAACAAGTATCCATTGCCGCGGATTGATGATTTGTTGGATCGATTAAATGGAGCGCAAGTATTTTCACGAATGGACCTAGCTACAGGTTTCCATCAACTTCGAATTGCCGAAGAGTGCGTTCCAATGACAGCGTTCAGAGGCCCCGACCTATTCTACGAGTGGTTAGTAATGCCGTTCGGCTTATGTAACGCTCCCGCTTACTTCGTCGATCTGATGAACAGAGTATTCAGAGGAGTATTGAATAAATTTGTTCTGGTTTTTATTGATGATATTCTAATCTTCTCTAAATCAAAGGCCGAACATGAAAAGCATCTGGAACAAGTGTTAGAAATTCTCAGACGGAATGTATTAAAAGCCAAGTTTTCCAAATGTATATTCTGGCAAGATGAAGTGAAATTTCTAGGCCATGTTGTATCGAAAGATGGAATCGCTGTGGATCCAAGCAAAATCACGGCTATTCAAAATTGGAAACAGCCCAGTACCCCCACTGAAGTCCGCAGTTTTCTCGGATTGGCTAGCTATTACCGAAAGTTCGTTAAAGACTTTTCGAAGATATCTGGTCACTTAACGAAGCTTACAAAGAAGCATTCTAAATTTAAATGGACTCAAGAGAGTGAGGAGGCTTTCGAAGAGCTGAAGTTGAGATTAACGACAGCTCCAGTGTTAACCATCATCGATGGCAACCAAGATTTAAAAGTATGGACTGATGCGTCTAGAGAAGGCCTTGGTGCAGTGTTGATGCAAAGGGGCCAAGTGATTGCTTATGCTAGCCGTCAACTGAAACCGCACGAGAAAAACTATGTAACTCATGATCTTGAGTTATTGGCTATCATATTCTCTTTGAAAATCTGGAGACACTATCTTCTGGGTGAGAGATTTGAACTGTTTACTGATCACCAGTCGTTAAAGTATCTGTTCACTCAGAAGGACTTAAATTTGAGGCAACAACGTTGGCTGGAGTTTCTTGCAGCATATGACTTTGAAATTATATATACTCCCGGGAAAGCCAATGTCGTAGCTGATGCGTTAAGCAGAAAGAATGTAATGATCGCCAGTTTTATTATCACGACTTCTTTGCTAGATAAGATATCTGCTCTTCAGGAGGATGATCACTTCATTCAGAAGATCAGAGGGATAATTCAACAAGGCGAACCCTCGAGTTTTCAAGTTGATAATGAGGGGATTCTAAGGCTCAAAGGTCGAATATGCGTTCCTAACATTCCTGAACTTCGAAAGGAAGTACTGGATGAATGCCACAAGTCAAAACTCAGTATCCATCAGGGAGTAAGCAAAATGTATAATGACATCAAACGCACTTTCTGGTGGAAGTCGATGAAGAGAGACATTTCCTTATATGTTAGCCGGTGCCCTACTTGCCAGCTAGTCAAAAGCGACCAGCAGAAATTGGCTGGACTATTGCAACCACTAGAAGTTCCTGGCTGGAAGTGGGAACATATTTCTATGGATTTCATCGATGGTTTGCCCAGGACCAGAAAAGGAAATGACAGTATTTGGGTGATCGTAGATCGCTTCACGAAGACCGCCCATTTCATACCTGTCAGATCAAACAGAACTGCTCAGAGCCTGGCGCAGATATACTTCAGGGAAATAGTTAGACTACATGGAGTGCCGCTCAGCATAGTAAGTGATAGAGATACGATATTCACTAGTAAATTCTGGGAGGCATTTCAAGTCGAACTGGGAACGAAGTTAAACATGAGCACCGCTTATCATCCTCAGACAGACGGTCAGACTGAGAGGGTGAATCGCATTTTAGAAGATCTATTGCGGGCTTGTATTCTAGATTTCGGTGGATCATGGGAAGACCATCTACATTTGGCTGAGTTCTCTTATAACAACAGCTACCAGGCGAGTCTGACAATGTCGCCATTCGAAGCATTGTATGGTAGACCGTGCCGATCTCCTGCTTGTTGGGTCGAGCCTGGGAATAGACTTGTGTTGGGTCCTGATATGATTCGAGAAGCTGTCGACAAAGTCGATTTTATTAAGAAGAGATTACTCGCCGCTCAAAGCCGACAAAAGAGCTATGCCGATAGAAGAAGAAGAGATATATCCTTTGAAGTTGGCGACTATGTATATTTAAAAGTATCGCCGATGAGAGGAGTTATCCGGTTCGGAAAAACTGGAAAGTTGGCACCCAAATTCATTGGTCCGTTTCCTATTCTGGAACGGATTGGAACTCTCGCATATAAAGTCAAACTGCCTGACTGGTTGCCTGGAGTGCATGATGTATTTCATATATCTCAACTTCGAAAGCACGTTCATGATCCAGACTTGATCGTGGAAGAAGCAGCTCAACAGGACATTGAAATTACTCCAGAATTAGCTGTGAGGCGAGAGCCGCTAAAGATTATCGGCAAAGAAACCAAAGAGCTGAGAAACAAGAAGGTTCACTTAGTCAAAGTGCAATGGAGTGGAGATCCGCGAGATTGTACTTGGGAAACTGAGGAGAGCATTCAGAAAGCTTATCCTAGATGCCGAGTAGATATCTCTGATTGACTCTGGTGCAAGGTACATTTACCCTACCTTGCATTACCATTTAATTCTCTATTCTGTTACTATTTTCTTCCTATGGATGTGCACTATTTATTCTATACTCTGAATGATTTTTATAGGATTTAATTAGTATATTTTTTAAGGCTAAAACAATTGGATTGGTTGTTGTGTTGCGTGATCGTAGATTTATCAAACCACTTTCGACTTTATTCCTTTTCAGGGACGAAAAGTTTTAAGTGGGGGAGATTGTAACGACCCAGAAAATCTGAACCAATTTAAAATTTTTAAATTGGCTAAAATAATGGATTTTAAATATTTAAAATAAATATTTTAATTAATGGCGATGAAAACTGAGTTGAAATCGACATTTGAAAACGAATATAATTAATTATAATTATATATAGAATTGAAAATGGCGCGGTAGTTCGATAATTCGATTTCAAACTTCAATTGAATATACCGGGTGCAAAACAATCTGGATTTTAGTGAAACCAAAAACATTAGTATCTAATTGATGATATCTTTCTAACGAATCTGACCAATCGAAATTTGATAGCGGGGATCAAAAGATATGTCCAGTTGAAAATTCTGAATAGTCGCTATGGAATTCAGGCCCTTAAAAATGGATATTTTGCAGATGACCTCGGATTTCGACGAAACCACTTTTGTTGGATCCGCAGTGTCAAGTTATTGCTAGGTTTCAAATTTCATAATTTTTCGAATCAATATGTGAGCGTGGCAAAAGAAAACGCGTTTGACCAGTTTCCGTTGATTTTAATCGACTGGAAATTGGCCATTTTGCAAACGGTCTCAGAATTCGACGAAACTAGTTTTGTTAGGACCGTATCGTCAATACGAAGCTAGAAAATATTATTCTGGAATTTCGCTACTTAATATGTGACCCCGGTAATTTGAAATGTGCGTTTAAAATTCAATATAGTGATTTAAATGAAAATTCAAAAGGAAACTGATTGTAACGATCAAATCAGCTTGTGATACATATCCCATTGTGTTCGGAATGGGGGTAAAACACTATGGACGACAGGCGGTGGGCCTCGTTTCGAGGTCATATGTAAAAGTCAACCTTTTGCGAAATTTAATAATTAAATAATAAAAAAAATATATATATACTCTCCCTCCTTATCTCCCGCTTGCCCCCCCCCCCCCCGTTCATTCGATTACAACCAGGAAAAAAAAATAGAAAGAAAAAAAAAAAAAAACCCTAGCAATCAAATCGCGACGCCCCCCCCTCGTCTGGACATCGATCGAAGCATCGCCACCTCCCCCTTGAAGCGCCTCCTCCGTTCGAGCCTTGAAGCGCCACCACTGTTCGAATCGAAGCCGCCGCCCTCGAGAAGCCTCCGACGAATGGCAGAAACCCCCCCGCGCCTCTGTAAGTTTTAAATTGTATTTTATTTTTATTTATTTTATTTTATATATAAGCTGTTTTTATAAAAAAGAATAAAACTGTTTTTATAAAAAAGAATAAAACTGTTTTTATAAAAAAGAATAAAACTGATTTATAAAAAGTATAAAAACTGAGATTTTAAAAAGAATAAAACTGGTTTTTTTTATAATTTTAAAACTGAAATTTAATTAGGTTTAAAACTGAAATTTTAATAAGGATTTAAAACTGTTTTTTTTATATAAAGGATTTAAACAGATTTTAATTTTAAGTTAAAAGAAAAGGTAAACTTTAAAAAGATCAGATTTGTAGCAAAAGTAAAAAAACATATTTTTATATGTTGAAAGCAAAAGTAAAAATCATATTTTTATATGTTGAAAGCAAAAGTAAAAATCATATTTTTATATGTTGAAAGCAAAAGCAAAAAACATATTTTTATATGTTGAAAGCAAAAGTAAAAATCATATTTTTATATGTTGAAAGCAAAAGTAAAAAAAACATATTTTTATATGTTGAAAGCAAAAGTAAAAATCATATTTTTATATATTGAATAGCGAAGTCAAAATTCGATTTTTATATATTGAATAGCATAGTAAAAATTCTATTTTTACATATGCAGAGAATACGGGTGAAAGCGAAAAATAGGCGAAGATTTCTATTAAGAAGAGTCTTGAAGTTGGATAGCTATTGGTGAGATTTCTGATTTAAAAATATTATATGTGTGTGAAATGAAAATGAATTGCTATATATAAATATATATATATATATATACGCCCCTCGTCCACAAACCATGGACGATATTTATTGGTTGAAATCGTTGTGAAAATTGATTGATAGCGATTGATTGTTTGGGATTGTTTGTGATTGATATTGGTTGATTGAGGTTGAAAAATACCCATTTGTGGTTGTGAAATATTTGGGTGAAACCACATAGGATTAGTTTGTGGAAATGAAATAAATATATACATGCCGCCTGCGTGCGAACTAGATGCATGATCCCCATTGTCAAAAACCGCGAGGTTTTAAGGTAGAGCGAGGAGCCGTACTAGGGACGGTGCCGGTGTAACTACCCTGCCGTTATGCTGCCGAAATTTTGAATAATATTTGTGTGTTTGAATTATTTTCATATGCTTAAACTATATTTATTCATTGTATAGAAAACATTCATGTGTTGAATTGATATTCATTCGTTGTTTAGAAATTCATGTGTTGAATGGTATTCATATTTTGAAATAAATTGTTCAATAATAAAAATCGCATTTTTATCTATATATAAAAACTATTGAAAACATTCATGTGTTGAATTGATATTCATTCGTTGTTTAGAAATTCATGTGTTGAATGGTATTCATATTTTGAAATAAATTGTTCAATAATAAAAATCACATTTTTATCTATATAGAAAAACTATTGAAAACATTCATGTGTTGAATTGATATTCATTCGTTGTTTAGAAATTCATGTGTTGAATGGTATTCATATTTTGAAATAAATTGTTCGATAATAAAAATCACATTTTTATCTATATAGAAAAACTATTGAAAACATTCATGTGTTGAATTGATATTCATTCGTTGTTTAGAAATTCATGTGTTGAATGGTATTCATATTTTGAAATAAATTGTTCGATAATAAAAATCACATTTTTATCTATATAGAAAAACTATTGAAAACATTCATGTGTTGAATTGATATTCATTCGTTGTTTAGAAATTCATGTGTTGAATGGTATTCATATTTTGAAATAAATTGTTTGATAATAAAAATCACCTTTTATCGACTATATGAACTATATAGAAAAAAATAGTGTTTTGAAATGAATTGTTTTACAATAAAAATCACATTTTTTTTATTGTATGCATAAATCGTTGAAGTGTGAAGTGTTAAAAATAGCCACTTGTTCAAAATAAACATATATGAGTTGAAATATTCATTAATTAGCTAATGAAATGATTTGCATCTATTTATGTAACATTATAATGAATGGAGTTTTTAAACCAAATGGGAATCAAATATGAAGTCGAATAGAAATTGATAAATGATAAGAACTGTATATGTATGTACATGCAATATTCATTGAACAGGTTATAGCAAAGGGGCTAGAGAAGAGGAATAAAATTTTGTGCCCGACAAATAGGTACACATTTACTGATTTGTTTGGGTGATGATTTTGAGCCTGTTGGCTAGCCGCTTGGCTTTTTCTTTTTGTTTTTGAGATTAGAAGGACCGGGACGCTATTTGCGATTTCCCGACGCTCCCGGTACAGGGGAGGTTATGGCGAAATTTTTCCAAAATTTAAGGTGTTAGAAAAATTTTTGAAGTGAAAACGATATAGAAATCATTGAATGAACTATATTTATATAACTATATAAATATAAATAAAATTAAAACGAAACGAAGCCGTGCAGTTCGTATTTCGAAACCGTGATTTCAAACGACTAGTACGGGAAATCCGACCATTGGATTTTCCCGAAATCTCAGCCGTCGGGTTCGCCTTGGAATAATCTTTCCAACGGCACCAACCTTGTAAAAATCCAACGGTTGGATTGTCTGGAATGTTTAATTCAAATTTGAAGAAAAACAGCGCCAGAATCGATTTTATTTATATATAAATATAAATAGAATTATATTTAATCGAATAACGACGCTGCAGTTCGTATTTTGAAATCGAAATTTCAAACGATTGTACCGGGAGATCCGACCGTCGGATTTTCCCGAAACTGGAACCGTTGGGTTCGTTTTGAAAAGACCTTTCTAATGATGTAAATTTTGTGAAGATCCAACGGTTAGATTTTCAGATATGTGTAAATCAAATCTGAAGAAAAACAGCGCCACGGCCGCCTTATGGCCCGAAGCGTCGTTTTGAATAAAATGGCTATTTTAAAATAAATAAAAATAGCGATAAATAGTTATAAAATATCGTAAGCGATATGGAATGGAAATAAACTGAATTTGCTTGATTTATGTGATGTTTGATGGTTGAATGTGTTTGGTGTGAAAATTATATAAAGAACACAATTGGTGTTGTCGAATAATTTAACCATTGAAATAAATCGATTTGAAATTCTAAATATACGTGAATTATTTGAAAAGGCCGAGTTAATTCTCATTTCGAATAATCGACCGACGATTGAAATTCGAAGATGAAGACGATGGTCGAAGACCGGAGATCTTCACCTCGTTTGGATGGTAACCGAGGTCCTGATTGGGAGGCATCCCGAAATATGGATAATGAGTGGTGATCGTTTAGACGTACGTGTTGATCGATGGGTTTGCGAGGTATTTAGTGCCTCCGGTTTCGTTCAGACCCAGAACGGACTCGTAAATGGACTGTGTGTCCGACATTGGATTTTATTCTGTGTTGATTGATCTCTGTTAAATATACATCTGTTTGGCGGCGGAGAATTTATTCTTTTGCTTAACGCCCTTCTCTGAGACGTACGAGCTCAGAGGTTGTATATCGATGGACATCAATCGCATGGCATGAATTGCCTGTGTGGCATGCTAAGATGCAGTGATCAGGACTTCTGTTGAAAAGCAAAGTCTTGTGGTGATGATCAAAGCACCGCCTGTGTGGCGTAGCTTTGTGTATAACGTGAATTCGCGAGCCTCACACCCCGGTATGAACCTAAAACGGGAGAAGGACCTCAGGGAGGGCATGCGTTTCTTTCTAGCTAGGGTGGTGTCAGTGACCTACCAGCCCTGACATTTATATACTTTTCACCTATGTGGTTGTTGCTGTTGCGAGGCGCCTCGGTTTGATCGGACGATCCGGGTCCGATGGAGTCATTCGTTGGCTCGTTTACGCCCCAAAGGGCGGAGGAACGTATTGTTCAGGCACTATAATCCACTCCGTGTGGACCGGCCCTGACGATCCAAGGGGCAGTTGCGGCTGTTCCGGAGACATGGGCTAGATTGTCTCGAATTCGGTAAGGACTATCTTTTGCCTTGGTTCATGACGGAAATCCAATTTCCAAATACGTGACGATGCGGTTTCGATTGTATATATATTTGGCGACATAGTGGCATGGGACGCTCATGTCGTCTATGATTGATAGTTATGATTTGAAATTGTTTTCAAAACATATAAACACTAGTAATAATATCAAATGCCTTTGTTTTATTCGTATCAAGCATATCTTGGCCGTTATAAGGTAAAAACTCTATCCTCCGGTTTGCGTTGCATTGTGTGATGGGAACTGAGTCTTATAACGGCTTCATTTTTATAAAAAGCATAGCGATGTTTAAAAGAAAGATTTGTTTTAGAGCACTGGCAATCCAATGGAGTAAACCCGTTCCACGAAAGTGGCGTGGTCCTGTGATTAGCCAATTATATATGTGTTGAGTAGATTTCTCATACCAGTCCCATGACTGACTCGTAGTTTGTTTCACTCTCAAACTCGGGTGCCCCCCCCCCTTTTTCCACACGGGCAGCCTTGTATTCAGGTTTAGTTGGTTCTTTCTGGATAGCTGGAGCTGAAGATGGATTCTATCATTTATTCTTTTTATGCTGTTCAGCTCCTATTGTACATATTTTGTTTATTTCCGCTGTAGACATTTATGTATAGCTGAACTCTATTTTGTACTAAGTAAGATCCTGTATACTGTGTAACTCTGATGATTACTTTTATCCAGTATATTTTGTTGTTCATTCTGGTGTATTTATTTAATTCTGTTCTGCTATTATATGTTTCTGTGTTATATTCCAAAAGATAACCTTGTTTCCGTGAGAACGGGAAATCGGGTCGTCTCAAGTGTACCTCTAGAGAGGAATACACTGGGTTCAACAAGAACATCTTGCAAACCGGCCACACATGACCGTCCACTCATTTCGCTTGAGTGTATCGAATGTATATCACCAACGGTTGGGATCAGCAATCTTTCCCGTAAGGGACAGCATCGAATAGATTAAAGAATGAAATGAATATCTCTAGATAGGTGATAATACA
The DNA here is from genome assembly GCA_030737875.1 of Allium sativum. Taxonomy (NCBI): domain Eukaryota; kingdom Viridiplantae; phylum Streptophyta; class Magnoliopsida; order Asparagales; family Amaryllidaceae; genus Allium; species Allium sativum. The sequence continues at coordinate 793,853,561 of CM060924.1, forward strand.
CCCTAATGGAAGCAACCCACATAGCCATGCTGCCTGCCCGATTTTTGTCATTTCCCGGTTGTGAGGCTAGAGGCCACGCTTATCTCTGACAGATCACACATCTATTCACGTTGAATGTCACATCGTCATACCCACCAAATCACAAATTGATTTCCCCAAAAATACAATGGGTATACAGCTAAGAGAAACGAATTCCTCCACCACCAAACGTAAATACGTTTGAAGAGATCAACTTACGCGATCTATTAAATATACTCTGTCAAACATTCTTCCATATAGGTCGTCCAGGGACTGGACAACCCAAAGGTACTATTCTGTAAATCCATCTTAGGCAATTTCTACCTAGGATCGCCAGAACTGCCCTTGCATACTCCGTCTTCAATTATCTTCATCATATTTGATTCGCAACGTTAATGCCCATACAGAGTGGTTTTCAGATAATGAATCTGATCCCGGTCTCTCCGTATTGACAACGGAAAAATGGTCAAAACTTCGATAGTCGATGAGTTAACTATCAAAGAAAAACATGTGTGCAAACAACGATATTATTTCCCGATGGAAATTATATCGATCAATCATCATTGAACATTTATCTCTTTTGTAATGACCCAGATTTTTAGTCGATTTATTTTAAATATTTAATATGGTTTTAAATATTGAATTTTATAATATAAATGGTATTTTATTGGGTTATCGATTAAATAATCGAAATACGATTTATTTTGATAATCATCGTAATACGAGAATTTAAAATAATTCTATTCGAAGATAAAACTGAATCGAAATGGTTCAGATGATCAATATATATACTATTTAAATATGAACGATGATAATAGAAATTTATGGTTGAAGAATTTATTTGTTCTGAATTTAAATTGATTTAATATGGCTATTTTAAATATACGTTCAAATTAAAATGTATAATCTATTTCGTTGAATTCAAAATAGCGTTATAACATTATAACGACAGTCAGTACGCTAAAATAGTTGTTCATGATTTTTAATTGTGAACCCCGAGATATTTGATTGTGGATAGATTCAAAATCAAATCGATATCGTTTTAAAAAGTATAAAAATCTCTTTAAGTCAAATTAGATTAAATTATATTTAAAATAAAATAAATTCCTTCCATACTAAGCTACTGAACGAAGAGTACACAACAGACCTACGCTAGCTAACTACCCTCTTCTTTCAAATCTCGTCCTTCATGTTCTCCAGCTTCACTACGAAGCTAAACATGAATTAAATGTTGGTACGAATGGTTCCCTGATCACACTATAAATCAAGTCTCAGCCTTTGTTAATTTCCATTTTTTCTAAATCCACAAAGTAAAATCGTGTTTCCCTCTTCCTTCCGCACCTCAAATCCGCAAATTCAAAGTTCCCTTTTTAGTTTAAAATTCTTTGATAGATCGAAGCCTTCAAAATCAGTAACCCAGATCAAAACTTAGCCGACTCCATTCTTTCTCTTCAAAAATCAATTCGAATCCATTCTCGTGAAAAAAAAAATTGCGATGGCGCCTATTTAGGGTTCGAAATCGCACGTCTTTCCTCTGGTATGAGCTGTATGAAGTGCGATCGAGTTGCTGAATTCGATGTTGACTCCAGCGTGAATTTGGGTTTAGTATCGACGGGTACTTGCGATGGAGTTTGGGGTGTTCGAATGGTCAGACTGAAATACGAATGTGTTAATGGTTGAGTGAGTGGTGAAAATCTACTGATGGAAGTAGTGCCTGTTGGTGAAATAGAGGAAGAAGGAATGATGGAATCGATAGAGTGGGTTTGCTTGAAGCAATAAGTCACGATTTTTTTTCTAGGGGCTTCAAGTTGGGGAACACAGGGGGCATCGGGGTTCAATAGAAGACCAGGCTTGGATTTTTATGGAGTTTAGCGTCAGTGTTAAATCTTTGGAAGTTTGTTGCGGTGGGTCTAAGATAAATCACGGCATTTCCTGTAGCCTTGTACTGTAGTCGGAGGAGAGAAAATGTTTAAGCTTGACTTCATACCGTAGCAGACTGTTTGGATTTTAACAGTGAGGAAGGAAGGGATTGGTGATGAGTGAAGTATTGAAGTTGCGGGTTCAATTTAGGAAAGACAGAAACATGAAAAATGGATTAGGTAATTTAATTTAGTTTATTAATTCATTCTATTAAGTAAACGTGAATTATAAGTGATTAAACGCTAAAAAAACATATTTCTTTAAAATACGAGGTCCGATGGGGATAAACAAGTCACAATGGATTTGTAGCTGCAAATTGAACGAGTTGGAGTTAACAAGATTCTTCAGATTTATCGAACATTATCCGATTTAAATTTGAAAAGAAACTGGAATGGATTGCAATGAAAATCACGGTGAGTAAATCTCACTCACCTTTAATTTATAATTATTTTTATCAGTTAAAAATAATTGTTTGTTGCTTGTTTGAATGCTTTCTGCATGTTTTAAAATATATTAGTTATTTTGGCTTGGTGGTTGCTATTATATATATTGGTGGTTGGATTTCCCGCAGTATTATTAGCGGATGCCCGCAGTATCATTAGCGGATGACCCTACGCCCACATATATAAGTGGATCCCCTTTTTATACCGCGATTTCCTGTCACGAAGCAGGATGGGTATTAATTCTGTTGACTAACGTTTGTGGATGCAGGAAAAACAGGTTGGAGGGATCCAACTGGATTCCTCAAAAAAAATATTGTATGTTTGTTGTTTGTTTGCACATATACTATCGTATATGATGCGTTAGAAAACCTGTCAATTATAATTGGTTGTTTTGATTGTTTGAAATACCACTGGGCCTGAATATTGATCTATAAAAATATTGAAAAAGGGATTTTGAGATTTTAAATGGAAAATTCTATTTTCTAATAATAGAAATTAAAATTCGAATGGATTAAAAATATTGACTTGTTTTAAATAGATAAAACAAGTACTGAATAACGTTATAAATATATATAGGAGATGGAAGTATTGAAATTTACAAACTATGTTGTAATTGGAAATTTCAAGGGAATTGAATTGAATTTATAAACAAGGTTTATAAATGTAGTGGGGAAAAAATATCATTTGATAATTTGAATATTTAAATTCAAATGTGAATTTAAAAATATAAATGGGGAAATCGTTTAAAGAAATAAACGATGGAATTTATTCTGATGTTCAGAACATAAATTGGACTAAAATAAATCCGTAAGGATTTATGATTTGAATTCAATTAATTCGAATTTTTATTTAAATAGAAGTCGAATTGAAATTAGAATTTGAATATGAGAAATTCAAATAGAATTTTGAATAAGAGAAATTCAATGGAATTCGAATATAGAAAATGCAAAGAGAATTTCCAAAATAAGATTTTGTGTTTTAAATAAATTTCGAAATAGGCTTGTTTAAATAAAACAAGGAAATTTATAAAATAGTGTTTATAAATATAATGGATAAATCATCAAGAGATAATTTGAATATTTGAATTATAAGGAAATGAAATAGGATTTGAATTCAAAGGAATTCAAAATAGAATTTGAATTCAAAGGAATTCAAATAGATTTGAATAAAGAAAGTTCAAATGAAATTTAAAATATAAAATTTGAAAGTAGAATTCAAATGGAGTTAAATATAGAAATTCAAATGACATTTGAATATGGAATTCAAACAGAATTCAAATGGAATTCAAATAGAATTCAAATGGAATTCAAATTTAGAATTTGAATATAGAAATGTAAATGGAATTTGTTTATAGAGATTGAATGGAGTTTGAATATATGAAATTCAAAGGAAATTCAAATATAGAATTTGAATGTAGAAATTCAAATGGGATTTGAATAAAGGAAATTTGAATATAGAAATTCAAATAGAATTTGAAAAAAATAGAAGTGAATTGAAATTTGAATATAGAATTTCAAATAAAAGTGAGATAGATCAAAAATATTATGTTGAATTGGAAAATGGATTTGATATATAGTAAAATATATCAGAATAGAGTTGAATTTATATAAACGAAGTTTTAAAATGTTTATACATATAAATATAATTAAAACGAACTCACCGCAGCGCTGCAGTTCGTAAATTGGCGATTCGAACTTCAATTGAGTATACAGAGCTCAATTGAAGTCGGAATTCTTTGAAACAAGAAACGTCAGGACCGATTTGATAATAGTTTTCTAAAGAAGGAAAGAAATCTGGATTTTGTTGTATATATTTTGAGTTATGTCAAAATCAAATTTTCAGAAAAGCAGCGCTATAACCATTTAAAAACCCTAACGGTTTATTTAATTTATAAAAGGATATTAAGCAAAAAAAAAACGAATTTCTATTTAGAAATTTCATATTTTAGTTGTAAATTATATGTGAACTCAAGTGGAGTAATGAATTGATTTTTGAAACAGAAATCAGATTTTGATTATTAAATAGAATTAACTAATTTGAATAGTAATTAGTTAATGAGATTTTGAATTGATATTGGGCTTTGAATATGTGACAGCCCGCCCCGCACTAGCCTGCATTTCCTCCGAAGGTGCGCTGTTCACATGCCCTACTAGCACGGAACGGTCGCCAAAGAAAGGAAAGAAGAGAATGAACTTATAAGGAACCTGTAGAATGTCTCACAGCGCATGGAACAAAGTATAATAATAATATAACTTTGACATAAAACATGCGAGACAGTGAATAAGCTGAAAACTAAACCAACATAGCAGCGGAAATCCAAATACAGCTTATAATCCAACATCATTATTACAACTTTAAACTGTCTCTAAAGCAAAGGAAAGCTAAAGTTTAAGATGCACTACTAATGCCTAAGCAGTGATCTTCAACAACACAGGGAGAATATCTATATGTATCATGCGTGGAAGCCTGCTGCTCATCTCCGGATCAGCTACTCGTGCATACCCAGCTAACCTGTTTCTAGTCTGCTCGTGAGAGCACCCAGAGTAATAAGAAGAGACATAAAACTCTGGGTTAGACAAAAAGTCTGGTATGAGCGATAAGCAGCTAAACAGAATAGTAACAGGTATACTAAACCATACCTGAACCTGCAACCAAAGAGTTAGCACTACATACCTTACAATACTCCAAGGTGCCACGAAACAGATGGTGTAAAGAATACAGGGGTGGGGGTGTGCATATCATAATGATGGAAAACAAATCAATCATAGCAACCATCCTCACATCTCTCACTCAGTGCGTATAAAGCATACGATGTCCACCACTGTCAATCACTAGACCCATCGAAGTAGTGACGGAGTTCGACTTGTACAACTACTGCTACTACCAAGCTTAGCACATGGAGTCACGACCAAATCTTTACAAATGACCCCACTTCATTGGTCTATAGCCCTTTAGTCGTACCTAGGCCACTTTGGCCCTGAATCCGTCCACGTAGTCCCTACGCATAGTGATTCAAAGTTACAGACATCGACAACTCCTTAGCACACGTCCCGCAGCAAAGCCCAATCATGAAGCTCACTCATTGGTTCCCAACTGGATCCTGAGTCAAAGCTCCTTATTTAGACTTCCTTTGCATCTCGGATTTTGGTCGAATTGGAGTTGGTCTTCAGAAGAGTCGTCGCGTAATCGCAGCTCCAATCTGGTTCGGTTCGGCATGTTTCAGCTCCCAGCTCTCATTCCGGTTCGGTTCGGCATGTTTTAGCTCCCAGCTCTCACTCCAGTTCGGTTCGGTCACAGCACTCCATCTGGTTCAGTGCTCCACTCGGTTCGGTTCGGGTGCCATGCTTCTGCCACTATTTCAACTCGTTTTGGTTCAATTGCTCCAGAGCCTCGGTCCGGTTCGTGCTCACCGTTCCCCGATCCGATCCCCCACGTCCTCGCTTCCGATCCCCTTTGTTTCACCCCAATTCGATCTGGTCCGGGCCTTCCTTGCTGCCCTTGAAGTTCTACGTTGCTGGAGATGCCACCACCTTGGTTCGGTTCGGCTATCCGACCCGATCCCCTTATCCGATCCCCTTATCCGATCCGATCCGGATTTCCTATAACATTTCCTGCAACTTTTCCAGCAAGTGTTTTACGCCATTCGACGACGTTTTCGACCAAGATTACTTTTCTAAACAACCACAAATCGTTCCAAACAGTCATAGCAACAAATAGAACTGACCACAAACACCAAAACATCAATATGATAGGTTAAAATGGATCAAACATGGCCAAAACCCCATATTTTCCCTTAAGCATGTTTAGACATAATTAATGATAGGATTAGCAAAACTTAACCAAATCAAACTAAATTTCTAACAGAGGTCTAAAACATTATTTTCGAATTTATAAATATTTTTCCAGAATTTATTAGTGTATAAATTCGCTAATCTTCACTAATTACCCTTAATTAACCGTAATTAGTGCAAAACTATGCAAATCACTCACCTTAGCCACAAATAAAACCTCAAAACTGAAATGAATCTCTGTTTGGTGCTGTTCCCAATGTAACACAGCAGTTCTAACCTTGCTTTGATGCTTTCTCTCCTTAATTTGATGTAGTATAAGCCAAAACTTGACTAAGAAGTGATTAGGGGTATTTTTAGATGATGGAGGCCATTGTTAGATTGAAGAGAGAGTTTGTGGCGGCTGGAAAATGAGTGAAAAACCGAAATCCTAACCCCAGCAGCCTCCAAATACCTCTAATCTCAAAATCCCCCATTGGGCCTAGCTGTTAATCACCCGGTTAAGGCCAATTAAGCTGTTTTTAACCATCTGAAACTTGTTTCAGCCATATCTCCCAAACGGTGAGTCCGTTTGGCTATTGTGACCACTCTACGGAATTGTAAACCATCAAACGAATCTAATGGAAGTGGTCTCAAGTCAAAATTCTTTCCAGTCAAAAGTTATGGCCAAAACAGTATCAACTAGGAGCAAAACGATCATTTAAAAATCGGTGAAAATCATGAACATGGGAAATGACTCAAATAGTCGTCTCCCAAAGTCACATGACCATACGACTTCGTATGTGAAAGAAATAAATATTCTACGATCCTGCGATGCGTAGAATGCGGGTCGTTACAGAATAAGTGAATTCGATTTGAAAATTTATATTCGAAATCGAAAGGGAAACTAGGATTTTAAATTGAAAATTCAATTTGGGTATGAGCTAATTAAATATTTTGTTTGAACATGTTATGTTCAAACGAAGTAGTGAAATAGGCAGAGTAGCTAGTCAAAGGATAAATGGGCAAAATTGAATTCAAACGATTGGTTAGTGTTAAATTGAATTGGAAACAGGTGAGCATGTGTTAGACATGTATGGGGTGAAGTATATGAAGATTTTAAATTTATGTGCCCGACAATAAGGTACATGTTTAAATTCATATATGAGATTTTATGCGCCGTATCGGCAAGCCGCTTGGCTTTTTCTTTTTCTTTTGGATTGGAAAAGGCCATGGGAGGCTATTTGAAATATCCCGAAGCTCCCGGTACAAGGGAGGTTATGGCGAATTTTTCCGGGAATTTAAGGAGTTAGAATATTTTTAAGATAATTTGATAATTAGAAATCAATGTATCGATGTATATAGAATTCGATAAGGAAACGAAATTGAAAATAGAATATTGTAAACAAAAAGGGAAATCTATAAATTAGAAATAGAAAGCGAACTATATACATGTTTTAAAAATGAATAATTGGGTTTTATAGTGTGTTTATTCGAGGTTAGTGGTTATGCCGTTTTGAAGTTGAGGATGTTTTCAGTTAAGGTCTGAGAGGTAATTTTAACCCAACTTGATTGATTTCATTTTTAATTGATAAATAGCAGGATCCAGGCTCGAAGAGAAGTGTTCGGGAAAGATACAAGTGATTGAAATGTTTTCAACTGCGAATAGAATATATTTTCTAAGTATAGAAAATAATAGAAGGTGATATAGGGCAATGTTTTTCCAACTAGCGTAAGAGATCAATAAGATTTCTGGAAATATTTAGTTAAGAAATATTGGATAGGGAAATGAAGAAGTGAATTTATTAATGAAATAATAATCAAAGGCCCAGTGATTTGTTTGATGCTGTGAATGGATGTTTGTTTTACTTTGATAGTTAAATAACCGACTATCGAAGTGTTTGCCAATAGCGTTGTCAATATGGATAGACCAGTTGGATTATTACCCGTGAACCACTCTGTATTGGCAGTAGCATTGCGAATCAGATGATATGAAGATAATTGAAGACGGAGTAAAGTGCAAGGACTTTTTTCTATTTATAGAAATTGTGCCTTCGGTTTCGTTCAATCCCAGGACGAACGTATATGGATGAATGTCTGACAAAGTGTTTCCAATGATCTAATGGGTTGGTCTGTATAAATTTATATGGTTGCAACGGATTTATTCCCTTAGCATAACATCCAGAATATTTGTGCATATCAATTAGTGATTAGTGGATCTGACAATGTGGCATTCAAAGTGATCGTGCTATCAATGGATAGAAAGTAATCGTAGCCACAGGCCTCAACAACCGGGAAATGACAAAAATCGGGCAGACAACATGGCTATGTGGGTCACTCCCATTAGGGAGTATAATCACCTATCTAGAGGTTCATTTAATTCCTTATTCTATTCGATGTTGTCCCATTCGGGAGACGGTTGCTGATCCCAACCGTTGGTGATATACATTCGATACACTCAAGCGAAATGAGTGGTCGGTCATGTGTGGGCCAGGTTGTATGACGTTCTTGTTGAACCCCAGTGTATCGTCTCTAGAGTACACTGATCGGAAGGTGGTTCCATACCTAGTCATAGACGGAATCCAATCTCCAATAAGCGCCCTGCGGTTTTTGATTTTATATTATATATGGAGCGTGAGATGTAAGCGTTCCACTAGATTGTTATTTATTTGATTTAGACACTATCATAATATCACTGGATTTTCGTATCAAAGTGTTTTGGGTTATAGTAAGGTAAAAACCATCCATGTTTATGTGTGGGCTGGTCTTACTATTATTCTTTCTTTCGAAAGGATTTTGAAAGTTAAACAAATGGTTGGAGTTTACTCACACCAGTCCCATGACTGACCCAGAGTTTATTTTGTTTGTTTTCCCTAAACTCTTGGGTGCCCAAATTTGTACGGGCAGTCAAGTAGTCGGGATTTTTCAGATTCACTTGGAAGAGCTGGAAGCAGGAGGCTTCACCAGCTAGCTATAGACCATCATATATTCCGCTGTGAACCATGTTTGTATCTGGAAACAGGTGTTTATAACTGTTCCAGGAATAACTGTTGTGCTCTGATAATGGTATGTATATAAAGTTACTGATTTGTATTTCAAAAGTTATGTTATATAATATATTTTGTTCGTTCCGCTGTGAGATTTGTCTTCTTGTTTTCTTCTATTCTAATATTTCTTCTTTCTATTCCTCATCCTCTAACTTCTTTCTAATAATGATTCGTATTTCTGTGCAATTTGGGTTGGACGTGTGTTGTATTTAGTCAACTCAGATAGTACAGATTTGCGGGCCATTACATCTTTAGTTTATTCATTTTTCATTTCCTGTTTCCATATATTCAACATTCCTTATTTTCTAAATTTAGAAAATATACGTTATTAATCATTGGAAAACATTTCCATCTATTTTCACGTATCACTGTCATTCCAGTATTCTTTATCATCAAACATTTCATTTTCTATGATTAGAAAATATCTCTGATTTTATTTGGAAAATGTTCCAAAACTTATTCATTGGGTTTAAATAGATGTTTTAATAAAACATCGCTATGCCAATTCAAACCATTACCTTCCTTAACTATATTCACTTAACCAACCTTCACTATCGAACCTTAACCATTCCTTAGTTTAAAATGACGTCAATAAAGTTGGGGTATAACTACCTCTCAGACCTTAACTGAGCAACATCTTTAACCTCGAAATAAACAAAGTTCACCTTTTAAATCTTTAACAAACTTCCTTACGTAACTCTCGGATTCAATTTACGAATCCACTTCTTTATTGAAAACATTTACTATAACTATAGCGTTATAATCCCTACTTCTGAAATATCTAACTTCAAAATGTAACTTTTATTTCTTAATTTAACTAAATAACTAAATAGACAATTTATAACTAAATAAATAAATCTTGATTAAAAATCAGAAAGTAAACAGTACTTTCTAATCGATATAATCTAATTTCAACGTATAACTCTCTTTAAAATAATCTTTATTTGATAACTCCTTTACGAATAAACTATATTCGATTAACTCCTTTCGAATAAACTATATTCGATTAACTCCTTTCAAATAAACAATATTCGATTAACTCCTTTCGAATAAACTATATTCGATTAACTCCTTGCGAGTAAACTATATTCGATTAATTCCTTTAACACTATTCGAATAAACCATATTCGATTAACTCCTTTAACTCTATTAGAATAAACCATATTCGATTAACTCTATTCAATTAACTCTAATCGATTAACTCTATTTGATAACTCTAATTGATTTACTCTGCTTGATAACTCTAATTCCATTTATAATTCTATTTACTTCCCAAATAATTCCTTTTATGATATCGTATTTATTTTCTAAATAAATATTCCTTTTATCTTTCTATTTATTTTCCCAATAAATATTCCTTTTATCTTATTCTATTTATTTAACAAATAAATATTCCTTTGTCTTATTCTATTTATTTAACAAATAAATATCCCTTTTCAATTCTATTTATTTAACAAATAAATATTCCTTTTATAAAATCCTTTGATGTTATAGATATTTTCTTTTATAAAAACATTTGATTTTATAAATAATTTCTTTTCAATGTACGCTTTGAAAATTCCCATTATACATTCCAGTATTTCTTATGGTATTTAAAATACCAAATAACCATGATCAATATCATCCAAACACACATAATCAACAACAGATTATATATCACATCATATATCACAATATATGAAAACAACAGTATTATAACTATTGAGGAATCCAGTTGGATCCCTCCAACCTATTTCCCTACATCACATATGTTAAACCATATAATTAACATCAACTTCATTTCAATATGAAATATTTTGATAAACAGAATCAATATGATTAACGATATATATATCATTATCAATAATTTCAACCAATCACCTAGCAGTTCAACCAAACAATCAACACACAGAATCAACCATCATTTATCAGTTCTAAATACTTTATAAAAATATGAACTGGTAGATTTGGTGAGTTTTACTCACAATGGACGATCATCGTTAAATAACGATAATTGTCTTTGATTCAGATCGGACAATTTATTTCACTATAAATTGTAACGAGCCCCAATTCACTCCCATTCAGTTCCATTGTGTAGTGTCCGTCCATACGATCCCAACGGATCTTGTATTGCTGAATTTCGGCAACGTACGAATAAGATATTAACATTAGAAGTTATACATATTATTTAAATTGAATAAAACTTCAAATTCTAATTTTCAACTGGGCTCACAATTAAATCCAGGCCCATACCCAATTTCGACTACCAGACCCGCTATGACCTCTTCTTCCCCGATTAAAATCTCACGCCCCAGGCAACCACCGAACCTCCAAACCGTGCCTCTTGCTTTCACTGCTCCTCTCCTCCACCATTTCCAAGAACAAGACCACCACCGTGCTCCTCTTCTGGAACTCCTCTTCCCCGACACCTCAAAACACAACTCGATATTACTTGGTGGAATCCGACTTTCAACGGTCTGCTACAGTCAAGCACCGAATTCATTTGACACCAAATCCCCTCAAAACTTTCCCACCATCTCCTAATCAAGGCCATGAACTCATATCCATCCTCCAAATCGAGTATTGATGCACAAAAATCTCAAATACCCAAGCCATAGCTCATAAACTCTACGCTGTACATGAGGTAGCGCAACTGATGAGGTTCGAACGCTATGATAAATACATGAAATTGAAGAGTAGATCAATAGGAGTCTGAATATATAAGGATTTTGATTTAGGGAATTTGATTCCAATTGTTGTTGATTTTTTAAGATTGGGTTTTCACGTTTTCATTTTCTGGTTGCGGCGGAAATACGATTGACCAGAGGAATGAATGATTATAGGTTTAGAGAATTAGTGGGGATATTTATAGAGAGGAAATAAAATTTTTTTTATTCCATTTTATATTGATTTTTAAGCAATCGTTAAATGTATTTATCATTTAAAAAACTGTATAGTCACATACTATACCCAAAAATCATGGAAATGGACATACACCTACAGTTCGGCGTTACGAACCCAACGAAATTGGTTTCGTCGAATTCTGACTTCGTTTTCTCACACAGCATATTTTTAACCATCAAAATACTGATTGTTTTTCACATTAAAATCCCGTACGACCACATACTGACTTCAAAAATCACGAAACTTGACATCTAACAATAATTTAACATTGCGGATCCAACAAAATTAGTTTCGTCGGAAACAGAGGTCGTTTGCAAAACTGGCTATTTTTAGAGCTCTAAAATAACCAATTTAAATATTAAATATATTTAAAAACAATTAAATTAAATAATAATAATTTAATATTATCGTACATATTCACATACGATATCATACAACTTCAAAATAATCATATCAGAATTTATAACTCGATATTTCAAATCCGGATTATATCGATATTCAATTTATATTACAAATCCATTAAAATATAAATCGTTATAAATTATAAAGGAATTTCATAGCAACTATTTTAAAATTTGCTTTGATCATAAATCAAAATCTACACGACGAAATCCTGAATTTTCTCTTTCACTAGAAAAATATCGTTTAACAGATTCGAACGTTTCTTGTTTCACAGAAATCCGACTTAAAACGGATTCTGTATATTCATTTAAAGTTCGAATTGCCAAATTATGAACTGCAGCGCCATTTCGAGCTCGATTATAATTATAATATAATTATACGTTCAACTGTCGTTCAAATAATATATTCGTTATTCTAATTCAATTCTAAACTGAATTAAATATCATAAATTATCCAATTCACACAATATTGTGAGTTCAGTTATTTTCGACTAACTCGGAATTATTACATATTTTTATATTATAAATATTAATTAAATATTCAATATTATTTAATTAAACCATTTTAAATCTCTAAATTACTATTTAAATAATTAAATAAATTAATTATTATACCATAGAATACGGGACGTTACACTTAACAGCTACTAGTTCATCTTTTTCAAGTTGTATCGCCAAATTAAAACGGTTTGTTTCTCTTTGAACTTGGTCAATCTTTGTAGGAAAATACTAAATCCAGAAAACGAGAGGGGGGCAATCTATATAGGGTTGCCCCCATTAGGATATTTTCCCATCTACTCTCGATTTGGTTCTATTGTAACACATGAAGGTGTGAAATATTTGGATAATCGGTAAGATTGGTAAGATCCAGCTTATAGTTCTCGAGAAGTGTCATAGAGAATTTAACCCTCTCAAGTATATTTCTAAAGGTATACTTTTAGATCAAATGGGCCCACCGGCCTAGACATTTGTTGGAAATATTATTAATCTTTCCCATTGATTCTTAATTTATAATTTTTTCTATTTTCAATTTCATCAGGAAGATACAAACCCATTCAGGTGTTTAATTATTTGAATCCATCGTGAAATTGGATGTTATTGTTGTAAGTGGCCTAGTCTGTAGTTAGCAATGTTGTCCTATATTTCAAAAAAAATAACTTTTTCCTTGTTCGATCCAAAATTTTGGATAAGTTTCTTTAATTCAATCGAGAAGTGTCGGGCAATCATTCCTTGTTTGTTTCGATATTCCTAAATTGTGTTGCTTCTTATATGTAACACCCCGTAATTTTAAAAGACATTAAGACGATAACTAAAGAATACTTAATTAAATATTGGGAACTAAGTAAAACGGACTGAACCATTGCATTCGTCTCGGAATTCTGCTTAAGATAGACTCCGAGTTTGGGTAAAATGGACATCGTATGAAGAAGATATGAAGCTTATAAGTTTGTATACGTATAAGAGAATTATATGTATATGTATGAACTTAGAATTTTCAAAATAAATCAAATAGAGAAGCGAGGGAATCTGGATCGACCCGTAAAGGGGCCCAACCCATGACTTGGCTGGGTCGACCCAGGGGAGGTGGGTCGACCCAGGTCAGGGTGGGTCGACCCAACACAGATCCGGGCGAATTCTTTTGGCTAAACGTGGACTTGTTTTGTGGCTTGGTTCATTGGCAGTAGGCTTTATACCGGACCTCATTTCTATTGTTTTTACACATAAAAAAAATGGAGACAATGAGATGCTGCTCCAGCTTGGATTGAACTAGCCTATTTTCTTCAACAACAGCCTATACGCATTCAAGAATTTCTTCTACAGCTTCAGCCTAATTATTCTCTGTTCTTTAGATCCAGTCTCTGTGAGTTCATGTTATTTTTAGATATAAACATTTAACAAGTAATTCTGACATGTTTATAAATCTTGATCGAAACCCTGTGCCTGTTAAGAATCTGATTCATACCTAAACAGATCTTCCATTACATGTATTCATCTGTACACCTGATCTATTGTTCAGTTCTTATATGCCTATTTCTGATATGCCTATTTCTGTTATCATATGCCTATTTCTGTTCTCTTCTCCCCCTCTTTCCCTAATTTGATGTAAGACTAAAATTTTGGGCATATCTTATACTGTGAATTCTAACTTGAGGGCTGGGGCATGTAAATCCGTAGGCTTAATTTATAGATTAAGCGGAACATGTAATGAAACTGTAACCAACATGTGAAAGTTGTTTAGATCTGTGAGGGTTATATATGAACCTGTTAACCTGTAATACTTAACCTATTTAAATCTGTGGGGGTTATATAGACCTGTTAAATAATGAATGGTTAAGTAAACTTGTTTGAATCAGTGGGGGTTAATTAAATCTGTTAAATCTGTGGGGGGTTATACAAACCCATTAAACTTAACCTGTTTTATCTGTTGGGGTTATGCGGGCTTGTTAATCTGTTAGGCATAACCTGTCAAAATCCTAGTAGTTGGTGATACAAGCCTAGGTGGTGGCTTGTGTCATCTGTTGCGTGGGACTCGTATCAGTCAGTAACCCATTCTGGTATCAAAGAGGGACCCCACACTAGGTAGGGGTCAAGGCATGCTTACTGAGATGATTATAAGAGGTTCATATGGGTGGAGGTGTTCTGAAGGCGTGTTCCAACGAAGTCATGTGCATGCATGGGTCAGGCTTGCTTGGGAAAATAAGCCGCTATAACACCAGTAAATAGGTTTGTGTCCTTTTGGGGGTTGCCACTCTAGGAAGTGATACATCCTACTGTGGGGCTGGCACAGGGTATTTACGGGATAAGGAGCCGATCGATTGGGGGTGGTAATTAGGGTACATCTAGTCCTGCCTGTTTAGGAGCCCGTTGTTTCTGGTTGGGGTAACACCCGTTATTTCTGTTTGGGTACCTGTTATTACTGTTTGGGGTAAAACCCGTTACTAGAAGTACACCTAAGTCTACCATTATGGTTCTGTTGGGATCATATATGTTATACTAGTATTGGTGCAGAGAAAAGTATTTGAGAGGCATAACCCTTTCTGTTCATTCTGTTTATCTTGCTCAGTCTATTTATACCTGTTATATGGTACCGCTATCTCTCATCTAGTTTATATGCCTGTTATGATGCTTTTACTTAGTTATATGCTAAAAGTAACTGGACTCGCCAGACTTTATGTCTGACCCATTTTGTTTCCTTTTCTCTCTCTTCCTTTCCCCCAGGTTCTCAGGGTGAGAACGCTCAGGTTTGATTAAAAACTCTCTCTTCTGTTTCTGCTTGGATTTGGATTTGCTTCGATGTACCGCTTTGACATCTTGTCTACTTGTTTATGGCTACTTATTGGGTCTATGGCTTTTTATTTCTATACTCTGATGGTTTTAGTACAAGGCAGATACTTTTATTTGATGTATTTGATTTTTAGTAGCTCAGACTGATTTTGTAACTGAATTTTGGACCACGATGTTTTCTGTTGAAAGTAAAGTTTTAAATTTCCGCTGCTATTTTATGTATGTCTTGTGATGTTTTTGTTTCTGTTTACCTATAACGCTTCATGGAACTTAATGCGTTTTGTTAAAGAGTGACATTAACGGACGTGGGGTGTAACATTATATATATATATATATATAATATGTTGTTCTAATGAGGTAAAAACCCGTTCCATGATTAGTGGAGTGACCTCATAGAATTATAACATGTTTCCTTTTACCTTATTTTTTCTGCGCTGGTTTTCCAAACTGACCCGCGTTTATTTCATTATAATGTTCACGCCAGACTGAGCTTGTTTTCAAGTTGTTGTCAGTTAGAAATAGAGCTAATGGAAGAGTTGGATATTTACTTATTGTAATACTTTATTTCCGTCGTGTTGTATTTACCTAACAGTATTCGTAAGATCAGGTTTTCATAACTCCATTTGATGGGATTTTGTTTTAACTTTGATATAAATTGTATCTTGGTGTGACAGTTCATCTGTCATTATTATATGTTTTCATTTTCGAAGTGTTATTCTATGCTTCTGCTGTTCTTTTCGTTTTCTTTTAACCCTAATGTAACGACCCATATTTTACATACCGAAATAATTATGTTTTATTCTCTAGTGGTCGGATCATCCTCAGATTATTGTATGTCGTTCATGGGGATGTGAGACATGTCCATGATTCCGAGACATGTCCATGATTTTTACCCAATTCAAGTTTGACCATTTTGCCCTTGAGTTTACTATTTGGGCCATAAATTTTGGTAGGTATCAAATTAGGTACTGAGATCGATTCCATTGGATTGGAACAGTTGTTTACGATTCCGTAAAGTGGTCATATGAAGGATTTGGTTCAGCGGTTTGGGAGGAATCACTGTTTTAAGTTTCAGCTGTTGTTTAGGCAAATTGGTCAGCAGCTAATGGGTTGATTAGCCAAGCTCATTAGACCTATGACCAGTACATATAAATAGGGGGACTTGGGGAGAAAACTAGGGTTACTCTCTGTAACAACCCGGAATTTCAGAACCAATTTAAATTTTTTACTTTAGCTAATTTAATGGATTTTGAATATTTAAAATGATTTATTTTAAATAATAACGCTTTAAAATTTATTTAAATCGAAATTTTAACATATAAATTTATTTTAATTATAAAACGAACTTGAAATGGCGCGGTAGTTTGAAAATTCAATTTTTAAATTTCAATTGAATGTACAGAATTCAAAATGAATCGGATTTCAGTAAAACCAGAAACATTTGAACCTGTTTAATTATATCTTTCTAACGAATGTGAAAAATTGAGATTTCATAATAAAAATTGAAAGTTATGTTCAGTTTAAGATTTAAAATAGTCGTTATGGAATTTATATATATTTTAATATAATATATAGCCCTTAAAAATAGCCATTTTGCAAACGACCTCCGTTTTCGACGAAACCACTCTTGTTGGATCCAGAATGTCAAATTATTATTAGGTTTTAAATTTCATAATTTTTGGAATTAATACGTAAGCGCAGTGAATTTAAACGTGTTTGGTTATTTTAGTTGAATTAGATCGACCAGAAAATGGTCATTTATCAAACGATCTCCAAATTCGACGAAATTAGTTTTGTTAGGACTGTATCGTCAAAACATAGCTAGATTTATTTTTCTATAATTTTTGGAGTCAGTATGTGGCCCCGGTAAATTAAAATGTGCGTTCAAATTCAATATATATTGATTTATATTTTAATTTTGTGAAACAAGCTGATCGAAACGGTCGAATTGGCTTACGTAACATATCCCATTGTGTCTGGAATGGGGGTATTTAACTAGAGGTGACAGTCGTTGGGTTCGATTTGGAGTTCAAATTGTTAAACTTCAATTTTCACAAATAATAAAAATTAAATATTATAAAATAAATGGCTATAAATAATCATTTCCACCAAACCCTAGTCTCCCCTATATACCCAGCCACCAGAAGCAAATCAGTGGCCCAAAAGCTCCGAAAATTAATCAATAAAATCTCCCAATCTAAGGCGAGATAAAACGTGAATCCAAAACAAAAGTGAAAGGGGATTTTTTTATCTTCAAGTAGATATGGCGGTGATCGTCTGGCGGCCTGAATTGGGGTCAAAACCACTGGAGTTCAAAGCCAGTTCTAGTCCGATTTTAGCCACCGAGTTCGCTGCCTCTCCAGGCGGTGGCGGCACACTTGAAGACCGTCGACGTGGGTACTTCCGATCAGAACCCGGTGCTTCGTGCGATGCGCGATTTGGAGCCCTAGGGGCCAAGCTTTCTTCGTGAATGGGTTCATCGGCTACAGAAGAAAACAATGAAGGAGGGGTAAATTTTAATTAGTTAAGTGATTAATTAATTAATAATTTAATAAATTATTAAAGTGTTCGATATATAAATGGCCACAACTCATTCAAATCTTATCATAATCCGACAAAACTGGAACCGTTGGAATCGTCTCAACGCGAACTACAACATGGAACTGACCAGAACGGAAATGGAGCGAATTAGAAAATGAGGCGATTTTAAATCAGAACAATTCAGAAATAAAGCGTGGCGGAGTGGATCCCAATGTGAGAACACCTTCTCACTCAAATTATTTTACAGTTAAATATATCCTAGGTTGCAGACGGGGCTTAGTAGCTCCTGACACTATTTATTGTACAAACCATAGTTGTTTGTTTGGATTGAATTATGGTGAAATTGATTGTATTATTGTTATTGATTGTATTGTGGTTTTGTGGATTGCTTGATGATTGTGTATGGCGCGAGCCAGTATCAAAAGAGGGGTAATGCTAGACATTACTCCGGTTCTAATATCGCGCCGTTATAATGCCAAAATTTTCTGAAATAAATGTGTATTCATTAAAAATACCATTTTTATTGTGTAAACAAACTATATAAAATAGTCATGTGTTGAAATAAATATTTTATCATTAAAAATATAATTTTTAACGTATATATGAACGACATAAAATTCTCCTGAAATAAAAATAAATATTCATTTACTAATCGGACGATTTGTTTATGTACACCCATTTAACTGACATTGATTGGGATGATAAATTTTACACATCGCCCAACTGTACAAATAATATTCAGTATTTGTTGGTTGAAACCCCACACGGGTATTGGGATGATATTCGACCTACACTAATCCCAATTGTTTATTTATATGTCAATCGATTGGTTGACAGACTGTTGTAAGCGTTAATTATTTATATTTAATGCTTATGCAGTTGTGTACTGCACTCTAGATGATGATTGATTGCGTATCATTATTGTTGTGTACATGTGTTGTATGAAATCCATATAAATAACATTATATGGTAATTGATTGTGTCTGATTCCAATTCAGGAATAACGAATATTTTAAAATAATATTCAGTAAAGGATTAAAATGTGAATTTGATGTCCGATTGTGGATGGGAACAAAATTATTGAAATGTGTAAAGCCGTGTTGATTAGTTATGCTCCATTTTAACGCGAATGATATTTATATCGATTTTATTCATTTTTATAATGAATATCGAAAAGGAAATGATTTCAAAATCTGATATTTTGAAAATATTATCATTTAAACATTATAATGATAAGGAGTATTCAATTTTGATTTAAAATTGAATTGAAAGTGCGAATCATTTTTAAAACGAATTTATAAAATACGTTTTGAATGAAATATTATATATTATATAAATGGTTTGAATAGAAGGTTTTGCGCCGCGACCGTTCACGAATTTCAACCATTGACTTCGAATTGACATTACGGGAGATCCGATAGTCAGATTTTCCTAAAATCAAAACCGTTGGGTTTGTATCGGAAAGAGCTTTCCAATGATTACAAGAGATCTGGAATTTAACGGTTGGATTTGGAATTATGTCCAAATCAAATTTGGAAAAGGTCGCTATGGATGCAGTTCAGTGGCCGTTATTGGAAACCGACTGTACGGGCCTTGATAAAATCGTTAAAAATATTAATAATTTTTGTAAAATCATAGTAACTGATTTGGATGAAAATTTCCACGGTTGTAAAGATAAAAATATATTTTTATCAAAATGAACTAGTTATTAACTAGAAAGATAATCCAACGTTTTTAAATAAATAAATTGGATTTGAGAATGGTTTTAATCTAACCAGAATTTTCCAATGTATAAATTGGAATGGATTTAAATAGAAATAATCTTCGGGATATTTCGTATTGGATTCCATGACTATACAGATATTGTGGAGGATTTCGAAGATAGATATGTATATCGTTATTCCCCATACGATATGTATTGGTTACAGAATTTGATATTGAATATAAGCCGATATAATTTCTTTTTAGAGCCTTATATTTAATATCAAATTGGATTTTGGGTTTGTCGTGAATGGTGTCTTAAATAACACTGTTCTTAAACCCCGTGTGAAAAGAATAAATCTTTTAGTTAAGATTATTAGAGTTTCCAGTTATATTTAGTAATTGGAATAAAATGGAATGTGAATTGGGTTTATTGTGAACTATGTTTTTAACGACATTCGTTCTTTAACCCAATTAAAAGTGAAATGTAATTTAGCATATATAAATCTTTTAGTAAGATTTAATGGAAATTTTCCAGAGTAAAGTCTTCTAATTTAATAAAATAAATTGGAATGGAATTCGATTTGGTAATAATCGAAGTGAGCTTCTATGGAGGAAGACTGTTAATACATATGGAATTTAAAAGGCTTTGTCGTTATTCCATTTATACTATTAGTCGGATACGGAAATTGATATCGATTATATATTGATTAGTTTTCCGTGAAGATTCCATAATTAATGGAATGTGATTTTGGGTTTATCGTGAGCTGTGTTTTAAATGACACTGGTTCTTTAACCCAGTTAAAGACATGATTACATGTCTAACATTGTATTTTGAACTGTATTGTTGATCTCTGCTAAATATATATCTGTTTGGTGGCGGAGAATTTATTCTCTTGCTCAACACCCTTCTTTGAGACGTACGAGCTTAGAGGTTATATATTGGCAGAAATCAATGGTGCTGTGTAGATTGTCGATACGATATGTTTGATTTCCCAAAGTTAAATAATCAGTAATAATGATTTTTAGGAAGATTAAAAATAAGTGGAGTTTTAATGAATCTTTAATTAGATTGAAATGTGAATGGGATAATTTAAATTATCAAATTTGGGAAAGGATCGAGAATGGAGTACCACCAGTTTTACTCCAGGCGATAGTTAAATATTTAATTAGATTTGAACGTGAAATAGTAATTAATTTTATCGATAACACTGTGGTGTTAGATATGGAGTATTACCAGTTTTGCTCCATGGGATGAATAGGTTGGGATTGGGAAATAAGACAAATGATTACTTCGATAAGGTTCGCTAATCCCGACTAGTTTGGAAAACCTTAATTTGGTTTAAATTGTAAGAAGAATATATGAATAAAAGAATATTCTGGATTGGAATGAGGCGTATGTTGTGTTTTTATAGCACTTGATTATAAGATACGCGACTTATTCGAAAAGACCAGGTTTATGCCCATTCTGAATAACTGATTCGACGATAGGTCGACGATGAAGACGGTGGTTGAAGACCGGTGATCTTCACATCATTTGGATGATTACTGATTTCTTGATTGGGCTGTACACCCAGGAAAAGGTAATAAGTGGTGATCATCCAAACGTACTTGGAGATCGACGTGATACGCGAGGACCTCTCTCCTGTATTGGACATATGGGACGAGGAATAAGGTGTCTCCGGTTTCGTTCAGACCTAGAACGGACTTGTAAATGGATGTGTGTCTGACATTGGATTTCGTTCTATGTTGATTGATCTCTATTAAATATATATCTGTTTGGTGATGGAGAATTGATTCTCTTGCTTAACACACTTCTTTGAGACGTACGAGCTTAGAGGTTATATATTGATAGACATCAGTTGCATGGCGTGAATTGTCAGTGTGGCATGCTAAGATGCAAATGATCAAGGCTTTTGTTGAAAAGCAGAGTCTTGTGGTTGATGATCAAAGCACGACTTTAAATAGCATAGCTTTGTGTATAGCATTAATTCGCGAGCCTCACACCTCGGTATGAGTCAAAAACGGGTTGAGGGACCATTGGGAGAACATGACGTTTCTTTCTACCTATGGATGGTGTCATGGTATGGAGCCCAGACATTTATTTATTTTTACCTGTGTGGATGACGGATTGCGAGGCGCCTCGGATATATCGGTCACTACGGGGCCGATGGATAGGTCCGACAGGACCGGGAAACGTGTATTCAGGAATAATTAATCCTCAAAAGTAAGACAGGACCGGCCCTTCTGTTCCCAGGGTTGCCCCGTGCTGCGTAATCATGAGTCATTTGCTAGAGTGTCTCGAATCGGTGAGGAGCCATCCCAGGCCTCGACTCATAGATGGAATCAAATTTCCAATACGCGACTTTTTGGTTTTAACTGTAAACCTATATGGCGGCATAGTGGCATGGGACGCTCATGTCGTCTATGATTGATGCATTTATATTTGAAGTTGTTTGATACACTATGCACTTATAGTAATATCAAAATGATTTGTTTTAACGTACCAAGAATATTTGGCTATTATAAGATAAAACTCTATCCTCCGGCTTGCGTTGCATTGTATGATGGGACCTGAGTCTTATAATAGCTTCATTTTTCCAAAAAGCATTGCGCTGTTTGTTTTATGCACTGGTATTCTTGGGAGAAAACCCGTTTTGTGTTATATGGCATGGTCCCTTGATTTACTTTATTTCTAAAGTAAAGTTTTAAAATAATTGTTTTAGTTCTCACACTAGTCCCATGACCGACTCGGAGTTTATTATTTTAACCTAAACTCTGGGTTCCCCTATTTTCCACACGGGCAGCTAGTTGTTTTGGTTTTGCAGATTTCTATTTAACAGGATCATGGTTTACAGTTGGAGCTATATTAGAAAAGCCTTGTATCCGTGTATTTCTTTCAGTAGTATTTGTTAATGTACTTCCGGTATGCATTGTATTAATTTTCCGCTGCTTTGTAATTAAATCTCTGATATTTTTTTGTTGTATATTATTTATTTATAATCTGATATTCTTGTACTCTGATGTAAATTGTTGTAATAGCAACGAAATGTTCTCATGTTTTTATTCTGATGAGTCGTGTTCTCAACTCAATCCTGGCTTTACCTTACGGGCGAGTTTGGGTCGTTTCATTTTGGTATCAAAGCTTTGATTTACCAGGCTTGAGAACAAGGCACTTTAGAACCAAACGAAAGAATTCATCAGAGATAGGATTAGAAATATCCTATGAGAATGACTCATTAGAGATAGGATCAGTAGTATCCTAGAATGAGTTCGAAGTGTGCTACTTCTAAAAACAATTTTTTTTTGAAAATTTAAACCTTATTATACGTATTTGAGTATTTTATTTTAAACTGATTTTGGACTATCAAGTATATGGAGATTTTAATATACGTCTGATCCACGTGTATTTGATGTCTCAAATATACTGGGTAGATATAGAATCACACTCTAGTCGCCCGGAGATGATTCTGATGACTACTCGAGTATCATCAGAATTTATGTTCGAGTTTTGAAAGTGGGATATATATATATTTCCAACTAACTGGTGTGAGAACCAAAACTTAGCTAGCATTTATTGTTCGTGATTTGACACTAAAAATATGATTTTTAAGTATATATAGAAAGTTATAAGTTTGAAAACTTAATCAACAAATTGATTGATGGTTGTGTTGTATGATTATTAGTTCAACTAATTAAAATATTGGAATAATAAAACCAATAAGAGAATAAATGTTAAATTGAGCCAAATTGAATCGAAATTTGAAATGGATTGAAAATTGATTGAAGTTGCATACATGTACATATATATGTGTGAACAGGTCATAGCATGGAAGCTAAGAAGAGGAATAAAATTTTATGCCCGACAAATAGGTACATGGTTACTATATTCATTGGGTTTGGTGATTTTATGAGCCGATTGGCTAGCCTTTTCTTTTTCTTTTGGATTGATGATGGCCCTGTGAGGCAAGTTGTGGTTTTAAATATCAACCGTACAAAGGAGGTTATGGCGAAATTTTTCGAAAATTTAGGGTGTTAGCCAAATTTTTGAGAAATTAGAAAATTCTTAGAAACTGAAAAGTTGAAGAATGAAAGTTGAGTTGGTTAGTTAAACAACTTTCAGCTCCGTTCCATTTCGAGGATGAAAATATTTTAAGTGGGGGAGATTGTGACAACCCGGGATTTCAGAACCAATTTAAAATTTTTATTTTAGCTAATTTAATGGATTTTGAATATTTAAAATGATTTATTTTAAATAATAACACTTTAAAATTTATTTAAATCAAATTTAGAATGTATAAATTTATTTTAATTATAAAATAAACTCGAAATGGCGCGGTAGTTTGAAAATTCGATTTTTAAATTTCAATTGAATGTACAGAATTCAAAATGAATCGGATTTTAGTAAAACCAGAACATTTGAATCTGTTTAATTATATCTTTCTAACGAATGTGAAAAATTGAGATTTCATAATATAAATTGAAAGTTATGTTCAGTTTAAGATTTAAAATAGTCGCTATGGAATTTATATATATTATAATATAATATATATCCCTTAAAAATAGCAATTTTGCAAACGACCTTCGTTTTCGACGAAACCACTCTTGTTGGATCCGGAATGTCAAATTATTGTTAGGTTTCAAATTTCATAATTTTTGGAATTAATATGTGGGCACTGCAAATTTAAACGTGTTTGGTTATTTCAGTTAAATTGGATCAACCAGAAAATGACCATTTTTCAAACGGACTCCAAATTCGAAGAAATTAGTTTTGTTAGGACTGTATCGTCAAAACATAGCTAGATTTATTTTACTGTAATTTTTGGAGTCAATATGTGGCCTCGATAAATCAAAATGTGCGTTCAAATTTAATATATAATGATTTATACTTTAATTTTGAGAAAAACTGATCGAAATAGTCGAATTGGCTTACGAAACATATCCCATTGTGTCCGGAATGGGGGTATTTAGCAAGGGGCGATAGTCGTTGTGTTCGATTTGGAGTTCGAATTGTTAAACTTTAATTTTCACAAATAATAAAAATTAAATATTATAAAATAAATGGCTATAAATAATCCTTTTCACCAAACCCTAGTCTCCCCCATATACCCAGCAGCCGCCAGAAGCAAATCAGTGGCCCAGAAGCTCCGAAAATTAATCAATAAAATCTCCCAATCTAAGGCGAGATAAAACGTGAATCCAAAACAAAAGTGAGGGGATTTTCTGATCTTCAAGTAGTTATGGCGGTAATCGTCTGTCGATGGACGTGGCGGCCTGAATTGAGGTCAAAACTGTAACAACCCGGAAAATCAGAACCAATTTTAAAATTTTATTTTGGTGATTTTAATGAATTTTGGATATTTAAAATGATTTATTTTAAATAATAACGACTAAAAATTTATTTTTAAACGTAGTTAGAATGAATAAATTTATTTTAAATACAAAACGAGCCTGAAATGGCGCGGCTGTTCGAAAATTTGATTTCTAATTTCAATTGAATATACATAATTCATTATAAGTCGGAATTGGACGAAACAAGAAATATTTGAATTTGATTAACTATATCTTCCTAATGAATGTAACAAACTGAGATTTCACTTTAAGAATTGAAAGTTATGTCCAGTTTAAAATTCTGAAAAGTTGGTATGGAATTTATATATCTTTTAATATAATATATAGCCCTTAAAAATAGCCATTTTGAAAACAACCTCCGTTTTCGACAAAATCACTTTTGTTGAAACCGGAATGTCAAATTATTGCTAGATTCCAAATTTCATAATTTTTGAAATTAATATGTGAGCGTGGCAAAAGAAAATGTGTTTTGTCAATTTCAGTTGAATTGGATCAACCAAAAAAATGACCATTTTTCAAATGGTCTCTAAATTCGACGAAATTAGTTTTGTTAGGACCGTATCATCAAAACATAGCTAGATTTATTTTTCGGGAATTTTTGAAGTCAGTATGTGGACCCAGTAAATTGGAATGTGCGTTCAAATTAAATATATATTAATTTATATTTTAATTTTGATTAAAACTGATCGAAACAGTCGAATTGGCTTACGAAACATATTCCATTGTGTCCGGAATAGGGGTATTTGGCTAGAGGCGACAATCGTTGGGGTTTGTTTGGAGTTTGTGGCATTAAACAAGTAATATTTGAATTTAATATTATTAAAATATTATATATATATATATATACATTAAAACCCTAACCTAATCAATTCTAACCCTAGCCGTAAGCGACATATGAATGGCCAAACCGCACCGAAATTAAAACCCTAAAATCGCCAAAAATCATAAATCAGATCGCAAGTCATCCAACGCGTAGATTGTAGAGCGAAACGAGCTCTTCAAATGGATCTAAGTATGATGTACTATCGTTGAGCGGTTGGAGAGAAATCGAGCCCCAAATAGGCCGACTTCGCACACGTATTCCGGCGCTTGAGGGCCACCGGACTCGCTATGACAACTGGCGAAGGTGGAGCACGAGCGAGGCTTCCACGTGGCACACGACGATCAGACTCCGGCTAGCCGGAGGTGACGCGGGGGGGGGGGGGGGGGGGGAGGAGGGGGGACGGATTTGAAATCGACGATGGGTTTTGGGGTTACGGTTATTCCAGGAAGAAGGAATTAAGGGTAATCCCTTAATTAAGTCAATAATTATTTATTTATTTAAAATGTACAATGTTTAAAATGCCATATCTCGTGCAAACTGAAACAGAATCGAACGATTTCAGTTTTGTTGGAACCGTGAAGAAGAGAGCTACAACATGGAACTGACCAGAATGGAAACGGAGAAAGTTGGAATTTCTGACTAAGTTAAACGGCCAGTTTAATTTAGTTAAAACCATCGCCAAATAAAGAATGGCAGAGTGGAAACCCAAGGTGAGAACTTCTCACTAAATTCTTTTGTATAGTTATTTATTTTATAACTGCATATATAAACTACTCCACGTCGTCCACAGACCATGGACGACTTGTTTGATATTATTGTGATGTAGAAACTGATTGTGATTGTGTTGAATAAAATTTATAAACAATAAAAATATCATTTTTATTGTATAAATGAACTGAATAAAATATTCATATGTTGAAATAAATATTTTATCGTTAAAAATATAATTTTTAGCGTGTATATGAATAAAATAAATATTCATTTACAAATCAGACGATTTGTTTATGTACACCCATTTGACTGTTATGGATTAGGACGATAATTTTACACATCGCCCAACTGCACAAATAATATTCAATATTTGTTGGTTGAAACCCCACACTGGTATTGGGATGATATTTGATGTACACTAATCCCAATTGTTTATTTGTCTGTCGATCGGTGTAAGCGTTAATTATTTATATTTAATGCTTATGCAGTTGAGTAATGCACTCTGGATGATGGTTGATTGTTTATCATTGTTGTTATATACATGTGGTGTATGGAATCCATATAATTAACATTATATGGTAATTGATTAGGTCTCATTCCAATTTGGAAAATAAAGAACATTTTAAAATAATATTTAGAAAAGGATTAAAAATATTCATGTGTAGAATAAAATAAAATAACGAATATTTTAAAATAATATTCAGAAAAGAATCAAAATACGATTTGATGTCTGATTTGGGATGGACACGGAAATATTTAAATATATGAAGCCGTGTTGATTAGATATGCGCCATTTTGACGCGAACGATACTTATATCGATTTTATTCATTTTTATAATGAATATCGAAAAGGAAATGATTTCCAAATATAATATTTTGGAAAATATTATCATTTATATAATAATGGTACAGAATATCCAATTTTGATTTAAGATTGAAAATGAAGTTGGAATCGTTTTTTTAAAATGAATTTAAAATGATTTATAAAATACGTTTTAAATAGTAATCGATGAAATATAATAT
This sequence comes from Allium sativum, assembly GCA_030737875.1. NCBI lineage: Eukaryota > Viridiplantae > Streptophyta > Magnoliopsida > Asparagales > Amaryllidaceae > Allium > Allium sativum. The sequence goes on from CM060924.1 coordinate 793,881,476, forward strand.
AATATATATATATATATATATATATATAATGGCCTGAATAGAACGAGCCGCGCAGCGACCATTCGCGAATTTTGACCATTGACTTCGAATTGACGTTACGGGAGATCTGACCATCGGATTCTCCTAATACCGGAAACGTTGGGTTCATATCGAAAAGAGCTTTCCAACGAATATAAGAGATTTGAAACCTAAAGGTTGGATTTGGAATTATGTCCAAATCAAATTAGGAAAAGGTCGTTGTAAGTGCAGTTCGTTGGCCGTTTATGGAAATCAACTGAAAGGGCCTTAATAAAATTATTAATAATATTAATAATTTGTGTAAAATCATAATAAATGATTTGGAAAGAATTGGGATGAAAAATTCCATATTTGAAAAGATAAAAATATATTTTTATCGAAATGAACTAGTTATTTACTAGAATTACAATCCACTTATTTTTAAATAAATAAAATGGATTGAGAATGGGTTTTAATATAACCAGAATTTCCAATATATGAATTGGAATGGATTTGAGTCGAAATTATCTTCGGAATATTTCGATATTTGTTTCCGTGATTATACGGATACTGTGGAGGAGTTTGGAAGATATATATATATCGTTATTCCCAGTACGACATTTGTTGATTTTAGAATTCGATATTGAGTATAAGCCGGTAATTTCTATTCAGAGCCTTGTATTTAATATTGAATTGGATTTTGGATTTGTCGTGAACGGTGTCTTCATTAACACTATTCTTAAACTCAGTTGATAAAAGAATAAATCTTTTAATTAAGATTTAGAGAAGTTAACCAATTAATTAAACATTTAATTGGAATTGAAATGAAAGTTGATTGTGGGTTTATCGTGAATTGTGTTTTAAACGACATTCGTTATTTAACCTAATTAACGGTGAAATGTGATTTGGAATTTATAAATCTTTTATTAAGATTTAGTGGAAAATTTCCAAAGTAAAGTTTTCCAATTTAATATATTGGAATTGAATGGAATTCGATTTGGTAATAATCGAAGTGAGCTTCTGTGGATGAAGACCGTTACTATATATGGAATTTAAAAGGCTTTGCCGTTATTCCATTTATATTATTGGTTGGATACAGAAGTTTATATCGATTATATATATTGATATGTTCTCTGTGAAGATTCCATAATTTATGGAATGTGATTTTGGGTTTATCGTGAATCGTGTTTTGAATGACATTAGTTCTTTAACCAAGTTAAAGATAAGATTAATTTCTTACTTTGAATAATCATTAAGTAATGAGTTTTGAGATTAAAACTGAATTGGAGTTTTAATGAATCTTTAATTAGATTGAAATGATCGAGAATGGAGTATCACCAGTTTTGCTCCAAGCGATAGTTAAATCTTTAATTAGATTTGAACGGGAAATGGTAATTAATATTTACCGATAACACTGTGGTGTTAGATACGGAGTATTACCAGTTTTGCTCCATGGGATGAATAGGTTGGGATTGGGAAATATAATAAATTTCGGTAAGGTTCGCTAATCCCGACTAGTTTGGATAAACCTTAATATGGTTTAAAATTGTGAAAAGAATATTTGAATAAAAGAATATTCAATTAATCTGGATTGGAATGAGGCGTATGTTGTGTTTGTGTAGCACTTGTTTATAAAATACGCGAGTTATTCGGAAGGACGGGGTTAATCCCATTCTGAATAACTGATACGACGATATGTTGACGATGAAGTCGGTGGTTGAAGACCGGAGGTCTTCACATCGTTTGGATGATTATTGATGTCTTGATTGAGCTGTACACCCAAGACGAGGTAATAAGTGGTGATCGTCCAGACGTACTTGGAGATCGACGAATATGCGAGGGCCTCTCTCCTGTATTGGACATATGGGATGAGGAATAAGGTGCCTCTGGTTTCGTTCAGGCCCAAAACGGACTTGTAAATGGACTGTGTGTCTGACATTGGATTTTGCTCTGTGCTGATTGATCTCTATCTAATATACATCTGTTTGGTGGTGGAGAATTTATTCTCTTACTTAACACCCTTCTCTGAGACGTCCGAGCTTAGAGGTTGTATATCGATAGACATCAGTCGCATGGCGTGAATTGCCTGTGTGGAATGTTGAGATGCAAATGATCAAGGCTTTTGTTGAAAAGCAAAGTCTTGTGGTTGATGATCAAAGTATAACTTTAATATAGTGTCGCATTGTGTATAGCGTTAATTCGCGAGCCTCACACCCCGGTGTGAACCAGAAACGGGAGAGGATCCAGGGAGAACTTGCGTTTCTTTCTAGATAGAGGTGGTGTCAGCGTTTTTCAAGCCCTGACATTTATATTATTTTTACCTATGTGGTTGTTGGAATGCGAGGCGCCTCAGATATATCGGTTACTACGGGGCCGATAAATATTGAGTCATCTGGCTCATTTACGCCCCATTGGGCGGGGAGACGCATGTTCAGGGAATTATCAATCCACTTAAAATGTGGACTGTCACTGTGGCTCTTAGGTGCAGTTGCGGCTATATCCTGAGACATTGGCTAGATTGTCTCGAATTCAGTGAGGACGATCCCTTACCTCGGTTCATAGATGGAAATCCAACTTCCAATACGACACCTAGCGGTTTCAATTGTAGAGCCTAGTATGGCGACATAGTGGGATGGGGCACTCATGCCGTCTATGATTGATACATTTATATTTGAAGTTGTTTTTGACACTATACACTTATAGTAATAATAAAATATGAAATTTCACGTACCAAGCATTCTTGGCTATTATAAGGTAAAAACTCTATCCTCCGGCTTGCGTTGCATTGTGTGATGGGACCTGAGTCTTATAATAGCTTCATTTTCTTTATTTAGCATTGCGTTGTTGTTATATGCACTGGTATTCTTGGGGTTAAAACCCGTTTCGTGATTATACGGCGTGGTCCCTTGATTTACCTAACCTTAAAATCAAGCTAATAACTGTTTTAGTTCTCACATCAGTCACAGACTGACCTGGAGTTTATTGTTTTAACCTAAACTCTGGGTGCCCTTATTTTCCACACGGGAAGCTAGTAGTTTCGGTTTTTGCAGATATTATATTCATAGGATTCTGGTTTACAGCTGGAACAATATTCGAAAAGCTCTGTATCCGTGTATTTCTTTGAGTTGTGTTATGTATTATTTTTCCACTGCATTGTAAAATTAAATCTCTGATATTTACAATGTGTAATATTCATTTATACTCAGTTATATTCTTGTTCTCTGATGTAATTGTTGTAATAGCAATGAAATGTTCTTCTGTTTGCGTTCTGATTCGTCTTGTCCTCAAAGCAATCCATTCTTTCTCTTCGGAGGCCGGGGAAGTTCGGGTCGTTTACACGTGGTATCAGAGCTTTGGTTTACAGAGCTCGAGAACAAGACGCATTAGAACCGAACGATAGAATTCATCTGAGATTGGATTCATAATATCCAATAAGAATGACTCGTTAGAGATGGGATCAGTGGCATCCTAGAATGAGTCGGAAGAGTGTTATTTTTAAAATAAAAAAATGAAAACAAGTTTTGTTTTGAAAATTTAAACATTATTATATGTATTTGAATATTTTATTTTAAACTGATTTGGACAATAAAGTATATAAAGATTTCGCATATATCCGTTGCAAACGTGTATACGAAGTCTCAAATATACTGGGTAGATATAGAATCACAATCTAATCGCCCGGAGATGATTATGATGATAGGTCGAGCATCATCAGAATTTATGCTCGAGTTTCGAAAGTAGGATATATATATATTTCCAATAGACTGGTGTGAGAACCAAGACTATATAGGGTTTATTGTTGTGAATTGGCATCAAAAATATGATTTTTGACTATGTATTAAAGTTATATGTTTTGAAAAGTTAACCAACTAATTCATTGCTGGTTGTGATGTTTGATTATTTGTTTGACTAATTGAAATGTTGGAACCATAAAACCAATGAAGGGTAAATTTTAGCAGAAATGAATCAAATATGGAACTGAATTGAAAATTGATTGAAACTGCATGCATATACATGTATATACATTGAACAGGTCATAGCAGGGACGCTAAGAAGAGGAATAAAATTGTATGCCCGACAAATAGGTAAATGTTTATAAGCCTAAGGCTGATCGCTTGGCGTTTTCCTTTTATTTAAAATGTTTATGAGCCTAAGGCTGGCCGCTTGGCATTTTCCTTTTATTTAAAATGTTTATGAGCCTAAGGTTGGCCGCTTGGCGTTTTCCTTTTCTTTAAAATATTTATGAGCCTAAGGCTGGACGCTTAGCATTTTCTTTTTCTTTTTGATTGATGAGGGCCCTGTGAGGAAAGTTGTGGTTTTAAATGTCTCCCCGTACAAAGGAGGTTATGGCGAATTTTTTTGAAAATTAAGGGTGTAAGCCAATTTTTTGAGAAATTAGAAAATTCTTAGAAACTGAATAGTTAAAGAATGAAAGCCTGAATGAAAGTTGAGTTGGTTAGTTAAACAATTTTCAGCTCCGTTCCTTTTCAAGGACGAAAAGATTTTAAGTGGGGAAGATTGTAACAACCCGGAAAATCAGAACCAATTTAAAAAATTTATTTTGGCGATTTTAATGAATATTGGATATTTAAAATGATTTATTTTAAATAATAACGACTAAAAATTTATTTTTAAACGAAGTTAGAACGAATAAATTTATTTTAATTATAAAACGAGCCAGAAATGGAGCGGTAGTTCGAAAATTCGATTTCTAATTTCAATTGAATATACAGAATTCATTATAAGTCGGAATTGGACGAAACAAGAAATATTTGAATCTGATTAACTATATCTTCCTAACGAATGTAACAAACTAAGATTTCACTTTAAGAATTGAAAGTTATGTCCGGTTTAAAATTCAGAAAAGTTGCTATGGAATTTATATATTTTTTAATATAATATATAGCCCTTAAAATAGCCATTTTACAAACGACCTCCGTTTTCTACGAAACCACTTTTGTTGGAACCGGAATGTCAAATTATTGCTAGATTCCAATTTTCATAATTTTTGAAATTAATATGTGAGCGTGGAAAAAGAAAATGTGTTTTGTCAATTTCACTTGAATTTGGATTGACCAAAAAAATGGCCATTTTTCAAACGGTCTCCAAATTCGACGAAATTTGTTTTGAAGGACCGTATCGATAAAACAATGCTAGATTTATTTTTCGGGAATTTTTGAAGTTAGTATGTGGCCCCAGTAAATTGTAATGTGCGTTCAAATTAAATATATATTGATTTATATTTTAATTTTGATAAAAACTGATCGAAATAGTCGAATTGGCTTACGAAACATATTCCATTGTGTCCGGAATAAAGGTATTTAGCTAGGGACGATAGTCGTTGGGGTTCGTTTGGAGTTCGTGGCATTAAACAAGTAATATTTGAATTTAATATTATTAAAATATTATATATATATATACTTTAAAACCCTAACCCAATCAATTCTAACCCTAGCTGCCAGCGACAGATGAATGGCCAAACCGCACCGAAATTAAAACCCTAAAATCGCCAAAAATCATAAATCAGATCGCAAGTCATCCAACGCGAAGATTGTAAAGCGAATCGAGCTCCTCAAATGGATCTAAGTATGATGAACTATCGTTGAGCGGTTAGAGAGAAATCGAGCCCCAAACAGGCTGACTTCGCACATGTATTCCGGCGCCTGAGGGCCACTAGACTCACCACGACGACTGGTGAAGATGGAGCACGAGCGGGGCTTCCACGTGGCACACGACGATCAGACTCCGGCTAGCCGGAGGTGGCGCGGGGGGAACGGATTTGAAATCGATGATGGGTTTTGGGGTTACGGTTATTCTAGGAAGAAGGAATTAAGGGTAATCCCTTAATTAAGTCAATAATTAATTATTTATTTAAAATGTACAATGTTTAAAACGCCATATCTCATTCAAACTGAAACAGAATCGGACGATTTCAGTTTTGTTGGAACCGTGAAGAAGAGAGCTACAACATGGAATTGACCGGAACGAAAAAAGAGAAAGTTGGAATTTTTGACTAAATTAAACGGCTAGTTTTGTAACACCCCGGATTTTTGAATAGTCAAATTAACTAAATTAAAGAATAATTAATCTCAGACGCGAGAATTAAGGGAAACAGGTTGCGTCATTGTGTTCGTCTCGGAATTCTGGTTGAGATAGAGTCCGAGTTTGCATGAATTGGACTTCGTATGAAGAAGTTATGGCGATCGGAAGTTTCAGAAAATTCAAAACAGATTTCAAATTTCAAAAATTCAGAGTCAAACAGGCTAGGCGTGAAAATTCCCGTCAGGGCCAGGTCGACCTAGGGGTCGACCTACCGTGACCAGGTCGACCATAGTGTCGACCTGCCCCCCCTCCCCATCCACCTCCCCCCTCCCCCGGGCAGATTTGAATGATGACCTATTTGTGACTAGATGCTGACTCGTTAGGGTTTCTGATATGCTCTGATTGGCTGGGATTAATTCTGGGTTGATCGGACGGCTTAAACTAATCCTAAACTCTATAAAAACACCTATAGACCCAAACCTTAAAATCAAAATAAAATTGGATTCATGGCCTCCGTGCCATCACCTAGCAACTCAGCATAGCCGCCACCAATTAGAGAGGGAGAAAGTAAATCAAATTCAATCCTTTTCAACTATAACAATGAATCTTCATCAAAGGAGCGCTAATTCAACTCCAGAAATCAGAATTCAGAACTCAAGACTGCTTTTGAGTTGTGAGTTCGATAGTTTTAGCAAGATAATTAATAAATGAATTGGATTGATTTATAATGCGGATAATTTGGATGTGATATGAATTGTTGATTTCATGTTGTAATTATGTTGTAGAATTATGTTGTAATTTCTATGATATTATGTTATGATGCTATCATCTATGATGCAAAGTTATGATGCTATCACCCATGTTATAATCCTATGATTGGCTTATGTCTAGTTGAGTCATCATGTTTCTTATGCTAGTTTGTTATATTGACTCATATGATAAATCTTATGTATGCAAGTTTAGACTTTGATTCAAACATGAATCATATACAAGTTGGGTAGAATTAAATGTGAACTTACACGATTATGACACCTAGTTTATGTGAGAATTTAATTGAAAGTTAGGCTATGACATATGATAAATTCTACATGATACTTTACATGTCTACACTATTGTTGCGATGTATGAATCACATATGTAAGTTTATGAGTTGGATATGAATCATGTTATGCAAGTTTAGGATTATTACCTATGCAAATATAGAACTATGACATATGTTATTTATGCAAGTTTGTGGCCATTATTTCATCAAGTTCACACCTTAGATTTGGATCCATGACATATAATGTTTATGCAAGATTGTGGCCATTATTTCATCAAGTTCACACCTTTAGATTTGGATCCATGACATATGTTATCTATGCAAGTTTTAGATGTAGAACATCATTCACATATGCAAGTTCACCCCTATGTTAGATTTGTGATGTTTTCTTTTATTTTATGAGTTAGACTATTCGAGTCTAACGTATATTTTTACGTTAAACAAACAAACGTACTATGTGGGGGAAAAAGGGGATAATATTAAAAATATTTAATTGGCATAAATGCCTTAAAAGGCATAGAATATAATTGTGGTGAAAAATTGGTATGATTTTACATACCATAAATGGATGGACATAATTGAGTCAATTATGGACATCGTTAAATTTGGAATTGATTGATAATTTGAATAAGGAAAGTAATTCAAATTTGGGGGATGATTAATTAGGAGTAATTAATCGTCTAAGACACGAGGTTAGGCTCTTTTGTGGTGTAAGATTGCCCGGACCCACCCAGCAATTCCAGCTGCCACAAATGCCAGTCTAATGTGAGAGGTTTTAGGCACAAACTAAATACGTAACAGTTGTAAAGACACGAGATTAGGCTCTTTTGTGGTGTAAGACTGCCCGGACCCGCCCGGCAAATCCAGCTACCACAAATGTCAACATAATGTGAGAGGTCTTTATGAGGTTACGGTCTTAATGAATTAAGAAACACTTAACCAGATAAGCATGTATTGGGACATGGGGGGTTAAGTGGGTGCCTTGGGTGGCATGTGGAGTCTAGTGGGTGCCTTGGGTGGCATTTGGAAATACGATTAGAAACACTTAACCAAAAATTGAAACATGTAATTGAAACATGAATAAGAAGTGGGTTAAGTGGGATGTACTAGAGGGGACCAAGATTAGGTGGATAGCTTGTGTCAAGTAATGGGGGCCCGTTTCAACCAGTAACCCATATGTATCTTTGTGAGCTCGACCCAAGTCGAGGACGGGACACGCATACTGGGCTTGACTGTAAGAGGCCAAACCGGGTTACCGGTGGCAACGCAAGTCCAACTGGTTCATATGCGTGTGTGGACCCGGGCTGGTAGGTAAGACGTTGTTGCATCGTGTAGGTATAAGCCGTGCATTCTTTGTTGTATCGGGTTGCCACTTTGGGGAGTGATACACCCCACTGTGGGGCAAGCATGGGTATCTACGAGTTAGGGAGCTGATCGTTTGGGGGTAGTTGGTACACCTAGTGGAGATAGGGGCAGACGGCACCTATGAAGGTAGCTAGGGGTGCACGAAACTACCAATATCATTATTAAGTCTGTAGGCGGGATCAACCTTAAGGTGACTAGTAGTGGTGCAGTATACTAGTGGCGGTGCAGTATAGCCATTATATTATAGTGTTGGTGTAGTTTAGTAAATTTATCTAAGTGGGTTTAGGTGCGCTTTAAGGATATCGTTGTTCATCTTGTTTCCTTGTTTACTCTGTCATACTCAATGATTCATGATTATTTCCTTATTTTCCAACTTATGCCTTAGCCTAGTTACTTTGTTAATTATATTGTTAGAATTATCGCACTCGCCAGACTTTATGTCTGACCCCCCCTTTTTCCATCTCTTTCCTCCCCCCTCCCCCCCCCCCAGGTGCTCAGGTAGGAACTAGCACCAGTGGAGCTTGATTTTGGTCTGCTTTTAGAAGATTGCTTGGATCGCTGAAGTAAAGTTCAGCTTCTCTTTATTTATGGCTATTTTGATGTTGGGGATTATGTCTTTCAGTTTATGTACTTTGTTTTATAAAGATGGATATGATGTACTTGACTTTGCTTTATGGTTTTGATGATGTAACCAAACATATTTACCTTCTACTGCAATAAATGAAGTTTTAAATTTTCAAGTACTGTTTTATATCTGTCTTGTTGTGATTTTCTGTTTTATATTCACTTAAAATGCTCCATGGAAGTTAATGCATTCCCTTTGTGAGTAACATTAATGGACGTGGGGCGTTACACGTGGTATCAGAGCTGAAGGTTACCAGAACAGATAAGATATTTAAAAAAAAACTATTTTTCAAAGCAATTTTTATAAAGAAGTAATTTCAAAAGTATGTTTTAAGAAAGTATTTTCAAGAGAAAAGTATATTTTAGAAAGCATAACCCCAAGAGCCATATATCTTTCCTTCAGTCCTTTTTGTATTGAATCTTTCCTCTTTCGTTTCAGCATGTCTGAAGCATCTGAGATACCAGAGGGCGTTCATGTTCCCGGTTGGTTTCGTCAATATCTTGAGGCTAGGGCCGCCGCCGTAGGTCCAAAAAATCCTCCTCCTCCTCGTGTCGATAATTTCGCAAAGATATGTAAGGACTTTAGAGCAATGGGTGGAAAACCTTTTCACCGGACGGAGACATTTGTTGAAGCTCGTAACAGGCTAAAGGAGGTGGAAGAATTGTTTAGAGTCTTTGAAGTAGATGATGGAAGGAAAGTCCAGCTAGCTGCATGGCTAATGAAGGATGAGGCCTCGTTTTCGTGGGAGGTCACTAATGGGGGACGTCCAGTCGATACGTGGCCAGATTTTAGGCAGAGGTTTGAGGCGAAGTTTCTCTCACGGGCTAAAGAGAATCTATACATGGAAATATTTTTGTCACTGAAGCAAGGGAACCTATGGGTGAAAGAGTACGTTAACAAATTCAACCAATTGGCAAGGTTTGGCTTAGACTTGGTGAACACTCCAGAAAAGAAGGCTCTAAGATTTGTTAAGGGCTTAAACGAGCCGCTTCATGGGTTAGCTATGACCCACATTCCCATGGCGGCCACCTTTGAGAGGTTAGTTGACATGGCACTCATGCATGAAGAAGAGAAGGGCGCCAATGCTAATAAGGCACCCGAGAAGAAAGGGGATCAAAAGAAGCCGCAACAACAACAACAGAACAAGAAAGGTGGCAAAGGCAACAATGCTAAGGGGAAGAGGAAATGCTTTAACTGTGGGACACCCGACCATCTAAGCAAAGAATGTAGGAAGAAAAAGAAGTCTGGTTGTTTCCACTATGGCGAAGCGGGACGTCTTATTAAGGACTGTCTAAAGAAAGGGCAGAGGGCAGGGTCTACCTCGGGAGGACAGGTGCAAGCTCTTATGGCACCCGGGCAAGCAAGCGGACAAGTTCAGGCTCTCGTGGTTCCACCGTTGCAAGAACGAGGTAGAGCAATTTCCGTTGAAAGTTTAGTTTTTCTGTTTGACCATCCTGTCCATACTTTATTCGATTCTGGCGCATCACATTCGTTTATTTCTACATCATTAGTTGAAACACTGCACCTTGATACTAGTCTAGTTACTATCCCTTAGTAGTCTCAAATCCTATTGGGGGTTCGGCTCATCTTTCTATGATCTGTCGGGATTTGAGAGTGTTTATCTTGGGCGTTGAGTTTGAGTGCAACGCCTTTGTTCTGGGCTTTATGGGCTACGGCTTAATTCTAGGTATGGATTGGCTAACTAGATATGGGACCATCCTAGATTGTGAAAGATGGGTAGTTAGATTGTTGACTCGTTCTGGAAAGACCCTTGATATTTCTTGTGACCCTAGAGGTCCAGTTATGCTTAGTTACCTAGAATCCCTTGACGCATCCGATGATGATTTACATTCTATTCCCATAGTCCATGAATATGCTGATATCTTTGATGAGGTAAGGGGTTTATCCCCAAAACGTGAAATCGACTTTCGAATATATCTAGTAGACAATGCAAAGCCGGTTGCATTGCCAGTGCGCCACATGGCTCCAAGAGAGAGAAGGGAACTCAGTAAGCAAGTGAAAGAATTGCTTGAGAAGGGGTTCATCAGACGTAGTATATCGAAGTGGGGTGCTCTAGTAGTGTTTGCCATGAAGGCGGATGGGTCCCTTAGACTTTGTGTGGACTATAGAGAACTCAATAAGCTTACTAAGAAGAATAGACACCCACTGTCGAGGATTGACGATCTCTTCGATCAGTTAGTTATCGCCTCAGTATTTTCGCAGTTGGACTTAGCCACTGGTTTCCATCAGTTGAGAGTGGCTGAGGATAGCATAGACAAGACTGCCTTTAGAACTCCAGACGGTTTCTTTGAGTGGCTGGTAATGCCCTTCGGTTTGACAAACGTCCCCGCATACTTTGTTGACTTGATGAGTAGGGTGTTTAGGGAGTACCTTAATAAATTCGTGGTAGTCTTTGTAGATGACATATTGATCATTTCTAAAAGCGAAGAAGAGCACGCCCTACATCTTAGGGAAGTGTTGGAGACTCTTCGAGCGCATAGCCTTAAAGCTAAATTTTCTAAATGTCACTTTTGGAGAAAGGAAGTGCGATTCTTAGGGCACGTGGTTTCCAAAGAAGCAATAGCCATGGATCCCGCGAAGGTAGTGGCCATCCAAGGTTGGAAGGTTCCTAAAAATGCTACCGAGGTGAGGAGTTTCTTAGGGTTGGCTGGCTACTATAGGAAGTTCATCAAAGACTTCGCAAAAATATCAGCTCCATCAACACGTTTGACGAAGAAAAACTTAGTTTTCACGTGGGACGTAGATTGTGATGATGCATTCCAACGTTTAAAGAGAGCTTTGACCACAGCCCCAGTCACAGTGTTGCCTGATGGGAGTAAGCCATTTACCGTTTATATCGACGCTTGTGGGACAGGACTAGGCGCTGTCTTAATGCAAGAGGGAAGGGTAATAGCCTATGATGGAAGGCAGTTGAGAGTGCATGAAAGAAATTACCCTACACATGACCTAGAGTTGGCCGCTATCGTTTTCACGCTTAAGTCTTGGCGTCATTATCTTCTTTGCGAGAAATTCAAATTGTTCACTGACCACAAATCGCTAAAATACTTATTCTCTCAGAAGGACTTGAACTTAAGGCAGCAAAGGTGGATGGAGTTCTTAGCATCCTACGACTTCGAGATAGCATATACCCCTGGCAAGGGTAACGTGGTGGCAGATTCCTTAAGTAGAAAAAGATTATCCTTGAGTCCGTTGTTTGTTGAGCGGCAAAGTTTAGAGTTCATCTCTACGTTTGACTTTAAACCTTCCATTGACTTCGTACCCGATTTGCTAGCATCCTTAGAGGTCAGACCTACGCTTTTGGGATGGATTGGCGAGGCGCAGCGAGACGACTCACAGTTGGTTGAGTTAGTAGAAAAGCTCAAAGGAGGGGAGTCATCGAGCCATCTCCGTAGGTATACCCTAGATGATAAGGGTTGGTTGCGTAGGGACGGTAGACTTTGTGTACCACGGGACGAGAATCTGAAGAAGGCCATTCTTGATGATGTCCATCGTTTGATGATGACCATTCATCCCGGCGGGGACAAGATGTACATGGACATGAGACGAGTTTACTTTTGGGCCGGCATGAAGAAGGATGTGGCCGAGTATGTCGCTAGATGCTTGGTGTGCCAACAAGTAAAAGCAGAGCAAAAGAAGCCCGGTGGATTGCTACACCCATTGGAGGTCCCACAATGGAAGTGGGAAAGCGTCTCGACAGATTTTGTTGACAGATTACCAAGATCGAGGAAGGGTAATACGGGGATTTGGGTCGTGGTAGATAGACTTACTAAGAGCGCCCATTTCATTCCTGTGAAGAGTAAGAGGACTGCTCCATGGTTAGCCTCTGTATACATTCGAGAAATAGTTCATTTGCACGGTGTTCCTTCTAGCATAGTGAGCGACCGCGATCCCATCTTCACTAGCGAGTTTTGGAAGAGCTTGTAAGAGGCGGTAGGGACTCAGTTATGTTTGAGCACCGCATATCATCCTCAGATGGACGGCCAGACCGAGAGGGTGAATCGTATTTTAGAGGACCTATTGAGATTATGTGTCTTAGATTTCGGAGGTACATGGGAGGAACATCTTCCGTTGGTAGAGTTCGCATATAATAATAGCTTTCAGTCTAGCATTGGCATGGCACCGTTCGAAGCTCTTTATGGACGGCCGTGTCGTTCACCTACATATTGGTGGGAATCTACGGATAAGATCTTGCTTGGACCCGATATGATTAGAGAAACTTCGAAGAAGATCGATTTGATTCGAAGGAGGATGAAGACGGCGCAAGATAGACAGAAATCTTATGCGGATAAGAGGAGGTCAGATCTTGAGTTTGATGATGGGGACATGGTCTTTGTCAAGGTGTCTCCATTACGGAACGTCGTTCGCTTTGGGTCCGTTGGGAAGTTAGCACCAAGGTTCGTAGGGCCGTTTCCTATTAGAGAAAGGATTAGGAAGATGGCGTATAGAGTGGAGTTGCCCGAGAGACTTAGTGGTGTACACGACGTATTCCATGTATCACATTTAAGGAAGTGCTTGCACGAGACCGCGGAAGTGGTAGAGCCGAGCTTGCTTAAAGAGGTGGAGATCGAGCGTGATGCGACGATTCGACGAGCTCCTACGTACATTCTTGGGTCAGAGAATAAGAATTGATGAATCGAGAGGTCAAACTAGTCAAATTACAACGGGGAGACGATGAGAGCAACGCTACTTGGGAGATGGAAGCGAAGATGCGTTCATTATACCCTTTTCTTTTCGAGGCTATGTCTTTTAATTTCTCCTTTATCACTTATCTCGTACTTATCTTATCTTTAGTATGTCCTCTCGTTAGTATCTTTGACCTTTAGATAGGATAGTCCTATGGTTGAAACATGTGTTTGAGACATGTTATGTATGATGGATGCAAGTGGATGCAAGTGTTTGCTAGTGGTTGCTCGTGGATGCATACACACACACTTTAGGCACTAGATCGGCTCAGTCACTTTCATACTGCATATTGCATATAAATATGTGTACATATTTAAGAAATGGATGTATAATGGTTGTACCATCATATGGATGTTGCATTTTGGTGAATGGTTGTGCACACATGTAGAAATGATATGTATCTATAGGGTTCTTCGCATACATAATGGATGCATGGCACTATCATGGTTTGCATTAAGGAGGTCAACTGAATCAGTAGACCGCCTGATTTTGCATTAGATAAGGAACATATACACGCACTCCTTGCATATGTTCATATAGTATTAGGAATTTGTAAGGACAATGGATGCCCGTGTTTGATGGTTGAGTAGATGGTTGTTTGGATGTTAGGATATACATTCTCCTTAACTTAGAGATTTCGGGGGCGAAATCTTTTAAGGAGGGGAGAATGTAACACCCCGGATTTTTGAATAGTCAAATTAACTAAATTAAAGAATAATTAATCTCAGACATAAGAATTAAGGGAAACAATGCGCCATTGTGTTCGTCTTGGAATTCTGGTTGAGATAGAGTCCGAGTTTGCGTCAATTGGACTTCGTATGAAGAAGTTATGGCGATCGGAAGTTTCAGAAAATTCAAAACAGATTTCAAATTTCAAAAATTCAGAGTCAAACAGGCTAAGCGGGAAAATTCCCTCCATGGCCAGGTCGACCTGGGGGTCGACCTACCCTGACCAGGTTGACCATAGTGTCGACCTGGGGGTCGACGTGCCCCCCGCGCAGATTTGAATGATGACCTATTTGTGACTAGATGCTGACTCATTAGGGTTTTTGATATGCTCTGATTGGCTGGGATTAATTCTGGGTTGATCGGACGGCTTAAACTAATCCTAAACTCTATAAAAACACCTATAGACCCAAACCCTAAAATCAAAATAAAATTGGATTCATGGCCTCCATGCCATCATCTAGCAACTCAGCATAGCCGCCACCAATTAGAGAGGGAGAAAGCAAATCAAATTCAATCCTTTTCAACTCTAACAACAAATCTTCATCAAAGGAGTGCTAATTCAACTCTAGAAATCAGAATTTAGAACTCAAGACTGCTTTTGAGTCGTGAGTACGATAGTTTTAGCAAGATAATTAATAAATGAATTGGATTGAGTTATAATGCGGATAATTTGGATGTGATATGAAATGTTCATTTCATGTTGTAATTATGTTGTAGAATTATGTTGTAATTTCTATGATATTATGTTATGATGCTATCATCTATGATGCAAAGTTATGATGCTATCACCCATGTTATAATCCTATGATTGGCTTATGTCTAGTTGAATCATCATGTTTCTTATGCTAGTTTGTTATATTGACTCATATGATAAATCTTATGTATGCAAGTTTAGACTTTGATTCAAACATGAATCATATACAAGTTGGGTAGAATTAAATGTGAACTTAGATGATTATGACACCTAGTTTATGTGAGAATTTAATTGAAAGTTAGGCTATGACATATGCTAAATTCTACATGATACTTTACATGTCTACACCATTGTTGCAATGTATGAATCACATATGTAAGTTTATGAGTTGTATATGAATCATGTTATGCAAGTTTAGGATTATTACCTATGCAAATATAGAACTACGACATATGTTATTTATGAAAGTTTGTGGCCATTATTTCATCAAGTTCACACCTTAGATTTGGATCCATGACATATGACGTTTATGCAAGATTGTGGCCATTATTTCATCAAGTTCACACCTTTAGATTTGGATCCATGACATATGTTATCTATGCAAGTTTTAGATGTAGAACATCATTCACATATGCAAGTTCACACCTATGTTAGATTTGTGATGTTTTATTTTATTTTATGAGTTAGACTATTCGAGTCTAACGTATATTTTTATGTTAAACGAACAAACGTACTACGTGGGGAAAAAGGGGATAATATTAAAAATATTTAATTGGCATAAATGC
This sequence comes from Allium sativum, assembly GCA_030737875.1. NCBI lineage: Eukaryota > Viridiplantae > Streptophyta > Magnoliopsida > Asparagales > Amaryllidaceae > Allium > Allium sativum. Next base: position 793,897,459 of record CM060924.1, read on the forward strand.
CTTAAAAGGCATAGAATATAATTGTGGTGAAAATTTGGTATGATTTTACATACCATAAATGGATGGACATAATTGAGTCAATTATGGACATCGTTAAATTTGGAATTGATTGATAATTTGAATAGGGAAAGTAATTCAAATTTGGGGGATGATTAATTAGGAGTAATTAATTGTCTAAGACACGAGGTTAGGCTCTTTTGTGGTGTAAAACTGCCCGGACCCACCCGGCAAATCCAGCTGCCACAAATGTCAGTCTAATGTGAGAGGTCTTAGGCACAAACTAAAAACGTAACAGTTGTAAGGACACGAGGTTAGGCTCTTTTGTGGTGTAAGACTGCCCGGACCCGCCCGGTAAATCCAGTTGCCACAAATGTCAGCCTAATGTGAGAGGTCTTTATGAGGTTATGGTCTTAATGAATTAAGAAACACTGTAATGACCCAGGATTTTGGCGACTTTGATTTTCGCCATAAATTCAATGACGACTAACCAAACATCGAAAAATACCGATCATCAATGAAAGAAATTAGAGGATGAGGAAAGATAAGATAGAAACTTAGAATAGAAGAAGAAGAAGAACACAATATCAGAGTAACACGAATCTCACAGCGGAACGAATAAATATATTTCATAACATAACTTTGAAATACAAATCTCTACTTGAATATACATATCATTTATCAAAGTACAACACTTACAACACAGCGGAAATAACTATAGCTATAAAATCCTGAAGCCTCCTGCTCCAAGCTCTTCCAGTATATCTGTAAAATCCCGACTACTTGACTGCCCGTACAAAATTAGGCACCCAAGAGTTTAGGGAAACAAACAAAATAAACTCCGGGTCAGTCATGGGACTGGTATGAGTAAAACAGTTTAAAACAGTTCGAACAAGTAAACGATATCTCATAAGACCACGCCGTATAACGGAACGGGTTTTTCCCTTATGAGAATCCAAATTAGCTTTATATTAAAAACCTTTTGATATTATAATAATGTCTATCAACCACAATATAATAATCATCTAGCAGAAATGCTTTCATCTCACGTTCTACATATATAGTATACAATCAAAACCGCAAGTACGTATTGGGTAATGGATTTCCAACTATGACAAGGTATGGAACCACCTTTCGCTAGTGTACCTCTAGAAAGGAATACACTGGGTTCAACAAGAACATCTTGCAACCCGGCCACACATGACCGACCACTCATTTCGCTTGAGTGTATCGAATGTATATCACCAACGGTTGGGATCATCAACCGTTTCCTGAATGGGACAACATCAACAATAGATTTTTAGAAGTAAATGAAACTCTAGATCAGGTGATTATACACCCTACTTCGGTGCGACCGACTTGTCCATGCTGTCTGCCCGATTTCTGTCATTTACCGGTTGATGAGGCTAGAAGCTATGCTTTATCATCACACCAGATTCACTTCGAATGTCACATCGTCAAATCCATCAAATCACCAATTGACATCCTCAACCATACATTATGTGTTAGCTAAAAGAAGTTTCCTTCTCCGCTTCCACTCTTGGTACGGTTGGAGAAATCAATATACGTGATCGTCTGGAAATACTCTGTCAGACATCCCTCCATACAAGTCATCCAGGAACAGGATGAACCGAAGGTACTATTCTGTAAACAGGATACCCCTTGCATAACTCCGTCTTCAATTTCCTTTGGCATATACGATTCGCAATGCTTATGCCAATACAGAGTGGTTCTCTGGATAATAATCCAACCGGTCTCTCCATATTAACAACATTAAAATGGTCAAAACTTCGATAGTCTGTGATTTAACCATCAAAGAAAAACAGGTGTGCAAACAACAATATTATTTCCAGGAGGAAATTATATCGATCAATCATCATTCAACATTTATCTCTTTATTTCATAAATTTACTATTCTCCTGTTTCCCTATATTCAACATTTCTTATTTTCTTAATTTAGAAAATATATGTTATTACCATTGGAAAACATTTCCATTTCTTGTTTTCTATATCAGAAAACATTTCTGGTACTTATTTGGAAAACATTTCCAAAACTCCTTCATTGGACTTAGACAGATGTTTAAACAAACCATCGCGATGCCAACTCAAACCATTACACTTATTAACTAAATTCCTTTAACCCACTTTCACTATCGAACCTTAACCATTCCTTAGTTAAAAATGAAGTCAATCAAGTTGGGGTAATACTACCTCTCAGACCTTAACTGAACAACGTTTCTAACCTTGAAATAGACAAAGTTCACCTTTTAATTCTTTAACAAACTTCCTTCCATAACTCTCGTTCGAATAAATCTCTTATTCGATAATTCTTTCCTTCAAATAAGGTATATTCGATAACATTATTCAATTTACTCTATTCGGTTTACCCTTATCAATTAACTCTATTGGACTAACGCTATTTGATTAACTATATTGGACTAACGCTATTGATTAACTCGTCTCACTTAACTCCTTTCGAATAACTAATTCGATTACTCCTTTAACTCTATTCGAATAAACTATATTCGATTAACTCATTTAATTCTATTAGAATAAACTATATTCGATTAACTCTATTTACTTTATATTCCCTTATCAACATTTCGGTATGTTATGGTATTCAACATATCAAATCACGATGATCAGTATCGTTCAAACACATATAATCGACAACAAATTATATATATCACATCATATATCACAATATATGAATCACAGTAAAATAAATGGTGAGGAATCCAGTTGGATTCCTCCAACCTGTTTCCCTGCATCACAGATGTTAAACAATATAGATAACATCACTTTCAGTTCCATATGATATATTCTGTTAAACAGAATCGATATAGAAATTCAACTAACTAACTAGCAGTTCAATTTAACAGTCAACACACAGTCTATCAGCCAATATTTAACATTTCTAAAAATACAACATGAAATTATAAACTGTTCAGGGTTAGTGAGATTTACTCACATTGGACTGTTATCGTTAAAACGATTAACTGTCTTTGATTCAGACGGACAATTTATTTTTCAATAAATTGTAATGAGCTTCGATTCACTCCCCGTCAGCTCCATCATGTAGTGCTCGTCCATACGATCCCAACGTGACCAGTTTCGCGGAATTTCGTTAACATATGACGAAGTTATTCAGTTTTGTAGTTTATACACATTTTAAACTAAATAAAACTTTATTAAATAAACTAATGGGCCTTAACTCTTATCCAGCCTAGCCTCCTTCTTCAAAAGCCCAGACCGAACGTTTCTTCCCCAAATCACGAAATTAATCGCTCCAGAAAATCAACGCACCATTCCACCGATTTCAAACTCCTTTTCCTCCCTCTTCTCTTCACGAAATCAAGCACTGTTTCCACCATTCCTCTTCTCATTAGACTAGCTTTCAATCCATACCCACATTACCGGCTTCGCTCTCCCCCTGGAATTTCCGTCGATGTCAGCCACGGTGGAACCACCAAACAAAATTTACCACGAATCCCCTCAAAAATTCACCTAAGATTCCAAACCACCTCCTCATTTCAAAACAAAAACTAGAAATCTCAATCGATGATCCCACATCACGATTTCCGCAACCCTAGCAATGTTAGATCCCGCACTGTACAAATCGAGGTCGACAAAAATCATGTCGAGCTTAACGAAATGCACATGAGACTGAAGAATCTGTGTATAGAAATTCAAATAACCAAGTTTTATGATTTATGGCATTTTATTTCCATTTGTTTTGAATTTATGAGGATTGAAATGTTTACAGGAAGAAAACATGGAGGCGCGATTTTTGTTTGATTGGAGAATGCGATTAGGTCTTAAGGAATTGTAAAGGGGGTATATATAGGGGATTTAGATATTTTAGATATTTTATTTTATTATTTTATATTGGTTTTAACACTCTAAAAATCCCTACGAACACACATGATATCTAAAAATCATGAAAATTGACATGCAGCTAGAGTTCGACATTACGGTCCCAACGAAACTGGTTTCGTCGAATTCCGACTCCGTATGCCCACACAGTGTATTTTTAAAGCTCTGGATGACCCATTTAAATATATAAATATATTTAAATATAATTAATTTAATATTTAAAAATAAATATTATCGTCTATATTCACAGTGGAATATCGTACAGCTTCAGAATATTCCTATATGACTCAAATCTTGGTCGACCCGATATTCGATTTATATTGAAATTCCTTTCAAATATAAATAATTCCTTTATAAATTATAAGGGAATTCCACAGCGACTTTTCTAAAATTTGATTTGGACATACATCAAAATCTACCCGACAAAATCCCGATTTTTCTCTTCCACTAGAAAGATATACTCCACCAGCTCCATACGTTAATTGTTTCACAGAAATTCGGCTTAAAACGAATCCTGCACATTTAGTTGAAGTTCGAATCGCCAAATTACGAACTGCAGCACCATATCGAGCTCGATTTTAATTATATTATAACTCTACGTTCAAACTGTCGTTTAAATTATATATTCGTTATTCTAATTCAATTCCAAGCTGAATTAAATATCACAGATGATCCAGTTCACACCATATCGCCATTCATCCAATTCTTATTATTTCAGAATTAAATATATTATTTAATTTATTATTTTAATTAAATATTCATCATTATTAAATCCCACGACCATTAAATTCTCTAAACCACCATTTCAATAATTAAATAAATTAATTATAATACCTCTGCCAATGCGGATCATTACAAACACTTAACCAGATAAGCATGTAGTGGGACATGAGGGGGTTAAGTGGGTGCCTTGGGTGGCATGTGGAGTCTAGTGGGTGCCTTGGGTGGCATTTGGAAATACGATTAGAAACACTTAACCAAAAATTGAAACATGTAATTGGAACATGAATAAGAAGTGGGTTAAGTGGGATGTACTAGAGGGGCCCAAGCTTAGGTGGATAGCTTGTGTCAAGTAATGGGGGCCCGTTTCAACCAGTAACCCATATGTATCTTTGTGAGCTCGACGAGCTCGACCCAAGTCGAGGATGGGACACGCATACTGGGCTTGACTGTAAGAGGCCAAACCGGGTTAGCGGTGGCAACGCAAGTCCAATAGGTTCATATGCGTGTGTGGACCCGGGCTGGTAGGTAAGACGTTGTTGCATCGTGTAGGTATAAGCCGTGCATTCTTTGTTGTATCGGGTTGCCACTTTGGAGAGTGATACACCCCACTGTGGGGCCAACACGGGTATCTACGAGTTAGGGAGATGATCGTTTGGGGGTAGTGGGTACACCTAGTGGAGATAGGGGCAGACGGCACATACGAAGGTAGCTAGGGGTGCACGAAACTACCAATATCGTTATTAAGTCTGTAGGCGGGATCAACCTTAAGATGACTAGTAGTGGTGCAGTATACTAGTGGCAGTGTAGTATAGCCATTATCCTATAGTGTTGGTGTAGTTTAGTAAATTTATCTTAGTGGGTTTAGGTGCGCTTTAACGATATCGTCGTTCATCTTGTTTCCTTGTTTACTCTGTCATACTCAATGATTCATGATCATTTCCTTATTTTCAAACTTATGCCTTAGCCTAGTTACTTTGTTAATTATATTGTCAGAATTATCGCACTCGCCAGACTTTATGTCTGACCCCCCCCCCTTTTCCCTCTCTTTCCTCCCCCCCTCCCCCCCTAGGTGCTCAGGTAGGAACTAGCAACAGTGGAGCTTGATTTTGGACTTCTTTTAGAAGATTGCTTGGATCGCTGAAGTAAAGTTCAGCTTCTCTTTATTTATGGCTATTTTGATGTTGGGGATTATGTCTTTCAGTTTATGTACTTTGTTTTATCAAGATGGATATGATGTACTTGACTTTGCTTTATGGTTTTGATGATGTAACCAAACATATTTACCTTCTGCTGCAATAAATGAAGTTTTAAATTTTCAAGTACTGTTTTATATCTGTCTTGTTGTGATTTTCTATTCTATACTCACTTAAAATGCTCCATGTAAGTTAATACATTCCCTTTGTGAGTGACATTAATGGACGTGGGGTGTTACAAGTTTAATTTAGTTAAAACTATCGCCAAATAAAGAATGGCAGAGTGGAAACCCAAGGTGAGAACTTCTCACTAAATTCTTTTGTATAGTTATTAATTTTATAACTGCATATACGAACTGCTCCCCATCGTCCACAGACCATGGATGACTTGTTTGATAGTATTGTGATGTAGAAATTGATTGTGATTGTGTTGAATAAAATGTATGAACAATAAAAATATCATTTTTATTGTATAAATGAACTAAATAAAATAGTCATGTGTTGAAATAAATATTTTATCATTAAAAATATAATTTTTAACGTGTATATGAATAAAATAAATATTCATTTACAAATCGAACGATTTGTTTATATACACCCATTTGACGGATATGGATTGGGACGATAAATTTTACACATCGCCCAACTACACAAATAATATTCAATATTTGTTGGTTGAAACCCCATACGGGTATTGGGATGATATTTGACGTACACTAATCCCAATTTTTTAGTTGTATATCGATCGATTGGTTGATAGACTGTGTAAGCACTAATTATTTATATTTAATGCTTATGCAGTTGAGTAATGCACTCTGGATGATGGTTGATTGTTTATCATTGTTGTTATATACATGTGTTGTATGGAATCCATATAATTAACATTATATGGTAATTGATTGGGTCTCATTCCAATTTGGAAAATAAAGAATATTTTAAAATAATATTCAGAAAAGGATTAAAAATATTCATGTGTTGAATAAAATAAAATAATGAATATTTTAAAATAATATTCAGAAAAGAATCAAAATATGATTTTGATGTCCGATTTGGGATAGACACGGAAATATTTAAATATATGAAGCTGTGTTGATTAGATATGCGCCATTTTGACGCGAGAGATATTTATATCGATTTTATTCATTTTTATAATGAATATTGAAAAGTAAAATTATTTCCAAATATAATATTTTGGAAAATATTATCATTTATATATTAATGATATAGAATATCCAATTTTGATTTAAGACTGATAATGAAGTTGGAATTGTTTTTTTAAAACGAATTTAAAACGATTTATAAAATATGTTTTAATTGGTAATCGACGAAATATAATATATATATATTATATATATATATATATAATGGCCTGAATAGAACGCGCCGCGCAGCGACTGTTCGCGAATTTCGACCATTGACTTCGAATTGACGTTACGGAAGATCCGACCGTCGGATTCACCTAAAACCGGAACCGTTGGGTTCGTATCGAAAAGTGCTTCCCAAAGAATATAAGAGATTTGAAATCTAACGATTGGATTTGATATTATGTCCAAATCAAATTTGGAAAAGGTCGATGTAAGTGTAGTTCGATGACCGTTTATGGAAATCGACTGAAAGGGCCTTAATAAAATTATTAATAATATTAATAATTTGTGTAAAATCATAATAAATGATTTGGAAAGAATTAGGATGAAAAATTCCATATTTGAAAAGATAAAAATATATTTTTATCGAAATGAACTAGTTATTTACTAGAATTATAATCCAATTATTTTTAAATAAATAAAATGGATTGAGAATGGGTTTTAATATAACCAGAATTTCCAATATATGAATTGGAATGGATTTGAATCGAAATTATCTTCGGAATATTTTGATATTTGTTTCCGTGATTATACGGATACTGTGGAGGAATTTGGAAGATATACATATATATGTGTGTGTGTGTATTTATATATCGTTATTCCCAGTACGACATTTGTTGATTTCAGAATTCGATATTGAATATAAGACGATATAATTTCTATTCAGAGCCTTGTATTTAATATTGAATTGGATTTTGGGTTTTCGTGAACGGTGTCTTCATTAACACTGTTCTTAAACCCAGTTGATAAAAGAATAAATCTTTTAATTAAGATTTAGAGAAGTTTACCAATTAATTAAACATTTAATTGGAATTGAAATGAAAGTTGATTATGGGTTTATCGTGAACTGTGTTTTAAATGACATTCGTTCTTTAACCCAATGAACAGTGAAATGTGATTTGGAATTTATTAATCCTTTATTAAGATTTAGTGCAAAATTTCCAAAGTAAAGTTTTCCAATTTAATATATTGGTATTGAATGGAATTCCATTTGGTAATAATCGAAGTCAGTTTCGGTGGAATAAGACCGTTACTATATATGGAATTTAAAAGGCTTTGCCGTTATTCCATTTATATTATTGGTTGGATACAAAAGTTTATATCGATTATATATATTGATATGTTCTCCGTGAAGATTCCATAATTTATGGAATGTGATTTTGGGTTTATCGTGAACCGTGTTTTGAATGACATTAGTTCTTTAACCGAGTCAAAGATAAGATTAATTTCTTACTTTGAATAATCATTAAGTAAGGATTTTTGAGATTAAAACTGAATTGGAGTTTTAATGAATCTTTAATTAGATTGAAATGATCGAGAATGGAGTATCACCAGTTTTGCTCCAAGCGATAGTTAAATCTTTAATTAGATTTGAACGGGAAATGGTAATTAATATTTACCGATAACACTGTGGGTGTTAGATATGGAGTATTACCAGTTTTGCTCCATGGGATGAATAGGTTGGGATTGGGAAATATAATAAATGATTACTTCGGTAAGATTCGCTAATCCTGACTAGTTTGGATAAACCTTAATATGGTTTAAAATTGTGAAAAGAATATTTGAATAAAATAATATTCAAATAATCTGGATTGGAATGAGGCGTATGTTGTGTTTGTGTAGCACTTGTTTATAAAATACGCGAGTTATTCGGAAGGACGGGGTTAATCCCATTCTGAATAACTGATACGACGATATGTCGACGATGAAGACGGTGGTTGAAGACCGGAGGTCCTGACATCGTTTGGATGATTACTGATGTCTTGATTGGGTTGTACACCCAAGACAAGGTAATAAGTGGTGATCGTCCAGACGTACTTGGAGATCGACGGATATGTGAGGGCCTCTCTCCTGTATTGGACATATGGGACGAGGAATAAGGTGCCTCCGGTTTCGTTCAGATCCAGAACGGACTTGTAAATGGACTATGTGTCTGACATTGGATTTTGCTCTGTGTTGATTGATCTCTATCTAATATACATCTGTTTGGTGGCGGAGAATTTATTCTCCTGTTTAACACCCTTCTCTGAGACGTCCGAGCTTAGAGGTTGTATATCGATAGACATCAGTTGCATGACGTGAATTGCCTGCGTGGCATGCTGAGATGCAAATGATCAAGGCTTTTGTTGAAAAGCAAATTCTTGTGGTTGATGATCAAAGCATAGCTTTAATATAGCGCCGCTTTGTGTATAGCGTTAATTCGCGAGCCTCACACCCCGGTGTGAACCAGAAACGGGAGAGGATCCAGGGAGAACATGCGTTTCTTTCTAGCTAGAGGTGGTGTCAGCGTTTTGCAAGCCCTGACATTTATATTATTTTTACCTATGTGGTTGTTGGAATGCGACGCGCCTTGGATATATCGGTTACTACGTAGCCGATGGATATTGAGTCATTTGGCTCATTTACGCCCCATAGGGCGGGGAGACGCATGTTCAGGGAATTATTAATCCACTTAATTATGGACCGGCCCTATGTCTCTTAGGTGCAGTTGCGGCTGTATCCTGAGACATGGGCTAGATTGTCTCGAATTCGGTGAGGACAATCCCTTGGCTCGGTTCATAGATGGAAATCCAACTTCCAATATGACACCTTGTGGTTTTAATTGTAGATCCTAGTATGGCGACATAGTGGGATGTGGCACTCATGTTGTCTATGATTGATACATTTATATTTGAAGTTGTTTTTGACACTATACACTTATAGTAATATTAAAATATGAAATTTCACGTACCAAGCATTCTTGGCTATTATTTGGTAAAAACTCTATCCTCCGGCTTGCGTTGCATTGTGTGATGGGACCTGAGTCTTATAATAGCTTCATTTTCTTTATTTAGCGTTGCGCTGTTGTTATATGCACTGGTATTCCTGGGGTTAAAACCCGTTCCGTGATTATACGGCGTGGTCCCTTGATTTACCTAACCTTAAAATCAAGCTAATAATTGTTTTACTTCTCACACCAGTCACATGACTGACCTGGAGTTTATTGTTTTAACCTAAACTCTGGGTGCCCTTATTTTCCACACAGGTAGCTAGTAGTTTCGGTTTTTGCAGATATTATATTCACAGGATCCTGGTTTACAGCTGGAACAATATTCAAAAAGCTCTGTATCCGTATATTTCTTTCAGTTGTGTTTTGTACTATTTTTCCGCTGCATTGTTAATTTAAATCTTTGATATTTACAATGTGTAATATTCATTTATACTCAGTTATATTCTTGTACTCTGATGTAATTGTTGTAATAGCAATGAAATGTTCTTCTGTTTACGTTCTGATTCATCTTGTCCTCAAAGCAATCCGTTCTTTCTCTTCTCTTCGGAGACCGGGAAGTTCAGGTCGTTTAAACGTAAAACCTCTAGAGTTCGAAGCCGGTTCTAGGCCAATTTGGGCCACCGAGTTCGCTGCCTCTCCAAGTGGTGGCGGAACACTTGAAGACCGTCGACGTGGGTACTTCCGATCAGAACTCGGTGCTTCGGGCGATGCGCGATTTGAAGCCCTAGGGGCCAAGCTTTCTTCGTGAATGGGTTCATCGGCTATAGAAGGAAACGATGAAGGAGGGGTTAATTTTAATTAGTTAAGTGCTTAATTAATTAATTTATTATTAAAGTGTTTGATATGTAAATGGCAACAACTCATTCAAATCTTATCAGAATCCAACAAATCTGGAACCGTTGGAATCATCTCAACACGAACTACAACATGGAACTGACCAGAATGGAAATGGAGCGAACTAGAAAATGAGGCAATTTTAAATCAAAAAGGAACAATTCAGAAATAAAGCGTGGTGGAGTGGATCCCAATGTGAGAACACCTTCTCACTCAAATTATTTTACAGTTAAATATATCCTAGGTTGCAGACGGGGCTTAGTAGCTCCTGACACTATTTATTGTACAAACCACAGTTGTTTGTTTGGATTGAATTGTGGTGAAATTGACTGTATTGTGGTTATTGATTGTATTGTGGTTTTGTGGATTGATTGATGATTGTGTATGGCGCGAGCCAGTATCAGGAGAGGGGTAATGCTAGACATTACTCCGGTTCTAATATCGCGTCGTTATAATGCCGAAATTTTCTGAAATAAATGTGTATTCATTAAAATATCATTTTTAATGTGTAAACGAACTATATAAAATAGTCATGTGTTGAAATAAATATTTTATCGTTAAAAATATAATTTTTAACGTATATATGAACGACATAAAATTCTCCTGAAATGAAAATAAATATTCATTTACAAATCGGACGATTTGTTTATGTACATCCATTTAACTGACATTGATTCAGACGATAAATTTTACACATCGCTCAACCGTAGAAATAATATTCAGTATTTGTTGGTTGAAACCCCACACGGGTATTAGGATGATATTCGACCTACACTAATCCCAATTGTTTATTTGTATGTCCGTCGATTGGTTGGTAGACTGTTGTAAGCATTAATTATTTATATTTAATGCTTATGCAGTTGTGTACTGCACTCTGGATGATGGTTGATTGCGTATCATTATTGTTGTATACATGTGTTGTATGAAATCCATGTAAATAACATTATATGGTAATTGATTATGTCAGATTCCAATTAAGGAATAACGAATATTTTAAATTAACGAATATTTTAAAATAATATTCAGTAAATGATTAAAATGTGAATTTGATGTCCGATTGTGGATGGGCACAAAATTATTGAAGTGTGTGAAGCTGTGTTGATTAGTTATGCGCCATTTTAACGTGAACGATATTTATATCGATTTTATTCATTTTTATAATGAATATCGAAAAGGAAATGATTTCAAAATCTTATATTTTGAAAATATTATCATTTAAATATTATAATGATAAGGAGTATTCAATTTTGATTTAAAATTGAAATGAAAGTGGGAATTGTTTTAAAAACGAATTTATAAAATACGTTTTAAACGAAATATAAATTATATGTATATAAATGGTTTGAATAGAACGTTTCACGCCGCGACCGTTCGCGAATTTCGACCATTGGCTTCGAATTGACAATACGGGAGATCTAACCGTCAGATTCTCCTAAAACTGGGACTGTTGGGTTCGTATCGGAAAGAGATTTCCAATGAATAGAGATTTGGAATCTAACGGTTGGATTTGGAATTATGTCCAAATTAAATTTGGTAAAGGTCGCTATGGATGCAGTTCGGTGGCCGTTATTGGAAACCGACTATACGAGCCTTGATAAAATTATTAAAAACATTAATAATTTGTGTAAAATCATAGCAACTGATTTGGAAAGAATTTGGATGAAAAATTCCACATTTGTAAAGCTAAAAATATATTTTTATGAAAATGAACTAGTTATTAACTAAAAAGATAATCCAACGTTTTTAAATAAATAAATTGGATTTGAGAATGGTTTTAATCTAACTAGAATTTTCCAATGTATAAATTGGAATGGATTTAAATAGAAAACATCTTTGGGATATTTCGATATTTGATTCCGTGACTATACGGATATTGTGGAGGAATTTGGAAGATAGATATGTATATCGTTATTCTCCATACGACATGTGTTGGTTACAGATATTGAATATATGCCGATATATTTTCTGTTTAGAGCCTTATATTTAATATCAAATTGGATTTTGGGTTTGTCGTGAATGGTGTCTTAAATAACACTGTTCTTAAACCCCGTGTGAAAAGAATAAATTTTTTAATTAAGATTATTAGAGTTTCCATTTATATTTAGTAATTAGAATAAAATGGAATGTGAACTGGGTTTATTGTGAACTGTGTTTTTAACGACATTCGTTCTTTAACCCAATTAATAGTGAAATGTGATTTGAAGTATATAAATCTTTTAGTAAGAGTTAATGGAAATTTTCCAAAGTAAAGTTTTCCAATTTAATAAAATAAATTGGAATGGAATTCGATTTGGTAATAATCGAAGTGAGTTTATGTGGAGGAAGACTGCTAATACATATGGAATTTAAAAGGCTTTGTCGTTATTCCATTTATATTATTAGTCGGATACGGAAATTGATATCGATTATATATTGATTAGTTTTCCCTGAAGATTCCATAATTAATGGAATGTGATTTTGGGTCTATCGTGAGTTGTGTTTTAAATGACATTGGTTCTTTAAACTAGTTAAAGACAGGATTAGATGTCTAACATTGTATTTCGAACTGTATTGTTGATCTCTGCTGAATATATATCTGTTTGGTGGCGGAGAATTTATTCTCTTGCTTAACGCCTTTCTCTGAGACATACGAGCTTAGAGGTTATATATTGGCAGAAATCAACGGTATGGTGTAGATTGTCGAAGCGACATGTTTGATTTCCCAAAGTTAAATAATCATTAATATTTATTTTTGGGAAGATTAAAACTAAGTGGAGTTTTAATGAATCTTTAATTAGATTGAAATGTGAATGGGTTAATTTAAATTATCAAATTTGGGAAAGGATCGAGAAAAGAGTACCACCAGTTTTACTCCAGGCGATAGTTAAATCATTAATTAGATTTGAACGTGAAATAGTAATTAATTTTACCGATAACACCGTGGTGTTAGATATGGAGTATTACCAGTTTTGCTCCATGGGATGAATAGGTTGGGATTGGGAAATAAAACAAATGATTACTTTGATAAGGTTTGCTAATCCCGACTAGTTTGGAAAATCTTAATTTGGTTTAAATTGTGAAAAGAATATTTGAATAAAATAATATTTTGAATTGGAATGAGGCGTATGTTGTGTTTTTATAGCACTTGATTATAAGGTACGCGAGTTATTCGGAAAGACCGGGTTTATGCCCATTCTGAGTAACTGATTCAACGATAAGTCGACGATGAAGACGGTGGTTGAAGACCGGAGATCTTCACGTCGTTTGGATGATTACTGATGTCTTGCTTGGGCTGTACACCCAGGACAAGGTAATAAGTGGTGATCGTCCAAACGTACTTGGAGATCAACGTGATATGCGAGGACCTTTCTCCTGTATTGGACAAATGGGACGAAGAATAAGGTGCCTTCGGTTTCGTTCAGATCCAGAACGGACTTTTAAATGGATGTGTGTCTGACATTGGATTTCGTTGTGTTAATTGATCTCTATTAAATATATATTTGTTTGGTGGCGGAGAATTGATTCTCTTGCTTAACATCCTTCTCTGAGACGTACGAGCTTAGAGGTTATATATTGATAAACATCAGTTGCATGGCGTGAATTGTCAGTGTGGCATGCTAAGATGCAAATGATCAAGTCTTTTGTTGAAAAGCAGAGTCTTGTGGTTGATGATCAAAGCAAGGCTTTAAATAGCATAGCTTTGTGTATAGCGTTAATTCGCGAGCCTCACACCTCGGTATGAGTCAAAAACGGGTTGAGGGACCATTGGGAGAACATGCTTTCTAGCTATGGATGGTGACATGGTATGGAGCCCAGACATTTATTTATTTTTACCTGTGTGGACGATGGATTGCGAGGCATCTCATATATATTGGTCACTACGAGACCGATGGATAGGTCCGACAGGACCGGCAAACATGTATTCAGGAATAATTAATCCTCAAAAGTAAGAGAGGATCGGCCCTTCCGTTCCCAGGGTTGCCACGCGGTGTGTAATCCTAAGTCATTTGCTAGAGTGTCTCGAATCGGTGAGGAACCATCCCTAGCCTCGACTCATAGATGAAATCAAATTTCCAACACGTGACTTTTCTGTTTTAATTGTAAACCTATATGGCGGCATAGTGGCATGGGACGCTCATGTCGTCTATGATTGATACATTTATATTTGAAGTTGTTTGATACACTATGCACTTATAGTAATATCAAAATGATTTGTTTTAAACGTACCAAGCATGTTTGGCTATTATAAGGTAAAACTCTATCTTCCGGCTAGTGTTTCATTGTGTGATGGGACCTGAGTCTTATAATAGCTTTATTTTTCCAAAAATCATTGCGTTGTTTGTTTTATGCACTGGTATTCTTGGAAGAAAACCCGTTCCGTGTTATACGGCGTGGTCCCATGATTTACTTCATTTCTAATGTAAAGTTTTAAAATAACTGTTTTAGTTCTCACACCAGTCCCATGACTGACTCAGAGTTTATTGTTTTAACCTAAACTCTGGGTGCCCCTATTTTCCACACGGGCAGTTAGTAGTTTTGGTTTTGCAGATTTCTATTTTACAGGATCCTGGTTTACAGCTGGAGCTATATTCGGAAAGCTTTGTGTCCATGTATTTCTTTCAGTTGTATTTGTTAATGTACTTCCGCTATGCATTGTATAAATTTTCCGCTACTTTGTAATTAAATCTCTGATATTTTTCTGCTGTATATTATTTATTTATACTCTGATATTCTTGTACTATGATGTAAATTGTTTTAATAGCAACGAAATGTTCTCATGTTTGTGTTCTGATGAGTCGTGTTCTCAACTCAATCCGGGCTTTCTTTTATGGACGAGTTTGGGCCGTTTCACTCTCTTTATTCCAAACTTTTGGTTGGGCCTCTGTTATTCTCCGGTTGAACCTAAAGCCCTATTTCTACATTCTTTTCATACGAATTCATCGTAGATTGCATTTAAAAAATAGATCATCAATAAGGAAGAATAGATCATCATCAAAGGGGATTATATCACATCAGATACATCATATTTGGGGGATTTCATTGCTGTCCAGATCTGAATTCATCAAGTTTTCATCAGTTCTAGAAATTGATAAGTGATAGATATCTCTCACACGGAAACTACGGATTGTATGGGTAAATTAGGTTCATATTCATATGTTACATATTATAATCACCTTAGATCTGATCATATATGTATAATTCTGATTTAGAAACCCTAGAAAAACCTAATTTGATTATATTAACCGGTTACATGTTAGATTAATCATATTTATGCATGTGTTTATATCCAAATCATGCTAGATCTCGTAATCATGATATGTTTATGTTTTAACTGGAATTTGTTCATGTTTCTATGATCATGTATTACTGAATTGAAGTTTGTTTTGATTGTGTTGCTTGAGTTGTATGTTAGATTATTTGCCGTAGAATCATAGGATTGAAGAACGGAGAAAATCGGAGATTTAGACGATCAGATTAAGATGAAACTTGGTCGAGGCACTCTGGAAGACGAAGAAAGAGAGAATAAAAATTTTGGTGCAAATAGATGCTAAATGCACGAGTCGGCACCAACCTATGATGGGTCAGCACCGACCCATTGGGAAGGGTCGTATGGGATTATAACTTGGTGTGTGGCATCGTGGTTGTGAGTCGAATCTACTGGTGAATTTCCAAGTCAATCAGTTTGGTTGAAGAATGATTGCTCGAGAGATGAATGAACCAGCATAAGTTTCTGTAGAAGCATCGAGTCGATGGGAGAATGGACTGACAGGAAGTTCTCGAAGCTTGGATGGATCAGGGAAAGCTACTTAGTCAAAATTGGCTAAGTAGATGGGTCGGCACCGACCCATGAGGTTGGCATATAAGAGGGTTAGATTTTGTGGGTATGATTCCGATAGCTCGTAGGGGTTGCTAGTGAAGTTTGGTGATGAATGGACTTCAGATGATCGATGTGCAACTCAGTTGTGGTTGGCACTTTAATTGTGAACTGAGTTGGTCAAAGTCGAATTGATGTGACACTGGTCGTGATTCGATATATAATCCAGTATGATGATGGATTGATAGGATGTGAGTCAATCATGGATGATAATGGAATGGTTTGAGGAATGAATTGAGTCGCCGAGATAAATGGCTTGATAGATTTGATGCGCCAAGGAATCGTCGGTAATTGAAGTGTTCTAGCAGACTTAAAGAAGGGTTATTGGGGGGACACCCGTTAGGATCAGATTTGATAGATCATATACCTTGGGAAGTCATGATGGGTCTAGTTGTCGAGAATGGGAAAAGACAAACATACGAGCCACGATGGTGTATAGTAGTTTTGGCTAGAACCGTGGTTTTCCATTAGCCCTTTTGATCGTTGAAAGCAAGTTCGATCATCGATGGATTCAAGACTGTAGTCGGTGATAGCTAGGAAATTGGATGATATGGATGTTATGGTTGATTGTGTGTCTTCTTCTTTGTTTTCTCTGGGTAGGCTAGCACCGTAAGTTATCGAAGAGAAGCGGGATTGGGGTTGTTCTTTCGTTTTCTAAAATGGCATGTAATGGATGGTTTTCACGTGTTAACTTGATGGTTGTTGGGCAGATCAGATGGTTGATCAGCTTATACTCATATTATCCTGTGTAACTGTTGTTAGCTATTTATTCGTTCACTAAGACTGTTGTCTGACTAAATTTTTTATGTTTCCCTCTTATTACCATGGGCTATTCATTAATGTTGTTGATGAGAAGACTGAGTAGCAGGTAGCAGGTTTGGTGCCAGTGATATTATGCGGTGAAGAGGAGGAGGCTGGCGTACTATTGCTACCTACTATCTAGATCTTTCTTTTCAATTTCCGTTGTATGTCGATGATTATTGAGACTCTGAGGGATGTAATAAGGCATATTGTATTCATAGATTCATGTATCAATATGCATTGTACTCACGATTCTATGGTTTTATGGAAATTTGATTCTCTGTTCAATTTTGCTTCATTACTATATCCTATTGTATATTTCATTATTATATATTATATGTGTGCTGTGAGTTATATGACAAGTTCATTTCGAGTTATTCTATCGTGATGATCGTCCCATATCGACCTGGCACGTCGTACAATGTACATTATCCTTTGTTCAGTGCAGGAGGTACGGGGAGGTCATCACATATGGCATCAGAGATTTGGTTAATCAATTCTACCCAAAGTTCACGAATGTAAACGTGTATGAGAGACGTATTTGTAACTTTATTTGGATGATTACTATATTATATACTTATATAGTATAGTAGGTTAGTAAGCACTTGGACACAAATGCGGCTTTCTCTTATGTGAATTGACTCTCGTTTCAGAGTAAGGATGAGTCGACGAACTTCGAGACACGCTGCTAGGGATGAGCCTATGACTGGAGGGGTAGGCGACGATAGCCTGTCAGGAGTTGTAGCTGTTATGCCTGATTATCCTGCTATGTTCGAGGTCATGATGAAAGCGATCATGTAGAGGATGCCTACTCTAGGAGCAGCAGTAGATGGTGGTGTTCCTATGCAGGCATCTAGGGCAGTGGATTTCGCTAAGTTGTGCAAGGATTATACTTCTCTAGGTGGCAAGCCGTTTGTTGGTACGGAACCTACTATTGAGATTCAGAATTGGTTGGATACTTGTGTTCGTATTTTCAAAGACTCGGGAATCGACGATGCAATGAAGAGGAAGCTTGCATTGAGCCAGCTGCAAGGATGAGCGATGGATTGGTGGAATACTATTACTTTGGATACTCCAGAGGACCATATCAGTTGGGATCAGTTTAAAACTAAGTTTGAGGAAAAGCTAATTTCTACGGTACAAAAGTCGATATTGTTTAAGGGATTAGTTGAGGTAAAGCAGGGCGGAAGGCCTGTATCTAAATATGTGACTGAGTTTGAGGCTTTATCGAAGTATGCTCATTCGTATATTGAGACTCCTAATGAGAAATTTTGTCACGACCCGCACCCCCCGGCCGACCTAAACCGAACAAGAAGACAGATTGCTTTGAGAACACAACTCATCAGAACACAAAAAGGAGAACATTTCATTACTATTATAACAATTTACATCAGAGTCCAAGAAATCAGAGTACAAATAAATAATATACAACAGAAAACTATATGATATTTTATTTACAAAACAGCGGAAATATAATACATAAATATAACATGCAGCGGAAAACATCAATTACCACAATTGAAGGAAATACACGGATACGAAGCTTTCCGAATATGGCTCTAATTGTAATCCAGGATCTTGTGAAAAGAAATATATGAGAAAAACAAAGCTACTAGCTGCCTGTGTGTAAAATATGGGCACCCAGAGTTTAGGTAGAAACAATAAACTCTGAGTCAGTCATGGGACTAGTATGAGAACTAAAACAATTATTAACTTGATTTTAATGTTGGGTAAATCAAGGGACTACGCCATATAACAAGGAACGGGTTTTCTCCCAAAAACACTATAAAACAAACAATGCAATGCTAAAAGGAAAAATGAAGCCATTATAAGACTCAGGTCCGATCACACAATGCAACACAAACCAGAGGATAGAGTTTTACCTTATAATGACCAAATATGATTGGTACGCGAAATTTATCTTTTATTATTACTGGTGCATAGTGAAGAAATCAACTTAAAATATAAATGTATCAATCATAGACGGCATAAGTACCATAATATTATGTCTCCATATAGGTTTACAACTAAAACCGTAAAATCGCATATCAAAAATTGTGTTTCCATCTATGAACCAAGGCAAGCGATCCTCCTTTCCGATTCAAGCCAATCTAGCCCATGAATCAGGACCACCCGCAAGTGACCTTAGGTTAGCGGCAGGGCCGGTCAGCCGTTGCTGATTATTAATACCATAAATAATACGTTAGTCGGTCCTATCAGACCTAAAAACTTGTCCGAACATCGACCAACTTGGTCAGTATGTCGACCATCAAGGGCCATTGGCAACCCAAATCAAATCTGAGGTAACTCGCTTTCCATCAATCCAACATCCACATAAGTAAAATGGCTGGGCTCCATGCCGTGACATCACTCGTAGCTAGAAACCAATGTATGTCCATTTCCCTGCAGTCCACATCCCGTTTTTGGTTCATACCGAGTTGTGAAGCTCGCGAACTAATTCTACACAAAGTTGTGCTATAATAAAGTTGTTGAAACACCCCACCTCCGTTAGGGTCACTCTCAAAGGGAATGCCCTAATTTTGGTGGAGGTTTATAAGTATAAGTCACAGATATACAAGACAGATACAAGAACACATATTTTTGAACAGCGGAAAACAACAACTTTTATTTCATAAAAATATGTGTTACACCAACCATACCATAATTGTCTTACAATACTTCCAAAAAACATAACATCTTCATAACTGTCTTGATTACATTATTTAAAGAAGCATAAAGAAAACATAAATAAACTGCATAAGTCCCATAATTGCTGTCCAAAGCCATAGTCCAAAACAGAAAAGATCCAAGCAATACATTCTTTCTCTTCAAACTGGATGTGAAAGCTGGTCAAGCTGCGGTATTCCCTCCCTGCAGACCTAGGGGGTGGGAAACGGAAGAAAAGAAGACGAAAGAAAAGTAGAGTCAGACATAAAGCCTAAGTAAGTCTAGGACTATTCAGTCTATGAATAAAGAACTGGGTATGATAAGTATAAACTAGAAATGGGAAAGCACCATAAACTTAGTTAAGTTGTCTAGGGTCGAATATACTATCGTACCCCATATTAATCTCTGTACCCATATAAACTAGTTCCCAATAGGCACCCCATAATCAGGGTGAAGTGATCCATTTTATGATGATTGGCTCCTACTCGCATAGTTACATGTGTCTTACGGCCCTCGATGTTGTAGTTACCTATGCTGGTCCCACCATGGGGTGTATCAAGTTGTAACAACCCGTATTTTCAATAACCTGTTATAACATAAATGAAGGCAGAATTAAACTTTAAAATCTGAATCAAGGGAAACGGGCTATGCCATTGTGTTCGTCTCGGAAAAATACGCGAAATAGAGTCCGAGTTTTCGAAAATCGGAGTCCGTATGACCAAGATATGGCCTCGCGAAGTTTCACGAAAAATTCCCAAATTAAAGTATACTTAATTAAGTGAAATGGGTTGCGCAGAGAAATATATATATATATTGATATATATATATATAATTGAAAATTTAATAAATAAATATGCAAAAATGTTCAAAACAGCGAATTGGGAGAGGGGAATAACCGAACCGACCGATTTTTGAGGTCGACCCGAGCCTGCTGGGTCGACTAGGGGTTAATCCAGGGTGTTTGGCTGTCAACCCGTGGGCCGATTCGCTCAAATGCAGATTTTGCATTTGGATGGTTCTCATGGTTCATCTTTAATCTAAAGGCCCTAGATGGTTCCTACACTTGACTTCTTCCCCAAGACATGCTTTGATGGCTTGGATTGAATCTAGGTTTAATCCTATGGCCTAAAACACTTGCCTAATCTATAAATAAGACCCTAACCTATCCTAAATCCTCATTATTCATTCATGCAACTAAACTATGGAAAATTTTTACCTCTCATGGCCTCCACTCTCTTCATAAAATTTCTAAATGGTTTCTATGAGAGATTTTCCATGCATACAAGTGTTTTCAAGCTTGTATGAGTGTCATTAGCTTGCATTCAAGTCAAGTTTCTATCTTTGCATCATAAAGCAAGGGTTTTGATCATTTTGGCTCAAGGGTTTTTATGTTAGAGCTTGCATTTTGGGTCTATTTGATTGCATAAGGGCTTTGTCATATCTTTTGTGCCTTCATAGCAATGTAAGCCCTTTCCCTACTCTTAGATATTAACTATGAAGTTAAATGTTCATGTTGCAAGTTTGGGTTTGATCATTGAGTATGATACATGCTATCATGTCATGCAAGTTTATGAAGTCATTATCTTGATCTTGTGAGTTAAAAGCTACAACCTTTATGTTGAAATGTTGCATTAGGCAACATGAGAACCCTCATAACCTTTATGTCAACTTGCGTATGAAGTCATAACCCTTATATGATGATATATGCGAGTTACTAGTCATCATTCCATATCTTTTGTCACCATGATTCGCTTATGTGCCAAGTTTGGGTTTATGCATGTTTTGAGGCTTAAGAATGTAACATGCAAGTTAATGAACACATTTGTGCCTCATTTGCCACCATGATTAACTTGTGGCTTAATATCCATTTTTGTCATGCCTTTGCCAAGTCTCTTCTTTTAATCCATTACGTTGTCGCGAACGTATATGCGAGTTTAAAAGCGTTGGGTTATGTTATGGGTAATTTCTAATGACATGAAAATACAACTTCAAAAAAATGACTTGAAATATAACATGGAAGTTGACATGTAAGTATGCATAAAAACATAAGCTTGGGAATTTACCTATTAAGTTAGGTCTACCCTTTGGGAATTTACCTATTAAGTTTGGTCTACCCAAATGCTTGAAAACTTGTAACATGTTTTGGGAAACATGATGGACATGACACTTAGAAAATATAAGTGTGGCCAACTCGAGGTTGGGTTGAGTTTGCAACGTAAAACTACCCGGAACCGACCGGCCTAACTAGTAGTTGCAAACAATAGGACCCAATGTGAGAAGTTGGTCATGTTGTGCTTGAACCCGAGGTTAGACCAAGTTGTGGTGTAAAGCTACCCGGAACCGACCGGCTTAACTAGTAACCACAACAATGTCTAATGTGAGAGGTGAAGGTGCATTAAGTAATTAATGCCACATGATAGGGTTAAGTTAATTTGATTAATGACTCTTAACCAAATATGACATGGACAAATGGGTTAAGTAATTTGATTAGGCTAATGATACTTAACAAAACATGACAAGGTTGGGTAGGTTAAGTAACTTGATTTGCCTAATGACACTTAACCATTTTTATATGACTAGTGGATGGGGTTAAGTTAACCAACACTTAATCAATCCAACGCGATAACTTGGTAAGGTTAAGTAAGTTTTCTTAATGACGCTTAACCGAAAAATACGGTTAACGAATGGGGTTAAGATTAGACTCAACTAGTCTAAACATGGAAATCAGATGGGGTTAAGTTAGCCTAGACTTAATTAATCCCACTTGGTAGTTTAATGGGGTTAAGTTAAACACTTAACTAATCTAAACATGATGAATTGATGTGGTTAAGTGACCTATACTTATCCAATCTAACTCGTTAATTTATTGTGGTTAAGTTAACCAATACTTAACCAATATAACGTGAAAACATGATAAGGCTAAGTCACGAATCGCTTGAATACACTTGACCGATTTGACTAAGTAAATTGATAGGGTCAAGTTAATATATACTTAACCAATCTAGAATGATAATTGGACGAGGTTAAGTCGTGAATTGCTTAATATACTTAACCAACTTGAGCATGGTTTGTAGGGTTAAGCCTTGAACTTGGATACTTAGCCAATTTTGACAGAATTTGTAGACGGGTTAAGTCATGAACTTAAGTGACACTTAATCCATTATGTAAACCCTAGTTCTGAGGATTAGGTGGATAACTGTAGTTAACAAGGATAATGGGAATAATGCTAAGTGGTAAACCTTAGTTGAAGAATAACTAAGTAATGATTCTTAGTCAAGGAAATTTAGACCAGTTCATAGATAGATGAGTAACCTGATACGGTAGGTCATCGTTTAAGTATACGAGTAGGAGCAAGTATCTGATTTAGATAAAGTCTCCAGCGAACTGGGTAACGAAGCAGCGGCTTCGGGGAACGTGAGGATATTCTTGGTATCCCTCTATGAGCTGCCAGGTGATTATACTAGGCTCATGAGAGGTTAAGGTCTGCGTTAGAAGAACCAAGAGTATGCCTTGGTTGCTATACGAGCGACCTAAAGACGGGGATGGATAGGGGATAGTCGACGATACACGGTCGTACCCTAGATAGCATTTCGTCAGGCTACCTACCATCTTTGGTCAAGCGTGTACGTACGGAAAGGCAGAGAACACCCAAAAGACCATAATTGCTATCTAATTATGGTTGCGGTAAGGCTTGGATGTGGGTTGGCCAGTGTTGTGTTCTCATACAGGATTTATCCTGTCTTGTCTTTCACTAGTTGAGGGAGTGGTCTCGTGGGACCATAGCCACGTATAAGAAAAACAGACCTTAGCATCTGCATCGGCAGATAAATCGAAAGCTCCCGACCGAGTCCTGTATTTCTTGATTTGCCCTGTGACAGGACTCGGATGGCACGATGTGATACATGTGCATACAGTCATGGAAAAGCGATTCACGATGAATGCGTGGGAAAAAGGGCGCGGTTGGCGGTTAGCGTAATCCCTAGTGGCCCTAGGTGGTTGAACCCAAACCGAGATACGAAAACGTGCAATAGGTAAGCATAATCCCTAGCAGCCCTAGGTAGCATAAGTCCTAGTTGTACAAACAATAATTCATGTTGGAAGACCCTAGCTAGGTTTAGGGTAACAGTCCAAACCGATCTTAAGGATCATGGAACTATGTTAAAGTAATATAGAATCTCATGGGAAAGCCCGTATGGTCTACGGCAAGGGACTGAACATTTACATGGAATAAAACATACAAGTTGAGTAACCTATATATGCGATATATTAGGTTGACATGGACCATTACACGACTTTTGAGTGAGGGTCATTCTTGGTTAAAACATGACACGGTGGGGATACTAGTACGGTAGGTGCAGAGCTAAAATACAGGATAGATATCACGGGGCGTTATACGTGACAGATATATTGGGGATATTATACTTGATAGAAACCTGACGATGTGATACCTTGTTTTATCTTGACATCGTAATTTATCATGACACCTTAGTTTATCTGAGTTCAGTAGTTCATCCTGTTATTTTGATTTAGCTTATCTATCTTGTTATCATGCTTATGTTCATCTCAGTTTCTCATGTCAGTTAACTTTACTAGTTTTTATGCTAATAGTAGATAGGGCTTACTCAGTCTTTTTGACTGACCCGTTTTGTTTCGCCTCTTTTCTTCCGTTTCCCCCCCCCAGGTTACAGGGAGGAAATACTGTTGTTTAGTTCGGACTTCTTCTGCTTGAAGGTCATCATGGATGGCTTGGACTTTTCTTGGCTAATGGCTACTTTACTGTTTTTACTTGGGGAATAATTTATGAAAATGTCTTTATGCTTCTTTACTATTGCAAGACAGGTTTTGATGTACTCTGATGTAAAAGGCTTTAGACCTTATTTATTCATGTTATGAAAGTTTGATTTTACTTCCGCTATTTTATATGTTCTGTCTTGTGATATTTCTATGCATGTTTACCAATAATGCCCCTCTAAAGCTAGTGCATTCCTTTGCGAGTGACCCTAGCGTAGGCGGGGTGTTACACAAGTCCCATGGTGGCGGCCCGACACAACTCTAGAATGCACAGGTATGCTACTGGTGCCCAGTGCCCTATTTTTTCTGCGCCGGAGTGTGTGCACGCCCGCACCCCGTTAGAACCTACACTACTGCACCACCGCCGTCGATTTGACCTCTTACAGTCAGCCCAGTAATCGTGCCCCACCCTACCTAGTTTCAGGGTATCATGATACGCCTTGTAGGGTTACTGCTGAAAAGGGCCCCCCGCTACTAGGTTTTCTATTTCTAGCCAACATGCTAAGTTGGTTAAGTGTTTTATAAACCTAACCTCCAATCAATCTGTTTAGTTTAGCATGTTCCATTTTGATTAAGTATTAATATAATTTACTTAATCCTATCAATCCTGACTCAGCCTTAATTGTCTTATTAAAGCCTCAACCTCTCACATTAGACAGGTATTGTTGTGGTTGCCTGTTGCCGGTTGGGTCCGGGCAGTCTTACGCCACAACTCAGTCTAACCTCGGGTCCTTATTGGGCTCCGTGATTAACCACCCACATTGGATAGGTATTGTTGTGACTACTGGACAGACGGGCGGTTCCGGGCAGGTTTACATCACAACTCAATCCAACCTCGGGTTAAACACATCGTATTTTCTACATTTACATATTTTATCTCTTTTCTTTTTATATGTAAATATTTGCGGCCCATTATTCAAATTCATCTTTATTGATTAAAATTTATTTATGCCACTTAATTGCTTTTCAAGATTGTTGGCATGCGTCAAACATGTCAACCCATATGTTCTATATTTTTGCCCAAACGTCATTACCCCCGTTTTACACATTCGCTCCAATGTAAGGTGTGTTGGGTTTAATACTTAAACCCAATTTAGTCATATGAAAAGGGGAGGCTTATAACATGGTGTTTATAAGGTAACATGAAAAAGGGGAGTGTGGACGCATGAACTTTCAACGAACGATTCAATTAACATAAAGTAGGCACATGTGAACTTGCAATTGTAACATCATGGCATAACAATACTTAAACATGAATCATTCTATTCATATAATCATGGCATAAACAATACTTAAACATGAATCATTTTATTCATATGATTATGGCATAAACAATACTTAAACATGAATCATTCTATTCATATGATTGTGGCATATACAATACTTAAACATGAATCATTCTAGAGGATTATGGCATAAACAATACTTAAACATGAATCATTCTATTCATATGATTATGGCATAAACAATACTTAAACATGGATCATTCTATTCATATGATTGTGGCATAGACAATACTTAAACATGAATCATTCTAGAGGATTATGGCATAAACAATACTTAAACATGAATCATTCTATTCATATGATTATGGCATGAACAATACTTAAACATGAATCATTTTATATGATTATGGCATAAACAATACTCAAACATGAATCATTCTATATGATTATGGCATAAACAATACTTAAACATAAATCATTCTATATGATAATGGGATAAACAATACTTAAACATACCTAAACTTAAATCATGGTTTTTACTCTATCTATGTAAACTTGCAAGTGGAATGTAATTCTAATGTAACTTATGTGTCACATATATTATCATATGATTATGATAACAACATAATCCTAAAAACATGTTTTTCAATTAGGCATAATAACAAACATAGTTTAGTCATGTTCATAAAATTAATACAAGTTCACAAAGATGCTTGCTTTTGTCACTATCACAAAAGCATGATTTTTATACTTGAACCGTGATGCCAATTCCAACATAACTTCATATGAATCATAATACTCAAATGGATCAAATTACACTAAAGATGACCATAAAATTATACATCATGTTGGCATAACAGTAAATCATATACTTGCATGAATCTCTATTTCAACATATGGTTATTACTTTCAACATGAATCATATACTTGCAATTATCGAATGGGTGTTGTAAATAACTACCACAAACATGTAGTTTTCAATATGAATCATATGCTTGCGAATATCAAATCGTATGCCACAACATTCCCAAATCGTTTAGAATCAAAACAACATGCAAATATAGATTTTTGTCGCCACAATTCCATTTCGTTGTTAACTTCCAACGCAAATCACGTACTTGCAAATATCCAATCGTATACCATAATATTCCCAAATCGTTTAGAATCAAAGTAACATACAAATATATATTATTATCGCCATAATCCCATTTCGCATCTTACGCAATCAAACACAATTAATTATTCACATCGGAATAGCACTCTACTTACAACGTATGACGAATCTTCAATTCAGGAATCTGAATTCTGAATTTGGAGATGCTATCCTTTGTTGTAGGCGTTGCTTTGATTTGATTAACGTTGCTTTAAGCTTTGAATTATCTCCTAATTGTCTCTCTATTTTTGATGGCTATCCTTAGTCTCTCCTCAGCAACATGACAGTCTCATCTCCATTTTAGTTTGTGTGAAATAGGGTTAGTCTTCGGTCCTTTTTATAGAGTTTGTGAGTTGATTTAGACCGTCGATGAAGCTTGGTTCAATAATAGCCGTTCGTTTGAAGGAGAGACCAACCAGGAGCTGACACCTAGCCCTAGTGACAAGGCAAGGCTCAGAAAATCGACCAAACACAGACCTGGCCAGCCAAGACTTGACCAGCAGGTCATTTTGACCTGGGCGCACTTGGCAGGTGCGCCAGGCTAAAAATGTACTGGCGCACTTCCCAAGTGAGCCAGTTCATTTTTGTTCTGGCGCACTTCCCAAGTGCGCCAGTGCATTCTGACCCGTTTTCTGGTTTTTCGCCCAACTTCGTTCGTCCATATCTTCTTCATACGATATCCGTTTTACGCAAACTCGGACTCTATCTCAAGCAGAATTCCGAGACGAACGCAATGGCGTATCCCGTTTCCCTTAATTCTTTGATTTGAAATTAGTTATACTTTAATTTGTGAATCTCACAGTTATAGAATACACGGGGTGTTACATTCTCCCCCACTTAAAAGGATTTTGTCCCCGAAATCTTCAAGTTAGGAAGAATGTATATCCTAACATCCAA
This sequence comes from Allium sativum, assembly GCA_030737875.1. Lineage (NCBI taxonomy): Eukaryota > Viridiplantae > Streptophyta > Magnoliopsida > Asparagales > Amaryllidaceae > Allium > Allium sativum. Next base: position 793,925,605 of record CM060924.1, read on the forward strand.
TCATCCATCTTCTCATCCATCAAACACGAGCATCCATTGTCCTTAAAAGACTTCTAATGCCTCATGATCATATGCAAAGTGTGTGTGTACATGTACTTATCTAATGCAAAATCAGGCGGTCAACTGATTCAGTTGACCTCCTTAATGCAAATTATGTAAGTGCCATGAATCCATTATGTATGCAAATTTTCCTATTAATGATTCTATATGAGTGCGCAATCATTCATACAAATGTAACATCCATATGACAACACATTAAAGTTCAACCATATACGAATGCAAACATATATGCATATGCAATATGAAGTGATTGAGCCGATCTAAAACCTAGATTGTGTGTGTATATGCGACCATGAGCAACCAGTAGCAATCACTTGCAACCACTTGCAATCATCATCCATAACATGTTTCAATTACATGTTTTCATCCAAAGGGTTTCTACCTAAAAGATAGGGTCGAGGAGATATACCTAAAAAAGATAGATAAAAGCGCAACTTAGGGAAAAAGAAAAGATCAAAGATGTACCCTCGAAAAGAAAAGGGTAGGCAGCGCGTATTCTAGCTTCAGTTTCCCAAGTTGCGTCTCCCTCGGCGTCGCTCCACTGAACTTTGACGAGCTTGACTTCGCGGTTGCGTAGCTTCTTCACTTCCGTTCCTAATATGTGGGTTGGAACTTTCCTCACGGTTGCTTCGCGTTCCACTTCAGCTTCTTCTAGGATATTTGGCTCTACCACTTCAGCAGATTCATGTAGACATTTTCGGAGATGTGAAACATGAAAGACGTTGTGAACTCTGGCCAATCTTTCGGGTAGCTCTAATCTATAGGCCATTTTCCCGATTGTTCCTATCAAAAGGTATAGTCGAATGATAGAAGCAAGTAAAAACTTTGTGCCCATTAGGCAATGTCAAAACTGGAAATTTATGCCACATATATATTGATTAGGAGAAGAATTCTCTAAGCATCAGCCCCGAAGACCGAAATCATCATCAGACTGACACCCAAAGAATTACTCAACCCAACCACTATATATGATTCTAGGAAACTAAGCATGATGGACTCCTTTTAGGTCACAAGGGAGTCCCTTCCTAAGACCAACCCGTATCCTACAAAACCCAAAAAGTTTAGTCAAACCAACGAACACCCTCCAGCCCCAACATGTGTTATTAACAAATGAGTCATACTCCCTATGGGGTTTGCAACAGAAATTGGATTGAGAATGGGACCGAGAGGATATACACAAAAGATAGCACGCAAGTAAGCTCTATAGGAAGAGAGGGATCAAAGATATACTCTTAAGAAGAGATATGATGCACGAATCTAGTCTTCAATCTTCTAAGTGGCATTTCTTGAGCTTAACTCCATTATGCTTTGTTCGTCTTTAACTTCACAATTTCGTGGCTTCTTAATTCTTGTTTCCAAAATATGAGTTAGAACCTATTTCACTGTTGCCTCTCGTTCCTCTTTCATTTACTCTACTTCTAGTATACTCGGCTCAAACATAACGGCGTACTCATGGTTTCATGCAAGCTCTCCAAAATTCACTAGTGAATCTTAGATCTCGTTCACTTACTATCAGGTATTCCACGTAGAAGAACTATCTCTTGGAAATAAATGCCAACCATGTTGCCAAATGTACTTACTAAGGTGATTCTCCACAACTTATGCATAAACGAAATGAACCTTCTGCCTTAGTGGCGAACACTACTCGATCGGATTACAAATTACCAATAAATGTGTCAAGAGATTCTAGGAAACAAATCATGATAGAACCCTAAAGGTTACCTGCGACTTCGAGGGTATTACCGAGGCAAGTCAAGAGTCTAACTACCCTCTTTTCGAAACCGAGATGGTCACCCTTACTGGATAACCACTCCATCGCTAGAATCAACCAATGGCCCAAAACAAAGGCACTACATTTAAATTCTATGCTTAGAATAGAAATTTTCAATCCCACACAGATCATAGACAAATGAGCTGGGCCCCCAATTGGGTTTGAAACAATTAAGGGGTCCTCTACCATACTAGTTTTTAGGTGCAGAGATTCTACTAAAGCAGACGAGATAAAGGAGTGTGATGTGCCAGAATAAAATAAAGTGCGAACGGGGTGGTCATAAAGACAAACTACACTTTCTACAGAAGTATTTATACCTCGATGTTGCAGAGGTGGCACCTCTAGCACATGAACCTGCGCCCCTGAGGTGGATCCAGCCCTCTGCCCCTGTCCTCGTTTCTTTGGGCAGTCCTTAGCCATGTGGCCTATCTCACCGCAAGAAAAACACCCACCATTCATCTTGGCCTTCTTTTTCCGGCAATCTTTTACTAAGTGCCCTAGTTTGCCACAGAATTTACACTTCCTCTTCTCTTGGGACTTGTTGTCTTTCCCGCCCTTCTTGAAGTCTGTCTTCTCAGGGCAGTCTTTGCTGATGTGTCCAGTCTCCCCATAATGAAAACATTCTCCTTGCTTTCTTTTCCTCTTTCTACAATCCTTGGCTATGTGCCTTTCCGTTCCACAAAAATTGCATTTCCTTTTTTCTCGTTTCTTGTTATTACTATTACGATCCTTTCTTGTTTGACTATTATTCGTCTTCCTACTCTGGGACTCTTCCGCTTGCTGGTTCACGTGGAGGAGGAGGAGTGAAAGCGTCAGCAGCTAGGAAGTAAGGTCTCCAGACATGCTGAAACAGAAAGGATAGATTCAAAACGAAGGATAGAAGACAGTACCTATGGCTTTGGGGGACTTTGCCTTTTTAAAATAAAATAATATTTTATCTTTTAAAAATGCTTCTTTAAATTTCCTTTTGGAAAATAATTTTTCAAAACTTTTTATCTTATCTGGTAAACCTATGCTCTGATACCAAGTGAAACACCCCAACTCCGTTAGGGTCACTCTCAAAGGGAATGCCCTAATTTTGGTGGAGGTTTATAAGTATAAGTCACAGATATACAAGACAGATACAAGAACACATATTTTTGAACAGCGGAAAACAACAACTTTTATTTCATTAAAATACGTGTTACACCAACCATACCATAATTGTCTTACAATACTTCCAAAAAACATAACATCTTCATAACTGTCTTGATTACATTATTTAAAGAAGCATAAAGAAAACATAAATAAACTGCATAAGTCCCATAATTGCTGTCCAAAGCCATAGTCCAAAACGGAAAAGATCCAAGCAATACATTCTTTCTCTTCAAGCTGGATGTGAAAGCTGGTCAAGCTGCGGTATTCCCTCCCTGCAGACCTGGGGGGGGGGGGGGGGGACGGAAGAAAAGAAGACGAAAGAAAAGTAGAGTCAGACATAAAGCCTGAGTAAGTCTAGGACTATTCAGTCTATGAATAAAGAACTGGGTATGATAAGTATAAACTGGAAATGGGAAAGCACCATAAACTTAGTTAAGTTGTCTTGGGTCGAATATACTATCGTACCCCATAATAATCTCCGTACCCATATAAACTAGTTCCCAACAGGCACCCCATAATCAGGGTGAAGTGATCCATTTTATGATGATCGGCTCCTACTCGCATAGTTACATGTGTCTTACGGCCCCCGATGTTGTAGTTACCTATGCTAGTCCCACCATGGAGTGTATCAAGTCCCATGGTGGCGGCCCGACACAACTCTAGAATGCACAGGTATGCTACTGGTGCCCAGTGCCCTATTTTTTCTGCGCCGGAGTGTGTGCACGCCCGCACCCCGTTAGAACCTACACTGGTGCACCACCGCCGTCGATTTGACCTCTTACAGTCAGCCCAGTAATCGTGCCCCACCCTGCCTAGTTTCAGGGTATCATGATACGCCTTGTAGGGTTACTGCTGAAAAGGGCCCCCCGCTACTAGGTTTTCTATTTCTAGCCAACATGCTAAGTTAGTTAAGTGTTTTATAAACCTAACCCCCAATCAATCTGTTTAGTTTAGCATGTTCCATTTTGATTAAGTATTAATATAATTTACTTAATCCTATCAATACTGACTCGGCCTTAATTGTCTTATTAAAGCCTCAACCTCTCACATTAGACAGGTATTGTTGTGGCTGCCTGTTGCCGGTTGGGTCCTGGCAGTCTTACGCCACAACTCAGTCTAACCTCGGGTCCTTATTGGGCTCCGTGTTTAACCACCCACATTGGATAGGTATTGTTGTGACTACTGGACAGCTGGGCAGTTCCGGGCAGGTTTACATCACAACTCAATCCAACCTCGGGTTAAACACATCGTATTTTCCACATTTACATATTTTGTCTCTTTTCTTTTTATATGTAAATATTTGCGGCCCATTATTCAAATTCATCTTTATTGATTAAAATTTATTTATGCCACTTAATTGCTTTTCAAGATTGTTGGCATGCGTCAAACATGCCAACCCATATGTTCTATATTTTTTCCCAAACGTCATTACCCCCGTTTTACACGTTCGCTCCAATGTAAGGTGTGTTGGGTTTAATACTTAAACCCAATCTAGTCATATGAAAAGGGGAGGCTTATAACATGGTGTTTATAAGGTAACATGAAAAAGGGGAGTGTGGACGCATGAACTTTCAACGAACGATTCAATTAACATAAAGTAGGCACATGTGAACTTGCAGTTGTAACATCATGGCATAACAATACTTAAACATGAATCATTCTATTCATTTAATCATGGCATAAACAATACTTAAACATGAATCATTCTATTCATATGATTATGGCATAAACAATACTTAAACATGGATCATTCTATTCATATGATTGTGGCATAGACAATACTTAAACATGAATCATTCTAGAGGATTATGGCATAAACAATACTTAAACATGAATCATTCTATTCATATGATTATGGCATGAACAATACTTAAACATGAATCATTTTATATGATTATGGCATAAACAATACTCAAACATGAATCATTCTATATGATTATGGCATAAACAATACTTAAACATAAATCATTCTATGTGATTATGGCATAAACAATACTTAAACATACCTAAACTTAAATCATGGTTTTTACTCTATCTATGTAAACTTGCAAGTGGAATGTAATTCTAATGTAATTCTAATGTAACTTATGTGTCACATATATTATCATATGATTATAATAACAACATAAGCCCAAAAACATGTTTTTCAATTAGGCATAATAACAAACATAGTTTAGTCATGTTCATAAAATTAATACAAGTTCACAAAGATGCTTGCTTTTGTCACTATCACAAAAGCATGATTTTTATACTTGAACCATGATGCCAATTCCAACATAACTTCATGTGAATCATAATACTCAAATGGATCAAATTACACTAAAGATGACCATAAAATTATACATCATGTTGGCATAACAGTAAATCATATACTTGCATGAATCTCTATTACAACATATGGTTATTACTTTCAACATGAATCATATACTTGCAATTATCGAATGGGTGTTGTAAATAACTACCACAAACATGTAGTTTTCAATATGAATCATATGCTTGCGAATATCAAATCGTATGCCACAACATTCCCAAATCGTTTAGAATCAAAACAACATACAAATATAGATTTTTGTCACCACAATTCCATTTCGTTGTTAACTTCCAACGCAAATCACGTACTTGCAAATATCCAATCGTATACCATAATATTCCCAAATCGTTTAGAATCAAAATAACATACAAATATATATTATTATCGCCACAATCCCATTTCGCATCTTACACAAATCAAACACAATTAATTATTCACATCGGAATAGCACTCTACTTACAACGTATGACGAATCTTCAATTCAGGAATCTGAATTCTGAATTTGGAGATGCTATCCTTTGTTGTAGGCGTTGCTTTGATTTGATTAACGTTGCTTTAAGCTTTTAATTATCTCCTAATTGTCTCTCTATTTCTGACGGCTATCCTTAGTCTCTCCTCAGCAACATGACAGTCTCATCTCCATTTTAGTTTGTGTGAAATAGGGTTAGTCTTAGGTCCTTTTTATAGAGTTTGTGAGTTGATTTAGACCGTCGATGAAGCTTGGTTCAATAATAGCCGTTCGTTTGAAGGAGAGACCAACCAGGAGCTGACACCTAGCCCTAGTGACAAGGCAAGGTTCAGAAAATCGACCAAACACAGACCTGGCCAGCCAAGACTTGACCAGCAGGTCATTTTGACCTGGGCGCACTTTGCAGGTGCGCCAGGCTAAAAATGTACTGGCGCACTTCCCAAGTGCGCCAGTTCTTTTTTGTTCTGGCGCACTTCCCAAGTGCGCCAGTGCATTCTGACCCGTTTTCTGGTTTTTCGCCCAACTTCGTTCGTCCATATCTTCTTCATACGATATCCGTTTTACGCAAACTCGGACTCTATCTCAAGCAGAATTCCGAGACGAACGCAATGGCGTATCCCGTTTCCCTTAATTCTTTGATTTGAAATTAGTTGTACTTTAATTTGTGAATCTCACAGTTATAGAATACACGGGGTGTTACAGTTGTGCTTTGATCATCAACCACAAGGATTTACTTTTCAAAAAAAGCTTTAATCATTGCATCTTAACATGCCACATTATCAATCCATGCCATACCATTGATTTCCACCAATATAAAACCTCTAAGCTTGTACGTCTCAGAGAAGGGTGTTAAGAAAGAGAATAAATTCTCCACCACCAAATAGATATATATTTAATAGAAATCAACGAATACAACGCGAAATACAGTGTCAGACATACAATCCATTTGTAAGTCCGTTATGGGTCTGAACGAAACCGGAGGCACCTTATTCCTCATCCCATATGTCCAATACAGGAGAGAGGCCCTCGCATATCCAGTTGATCTCCAAGTACGTCTGGACGACCACCACTTCTTACCTTGTCTTAGGTGTACAGCCCAATCAAGACATCGGTAATCATCCAAATGATGTGAAGATCTCCGGTCTTCAACCATCATCTTCAAATCTTATACTTTTAATCGTCATATCAGTTATTCGGAATGGGTTAAACCCGGCCTTTCTGAATAACTCACATTTCTTATAATCATGTGAAATATAAACACATCATACGCCTCATTCCAATCCAGAATATTCTTTTATTCATATATTCTTGGAAATCATTTCAAAAGATTTTATAATATCTTTTCACAACTTAAACAAAATTAAGGTCTATCAACTTGTCGGGATTAACGAACCTTACCAAAGTAATCATACATTTTATTATCCCAATCCCAACATATTCATCCAATGGAGCAAAACTGGTAGTACTCAATATCTAACACCCATTGTGTTATCGGTAAAATTTAATTACCATTTCATGTTTCAAATATAATTAAAGATTTAGCTATTACATGGACTAAAACTAGAGATACTCCATTCTTGACCATTTCTTGAATTCGGTAAAGTTAATTACCTCATTCACATTTCAATCTAATTGAAGATTCATTAAAACTCTACTTAGTTTTAATCTTCAAAAATCGTTATTTAATAATTATTCAACTGTAGGAAATTATTCATGTCTTTAACTAGGTTAAAGAACCATTGTCATTTAAGACACAATTCATGATAAACCCAAAATCATCTTCCATTTAATACGGAACCTTCACAGAAATCATTATAGTATATAATCGATATAAATTTCCATATCGGACTAGTACTATAAGTGGAATAACGGCAAAGGCTTTTAAATTCCATAAATAGTAACGGTCTTCCTTGACAGAAGCTCATCTCGATTATTACTAAATCGAATTCCATTCAATTCCAATTTAATTTATTAAATTGGAAAACTGCATTTTGGACAATTCCATTAAATCTTAACTAAAGACTTGTAAATTCCAAATCATAATTTCACTGTTAATTGGGTTAAAGAACTAATTTTATTTAAAACATAGTTCACAATAAACCCAAAATCAACTTCAATTCAATTCCGATTAAATTGGAAAACCTCACTAAATCTTAATGAAAAGATTTATTATATTCCATTCGGGTTTAAGAACAGTATTATTAAAAAATACCATTCATGACAAACCCAAAATCTAATTTGATATTAAATACCAGGCTCTGAATAGAAATCATATCGGCTTATATTCAACATCAAATTCTGAAACCAACAGATATCGTATTGGGAATAACGATGTCTATATCTTCCAAATTCCTCAACGATATTCATATAATCACGAAATCCAATAACAAAATATTCCGAAGATTATTTCCATTCGAACCCAATCCAATTTTTATATTGGAAAATTCTGGTTAGAATAGAACCATTCACAACTCAATATGTTATTTAAAATCATTGAATTCTTATATTAGTTATTTACTAGCATGTTCAGATAAAAATATCATTTATCTTTTCAGAACTGGAATATTTCATCCAAAATCTTTTCAAATCATTTATTATGATTTTACATAAGTTATTCATATTTTTAGTAATTTTAATAAGGCCCTTACAGTCGGTTTCCAATACCGGCCACCAAACTGCACCCATAACGACCTTTTCCAAAACTAATTTGGACATATTTTAAAATATAATCGTTGGATTTTAAATCTCTTATTATCGTTCGAAAGCTCTTTTTGATACGAACCCAACGGTTCCGGTTTCAGGAGAATCCGACGATCGAATCTCCCATTACATCAATTCGAAGTTAATGGTTGAAATTCGCGAATGGTCGTTGTGCGACATGTTCTATTCAAACCACTTAAATATATATAATAAATTTCATCGATTTCCATTCAAAACGTATTTTATAAAACGTTTATAAATTCATTTAAAAACGATTCCTACTCCGATTTCAATTTTAAATCACAATTGAACATCTCATATTATTATAATGTTAAAATAACAATATTTTCAAAATATCGGATTTTGAAATCAAATCTTTTCGATATTCATTATAAAAATGAATAAAATCGATAGAAAAATCCTATCGAGTTAAAATGGCGTTTATTACTTAACTCGGCTTCATATATTTCAATATTTTTGTGCCCATCCAAAATCAGACATCAAAATCATATTTTGATTCTTCACTGAATATTATATTAAAATATTCATTTATATTCTAAATCGGAACGCGACTCAATCAATTACCATATAATTTTAGCTATATGGATTTCGTACATCGTATATATTCAATAATAGTGATAAATAACTATTAAACATTCAATTCACATCTAGAGTGCATCTACAACTGTATAAGCATTAAATAATTTAATAACGCTTATAATGGTCTGTCAATCAATTGATTGACGTAAAAATTACTAACAATGGAGATACGTGAAATAATTATCATCCCAAGACCCATGTGGGGTTTTCAACCATCAACAATCATTATTATTTGCATACTTAGGCGATGTGTAAAATTATCGTCCCAATACACGTGTGGGGTTTACATCACAATCCATGTGAATTTATCTATTATTTTAGGAGATGGATGGGTAAATTGTCATCCCAAAATAATTCATAATATAAACGTTTTATTTAACAACATGTATATATAAATAGTTTAATAATAATAACATTATAACTGTAAACATCCATTAACCACCAAACAAATATTGCAATCACATGCAATCAACATATATTCAGTTATAAAAATAAATAACTGTACAAAATAATTGAGTGAGAGAGTTCTCACATCAATCGGTTTCGAAATCATTACTAAAACAATTGTTTTAACAAAATTAAACAAGCATTTAATTTTATCAAAAATTCCAACTGCATCTGTTTCTGTTCTGTCTACCCCATGTCGTAGTGCTCGATTTTACGGTTCCAATGGTCTGAACCTCGTCAAATTCTGATAAGATTTGAAAGAGATACACCCGTTTTTACATCGAATAATTTAATAATGTTATTAACTAAATTAAATTAATTAATTAAACCTAATCTTTTCTCAATCATCTCTACACCGTGCTCACCCCCTTTCTTATATTAACCTGGAACATGCAAAACCCGTAAACCCATCTCGACTTCGTGATTCCACCTCGCGCCGCCACTCGAAGCCATCGTCCATCAATCATGCCTCGCCAGCAAACACGTCGGAGTCCCCCCATCCACCGCCATGACTAACGAGAATTCCGGGCCCACCATCAGCCTCAAAGACCGCTGCGAATGACATGGCTTCAAGCATGATTCATGGCCAATTTGGTAAGAAATCCAATCGTGTCCGGTCAGATTCGAGATCTCATTGTCAGGAAGAAATTTGTAGCTGGACGTTGAGTGAACAAGTGATCGGATGGCATGGAAAACAAGGAGGAAGAAGTGAGAGCCGCTGTCATCCATTTCTAAGGAGGCAACATTAAAATTTCTTGACCATGCACGCGCATTGACTAGGGTTTAGATGGATAAGGGTTATATATTATATAATTTGATAATATTTAATTTGTGAATTATTGGTTTAACGCTCGAACTCCAAACGAATCCCAACGACTGTCGCCCCTAACAAAGTACCCCTATTTCGGACATAATAGGACATGTTTCGTAAGCCAATTCGATTGGTTTAATCAGTTCTTATCAAAATTAAAATATAAATCAATATATTGAATTTAAAAGTACATTTTAATTTTCTACGGCCACATACTGATTCAAAAATTTATGAAATTTGAAATCTAGCTATGTTTTACAATCACGGTTCTAACAAAATTAATTTCATCGAAATAGGAGATAGTTTCAAAATTTACATTTTTATTAGCTTATTAAATTTACAATTGAAATTCAATACGCGTTTATATTTACCACGCTTGCAAATTAATTCCAATTGACTTGAAATTTTAAACTTGATAATAATTTGACATTCCGGATCCAACAAAATTAATTTCGTCCAAAACGAAGGTTATTCGCAAAATGGCTTTTTTAAGGGTTTAAATAATATTATAATATTAATATATTTCATAGCGACTATTTTAAATTTTAATTTGGCTATAACATACTGTTTATAGTACGAAATCTTAATTTCTCACATTCGTTAGAAAGATATTATAAAATAGATTCTAACGTTTCTGGTTTTACTGAAATCTGATTTATTTTGCATTATGTATATTCATTTAAAGTTCAAAACCAAATTTTCAAACTACCATGCCATTTCGAGTTCGTTTTAATTAAATTTAAAATTTATGCATTCAAATTTCGATTTAAATAGATTTTAAATCGTTAATTCTCAAAAAAAATCATATAAAATGTTTAAAATCCATTAAAATCAATTAAAAATAAATTTTAAATTGGTTCCAAAAATCAGGGTTATTACAAATTTATTTTGGGGATTAGATGAGAATATTGGAAAGCAACTGATCTACCATATTGATGACTCTTTTGAGAAGTTAGTTGAGATGGCTTTGAGGATGGAAAGCTTGTTTCCATAAAAGGTTGAGACTGTTGTTGAGAATAAAAAAGAGGAATTGAAGCCATAACAAGTTGGTGATAATAAGAAAAAGTAGGATGGCAAACGAAAATAGCAGCAACAAAGAAAAAATGGCCAGAAGAAGCTGAAAGGTGAGATTACTTGTTATAATTGTCAGCAGAAGGGTCATCTTTCCAAGGATTACAAGAATGCGAAGGTGGAAAAGAAGTGTTTTAACTGTGTTAAGCCTAGGCATATAAGGAAAAATTATCCAGAACCACCAAAGGATAAACATGTTGTGAGAGCGTATGCTTTGGATGTTATTCCATCTTCTTCAAGGGGTCCGACTGCGGAGGAGAAGGGAAAGAATGCTGTTGTGCAAGATACGCTTTCTGTTTAAGGTATTTCAGTTCGAGTTTTGTTTAAAATTGGAGCCTTTCATTATTTTATTTGTATTGAGCTTGTTTGCAAGTTAGGTATAGAACCTGAAATTATTGATAGACCATTAGCTGTGACTAATCCAGTTAGGGGTTCGTCTAGCCTTTGTATGCTTCATCGTGGTCTAGTTTTATCGAGTCATGGTTGCACTTTTGTGTGTGATTGTTTTGTTTTAAATTTCACTTGGTTTGGGATTATTTTGGGTATGGACTGGCTCAAGAAGTATGTGGCTATGGATGATTGTGAAAGGCTCGAGGTGACACTCAGAAATGTGGAAGGGAAAATGATTGTGATACGTTGTCTAGCAGAGGATGGAGTTCTGGTAAGCTTTTTATATTCACTTGTGATTCCATGGGATGGGTTGTCATTTGTGTCGATTATACGAGAGTTTTCTGATGTGTTTGATGAGGTTAAAGGGTTGTCGTTGCAGCGAGAGATTGAGTTTTAATTGATTTAATGGATGGAACCATACCTATTGTTAAGCCTCTTAGGCGGATGGAGCCTAAGGAACCGCGAGAGTTAGAGGTGCACGCTAACGATTTTTTGAGTTAGGTACTCACTCGGAGAAGCGTATCCAAATGGGGTGCACAAGTTATGTTTGCGACCAAGGCTGATGGATCATTGCGATTGTGTGTCGATTAACGTGAGCTGAATAAGATGACCAATTAAAACAAGTACCCATTGTTGAGAATATATGACTTGTTTGATCAGCTTCACGAAGCCAAGGGGTTTTCCCAATTGGATTTGGCGATGGGATTTCACCAACTAAGAGTGGCTAGGGATAGTGTGTCGAAGACTGCTTTTAGGACACCATCCAGATTTTATGATTGGCTAGTGATGCCGTTTGGATTAACTAACGCGCCAACATATTTTGTGGATCTTATGTATCGAGTTTCCAGGGATCAATTAAACAAGTTCGTACTTATATTCGTGGATGATATATTGATTTAATCTAGGACTGAAGAGGATCACAAGACGCACTTGAGAATTGTTTTGGAAGTCTTACAAAAACATCTTTTGAGAGCTAAGTTTTCGAAATGTCACTTTTTGGAAGGAAGAAGTGAGATTATTGGGTCATGTTGTGTCAGGACAAGGAATATCGGTGGATCTCGCTACGGTAGATGTAATATAGGATTGGGATCAACCCAAGAATGCGATGGGTGTTAGGAGTTTCCTTGGCTTAGCTGGATATTATCGATGATATATCAAGGATTTCTCTAAGATAGCTGCACCATTAACTGGATTAACGAAAAAGAATCATATATTCATATGGAAAGCGAAGTGTGAACAAGCCTTTGGAATTATGAAAAAAAGACTGGCGAGTGCTCCCATTTTAACCATTCCAAATGAAAATGAAGAGATGGTAGTATATACTGATGCATGTAGTACTGGACTTGGGGTGGTGCTAACACAAAAGGATAGAGTTGTGGCTTGTGCGAGTCAATAACTGAAGCCGCACGAAAGGAACAACCCAACTCACGATTTAGAATTAGCGGTGATAGTTTTGCCTTAAAGATTTAGAGGCATTATTTGTTCGAAGTTAGATTCGAGTTATTTATGGATCACAGGTCGTTGTAATATCTTTTCTCCCAAAATTATTTTAATCTTCGGCAACAACGAGGGTTAAAGTTTCTAGCATCGTACGATTATAGAATAGCCAACAATCCACAAAAGGGTAACGCAGTGGCCGATGCGTCAAGTCTAAGACATGCGAGTTTGAGAGGCATGTTCACAGAATGGAAGCATCTCGAGTATTTGGCCGAATTCAATTTTAGACATCATTGTGAGTTAGAACCCTAGATGGTAGCTAGCATATCGATTAAACCAACTCTCACTGAAAGGAGTGACGAAAGCTAGAAGCGAGATGATAAGCTTATGGAAATCGTTCGAAGATTAAAAGTGAGTGTAGAACCAGAGGAGATTAAGGATTTCGAAGTCGATAGATAAGGTTGGCTTCGTAAGAACGAACGATTGGTTGTTCCTGACATAAATGGATTGAGAGATGAGGTTCTGAGAGAATATCATCACTTAAGATTGACGATTCATCCAGGAAGTAATAAGAAGTATCGAGATATGAAACGAGTTTACTACTAGGAAGGTATGAAATGGGATGTTGAAAATTTTATCTCGAAGTGTATGAATTCTCAATTAGTTAAAGCTAGGCAAAAGAAGACGAGTGGGTTGTTACAGCCATTGGAAGTTCCTAAATGGAAATGGGAGCAAGTGTCGATGGATTTTATTGATGGATTACCTAGGACAAGGGCAGGAAATGATAGTATTTGGGTTATTGTGGATCGCTTGACCAAAAGCGCAAGGTTTATTCCTATAAGATCGACTAGGACTACATCGAAGTTGGCTGAATTATATCTTAACTGGTTAGTCTGATTCCATGGAATTCCGAAGAGTATTGTTAGCGATCAAGATCCGTTATTCACTAGTGGATTCTCGAAGAGTTTGCAAGAAACGTTAAGAACCGAGCTATGTATGAGTATGGCTTATCATCCCCATACTGGAAGGGTTAATCGAGTATTAGAAGATCTCCTACAAGCTTGTGTATTAGATTTTGGAGGATTATGGGAAGACTATCAGCATTTAGTCGAGTTTGCTTATAATAACAATTACCCGTCAAGTATCAGGATGGCACTGTATGAGGCGTTGTATGGTAGGTCGTGTAATTCTCCATCTTGTTGGTTAGAAACTGGCGACAAGATAGTACTTGGGTCAGAGATAATAAGAGAGATGATGGATAATACTGAAGCCATTCGGCAACGAAGAAGATAGCCCAAGATCGCCAGAAAAGTTATGTCAATAAGCGATGAAAGGATTTGGAATTCTCAGTTGGAGATATGGTGTTTCTCAAAATTTCTCCTCTAAGGAACACCATTCGCCTTGGAAGAAAAGGAAAGTTAGTGAAAAGGTTTGTTGGGCCGTTTTCGATTATCGAGCATATTGGAAAGCTCGCTTATAGATTGGACCTACCTGAGAAGATGAAGAGTGTGCATATCGTGTTTCATGTATCGTTTCTACGGATGTTTGTGCACGACTCAAATGTTATGGTATATCCTCATTGGTTTAAAGATTTTGAAGTCGAGCCCGAAGTTTCTAGGCCTTGTAAGTCGCTTCGCGTCGTAGGGAATGACATGAAATAGCTTAGGAGGAAAGTTGTTAGGCTAATCAAGGTATAATGGAGTGAGAACGATGGAGATTGCAAGTGGGAAACAGAAGTGAGTGTGAAGTTGACCCACCCAAAACTCTTTAAGTGGTATGTCGCGGATATCGTATCTTACTTGTGCCATTGTATCTTATGCTATTACAAGTTCTGCATGCTAGGATAGGATTTTAGATGCATGGATTGTTGGACGCCAGCTTGCATGGTAGATTAGCTGCTCGTGGATGGTGGGCGTCCGGAATACCTTGTTTGCTCGTGTTTGCTTGGGATTTCGGGGGCGAAATTCCTAAAGGGGGGAGAATTTAACGACCCATATTTTACATATCGACCGATCATAAAATAATTATATTTTATTCTTTAGTGGTCAGATCATTCTTAGATTTTTATATGCCACTCATGGGGATGTGAGACATGTTTATGATTTTTACCGAATTCAAGCATGACCATTTTGCCCTTGAGTTTACGGTTTGGGCCATAACTTTTGGTAGGGATCGAAGTAGGTACTGAGATCGATTCCATTGGATTAGAATGGTTGTTTACGATTTCGTAGAGTGGTCATATGAAGGATTTGGTTCAGCATTTTGGGAGGAATTGATGTTTTAAGTTTCAGCTGTGGTTTAGGTAGATTGGTCAGCAGCTAATGAGCTGATTAGCCAAGCCCATTAGACCTATGACCATCATATATAAATAGGGGGACTTGGGGAGAGAAATAAGGTTACTCTCTTCATTCTAAACTTTAGGTTGGCCATCTGTGATTCTCTAGTTCAACCTAAAGCTTTATTCCTCCATTCTTTTCATATGAATCCATCGTAGATTGCATCTTTAGGGGTTTAGATCACATAAGATTACATCATATTTAGGGGATTTCATTGCTGTCTAGACCTGAATTCATCATGTTTACATCAGATCTAGAAATTGATGAGTGATACTCTGTGATGGCCCGCCTCGAACCAGCCGACATTTCCCCGAAATGCGCTGTGCTAATGCCTGACTAGCACGGGATGGTCGTCAAAAGAAAAGGGTTTGAAACTACGAATCACCAAAGAACCTGTATTATATCTCACAGCGCATGGAATAAAATATAATAATAACATAACTTGACATAAAACAGGCGAGACAGTGCATAAGCTGAAAACTAAACCATATCCATCAAAGCAGTGACCAACAACAACACAGGGAGAATATATGTAAATAGTACGTGGAACCCTCCTGCTCATTGTCATGGCGCGTTTTGTAAGGTATAATAATTAAGTTATTTAATTATTTAAATAACGAATATATTAAATAAACGATAGTTGAACGTATAAATTATAATAATAATTATAATCGAGCCTGTAACGACGCGACAGTTCGTTATTTGGCGAGTTGAACTTCAACTGAATATACAAGATTTGTTATAAGTCGGATTTCTGTGAAACAAGAAACGTTTGAATCTGTTAAACTGTATCTTTCTAATAGAAGTGAAAAATCAGGATTTCGTCGTATATACTGCAAGATATGTCCAAATCAAATATTCGAAAAGTCGCTGTGAAATCATATATCGACCGTAACAGTTATTTGAATATAACTTGATATCGGGTGCAAATCGGAACAAGGTTCTTTTGAGGTGCAACGATAATTTAATTTTTATAATTTTACTGTAATTTTTAATTAATTAAATATGCAACTTTTTATTTGAAGTATTTCGCACCCTGTATCGATATTTTGGGGTTTCAAAATATAAGTCAAACTACCGGTATTATTATATTTCTGGGATCGTGACACCTCGCTGGATACAACGGTATTTTTATTTCAGTCGGTAGAAGTCTGTAAATGAATGGAATGGTACACAACGGGAACCCTAGATAAATATCTAACATAAAAACAAAACATTAAATCGAGTACACTGAAAACTATGCAAACCCATGCTCCTACAGGTAACACGTGATAACCTAAATGAGAAAAAACTTCACCCTATCCCTGAATATTCGCCATGATTTATGCAAACAAGTAGTGTGCTGTACAAACCGCCATAATATAAAATATACATGTTATACATATATAAATACCCCATCGGCCAACTTTCTCCCCAAAAAGCTATATACTGCTTGCACTCTCTTCTTCTGTTTCTTTCCGCAAACGAGATCTGAGATCTAAAAATAAATCAAAAACCCAACTCTGCAAACTTCATGAATAAATCGAATTAAAGCAAGTCTATTACAAGCTTCACAGAAACTTGAAAATATATGAACTAGGTTCATGGCGCAAACCGGAGGGTGCGAGCTTAACTCCATGGCGTCCGGAGTATTGCTGTCGCAGAAGGAAGCACTTGGCGTTGCATGGGGTAAGCGGTAGTGTCAGATTTGTAAATCATAGAAGACACGGCACTTTGGAGGGATGCAATGCATCCGCAAATACTGGGTAGGTAGGAAACTAAAAACACAATTATTTGGAAGTCCTATTAGTGAATGACTCTACGGGAAGCTCGAGTTATATAGGACTGGCAAAAGGAAATGGCAAGTGTGTAATGATGAAATGGACTGGATGGGGAGTGTTGCATGGCAGCAAGGCGTGGAAAGTGGAGCTTAAGTAGTCCACGTGGTTGAAGTGTATGTGAGTATGTTTCGTTAGGAGCGCCACATGTTTGGGTTGTTCGCATTTCATGACAGTAGTGTTTGGTGAAGGTGGGGTTATTGGGGGTAGTTGATGCGCAGTTTTTAGGTGCAGGGAGTCATGGCGTGGAAGAGATGAAGTCGGAAAGGAGTTCGCGGAGAAGAAGAGGGTTCACGTGTAGTGCACATGCATGGAAAATGAGAATTGCGGAGGGGTACAGGGTTGTACGAGTTTTCTTTTGGAGGGGTGATCGGTGCATGAAACGAAAATGGGGACGTTGGCTTTCTTCTGCGGTGGCTTTGTGGAGTGTAAACGAGAGTAGGGGACCGTTATTTTTAACGTGGTAGTTAGGTCTATACTGGAGCGGAGTGCTGTGGCATTTGGGCATTTTTTTGGAAATGTGATGGAGGGCGTCGCAGACTACCTGCTGTATGCGGAAGCAGGGCAGTGCGAATGGTGGGAATGTATGGGGAATGGTAGCTGTATGGGTTCATGATGAAGCCGTTACCTGTTATTTGGGAAGATGAATCATGTAGTAAGCGGGTTGGGCTAATTCGAATTATGGAATGGGCCGAGAGAGTTGAAGCCCATTATTTAAATGAGAAAAGAAAGAAAAAAAAGAGAAAAAAAATATAGAACGTTATGGTTGAGGGAGTAAGAACGAGGTAGCCTTGGAAGATATACACAAAGGAGCTTGCGCTGGTATTTGCAAGTGGGAGGAAGGGTCCTGTTGCTACGCTGGTTGATGGGTCAAGTTTGGGCTTGTGAGAATGAATCAGACGAAACCAGATCCGACAGGATCGTATGGACGGACACTACACGATGGGACTAACTGGAAGTCCATCCGAGCTCGTTACAATTTATGGCGAAATAAATTGTCCGTCGCAATCAAATAACGCAAACCGTTATTTGACGGTTAACGCGCCAATGTGAGTAAAACTCACTAACTCTAGACAGTTTTATTTTCACGTTGTATTCTTAGAACTGTTAAAATATTGTCTGTTTGACTGTGTGTTGATTGTTTGCTTGAACTGCTAGTCAGTTAGTAGAGATTTTATATATATATTTACGTATGTATATATATATATATAAACCGTCAAATAGTTATATGTTGATTCTGTTTATCAGAATATTATACTGGTGTTGTTTAACATCTGTGGATGCAGGGAAACAGGTTGGAGGAATCCAACAGGATTCCTCAACAGTTATTTTACTGTGATTTTTATATTGTGATATATAATGTGATGTATATAATCTGTGTGATTATGTGTGGTGGGATGATATTTATCGTTGTTATATGGTGTGTTAAATACCATGAGAAATACCAGAATGTAGGAGAGGGGTTTTCAAAGTATATTTTGAAAATAGTTTATTTATATAAAATCAAGGGATTATATATATATATAAGAAAAAGGATTCTGAATATAAAGGAATATAGTTGGTAAAACAAATATAAAAGAATTATATTTGTAAATCAAATGCAAGGGGCTATATATGTTAATCGAATATAAGGGGATATATTTGTTAATCAAAATATAAAGGAATTATATTCGTTAAAAGAAATATAAAGGATATTTATTTAGAGATTAAATAAATAGAATTAAACTAAAGGAGATATTTATTTGTTAAATAAATAGGAGTTAACCAAGTGAATTGGTCGAGTTAACCAAGTGAATTGGTCGAGTTAATCAAAGTGAATTAGTTAAGTTAACTAAGTGGTAAATCAAAGTGAATTAGTTGCGTCAAACTAAGTGAATTAGTTAAGTTAAACTAATTAGTAAATCAAAGTGAATTAGTTGCGTCAAACTAAGTGAATTAGTTAAGTTAAACTAAGTGGTTAATCGAAGTAAATTAGTTAAGTTAACTAAGTGGTTAATCGAAGTGAATTAGTTGAGTTAAACTAAGTGAATCAGTTAGAGTTAATCAACGTGAATTAGCTAAGTTAAACTAAGTGGATTTGTTCAGTTAATCAAGACGAGTTAACCAGTTAGGTTAAACCAGTAGAGTTAACTAGTTGAGTTAACCAGTTAGAGTTAACCAGTTAGGTTAAACCAGTTGAGTTGACCAGTTAGAGTTAACCAGTTAGAGATAATCTGTTAGAGTTAACCTGTTAGAGTTGACCAGTTAGAGTTGACCAGTTAGAGTTGACCAGTTAGAGTTGACCAGTTAGAGTTGATCAGTTAGAGTTATCCAAGAATAGTTAATCGAGTAGAGTTGTCGAATATCACTTATCCGAAGTAGAGTTATCGAATATAGTGTATTCGAGAGAAGAGAAATCGAATATAGTTTATTCGAGTGGAGAAATCAAATGTTATTCATTTGAGAAGAGTTATCGAATATAGTTTATTCGAGTGGAGAAATCAAATGTGATTCATTTGAGAAGAGTTACCGAATATTAGTTATTCGAAGAGTAGTTATCGAATATTGGTTATTCGAAGTTGGTTAATCCAAAGGAGTTATTCGAAGTTAGTTAATCCAAAGGACTTAGTCGAAGAGTTAATCGAATATAGTTATTCGAAAGAAGGTGTTAATCGAATATAGTTATTCGAGTAAAGTTAAAAGAGTTAATCGAATTTAGTTATTCAAAATGAGTTATTCGAATTGGATATTTGAATAGAGTTAAACACATTAGAGGGATTCGAATTACTTATTCAAATAGAGTTAAACACGTAAGAGTTAATTGAATATTAGTTATTCAATTAGGGTTAAATCGAATTTAGATATTCGAAAGGAGTTAATCAATTTGAGTTAAGTTAATCGATTTGAATTAAGTTGAATCGAAATGGAGTAAATCGATTAGAATTAAGTTAATCGAGTTAGAGTAAATCGAATATTGGTTATTCGAAGGTAAGTTATTCAAATTAGTTATTCGAAGGAGTTAATCAAATGAGTTGATCCAAAGGAGTTAGTCGAATATTAGTTATTCGAATAGAGAAAGGAGTTATCGATTTTAGTTTGATCGAAAGGAGTTATCGATTAGTAAATCGAAAGGAGATTTTCGAATATAGCATATTCGAAAGAAAGAGATCGAATATTGTTTATTCGAAAGAGAGAGATTTCGAATATGAGTTATTCGAAGAGAGATAATCGAATATAGGTTATTCGAAGAAGAGTTAATCAAATAGAGATTACTCGAAAGAGAGTTATACGTCGAATTCGATTATAGCGAATTCGGGAAAGTACTATTTACTTTCCAGGGTTTAAATCAAGATTTAGTTATTGATTTAGAAATTAGGTGTCTGTTAAATTATTCGAGTTAGGAGATAAAGTTATAATTTAGGTTAGATATTGCAGAAGTAGGAATTATAACGTTATAGTTATAATCAAACGTTTTCATATAAGAAGTAGATTCGTAACCTGAATCCGAGAATTTGCGTAACAGATGATTGGAAAAAGTGAGTGACGAACTTCATCTATTTCACAGTAAAGGACGTTGTTCAATTAAGGTCTGAGAGGTAACTATACCCCAACTTGATTGACTTCAGAATTGACAAAGGAATAGTTGTGGTTCGATCTAAAAGGTTGATTAGGAATAAAGCTAAGGAATAAGCGATAAATGGATTAAGCGAAACAATGTTTTATACAACGTTCATGGGAAATCCGTAAATGAGTTTTGGAAACGTTTTCCAAATATAGTCAGATATGTTTTCTAAACATAGAAAATGAAATGTTTTCATGATAAGAATTTAAGAAATAGAGTTAAGCAAATTCAGAAACTGACTGGAGAGGGTAAGTTGAACGGTTTTCTAAGTGACGATCTGATGTTGGTTTCGACCTTCCGGATTGATACTTAGAGAATTGTTCTCATACTAGTTACAGTTAGGGACTGATAGTTGCGAAATAATAGTGATGTGAAAATAAGCTATGGAAATGTATTCCAATGATTAATAACATATATTTTCTAAATATATGAAATAAGGAAATATGAACATATGATGATTGATCGATCGAATTTCCATTTGGAAATAAGATCGTTGTTTGTACACCGACATGTTTTAAATTGATAGTTGAGTCGCAGACTACCAAAGTTTTTACCATTTTAACGTTGTTAATGTGGAGAGACCGGTTGGATTATTATCCAAAGAACCACTCTGTATTGGCATAAGCGTTACGAGCAATATCTGCCAAAGATAAATTGAAGACGGAGTAAAGTGCAAGGGCTGTTGTATAAGTCTTAGATAACAGTGACTAAGATGGATACACTGAATAGTGCCTTCGGTTTGTCCAGTCCCAGGACAACGTATATGGAAGAAGGTCTGACAGAGTATATCCAATGGATCGCGTAAGTTGATCTGTTCAAACGTGTTCACGTTTGGTGGCGGAGGAATTCGTTTCTCTTAGCTGTATACCCATGTTATTTTTGGATAAGTCAATTTGTGATTTGGCGGGTATGACAATGTGGCATTCAAAGTGAATGGTGATCAGATGTTCTGAAGATAGACGTAGTTTCTAGCCTAACACCAGGAAGTAACAAAAGTTGGGCTAGGCAGCATGGCTAGTTGGGTCATCCCCAAGCAGGGTGTATTGTCACCGATCTAGGGAATATTCATATTTATACTTCTTTTTGATTCTGTATCTTCGGATGACGGTTTGATGGCCTATAACCGTGGTGGCAATATATTCGCGACACTCAAGCTAAATGAGTGAGCGGTCATGTGTGGCCGGGTTGCAAGACGTTCTTGTTGAACCCTGAGTGTATCCCCTCTAGAGTACACTATTTGGAAGGTGCTCCCATACCTTGTCTGTTGGAATCCATTCTCCGATAAACGCCCTGCGGTTTATGATTTTATACTATGTATGTAGAACGTGAGATGCAAGCGTTTCTGCTAGATTGATACCTATTTGTACTTAGACATTATTATAATATCAAAATGATATTGCTTGTCAAAGTTGTTTAGATACTCATAAGGAAAAACCCGTTCCGTATTCACAGCGTGGTCTTATGAGATATCATATACCTGTTCAATTGTTTTAAACTGTTTTACTCATGCCAGTCCCATGACTGACCCGGAGTTTACTTTGTTGTTTTCCCTAAACTCTTGGGTGCCTAAATTTGTACGGGCAGTCAAGTAGTCGGGATTTACAGATACACTTGGAGAGCTTGGAGCAGGAGACTTCAAGATTTTATAGCTATAGTTATTTCCGCTGTGTTGTAAGTGTTATACTCTGATAAGTGCTATGGTATATATATAACTGTTTACTTCAAAGTTATGTTATATATTATATGTTATTCGTTCCGCTGTGAGATTCGTGTTACTCTGATGATTCTGATGTTATTCTTCTTCTTCTATTCTATTAGTTCTATCTTTTCTTTCTCACCTTCTAAATTCTTTCACTAACGTCTCGGAATTTCCGACTCTCGAGGAGTCGGAAATTTCCAGCCGTTACAGTTGGTATCAGAGCTTAAGTTAAGTGATTACCTTGGCTCTGTGGCATAACTCGATAGAGATGGGATTAGTAATATCCTAGATTGAGTTTGAGTGTATATATATGAGCGCGTAATTGTTATTCAATATAAAATGGTTTTATATTGTGGAGACTCATTGGTTGAGTGGCTTATGAATTCTAGTCGATCAGTTGATCCACTGTATCGATAAGGGTTACTAAACACTCGAATACGATGAACCGTCATGGTATGTTTTGAAAGAGGGTAAATGAAATAATTTTTCCCAAAATATATTTGTTTATAGAAGAAATATATATCTTGAAATTATTATAGTATATTGATTGTGTTGGTTGTTATTATAATCGAATAAGATTATAAAAGGGTGAAATGGTTATAAATGACCAATCAGAATTCATATGAATGTAATATATGAAATAGTTTGAATTAAATATGAATTTAAATCATATTTGGAATTAAAATAAGGAAATTTTAAGTTCCTGGGAGATTTTGAAAATGTTTTTCAAATTGAAAATGATATAGTAATGAACTCACTTCAATAGCTGGAAAATAGATTCTGATGATGAATCTAGACATCATCAGTGTTCATTTTCGAGTTCTAAGTGACGGATTACTACCAAAGGTTTTGTTTTTGAATTGTTTTGAGAAAACAAGTTGTTTAGAAATTCAAAGGTTTTGAATTGGCATTATGATTTCAAATTGATTTGAAAGAAACCCAGGAACTTAAGTTCTGGAATTAAAATTTAACTAATGAAGTTAATTAAAATGAGATGGTAAAAATAAATTGAAATTTAACTTGAACCGAGTTAAATAAAATTGAATTGGGATTAGAGATAATCTAGAATGGAACCAAATTGATAAGTCAATAATTTGGAATTTGATATTAGAGTTCGAATGAAATTCGATTTGGATTTGAGAATAATATGGTTTTGGATTTGAAATGATTAGTTGAGAGTTTGGAATTTGAAACTCGAATTTGAAATTGAATTCGGCCTGAATAAGCGAATGGTTGTGTTAAGAATAAATTGGTTGGAGTTGATTGGGATGGCATTTGTATATGCCGAGCTGATAACAGAGGGTAGGGATATAATGATACGACCGACAAAAAGGTACAAGTTTATATTATATATGAGTTTGGATTTTATGAGCCGAATTGGCAAGCCGTTTGGCTGTTCGATTTTCTTTTGGGTTGGAGGAGGCCTAGAGAGGCGAGTTGTGGTTGGTCATATTGACCAATACAAAGGAGGTTATGGCGAAATTTTTTCGAAAATTCCAGGCGTTAGAACATTCTCATGATTTATGGAAATTCAGTTAGCCAGAATGAATTAATAATTTAATTGAAAATTTAATGGTTCAGTTGAAACTGGAGTTGAGAAGTAAACTAAAAGATATTTGAATCTAGTTAGTAAAGTGGTAGCATTTTCCTAGCTTAGCAATTTCGAGGACGAAATTATTTTAAGGGGGGAAGTCTGTAATGGCGCGTTTTGTAAGGTATAATAATTAAGTTATTTAATTATTTAAATAACGAATATATTAAATAAACGATAGTTGAACGTATAAATTATAATAATAATTATAATCGAGCCCGTAACGACGCGACAGTTCGTTATTTGGCGAGTTGAACTTCAACTGAATATACAAGATTCGTTATAAGTCGGATTTCTGTGAAAAAAGAAACGTTTGAATCTGTTAAACTGTATCTTTCTAATAGAAGTGAAAAATCAGGATTTCGTCGTATATACTGCAAGATATGTCCAAATCAAATATTCGAAAAGTCGCTGTGAAATCATATATCGACCGTAACAGTTATTTGAATATAACTTGATATCGGGTGCAAATCGGAACAAGGTTCTTTTGAGGTGCAACGATAATTTAATTTTTATAATTTTACTGTAATTTTTAATTAATTAAATATGCAACTTTTTATTTGAAGTATTTCGCACCCTGTATCGATATTTTGGGGTTTCAAAATATAAGTCAAACTACCGGTATTATTATATTTCTGGGATCATGACACCTCGCTGGATACAACGGTATTTTTATTTCAGTCGGTAGCAGTCTGTAAATGAATGGAATGGTACACAACGGGAACCCTAGATAAATATCTAACATAAAAACAAAACATTAAATCGAGTACACTGAAAACTATGCAAACCCATGCTCCTACAGGTAACACGTGATAACCTAAATGAGAAAAAACTTCACCCTATCCCTGAATATTCGCCATGATTTATGCAAACAAGTAGTGTGCTGTACAAACCGCCATAATATAAAATATACATGTTATACATATATAAATACCCCATCGGCCAACTTTCTCCCCAAAAAGCTATATACTGCTTGCACTCTCTTCTTCTGTTTCTTTCCGCAAACGAGATCTGAGATCTAAAAATAAATCAAAAACCCAACTCTGCAAACTTCATGAATAAATCGAATTAAAGCAAGTCTATTACAAGCTTCACAGAAACTTGAAAATATATGAACTAGGTTCATGGCGCAAACCGGAGGGTGCGAGCTTAACTCCATGGCGTCCGGAGTATTGCTGTCGCAGAAGGAAGCACTTGGCGTTGCATGGGGTAAGCGGTAGTGTCAGATTTGTAAATCATAGAAGACACGGCACTTTGGAGGGATGCAATGCATCCGCAAATACTGGGTAGGTAGGAAACTAAAAACACAATTATTTGGAAGTCCTATTAGTGAATGACTCTACGGGAAGCTCGAGTTATATAGGACTGGCAAAAGGAAATGGCAAGTGTGTAATGATGAAATGGAGTGGATGGGGAGTGCTGCATGGCAGCAAGGCGTGGAAAGTGGAGCTTAAGTAGTCCACGTGGTTGAAGTGTATGTGAGTATGTTTCGTTAGGTGCGCCACATGTTTGGGTTGTTCGCATTTCATGACAGTAGTGTTTGGTGAAGGTGGGGTTATTGGGGGTAGTTGATGCGCAGTTTTTAGGTGCAGGGAGTCATGGCGTGGAAGAGATGAAGTCGGAAAGGAGTTCGCGGAGAAGAAGAGGGTTCACGTGTAGTGCACATGCATGGAAAATGAGAATTGCGGAGGGGTACAGGGTTGTACGAGTTTGCTTTTGGAGGGGTGATCGGTGCATGAAACGAAAATGGGGACGTTGGCTTTCTTCTGCGGTGGCTTTGTGGAGTGTAAACGAGAGTAGGGGACCGTTATTTTTAACGTGGTAGTTGGGTCTATACTGGAGCGGAGTGCTGTGGCATTTGGGCATTTTTTTGGAAATGTGATGGAGGGCGTCGCAGACTACCTGCTGTATGCGGAAGCAGGGCAGTGCGAATGGTGGGAATGTATGGGGAATGGTAGCTGTATGGGTTCATGATGAAGCCGTTACCTGTTATTTGGGAAGATGAATCATGTAGTAAGCGGGTTGGGCTAATTCGAATTATGGAATGGGCCGAGAGAGTTGAAGCCCATTATTTAAATGAGAAAAGAAAGGGAAAAAAAAGTGAAAAAAAAATATAGAACGTTATGGTTGAGGGAGTAAGAACGAGGTAGCCTTGGAAGATATACACAAAGGAGCTTGCACTGGTATTTGCAAGTGGGAGGAAGGGTCCTGTTGCTACGCTGGTTGATGGGTCAAGTTTGGGCTTATGAGAATGAATCAGACGAAACCAGATCCGACAAGATCGTATGGACGGACACTACACGATGGGACTGACTGGAAGTCCATCCGAGCTCGTTACAATTTATGGCGAAATAAATTGTCCGTCGCAATCAAATAACGCAAACCGTTATTTGACGGTTAACGCGCCAATGTGAGTAAAACTCACTAACTCTAAACAGTTTTATTTTCACGTTGTATTCTTAGAACTGTTAAAATATTGTCTGTTTGACTGTGTGTTGATTGTTTGCTTGAACTGCTAGTCAGTTAGTAGAGATTTTATATATATATTTACGTATGTATATATATATATATATATAAAAACCGTCAAATAGTTATATGTTGATTCTGTTTATCAGAATATTATACTGGTGTTGTTTAACATCTGTGGATGCAGGGAAACAGGTTGGAGGAATCCAACAGGATTCCTCAACAGTTATTTTACTGTGATTTTTATATTGTGATATATAATGTGATGTATATAATCTGTGTGATTATGTGTGGTGGGACGATATTTATCGTTGTTATATGGTGTGTTAAATACCATGAGAAATACCAGAATGTAGGAGAGGGGTTTTCAAAGTATATTTTGAAAATAGTTTATTTATATAAAATCAAGGGATTATATATATATATATATTAATATATATATATATATATATATAAGAAAAAGGATTCTGAATATAAAGGAATATAGTTGGTAAAACAAATATAAAAGAATTATATTTGTAAATCAAATGCAAGGGGATATATATGTTAATCGAATATAAGGGGATATATTTGTTAATCAAAATATAAAGGAATTATATTCGTTAAAAGAAATATAAAGGATATTTATTTAGAGATTAAATAAATAGAATTAAACTAAAGGAGATATTTATTTGTTAAATAAATAGGAGTTAACCAAGTGAATTGGTCGAGTTAACCAAGTGAATTGGTCGAGTTAATCAAAGTGAATTAGTTAAGTTAACTAAGTGGTAAATCGAAGTGAATTAGTTGCGTCAAACTAAGTGAATTAGTTAAGTTAAACTAATTAGTAAATCAAAGTGAATTAGTTGCGTCAAACTAAGTGAATTAGTTAAGTTAAACTAAGTGGTTAATCGAAGTAAATTAGTTAAGTTAACTAAGTGGTCAATCGAAGTGAATTAGTTTAGTTAAACTAAGTGAATCAGTTAGAGTTAATCAACGTGAATTAGCTAAGTTAAACTAAGTGGATTTGTTCAGTTAATCAAGACGAGTTAACCAGTTAGGTTAAACCAGTAGAGTTAACTAGTTGAGTTAACCAGTTAGAGTTAACCAGTTAGGTTAAACCAGTTGAGTTGACCAGTTAGAGTTAACCAGTTAGAGTTAATCTGTTAGAGTTAACCAATTAGAGTTGACCAGTTAGAGTTGACCAGTTAGAGTTGACCAGTTAGAGTTGACCAGTTAGAGTTGATCAGTTAGAGTTATCCAAGAAGAGTTAATCGAGTAGAGTTGTCGAATATCACTTATCCGAAGTAGAGTTATCGAATATAGTGTATTCGAGAGAAGAGAAATCGAATATAGTTTATTCGAGTGGAGAAATCAAATGTTATTCATTTGAGAAGAGTTATCGAATATAGTTTATTCGAGTGGAGAAATCAAATGTGATTCATTTGAGAAGAGTTACCGAATATAAGTTATTCGAAGAGTAGTTATCGAATATTGGTTATTCGAAGTTGGTTAATCCAAAGGAGTTATTCGAAGTTAGTTAATCCAAAGGAGTTAGTCGAAGAGTTAATCGAATATAGTTATTCGAAAGAAGGTGTTAATCGAATATAGTTATTCGAGTAAAGTTAAAAGAGTTAATCGAATTTAGTTATTCAAAATGAGTTATTCGAATTGGATATTTGAATAGAGTTAAACACATTAGAGGGATTCGAATTACTTATTCAAATAGAGTTAAACACGTAAGAGTTAATTGAATATTAGTTATTCAATTAGGGTTAAATCGAATTTAGATATTCGAAAGGAGTTAATCAATTTGAGTTAAGTTAATCGATTTGAATTAAGTTGAATCGAAATGGAGTAAATCGATTAGAATTAAGTTAATCGAGTTAGAGTAAATCGAATATTGGTTATTCGAAGGTAAGTTATTCAAATTAGTTATTCGAAGGAGTTAATCAAATGAGTTGATCCAAAGGAGTTAGTCGAATATTAGTTATTCGAATAGAGAAAGGAGTTATCGATTTTAGTTTGATCGAAAGGAGTTATCGATTAGTAAATCGAAAGGAGATTTTCGAATATAGCATATTCGAAAGAATGAGATCGAATATTGTTTATTCGAAAGAGAGAGATTTCGAATATGAGTTATTCGAAGAGAGATAATCGAATATAGGTTATTCGAAGAAGAGTTAATCAAATAGAGATTACTCGAAAGAGAGTTATACGTCGAATTCGATTATAGAGAATTCGGGAAAGTACTATTTACTTTCCAGGGTTTAAATCAAGATTTAGTTATTGATTTAGAAATTAGCTGTCTGTTAAATTATTCGAGTTAGGAGATAAAGTTATAATTTAGGTTAGATATTGCAGAAGTAGGAATTATAACGTTATAGTTATAATCAAACGTTTTCATATAAGAAGTAGATTCGTAACCTGAATCCGAGAATTTGCGTAACAGATGATTGGAAAAAGTGAGTGACGAACTTCATCTATTTCACAGTAAAGGACGTTGTTCAATTAAGGTCTGAGAGGTAACTATACCCCAACTTGATTGACTTCAGAATTGACAAAGGAATAGTTGTGGTTCGATCTAAAAGGTTGATTAGGAATAAAGCTAAGGAATAAGCGATAAATGGATTAAGCGAAACGATGTTTTATACAACGTTCATGGGAAATCCGTAAATGAGTTTTGGAAACGTTTTCCAAATATAGTCAGATATGTTTTCTAAACATAGAAAATGAAATGTTTTCATGATAAGAATTTAAGAAATAGAGTTAAGCAAATTCAGAAACTGACTGGAGAGGGTAAGTTGAACGGTTTTCTAAGTGACGATCTGATGTTGGTTTCGACCTTCCGGATTGATACTTAGAGAATTGTTCTCATACAAGTTACAGTTAGGGACTGATAGTTGCGAAATAATAGTGATGTGAAAATAAGCTATGGAAATGTTTTCCAATGATTAATAACATATATTTTCTAAATATATGAAATAAGGAAATATAAACATATGATGATTGATCGATCGAATTTCCATTTGGAAATAAGATCGTTGTTTGTACACCGACATGTTTTAAATTGATAGTTGAATCACAGACTATCAAAGTTTTTACCATTTTAACGTTGTTAATGTGGAGAGACCGGTTGGATTATTATCCAAAGAACCACTCTGTATTGGCATAAGCGTTGCGAGCAATATCTGCCAAAGATAAATTGAAGACGGAGTAAAGTGCAAGGGCTGTTGTATAAGTCTTAGATAACAGTGACTAAGATGGATATACTGAATAGTGCCTTCGGTTTGTCCATTCCCAGGACAACGTATATGGAAGAAGGTCTGACAGAGTATATCCAATGGATCGCGTAAGTTGATCTGTTCAAACGTGTTCACGTTTGGTGGCGGAGGAATTCGTTTCTCTTAGCTGTATACCCGTGTTATTTTTGGATAAGTCAATTTGTGATTTGGCGGGTATGACAATGTGGCATTCAAAGTGAATGGTGATCAGATGTTCTGAAGATAGACGTAGTTTCTAGCCTCACACCAGGAAGTAACAAAAGTTGGGCTAGGCAGCATGGCTAGTTGGGTCATCCCGAAGCAGGGTGTATTGTCACCGATCTAGGGAATATTCATATTTATACTTCTTTTTGATTCTGTATCTTCGGATGACGGTTTGATGGCCTATAACCGTGGTGGCAATATATTCGCGACACTCAAGCTAAATGAGTGAGCGGTCATGTGTGGCCGGGTTGCAAGACGTTCTTGTTGAACCCTGAGTGTATCCCCTCTAGAGTACACTATTTGGAAGGTGCTCCCATACCTTGTCTGTTGGAATCCATTCTCCGATAAACGCCCTGCGGTTTATGATTTTATACTATGTATGTAGAACGTGAGATGCAAGCGTTTCTGCTAGATTGATACCTATTTGTACTTAGACATTATTATAATATCAAAATGATATTGCTTGTCAAAGTTGTTTAGATACTCATAAGGAAAAACCCGTTCCGTATTCACGGCGTGGTCTTATGAGATATCATATACCTGTTCAATTGTTTTAAACTGTTTTACTCATACCAGTCCCATGACTGACCCGGAGTTTACTTTGTTGTTTTCCCTAAACTCTTGGGTGCCTAAATTTGTACGGGCAGTCAAGTAGTCGGGATTTACAGATATACTTGGAGAGCTTGGAGCAGGAGACTTCAAGATTTTATAGCTATAGTTATTTCCGCTGTGTTGTAAGTGTTATACTCTGATAAGTGCTATGGTATATATATAACTGTTTACTTCAAAGTTATGTTATATATTATATGTTATTCGTTCCGCTGTGAGATTCGTGTTACTCTGATGATTCTGATGTTATTCTTCTTCTTCTATTCTATTAGTTCTATCTTTTCTTTCTCACCTTCTAAATTCTTTCACTAACGTCTCGGAATTTCCGACTCTCGAGGAGTCGGAAATTTCCAGCCGTTACACTCATCTCCGGACAGCTACTCGTGCATAGTCACCTAACCTATCTCTAGTATGCTCGTTTAGGAGCACCCAGAGTAATAAGAAGAGACATAAAACTCTAGGTCATACAATAGTCTGGTATGAGCGATAACAGCAAAGTAAAACAATAACAGGTATAAGTAATCATACCTGAACCTAGAACTGCAACCAAAGAGTTAGCCCAACAAGATGTACAGTACTCTAAGGTAACACTAACATAAAGTGTAAAAATGGGAGGGTGCGTGTCATGGTGATAGCAAACATCAAACATATCAATCATCCTCACATCTCTCACTCAGTGCGTAAAGCATACAATATCCATCGCTTTGATCACCAAATCTATTAGAGCCATGACGGCAACTCCGTACAACTATTGCTATGACCATACTTCCCTGGTCTATAGTCAATATCCCTACCCAGTCCACACATACCTGGATCTAGGTTAAGGGCCAACCAATCCACACTTCCCCGGCTCTGGTTCGTCTACATGCCCCCTCTCTTCAACGGTGAACAAAAGTTATAGATATCCATAACCCCTTTGCACACGTCCCGCAGCAAAGCCCAACCCTAGAAGTTAACTCGTTGGTTCCCAACTGGATCTTGAGTGATAATATCCCATTTGGACTTCCTTTGCATCTCGGGTTCTGGTCAGATTGGAGTTGATGTTCAGAAGAGTTTACAATTTTCGTTGCGTGGTAGAAGTTTGAATCTGGTTCGGTTCGGAGTCATCATCTCGATTCGGGTCGTGGTCCCCCACCAGATCGGTTCGTGACCGCCCTTGTTCGTGACCCCTCCAAGGCTCGTGACCCCCTCCTCCGACTCGTGACCCTATCCCCCGGCTCGTGACCCCATCCCCGGCTCGTGAGTCTTCATATTGGAGCGGTTCGTGACCATCATCTTGGAGTTGTTCGTGACCATCATCTTGGAGCGGTTCGTGACCATCATCTTGGAGCGGTTCGTGAGACATACCCCCTTTAGGAACTGAAGTCCACTTGGGCGGTTCGTGAGACATACCCCCTTCAGGAACCGATTTTCTGCAGTTTTTCCAGCAAGATAATTTTGCCAAACGACGGTGTTTTCAACCATCCTAACCTTACTATGAAGTCATAAAACATACCAAATAACAGTAGCAGCATGTAGAATAAATCAAAAACATTAAAAAATCAATCATATGAGATATTTTGGATCAAAAGCACCAAAAAAGCATGATTTTCCCCTTAATCCCTTTAATCCCTTTAACCGTGTTTTAACTATAGGATTAGCAAACTTAATCCAAATTAAACCAAATTTTCACCAGTGACATAAAATAATATTTAAGAAGTGGAAAATAGGGAGAAGGACAAACTTAACAAAAAAAATTGGTGAATATATGGAAAGTTTAGAATTTAGTGCGAAGGCCAATTGATAGTGTAAATGGGGAAAGGTTAGTGGGCCCCGTGAATTCCACCTTTAGTGTAAATGTGTCCTTCTCGCTAATTTTGAAACTTCCCATACTTTTCACCAAAAAATTTACAAAGTTTGTCCTTTAAAAGAAAATCCTCTACTTAAAATCTATTTTTTATTCATATTTATCTATGAACTACTACAAGTAAAGCTTCAGTCTAAATAAAAATACTTAATCATCGGGTTTAGCCTTTAACAGTGACAATTAAACTTAGCAATTTTATATCTTTTTTATTGTCCAATTTCGGTAAAGATTGACTTAGTCATAAGGTACTTGAACCTATCTTTGCTATAAAAGTTTTCAATTTTCAAACCAGTTTATTGATTAAATTTGATCTAAAATATTTGTAAATGTAACTAAAAAAAATATTAAATATTTTCTATTGCATTCATAACCAAAGTTTAACTATTTTATGGTCTCACAATTATTTTACATAGAAACCTATTCAGAATAAATTTCAAATCTTGAATTTCTACGAGGAATAATTATTTGTTTTATTTCTTCTTTTTTGTCCAAGGGATAACTTAAGAAGGAAATTATTACGAAGGAGAGTAACTAGAGCTTTTTGAGCCGACTATTCAACCTACTATTTTTTTATGTTTAAGGACAAACTTTTCTTCAAATTCTGAAAAGTTTAAAAGATGTGCATTTTTGCTCATTTTTACTTATTCTTCATGGCATCTTCCTTCTCTGTTTTGGAACATCATGTTAAACCAACCCTACATAAACAAATTTTGGTAAATTAATTTAATAAATAAGAAAAGGATAAAATGTTTTGTTTGCAAAAGTCAAAATTTGACCATGAAATTTATGTCGTTGCATTTGTGATGATTTTATGATTAATATCCATATATAATACGTTAAAAAACGGAGCTCAAATGAAGAAGTCATAGACGTGTGAAATTTCAGATTTAAAATAATTAAATTCAAATAAATAAATATTGCAAAGTTT
This sequence comes from Allium sativum, assembly GCA_030737875.1. Lineage (NCBI taxonomy): Eukaryota > Viridiplantae > Streptophyta > Magnoliopsida > Asparagales > Amaryllidaceae > Allium > Allium sativum. The sequence goes on from CM060924.1 coordinate 793,959,169, forward strand.
GAACTGAAAAAGTTAACGTTAGTAGTACTTGATTATTAAGTTATTATCAGATTTAACGCTAACATTAATAATATAGTTAAGGAATAAAACAAAATGAACCAATGATAAAAAAATTGTCCTAAAGTTAAAAAGACATATCGACCGTCAATGGTCGACTAATGGATATCAAGTAATCGACTGATAAATGAAGTTGACTGCTAGGGTTTTAACCGTTTGAACATACCATATTAACTTATTTTTAATAGACCTAAGCCTAACGTTCCTGTTGTTTTCCAACTACTGTAAGTAGAAGCTTGTTCCTTCCTTTTTCTTTACAAATTATTTTTGGAATTCAGCAAAATTCCATCAGTCACCCTTCTCTTAAGATCTAATAAAACTCTGTTAGAATCAAGGAAAAAATTGTATGTTCTTATTTAATTTTTAATATCTTTTCTCCACCAATTTTTTTGGTTTTTGGATCTAATATAGTCAAATTACTTGAATAAATCTAAGGTGGAAGATTTAAAGGAGATTGATAGGTCCGCCAAATCCTGAGAAGTGCAAACTAAGGACTTATAATGAACGAAAAGCTCATTTTTTTCTATTTTTTGTAATTGATTAATATGATATACATTTGACATATGCCTTAGGTGGTTTTAGATTACAAAAACATAATAACAAAATCTCCAAAACTTTGGAAAAGAAAATTGTTAATTCTTGGGTAAGTATCTACATTGTTTTAAACTAAGATAGCAATTTTTTGATTGAAATTGCAATCTAAGTATTTACATTCTATTCCACTTCTTATTGTTTTCTTCGGAACTGATTATGGAATATGATTTGGAAATAACGTGTAAGTTATGAGTCTCTTTTCATAGTTTGCACCGCTTATTTCTACAAATTTAATAAGATTTCCATTGTTTTAATATTACATTTATTCAACATAGAGCATACAATGAATTAAATTGTAAGTTTTAGATATTGGTTTGTTACATTGTTCTAATATGAAATAAGTTGGAATTTGATCCCAAGTACAAGTCTATAATTTGATTTTGGACACTGGATATATGGATAGGTGTTGTATTGACCTGCTTTTCCAACCATGGAAATTCGACATCAAATATGACCATTGTATTTCAATGTTGATCATACAATCATCAAAAATGCATATTGTTAGATGTGATGACCTCCACGTACCTCTTACACCAGACTAAGGAAAAGGTGCGTTGTACGACGTGCCAGGCCGATATGGGACGAAAATCAGGGTAGAATAACTCTAAATGAGCCCGTTTTATAACTCACAGCATACAGATAATATATAATAATAACATATACAACAGGATATAGTAATGAAGCACAATTGAACAGAGAATCAAATTTTCATAAGACCATAGAATCATGAGTACAATGCATCTCGATACATGAATCTCTGAATACAATATGCCTCACTACATCGCTTAGAGTCTCAATAACCATCAACATACAACAGAATTAGAAAATAAATATCTAGATAGTAGGTAGTAATATTATGCCAGCCTCCTGCTCATCACTGCACAACATAAACGACACCAAACCTATTACCTGCTACTCAGTCTGCTCATCAACAACATTTGAAACACCCCACCTCCGTTAGGGTCACTCTCAAAGGGAATGCCCTAATTTTGGTGGAGGTTTATAAGTATAAATCACAGATATACAAGACAGATATAATAACATATATTTTTGAACAGCGGAAAACAACAACTTTTATTTCATTCAAATACGTGTTACACCAACCATACCATAATTGTCTTACAATACTTCCAAAAACATAACATCTTCATAATTGTCTTGATTACATTATTTAAAGAAGCATAAAGAAAATCATAAATAAACTGCAAAAGTCCCATAATTGCTGTCCAAAGCCATAGTCCAAAACGAAAAGATCCAAGCAATACATTCTTTCTCTTCAAGCTGGATATGAAGGCTGGTCAAGCTGCGGTATTCCCTCCCTGTGGACCTGGGGGGGGGGGGAGGGGAACGGAAGAAAAGAAGACGAAAGAAAAGTAGAGTCAGACATAAAGCCTGAGCAAGTCTAGGACTATTCAGTCTATGAATAAAGAACTGGGTATGAGAAGTATAAACTAGAAATGGGAAAGTACCATAAACTGAGTTAAGTTGTCTAGGGTCGAATATACTATCGTACCACATATTAATCTCTGTACCTATATAAACTAGTTCCCAACAGGCACCCCATAATCAGGGTGAAGTGATTCGTTTCTAATGATCGGCTCCTACTCGCATAGTTACATGTGTCTTACGGCCCCCAATGTTGCATTCCTTGGTGTCTTTCAATCCTGTACCGCCACTACCTTAGCAGGGTCCACTGCTAACCCTTGTTTGGATACTATGTGCCCAAGGAACCTCACTTCTTCTCTCCAAAAGTGGGATTTGGAGAATTTGGCTTTTAGCTGATGGACTCGCGGAGTTTCCATGATTGCCCTTAAGTGCTGAGCATGTTCCTCTTCACTCTTTGAGAAGATAAGGATATCGTCTACGAAGACCACTACGAACTCATTGAGGAAATCTCTGAATACCCTACTCATCAGGTCCACGAAGTAAGCATGTGCATTTGTCAAGCCGAAAGGCATGACAAGCCATTCAAAGAAGTCGTCTGGGGTTCTGAATGCCGTTTTATCGATACTATCTTCAGCCACCCTTAGCTGATGAAAACTGGTCGCTAAATCGAGTTGGGAGAAAACAGACGCTCCTACAAGCTGATCAAACAAATCATCAATTCTGGGGAGAGGGTGCATATTCTTTTTCGTTAGCTTGTTGAGCTCCCTATAGTCAACACATAGACGGAGTGAACCATCCGCCTTTGTAGCGAACACCACTGGAGCGCCCCATTCTGAAATGCTCCTCCTAATGAACCCCTTTTCTAGAAGCTCTTTAATCTGTTTACTGAGCTCTTTCCTTTCCCGTGGAGCCATGTGTCTAACGGGCAACGCAACGGGCTTTGCATTATCTATAAGATATATGCGGAAGTCTATATCCCGCTTCGGAGGCAAGCCCTTCACCTCTTTGAAGACATCCGGATATTCCCGGACCACTCTAACCGATTGCAAATTTTCAACGGAGGCATCTAGCGATTCAAGGTAACTAAGCATAACCGCATACGAGGGATTACAAGAAATTTCCAAAGTATTACCGAGCTGGGTTAGGAGCCTAACAACCCTTTTCTCACAATTGAGGATGGCCCCATTACTGGATAGCCAATCCATGCCCAAAATCAAACCATATCCCGAAAAGCCCAAAACAAAGGCACTACATTTAAATTCTATGCTTAGAATAGAAATTTTCAATCCCAAACAGATCATAGACAAATGAGCTGGGCCCCCAATTGGGTTTGAAACAATTAAGGGGTCCTCTACCATACTAGTTTTTAGGTGCAGAGATTCTACTAAAGCAGACGAGATAAAGGAGTGTGATGCGCCGAAATCAAATAAAGTGCGAACGGGGTGATCATAAAGATAAACTATACTTTCTACAGAAGTATTTGTACCTCGCTGTTGCAGAGGTGGCTCTTCTAGCACATGAACTTGTGTCCCTGAGGTGGATCCAGCCCTCTGCCCCTGTCCTCGTTTCTTTGGGCAGTCCTTTGCCATGTGGCCTGTCTCACTGCAAGAAAAGCACCCACCATTCATTTTGGCCTTCTTTTTCCGGCAATCTTTTACTAAGTGCCCCACTTTGCCACAGAAATTACACTTCCTCTTCTCTTTGTTGTCTTTCCCGCCCTTCTTAAAGTCTGTCTTCTTAGGTTGCAAACCCTCTTTCTTCCCTTGAGAGTTTTCTGCCTTTGTCTCCATCTTGCCCTTATCCTCTTCGTTCAGCAACGCCATCTGTACCAACCTTTCATACGTAGCTCCCATGGGTATATGGGTCATGGCCAAACTGTGTAATGGCTCATTCAACCCTTTGACAAAACGGAGAGCCTTCTTGTGCGGGGTGTTGACTAGGTCCAGTCCGAACCTAGCCAGCTCATCGAACTGATTAACATACTCTTTGACTGTCTTGTTCCCTTTCTTAAGAAATAAGAATTTTTCCAACTGCAAACTCCTTTCTGCGTCTGAGAGAAATTTAGCCTCAAACCTTGCCCTAAAGTCCTGCCATTTTTCCACTGGTCTTTCTGCATTAGTGACTTCCCACCAGTAGGAAGCCTCGCCTTTAAGTAGCCATACTGCCAGTTGTACTTTCTGTCTATCCTCTACCTCAAAGATGATGAATAAGTCCTCGGTTTCTTTCAGCCAATTTCTAGCTGCCACGAAGGACTCAGTTCCATGAAAATCCTTTCCTCCCATAGCTTTAAAATCTTTACATATCTTAGCAAAGGTATTTCCCCGCGGAGGAGGTGGAGGAAGAGGTGCTGCTGCAGCTGGATGATTTCCTGCAGCTGGGGGAGGAGGAATGGTAGGACCTGGCTGAGTGGCCCTTGCTTCTAAGAACCGTCTAAACCAACCAGGTATTGGTACACCCTCTGGCAAGTTAAGTTCTTCGGACATGCTGAAACAAAAAGGATAGATTCAAAACGAAGGATAAGAGATAGTTCCTATGGCTTTGGGGGGACTTTGCCTTTTAAAATAAAATAATATGTTATCTTAAAAATGCTTCTTTAAATTTCTTTTTGAAAAATAAATTTTCAAAACTTTTTATCTTATCTGGTAAAACTATGCTCTGATACCAAGTGAAACCCCCCACCTCCGTTAGGGTCACTCTCAAAGGGAATGCCCTAATTTTGGTGGAGGTTTATAAGTATAAATCACAGATATACAAGACAGATATAATAACACATATTTTTGAACAACGGAAAACAACAACTTTTATTTCATTCAAATACGTGTTACACCAACCATACCATAATTGTCTTACAATACTTCCAAAAACATAACATCTTCATAACTGTCTTGATTACATTATTTAAAGAAGCATAAAGAAAATCATAAATAAACTGCAAAAGTCCCATAATTGCTGTCCAAAGCCATAGTCCAAAACGAAAAGATCCAAGCAATACATTCTTTCTCTTCAAGATGGATATGAAGGATGGTCAAGCTGCGGTATTCCCTCCCTGTGGACCTGTGGGGAAACGGAAGAAAAGAAGACGAAAGAAAAGTAGAGTCAGACATAAAGCCTAAGCAAGTCTAGGACTATTCAGTATATGAATAAAGAACTGGGTATGACAAGTATAAACTAGAAATGGGAAAGTACCATAAACTGAGTTAAGTTGTCTAGGGTCGAATATACTATCGTACCCCATATTAATCTCTGTACCCATATAAACTAGTTCCCAACAGGCACCCCATAATCAGGGTGAAGTGATCCATTTTATGATGATCGGCTCCTACTCGCATAGTTACATGTGTCTTACGGCCCCCGATGCTGTAGTTACCTATGCTGGTCCCACTATGGGGTGTATCAAGTCCCATGGTGGCGGCCCGACACAACCCTAGGATGCACAGGTATGCTACTGGTGCCCAATGCCTTATTTTTCTGTGCCGGAGTGTGTGCACGCCCGCACCCCGTTAGAACCTACACTGCTACACCACCGCCGTCAATTTGACCTCTTACAATCAGCCCAGTACTCGTGCCCCACCCTGCCTAGTTTCAGGGTATCATGATACCTTGTAGGGTTACTGCTGAAAAGGGTCCCCCGCTACTAGGTTTTCTATTTCTAGCCAACATGCTAAGTTGGTTAAGTGTTTTATAAACCTAACCCCCAATCAATCTGTCCATTTTAGCATGTTCCATTTTGATTAATTATTAATATAATTTACTTAATCCTATCAATCCTGACTCAGCCTTAATTGTCTTATTAAAGCCTTGACCTCTCACATTAGACAGGTATTGTTGTGGCTGCCTGTTGCCGGTTGGGTCCGGGCAGTCTTACGCCACAACTCAGTCTAACCTCGGGTCCTTATTGGGCTCCGTGTTTAACCACCCACATTGGATAGGTATTGTTGTGACTACTGGATAGCCGGGCGGTTCCGGGCAGGTTTACATCACAACTCAATCCAACCTCGGGTTAAACACATCGTATTTTCTACATTTACATATTTTGTCTCTTTTCTTTTTATATGTAAATATTTGCGGCCCATTATTCAAATTTATCTTTATTGATTAAAATTTATTTATGCCACTTAATTGTTTTTCAAGGTTGTTGGCATGCGTCAAACATGCCAACGCATATGTTCTATATTTTAGCCCAAACGTCAATACCCCCGTTTTGCACGTTCGTTCAAATGTAAGGTGTGTTGGGTTTAATATTTAAACCCAATTTAGCCATATGAAAAGGGGAGGCTTATAACATGGTATTTATAAGGTAACATAAAAAGGGGAGTGTGAACGCATGAACTTGCAACATAACGATTCAATTAACATGAGGTAGGCACATGTGAACTTGCAATTGTAACAACATATAATATAAGCAATACTTAAACATGAATCATTCTATTCACATAATCATGGCATAAATAAAACATGAATCATTCTATTCGTGTAGTCATGGCATAAATGATACTTAAACATGAACCATTCTAATCATATAATTATGGCATAATCATAATTGAACATGAGAATTGAACATGAATCCTACTATTCATATAATCATGGTTTTTATCCTATCTATGTAACTTGTAAGTGGGATGTAATTCTAGTGTAATTTCTAATGTAACTTATGTGCCAAATATATTGTCATATGATTATGATAACAACATAAGCCTAGAAACATGTTTTCAACTAGGCATAATAACAAACATAGTTTAGTCATGTTCATAAAATTAATACAAGCTTACAAAGACGCTTGCTTTTGTCACTATCACAAAATCATGATCTTTATACTTGAATTATGATGCCAATTCCAACATAACCTTCATATGAATCATAATACTTAAGTGGATCAAATTACACTAAAGATGACCATAGAATTATACATCATGTTGGCATAAAAATAAATCATATACTTGCATGAATTTCAAATAAACTATTACAACATATAGTTGTTATTTCAACATGAATCTTATACTTGCAATTATCAAATGGGTGTTGTAAATAACTACCACAAACATGTAGTTTTCAATATGAATCATATGCTTGCATGAATCCCAATCAAAATTCCACAACATGTGGTTGTCAACATAAACCATATACTTGTATGAATCAAACCATAGCATTGCCAAATCGTTTAGAATCAAAATAACATACAAATATAAGTCATTATCGCCACAATTCCATTTCGTTTCCAACGCAAATCGCGTACTTGCAAATATCCAATCGTATACCATAATATTCCCAAATCGTTTAGCATCAAAGCAACATACAAATATAGATTATTATCGCCACAATTCCATTTCTTACTTTACACAAATCAACACAATTACTTAATTCACATCGGAATAGCACTCTACTTACAACGTATGACGAAATCTTCAATTCAGGAATCTGAATTCTGAAATTGGAGATGCTATCCTTTGTTGTATGCGTTGTTTTGATTGATTTGACGTTGCTTTAAGCTTTTGATTTATCTCCTAATTGTCTCTCTATTTTCTGATGGCTATCCTCAGTCTCTCCTCAGCAGCATGACGGTCTCATCTCCATTTTAGTTTATGTGAATTAGGGTTAGTCTTAGGTCCTTTTTATAGAGTTTCTGAGTTGATTTAGACCGTCGATGGAGCTTGGTTTAATAATAGTCGTTCGTTCAAAGAAGAGACCAACCAGGAGCTGACACCTAGCCCTAGTGACAATGCAAGGCTCAGAAAATCGACCAAACACAGACTAGGCAAGCCAGGGTGGGCTGGGTTTGACCTGGCTCAGGGGCCAGGTCGACTCCCCAGTCGACCCCCAGGTCGACTCTAGAGTCGACCTGCCTGGGCAGGTCGACACCTAGGTCGACTCCCAGGTCGACACCTAGGTCGACTCCCAGGTCGACCTGGCTTGGAAGGTCGACCCTAGGGTCGACCTGGTGAGTTTGGGCGGGAATTTTCCCGCCTACTCTGATTGGGCTGAAATTAAATTCTGTTTTCGAAATTTAAATTTTCTGAAACTTCGTCGGGCCAAAATTTGGTCATACGGGCTCCATTTTTCGAAAACTCGGACTCTATTTCACGTATTTTTCCGAGACGAACGCAATGGCGTATCCCATTTCCCTTAATACTTTATTTTGAAATTAGTTATACTTTAATTTGTGAATTTCACAGTTATAGAATACACGGGGTGTTACATTCTCCCCCACTTAAAAGGATTTCGTCCCGAAATCTTCAAGTTCAGGAAGAATGTACATCCAAACATCCATCTACTCATCCATCAAACACGAGCATCCATTGTCCTTAAAAGACTTCTAATGCTTCATGATAATATGCGAAGTGTGTGTGTACATGTACTTATCTAATGCAAAATCAGGCGGTCTACTGATTCAGTTGACCTCCTTAATGCGAATTATGTAAGTGCTATGAATCCATTATGTATGCAAATCCTCCTATTCATGATTCTACATGAGTGCACAATCATTCATACAAATGCAACATCCATATGACAACACATTAAAGTTCAACCATATACGAATGCAAACATATATGCACATGCAATATGAAGTGATTGAGCCGATCTAAAACCTAGATTGTGTGTGTATATGCAACCACGAGCAACCACTATCAATCACTTGCAACCACTTGCAACCATCATCCATAACATGTTTCAATTACATGTTTTCATCCAAAGGGTTTCTACCTAAAAGATAGGGTCGAGGAGATATACCTAAAAAGATAGATAAAAGCGCAACTTAAGGGAAAAAAGGAAAGATCAAAGATGTACCCTCGAAAAGAAAAGGGTAGGCAGCGCGTATTCTAGCTTCAGTTTCCCACGTTGCGTCTCCCTCGGCGTCACTCCACTGAACTTTGACGAGCTTGACTTCGCGGTTGCGTAGCTTCTTCACTTCCATTCCTAATATGCGGGTTGGAACTTTCCTTATGGTTGCTTCGCGTTCCATTTCATCTTCTTCTAGGATATTTGGCTCTACCACTTCAGCAGACTCATGTAGACATTTTCGGAGATGTGAAACGTGAAAGACGTTGTGAACTCCGGCCAATTTTTCGGGTAGCTCTAATCTATAGGCCATTTTCCCAATTTTCTCAATGATAGGGAATGGCCCTACGAACCTCGGTGCTAGCTTTCCTGTGGTTCCAAAACGAACAATGTTCCTTAGCGGAGATACCTTAAGAAAAACTTTGTCCCCAACCTCAAATTCAAGGTCGGTCCTCCTCTTGTCGGCGTAGGACTTTTGTCTGTCTTTGGCCGTCTTCATCCTTCTTTGTATTAAGTCTACTTTCTCTGAAGTCTCTCGGATCATATCTGGTCCAAGTATGAGCTTATCAGTAGACTCCCACCAACAAGTGGGTGATCGGCACGGTCTTCCATATAAAGCTTCGAAGGGCGCCATTCCGATGGTTGCTTGATAGCTGTTGTTGTAGGCAAATTCTACCAAAGGAAGATGGTCTTCCCACGTCTCTCCGAATTCAAGGATGCACAGTCTTAAAAGGTCCTCCAAAACTCTGTTCACTCTTTCTGTTTGGCCGTCGGTTTAGGGATGATAGGCTGTGCTCAAGCATAACGGTGTGCCTACCGCTTCTTGCAGACTCCGCCAAAACTCACTGGTGAAGATAGGGTCTCGGTCGCTAACAATGCTGGATGGTATTCCATGGAGTCGAACGATTTCCTTGAGGTAAAGAGATGCTAGGGATGAGGCAGTTCTTTTACTTTTGACGGGTAAAAAGTGGGCGCTTTTAGTAAGCCTATCCACTATTACCCAAATGCTAGTGTTGCCTCTCCTAGACCTAGGCAGCCCATCGATGAAGTCCATTGAGATGCTATCCCACTTCCACTGCGGGACCTCTAGAGGATGTAGCAGACCGCCAGGCTTTTTCTGTTCCGCCTTAACCTGTTGGCACACCATACACTTAGAGACGAATTCTGCCACGTCCTTCTTCATGCCGTTCCAAAAGAAAGTTCTTTTTATGTCCTTGTACATTTTATCGCCGCCTGGGTGTATCGTCATCTTGGAGTGATGTGCTTCCTCGAGAACCTTCTTTACTAAATCCCTTGTTTGTGGGACGCATAGTCTTCCGTCTCGCCTTAGCCAACCCTTATCGTCGATGGAGTATCTGTTGAGGTGACTTGAAGTCTCACCCCTAATTAGCCTATCAATCGTCTCCACAAGCTGAGGGTCCTCGCGTTGTGTTGTCCCTATCGAGTCCACTAAAGTCGGGCGTACTTCGAGAGATGCTAGCAAGCCTGGTACAAAATCGGAGGAAGGCCTAAAGTCGAAGCTGGCTATAAACTCTAGGCTTTGTCTTTCAACAAACAGCGGGCTTAGGGTCAGTTTCTTTTGGCTCAACGCGTCTGCCACTACGTTGCCTTTGCCCGGAGTATAGGAGATCTCGAAATCATACGAGGCAAGAAACTCCATCCATCTATGTTTCCTCAAGTTAAGGTCTTTCTGCGAGAAAAGATATTTCAACGATTTATGGTCAGTGTAAAGTTCAAACTTCTCACCTAGGAGATAGTGTCGCCAAGACTTGAGTGCAAAGACGATGGCGGATAATTCAAGATCGTGGGTCGGGTAGTTCTTTTCGTGCACTTTCAACTGCCTCCCGCCATAAGCTACTACCCTTCCTTCTTGCATTAAGACGGCGCCTAGCCCTGTCCCACATGCATCTGTATAAACAGTGAACATCTTGCTTCCATCTGGCAACGTCAAAACTGGGGCTGTTGTAAGAGCCCTTTTCAGTCGCTGGAAAGCAAACTCGCAGTCCAAGTCCCAATTGAACACTAGATTCTTCTTGGTCAACTTCGTGAGCGGAGCTGAGATTTTCGCAAAATCCCTTATGAACTTTCGATAGAAACCTGCTAGTCCTAGAAAACTTCGGACCTCTGTTGCATTCCTTGGTGTCTTCCAATCCTGTACCGCCACTACCTTAGCAGGGTCCACTGTTAACCCTTGTTTGGATACTATGTGCCCAAGGAACCTCACTTCTTCTCACCAAAAGTGGCATTTGGAGAATTTGGCTTTTAGCTGATGGACTCGCAGAGTTTCCATGATTTCCCTTAAGTGCTGAGCATGTTCCTCTTCACTCTTTGAGAAGATAAGGATAACGTCTACGAAGACCACTACGAACTTATTGAGGAAATCTCTGAATACCCTACTCATCAGGTCCACGAAGTAAGCAGGTGCATTTGTCAAGCCGAAAGGCATGACAAGCCATTCAAAGAAGTCGTCTGGGGTTCTGAATGTCGTTTTATCGATACTATCTTCAGCCACCCTTAGCTGATGAAAACCGGTCGCTAAATCGAGTTGGGAGAAAACAGACGCTCCTACAAGCTGATCAAACAAATCGTCAATTCTGGGGAGAGGGTGCCTATTCTTTTTCGTTAGCTTGTTGAGCTCCCTATAGTCAACACATAGACGGAGTGAACCATCCGCCTTTGTAGCGAACACCACTGGAGCGCCCCATTCGGAAATGCTCCTCCTAATGAACCCCTTTTCTAGAAGCTCTTTAATCTGTTTACTGAGCTCTTTCCTTTCCCGTGGAGGCATGTGTCTAACGGGCAACGCAACGGGCTTTGCATTATCTACAAGATATATGCGGAAGTCTATCTCCTGCTTCGGAGGCAAGCCCTTCACCTTTTCGAAGACATCCGGATATTCCCGGACCACTCTAACCGATTGCAAATTTTCAATGGAGGCATCTAGCGATTCAAGGTAACTAAGCATAACCGCATACGAGGGATTACAAGAAATTTCCAAAGTATTACCGAGCTGGGTTAGGAGCCTAACAACCCTTTTCTCACAATCGAGGATGGCCCCGTTACTGGATAGCCAATCCATGCCCAAAATCAAACCATATCCCGAAAAGCCCAAAACAAAGGCACTACATTTAAATTCTACGCTTAGAATAGAAATTTTCAATCCCAAACAGATCATAGGCAAATGAGCTGGGCCCCCAATTGGGTTTGAAACAATTAAGGGGTCCTTTACCATACTAGTTTTTAGGTGCAGAGATTCTACTAAAGCAGACGAGATAAAGGAGTGTGATGCGCCGGAATCAAATAAAGTGTGAACGGGGTGATCATAAAGATAAACTATACTTTCTACAGAAGTATTTGTACCTCGCTGTTGCAGAGGTGGCGCTTCTAGCACATGAACTTGTGCCCCTGAGGTGGATCCAGCCCTCTGCCCCTGTCCTCGTTTCTTTGGGCAGTCCTTTGCCATGTGGCCTGTCTCACCGCAAGGAAAGCACCCACCATTCATCTTGGCCTTCTTTTTCCGGCAATCTTTTACTAAGTGCCCCACTTTGCCACAGAAATTACACTTCCTCTTCTCTTTGTTGTCTTTCCCGCCCTTCTTAAAGTCTGTCTTCTTAGGCTGCAAACCCTCTTTCTTCCCTTGAGAGTTTTTTGCCTTTGTCTCCTTCTTTCCCTTATCCTCTTCGTTCAGCAACGCCATCTGTACCAACCTTTCATACGTAGCTCCCATGGGTATATGGGTCATGGCCAAACTGTGTAATGGCTCATTCAACCCTTTGACAAAACGGAGAGCCTTCTTGTGCGGGGTGTTGACTAGGTCCAGTCCGAACCTAGCCAGCTCATCGAACTGATTAACATACTCTTTGACTGTCTTGTTCCCTTTCTTAAGAAATAAGAATTTTTCCAACTGCAAACTCCTTTCTGCGTCTGAGAGAAATTTAGCCTCAAACCTTGCCCTAAAGTCCTGCCATTTTTCCACTGGTCTTTCTGCATTAGTGACTTCCCACCAGTAGGAAGCCTCGCCTTTAAGTAGCCATACTGCCAGTTGTACTTTCTGTCTATCCTCTACCTCAAAGATGATGAATAAGTCCTCGGTTTCTTTCAACCAATTTCTAGCTGCCACGAAGGACTCAGTTCCATGAAAATCCTTTCCTCCCATAGCTTTAAAATCTTTACATATCTTAGCAAAGGTATTTCCCCGCGGAGGAGGTGGAGGAAGAGGTGCTGCTGCAGCTGGATGATTTCCTGCAGCTGGGGGAGGAGGAATGGTAGGACCTGGCTGAGTGGCCCTTGCTTCTAAGAACCGTCTAAACCAACCAGGTATTGGTACACCCTCTGGCAAGTTAAGTTCTTCGGACATGCTGAAACAAAAAGGATAGATTCAAAACGAAGGATAAGAGATAGTTCCTATGGCTTTGGGGGGACTTTGCCTTTTAAAATAAAATAATATGTTATCTTAAAAATGCTTCTTTAAATTTCTTTTTGAAAAATAAATTTTCAAAACTTTTTATCTTATCTGGTAAAACTATGCTCTAATACCAAGTGAAACCCCCCACCTCCGTTAGGGTCACTCTCAAAGGGAATGCCCTAATTTTGGTGGAGGTTTATAAGTATAAATCACAGATATACAAGACAGATATAATAACACATATTTTTGAACAACGGAAAACAACAACTTTTATTTCATTCAAATACGTGTTACACCAACCATACCATAATTGTCTTACAATACTTCCAAAAACATAACATCTTCGTAACTGTCTTGATTACATTATTTAAAGAAGCATAAAGAAAATCATAAATAAACTGCAAAAGTCCCATAATTGCTGTCCAAAGCCATAGTCCAAAACGAAAAGATCCAAGCAATACATTCTTTCTCTTCAAGATGGATATGAAGGATGGTCAAGCTGCGGTATTCCCTCCCTGTGGACCTGGGGGGAAACGGAAGAAAAGAAGACGAAAGAAAAGTAGAGTCAGACATAAAGCCTAAGCAAGTCTAGGACTATTCAGTATATGAATAAAGAACTGGGTATGACAAGTATAAACTAGAAATGGGAAAGTACCATAAACTGAGTTAAGTTGTCTAGGGTCGAATATACTATCGTACCCCATATTAATCTCTGTACCCATATAAACTAGTTCCCAACAGGCACCCCATAATCAGGGTGAAGTGATCCATTTTATGATGATCGGCTCCTACTCGCATAGTTACATGTGTCTTACGGCCCCCGATGCTGTAGTTACCTATGCTGGTCCCACTATGGGGTGTATCAAGTCCCATGGTGGCGGCCCGACACAACCCTAGGATGCACAGGTATGCTACTGGTGCCCAATGCCTTATTTTTCTGTGCCGGAGTGTGTGCACGCCCGCACCCCGTTAGAACCTACACTGCTACACCACCGCCGTCAATTTGACCTCTTACAGTCAGCCCAGTAATCGTGCCCCACCCTGCCTAGTTTCAGGGTATCATGATACCTTGTAGGGTTACTGCTGAAAAGGGTCCCCCGCTACTAGGTTTTCTATTTCTAGCCAACATGCTAAGTTGGTTAAGTGTTTTATAAACCTAACCCCCAATCAATCTGTCCATTTTAGCATGTTCCATTTTGATTAATTATTAATATAATTTACTTAATCCTATCAATCCTGACTCAGCCTTAATTGTCTTATTAAAGCCTTGACCTCTCACATTAGACAGGTATTGTTGTGGCTGCCTGTTGCCGGTTGGGTCCGGGCAGTCTTACGCCACAACTCAGTCTAACCTCGGGTCCTTATTGGGCTCCGTGTTTAACCACCCACATTGGATAGGTATTGTTGTGACTACTGGATAGCCGGGCGGTTCCGGGCAGGTTTACATCACAACTCAATCCAACCTCGGGTTAAACACATCGTATTTTCTACATTTACATATTTTGTCTCTTTTCTTTTTATATGTAAATATTTGCGGCCCATTGTTCAAATTTATCTTTATTGATTAAAATTTATTTATGCCACTTAATTGTTTTTCAAGGTTGTTGGCATGCGTCAAACATGCCAACGCATATGTTCTATATTTTAGCCCAAACGTCAATACCCCCGTTTTACACGTTCGTTCAAATGTAAGGTGTGTTGGGTTTAATATTTAAACCCAATTTAGCCATATGAAAAGGGGAGGCTTATTACATGGTATTTATAAGGTAACATAAAAAGGGGAGTGTGAACGCATGAACTTGCAACATAACGATTCAATTAACATGAGGTAGGCACATGTGAACTTGCAATTGTAACAACATATAATATAAGCAATACTTAAACATGAATCATTCTATTCACATAATCATGGCATAAATAAAACATGAATCATTCTATTCGTGTAGTCATGGCATAAATGATACTTAAACATGAACCATTCTAATCATATAATTATGGCATAATCATAATTGAACATGAGTCCTTCTATTCATATAGTCATGGCATAAACATAATTGAACATGAATCCTACTATTCATATAATCATGGTTTTTATCCTATCTATGTAACTTGTAAGTGGGATGTAATTCTAGTGTAATTTCTAATGTAACTTATGTGCCAAATATATTGTCATATGATTATGATAACAACATAAGCCTAGAAACATGTTTTCAACTAGGCATAATAACAAACATAGTTTAGTCATGTTCATAAAATTAATACAAGCTTACAAAGACGCTTGCTTTTGTCACTATCACAAAATCATGATCTTTATACTTGAACTATGATGCCAATTCCAACATAACCTTCATATGAATCATAATACTTAAGTGGATCAAATTACACTAAAGATGACCATAGAATTATACATCATGTTGGCATAAAAATAAATCATATACTTGCATGAATTTCAAATAAACTATTACAACATATAGTTGTTATTTCAACATGAATCTTATACTTGCAATTATCAAATGGGTGTTGTAAATAACTACCACAAACATGTAGTTTTCAATATGAATCATATGCTTGCATGAATCCCAATCAAAATTCCACAACATGTGGTTGTCAACATAAACCATATACTTGTATGAATCAAACCATAGCATTGCCAAATCGTTTAGAATCAAAATAACATACAAATATAAGTCATTTTCGCCACAATTCCATTTCGTTTCCAACGCAAATCGCGTACTTGCAAATATCCAATCGTATACCATAATATTCCCAAATCGTTTAGCATCAAAGCAACATACAAATATAGATTATTATCGCCACAATTCCATTTCTTACTTTACACAAATCAACACAATTACTTAATTCACATCGGAATAGCACTCTACTTACAACGTATGACGAAATCTTCAATTCAGGAATCTGGATTCTGAAATTGGAGATGCTATCCTTTGTTGTATGCGTTGTTTTGATTGATTTGACATTGCTTTAAGCTTTTGATTTATCTCCTAATTGTCTCTCTATTTTCTGACGGCTATCCTCAGTCTCTCCTCAGCAGCATGACGGTCTCATCTCCATTTTAGTTTATGTGAATTAGGGTTAGTCTTAGGTCCTTTTTATAGAGTTTCTGAGTTGATTTAGACCGTCGATGGAGCTTGGTTTAATAATAGCCGTTCGTTCAAAGAAGAGACCAACCAGGAGCTGACACCTAGCCCTAGTGACAAGGCAAGGCTCAGAAAATCGACCAAACACAGACTAGGCCAGCCAGGGTGGGCTGGGTTCGACCTGGCTCAGGGGCCAGGTCGACTCCCCAGTCGACCCCCAGGTCGACTCTAGAGTCAACCTGCCTGGGCAGGTCGACTGCCAGGTCGACCTGGCCTGGCAGGTCGACCCTAGGGTCAACCCCCAGGTCGACCTGGTGGGTTTGGGCGGGAATTTTCCCGCCTACTCTGATTGGGCTGAAATTAAATTCTGTTTTCGAAATTTAAATTTTCTGAAACTTCGTCGGGCCAAAATTTGGTCATACGGGCTCCGTTTTTCGAAAACTCGGACTCTATTTCGCGTATTTTTCCGAGACGAACGCAATGGCGTATCTCGTTTTCCTTAATACTTTGTTTTGAAATTAGTTATACTTTAATTTGTGAATTTCACAGTTATAGAATACACGGGGTGTTACAACATTGATGAAAATCCCAAGGTAATAAGAGCAAAACATAAAACCTTAAGTCAAACAACAGTCTTAGTGAGCGATAAAATAGCTAACAACAGTTACACATGATAATATGAGTATAGTCGGGTCAACCATCTGATCTTCCCAGCAACCATCAAATTAACACGTGAAAAGCATCCATCACATGCCATTTCAGAATAGGAAAGGACAACCCCAATACCGCTTCTCTTCGACAACCTACGATGATAACAAAAACTGAGAAAACTGAGAAGAAGACATATAATCAACCATATCATCCATAGCATCCAATTTCCTAGCTATCACCGACTGCGGCCTTGAATCCATTGATAGTCGAACTTGCTTTCAATGATCAATATGGCTAATGGAAAATCCCGGTTCTAGCCAAACTACCATACACCATCATGACTCGTATGTTTGTCTTTTCCCATTCTCGACAACTAGGCCCATCATGACTTCTCAGAGTATACGATCTATCAAATTTGATCCTAACGGGCGTCACCAAAATACCCTGCTTTGAGTCTGCTAGAACACTTCGATTACTGACGATTCCTTGGTATATCAAATCTATTAAGCCTTTCATCTTGGCGACTTAATTCATTCCTTGAACCATTCCATTATCATCCATGATTGACTCCTATCCTATCAATCCATCATCATATTGGATCGTACATCGAATCATGACCAGTGTCACACCCATTCGGCTTTGACTACCCCGACATGAGTTCACAATCAAAGCACCATCCATAACTGAGTTGCACGTCGATCATCTGAAATCCATTCATCACCAAACTTCACCAACAACCCCCACGAGCCACGAGAATCATACCCAAAAAATCTAAGCCTACCATTTGCCAACCTCATAGGTCAGTGCCGACCCATCATAGGTTGGTGCTGACCCGTCTACTTAGCCAATTTTGGCTAAGTAGCTTGCCCCGATCCATCCAAGCTTCGAGAACTTCCATCCATTCTCCCAATGATTCGACGCTACAACATAAACTTATGCCGGTCCATTCATCTCTCGAGAAATCAGTCTTCAACCCATCCAGAACACATCCGATCGACTTGGAAATTCACCGCTAGCTTCGACTCACCAGCGCGATGCCACACACCAAGTTCCAATCCCATACAACCCTTCCCCATGGGTCAGTACCGATCTATCATAGGTTGGTGCTGACTCATGGACTTAGCTTATATTTGCACCAAAATATTTGTGCTCTCTTCCTTCATCTTCCAGTGCGCTTTGGCCAAGTTTCACTTGAATCCGGTCATCTAAATCTCCGATTTTCTCTGTTCTTCAATCCTATAATTCTATGACAAACAATCTAACATACAACACAAGAAACAAAATGCAATTCAGCAATACATGATCATACAAACATGAACAAATTCCAATTGAAACATAAAATATCACGATTATGAGATCTAGCATGATTTGGATCTAAACATATGCATAAACATGATTAATCTAACATGTATCCGGTTAATATAATCAAAATAGGTTTTCCTAAGGTTTATAAATTAGAATTAAACATATACGATCACATCTAAGGTGATTATAACATGTAACATATGAATATGATCCTAATTTACCCATACAATCCGTAGTTTTCGTATGAGTATGTAACGACCCGCATTCTACGTATCGGAGGATGATAGAATATTTATTTTATTTTCATACGAAGTCGTATAGTCTTGTAACTTTGGGGAACGACTATTGGGGTCATTTCCTATGTTCATGATTTTTGCCGAATTTTAAATGACCATTTTGCCTCTGACGAATCTTATTTCGCCTATAACTTTTGATTGGTAAGAAGTATTGACCTGAAACCACTTCCATTGGATTCGGATAGTGGTTTACCTTTTCGTAGAGCGGTCACATTAATCAAACGGATTTGCCGTTTGGGAGATATGGCTGAAATAAGGTTTGGAAGGTGGAAAACAGCTTAATCGAGCTTAATAGGGTGATTAGTGGGTAGGCCCATAACCCATTTCGGGATTAGGGTTATGGGAGGGCTGAAAAGAGTTAGAGAATGATTCCTTTTCATTTCTCCAACCTCCATTTACCTTCCTTGAACCCTAACAATGGCCTCCATCCTCCAAATCTCATTCTAATCGCTTCTTAATCGCTAATTAACCAAAACTACATCAAATCAAGAGAAATTAGCACCAAATCAGAGATAGAGTTGCTGCTATACATTGGAATTCGTGCCATATCATTCATAGTTTTAGATCTAATATTCATTTGTGGCTAAGGTGAATGATTTGCACTTTTATTCACTAATTACAACTAATTAGGGGTGATTATTGATAATTAGCGAAATTATACATCATAAAAATATGGAAAATATGTAGAAATTCTTAAATATTATTTTATGTCACTAGTGAAAATTTGGCTTAATTTGGATTAAGTTTGTTAATCCTATAGTTAAAACAAGGTTAAAGGGATTAGGGGGAAAATCATGCTTTTTGGGTACGTTTGATCCAAAATAACTCATATGCTTGATGTTTTAATATTTTTGATTTATTCTACATGTTGCTACTATTGTTTGGTATGTTTTGTGACATCATAGTAAGGTTAGAATGGTTGAAAACGTCGTCGTTTGGCGAAATTAGCTTGTTGGAAAAACTGCAGAAAATCGGTTCTTGAAGGGGGTATGCCTCACGAACCGCCCAGGTGGACTTCGGTTCCTGAAGAGGTTATGTCTCACGAACTGCTCCAAGATCATGGTCACGAGCCGCTCCAAAATGATGGTCACGAACCGCTCCAAGATGATGGTCACGAACCGCTCCAATATGAGGACTCACGAGCCGGGGATGGGGTCACGAGCCAGGGGAGGGGTCACGAGCCGAGGGGGTCATGAGCCAAGGGGTGTCACGAACCAACCTGGTAGGGGACCATGACCTGAATCGAGATGATGACTCTGAACCGAACCAGATTAAAACTTCTACCACACGACGACAAATGTGAACTCTTCTGAAGATCAACTCCAATTCGACCATAACTCGAGATGCAAAGGAAGTCCAAATGGGAAGTTATCACTCAGGATCCAGTTGGGAACCAACGAGTTAACTTCTAGAGTTGGGCTTTGCTGCAGGACGTGTGCAAAGGGGTTATCGATAACTTTGGTTCACCATTGAAGAGAGGGGGAATGTAGACAAACCAGAGCTATGGAAGTGTGGACTAGTTGGCCCTTAACCTAGATCCGAGGATGTGTGGACAGGGTAGGGCTATTGACTATAGACCAGGGAAGTATGGTCATAGCAATAGTTGCACGGAGTTGTCGTCATGGCCCCAATAGATTTGGTGATCAAAGCAATGGATATCATATGCTTTACGCACTGAGTGAGAGATGTGAGGATGATTGCTATGTTTGATGTTTTCTATCACCATGACATGCACCCTCCCATTTTTACACTTTATGTTAGTGTTACCTTAGAGTACTATACATCTTGTTGTGCTAACTCTTTGGTTGCAGGTCCAGGTTCAGGTATGATTATTTATACCTGTTTTTGTTTTACTTTGCTGCTATCGCTCATACCAGACTTTTGTCTGACCCAAAGTTTTATGTCTCTTCTTATTACTCTGGGTGCTCCTAAACGAGCATACTAGAGACAAGTTAGGTGGCTATGCACGAGTAGCTGTCCGGAGACGAGCAGGAGGGTTCCACGTACTATTTACATATATTCTCCTTGTGTTGTTGTTAGTCACTACTTTCGGCATTAGTAGTGTACCTTTTCAATTTTCTTTTTAGAGACAGTATTTTGAAGTTATAATAATGATTTGGATCATAAGCTATATTTTGGATTCCGCTACTCTAATGGACATGGTTTAGTTTTCAGCTTATGCACTGTCTCGCCTGTTTTATGTCAAGTTATGTTATTATTATATTTTATTCCATGCGTTGTGAGATATAATACAGGTTCTTTGGTGATTCTTAGTTTCAAACCCTTTTCTTTTGACGACCGTCCCATAGTCGGGCATTGACACAACGCATTTCAAGGAAATGTCGGCTGGTTCGGGGCGGGCCGTCACACTTGGTATCAGAGCCTAGGTTGCGTAGTTAACCTAGGGAAAGACATCAGGGAGAGATAATATACGTATATGAGAGCGCGTATTTGTGATATTTTGGTTTTCAAAAGCTATATATATAATATTAGTATATCTAAGGATGAAGTTGTACTGCACGCGCACCACTGAGAAGTTGGTTAATCGTTTTCTCTTTACAGATTGGACAATGAGCCGAAATAGGAGGAGTACGAGTTCAGGGGCCAACAATGGGAATGTACCTGATATGAGGACGATGTTTACTACCTTCATGCGAGAGAGGCTTAGGGATTCTCAGGGAGCAGTTCCTAATACTGCTAACGGTGGTGGTGCAGTAGTGTAGGCGCCTAGAGCCGATTTCGCCAAGCTCAGCAAGGATTATACTAATCTTGGTGGAAATCCGTTCCATGGACCGGAATCGGCTACGGAGGTTCAAGATTGGCTTGATAGTTGTGAACGCATCTTCGAGGATTTGGGGATCGATGATGCAATGAAGAGAAAGCTAGCATCGCGTCAACTTCAAGGACATGCAATGAATTGGTGGAATGCTATTAAAGCAACTACTCCCAAGGATCAAGTTACTTGGAATCAGTTTAAGACTCGCTTCAGTGATAAGTTTATTCCAACTGCTCAGAAATCAGAATTGTTTTGTAAATTTTTGGAGCTTAAGCAGAATGGAATGACAGTCTCGGAATATATTGCCGAATTCGATACCTTATCGAAATATGGATTATCTCTTATCGATACTGTCGAGAAGAAGAACGAGAAGTTCATAACTGGCCTAGATGAGTACTTGGGGGAGAGACTCATAAACCATATCGATGAGACATTCGAATCTATTGTGGGGAAGGCATTAAGATCGGAAAGCCTTTACCCTAAGAAGAAGTTCGAGGTTGCTATTGCATTGCAGAGGAGCCAAAACTGCAGGCAAGCAGTGAAGGCAAGAAAAATTCCAATAGTAAAGGGAAACAGAATCAGACCAAGGATGGTCAGAAAAAGAAGAATAAGAAAGATATCGGGTACTTTAGCTGTGGAAAGAAGGGCCATTATGCCATCAATTGTCGAGCAAAACCAGGTGAAAAGAAGTGCTTCAACTGTGGCCAAGTGGGACATTTTAAGAATGAATGTCCACAACCCCCTAAGGAGAAGCAAATGGTGAGAGCATATGCTATCAACGTTGTTCCTTCTTCGTCGAATGCCCCAACTGTGGCGCAGAAGGGAAAAGGTGTCGTTATTCAAGGTATGCTTTCTATTTATGATGTTCCTGTTCGACTGTTGTTTGATACCGGGGTTTCCCATTCCTTCGTATCTAGTGACTTGGTAGATAGATTGGAATTGGAATCCGGGATTTTCGATAGACCTTTAGTTGTGACGAACCCGATCGGTGGTTCGACTAACCATTGCATGATTTGTCGTAATTTGGTTTTATCGAGTCATGGATGTATGTTTTCTTGTGATTGCTTTGTTTTGGGCTTTACCGGGTTTAGCATTATTTTAGGAGTCGATTGGCTCCAAAGATAAGGGGTGGTAGTAGACTGTGAGGGGTCTTCGGTGACCATTATAGCGGACGATGGGCGGAGGGTGGTATTGGGTTGCCTACCTAGTGATGAGGTGATGGCTAGTTTTCTACATTCCCTCGACATGCCGCAGGATGAGTTATCAGATGTGCCGATTGCTGGCGAGTATCCGTACATCTTCGAGGAAGTGACTGGACTTCCACAACACCGAGAGATCGAGTTTCAGATTGATTTAGTGAAAGATGCCAGACCTATAGTGATGCTACTTCGTCGTATGGCGCCAAGGGAGCAGCGAGAGCTTCAGGTGCAAGTTGTCTATCTTTTGAAGAAGGGGTTTATCCGAAGAGGTGTTTCCGAGTGGGGAGCACCACTTGTATTTGCTACTAAGGCCGATGGTTCCCTTCGTTTGTGTGGACTACCGCGAGTTGAACAAGGTGACTATGAAGAATAAGTATCCTCTTCCACGGATAGATGATTTGTTTGATCCGTTAAATGGAGCAAGAGTGTTCTCCTAGTTGGATCTCGCGACAGGATTTCATCAGCTTCGAGTAGCAGCTGAGAGTATATCTAAAACGACATTTCGGACGCCGTCTGGATTTTATGAGTGGTTGGTCATGCCATTAGGGTTGACCAATGCACCCGCGTATTTTGTGGATCTTATGAATAGAGTTTTCAGGGATCAATTAAATAAATTTGTTCTTGTGTTCGTGGATGATATCTTGGTTTACTCGAGGACAGAGGGAGAACACAAGGAACATTTGAGGATAGTGATGGAGGTGTTGAGGAAACACCAATTGAAAGCAAAATTTTCTAAGTGTCACTTCTGGAGGAGGGAAGTGAGATTCTTGGGCCATGTTGTTTCAGAGAATGGTATTGCCGTGGATCCTGCGAAGGTGGCTACAGTGCAAGATTGGTCTACGCCCAAGAATGCAATAGACGTAAGAAGTTTCTTGGGGCTAGCTGGATATTATCGTAAGTTTATCCAAGACTTCTCCTAGATAGCGACGCCATTAACTCAGTTGACGAAAGGTGTGAGAATGCGCTCATAATTCTAAAGGAGAAGTTAACGTGCGCACCAGTGTTAGTTATTCCTAAAGGAGGTAGGGTTGTAGCTTATGCTAGTCGGCAACTGAAACCACAAGAGAAAAGGTATTGTACCCATGATTTGGAATTGGCAGCGATTGTGTTCGCGTTAAAGATGTGCAGACATTATCTCTTGGGAGAAAGATTCGATCATAAGTCGTTAAAGTTTCTTTTCTCTCAAAAGGATTTATATCTTCGTCAGCAGAGATGGTTAGATTTCTTGGCTTCATATGATTTCAATATCGCATACACACCTGGGAAGGGAAATGCGATAGTTGATGCATTGAGCAGGAGACATGCCAATTTTGGGGCTATGTTTCTGGAATGGAAGCAACTGGAGTATATCGCGGGATATGATTTCAGACCTAAGTGTGAATTAGATCCAGAGATGTTAGCAAGTTTGACTATCAGACCCACCTTGATTGAGCGGATCGATTCCAGTCAGAGGGACGATCCTAACCTATTGGAAATCATCTCTAATGTAGTGATGGATATCAATGATGTGGAAATGAATATGTATGGACTTGATAGAGAAGGATGGCTTCGAAAGAACGGGAAACTGGTCGTACCCAACGTTATTGTATTGAGAGATGAAGTGCTTAGAGAATGTCATCACTCGAAACTGACTATACACCCCGGTGGTAACAAAATGTATCGAGACATGAAGAAAACCTACTACTAGGAAGGGATGAAGAGAGACGTTCGAAAGTTTATATCCAAGTGCATGAATTTCCAGTTAGTTAAAGCCGAGCAAAAGAAGCCAAGTGGTTTGTTACAACCGTTGGAAATTCCCGAATGGAAATGGAAACAAGTCTCAATGGATTTCATTGATGGTTTACCAAGGACTAGATGTGGTCATGATAGTATTTTTATGATTGTCGATCGATTGACCAAAAGTGCAAGGTTTATACCGGTCAAGTCAAATAGAACGACAACTAAGTTAGCAGAACTGTATATAAAGTGGGTAGTGAGATTTCATGGAGTACCTAAAGGTATTGTGAGTGACCGAGATCCATTATTTACTAGTGGGTTTTGGAAAAGTTTACAGGAGGCTTTAGGGTCAGAATTACATCTCAATACCGCGTACCACCCTCAAACCGACGGTCAAATAGACAAGGTTAATCGTATATTATAGGATCTCTTGAGAGCTTTTATATTGGATTTTGGAGGATCATGGGATAACCATTTGCATCTGGTTGAGTTCGCATATAATAACAGTTATCAGTCCAGTATTGGTATGGCTCCATTTGAAGCTTTGTACGGAAGACCATGCAACTCACCGTCATGTTGGTTGGAAACCGGTGAAAAATTTGTGCTTGGGCCAGATGTAATAAGAGAAACTTCAGAGAAAACCAAGGTTATTCAATAGCGGATAAAGGCTTCCCAAGATAGAAAGAAGAGTTATGCTGATAAAAGACGAAGAGATTTGAAATTCTTCGTTGGTTACTTGGTATTCGTCAAGATTTCTCTATTGAAAAGCGTGATTCGATTTGGTAGGAGAGGTAAGTTGGCACCAAGGTTTGTTGGTCCATTTCCAATTCTCGAACAAGTTGGGAATTTAGCGTATAAAGTTGGATTACCAGACAAGATGGCGGGAGTGCACAACTTATTTCATGTTTCCCAGTTAAGGAAATTCGTGCACGATTCTGATATGACTATTTCACCATATCAGTTGGATGGTATCGAGGTGGAATTTGAGGCAGTTGGGAGCCATAGAACGATTCATATTGTCGGACATGATACGAAGCAACTTCGAAGGAAGACGATTAAATTGGTTAAAGTCCAGTGGAGTGATAATGAGAACGACTGTACTTGGGAAACCGAGGGGAGCATAAGAAAGTCATATCCAGAGCTTTTTGTCTGGTAAGATTTTAATCGCGATATAGTTATTCCCTTATTAGTAAACCGCATGCTAGGATGGGCTTGTTGTGTTATTATCGATATTTGATTGTTTGCAAATGGCTGATAGGCATGCGGGGCACCATTGTATGTTTCTTGGTTAAGAAATTTCGGGCGTGAAATTTATTAAGGGGGGAGAGTGTAATGACCCGCATTCTACGTATTAGAGGATCGTAGAACATTTATTTTATTTTCATACGAAGTCGTATAGTCGTGTAACTTTGGGGAACAACTATTGGTGTCATTTCCCATGTTTATGATTTTTGCCGAATTTTAAATGACTGTTTTGCCCCTTGCGAATCTTGTTTCGCCTATAACTTTTGAATGGTAAGGAGTTTTGACCATAAGCCACCTCCATTTGATTCGGATGGTGATTTACCTTTCCGTAGAGTGGTCACATTAATCAAACGGAATTACCGTTTGGGAGATATGGCTGAAATAAGGTTTGGAAGATGGAAAACAGCTTAACCGGGCTTAATAGGGTGATTAGCGGCTAGGCCCATAACCCATTCGGGATTAGGGTTGAAACACCCCACCTCCGTTAAGGTCACTCGCAAAGGGAATGCCTTAACTTCGGTGGAGCATTATAGGTAAAAGACACAGATAATTCACAAGACAGATATATAAACAGCGGAAAACAGAATTTATTTCATAAGCAGCATTCAGTCAAAGCATTACAACCATTGTCTCAAAAGCCAACTTTCAAATCATTACAATAACTATCTTGATTAAAACATAAAGAAGCATAAAACATAAAACAGTAGTAAAGCAGCATAAATCCCCAGTAAGAGTGTCACCACAACCATAGCCAAAGAGAAGAGAATCCAAGCAATACATCTACTTTCTTCAAGCTGGAAAAGGGTCTGAACTAAGCTGAAGTATACCCTCCGTGCTGACCGGGGGGGGGGGGGGAACGGAAGAAAAGAAGATGAAAGAAAGTGGGTTAGACAATAAGTCTGGTAAGCTCAGTGATTACTAGCATTTAAACAGGAATAAGGATCATGACATGAATAAACTGAAAATAGGACAATGCCATAATGACAAGATATCATTAGACAAGCTAAGGAAAGATATACTATCGCACTCATTTCTATTTCTCTGCACCTACTAACAAATGTTCCAACTAGCACCATGTGTTCACGATAAAATGATCCCTTTTCATCGATCGGCTCCTACTCGCATGCATTCAATACTTGTGTCATTCGGCCCCGCTCGATTGTAGATATCTGTGTTGGTCCCACCATGGGGGTGTATCAATCCCTATGGTGGCAACCCGACACAATTCAAGATGCACAGTGTATGACTACTGATGCCCAGTGCTTGCTTTTTCCAATTCCGGAGTACGTGCACGCCCGTACTCCGTCGGAACCTACACTGACGCACCACCTGCCGCTATATTGACCGCTTATAGTCAGCCCAGTAATCGTACCCCACCCTGCCTAGTTCAGGGTACCGTGATACATATATGTGGGTTGCTGCTGAAATGGGTTTCCTAATCAACATGTTATAATGGTTAAGTGTTCCCAATTTAACCTAACCCCATCCATCTGTTTAATTAACATGTTGTATTGGTTAAGTGTTGCCTTAATTTACTTAACCCTACCATTCTTGTTCATTAGCATTAATTAATTCATTAATGCACCAACCTCTCACAATAGATAGGTGTTGTTGTGGTTACTGGATGGCCGGGCGGTTTCGGGAAGTTTTACACCACAACTCAATCTAACATCGGGTCTTTCTTGGGCATGATGCACTAACCACTCACATTAGATCGGTCTTGTTGTGGTTACAGGATGTGTCGGGCGGTTCTGGGAAGTTTTACACCACAACTCAATCTAACCTCGGGTTAGGCATTTTCATCTTTTCTCTAATTTACATATTTTCTATTTACGACTAATTCTATATGTAAATTACTCCAAGTTTAATTATGTCATAATTACAATTTGAATTATGTTCAAAATTAATGGTATACCAAATATACCATTTCATAATACAAGATTATGAATCAATCTATGCCATGTAATTCCATATTTTCCCAACGTTACCCCCGCTATACGTTCTTTACATAGAATGTTGGGCTCGTAAACTAGCCCAACTCATAAACAAAAAGGGAAAATGAAAAAGGGACATGTAATGTTCAATCAGGCATAAACAAAGTAGATCAACTAAG
Source organism: Allium sativum (assembly GCA_030737875.1). Taxonomy (NCBI): domain Eukaryota; kingdom Viridiplantae; phylum Streptophyta; class Magnoliopsida; order Asparagales; family Amaryllidaceae; genus Allium; species Allium sativum. The sequence continues at coordinate 793,986,784 of CM060924.1, forward strand.
CATGTGAACTTGTGACTAAGTTGGATCTAATTACCATGTGAACTTGGTATAGATCTATATAAACATGAAGGTTTAACACATAAACATATTTGAATCATGACTAGCGTATAAACTTGCACATGTTAGAATATATAAGAACCACAACTTAATTTACAACATAATCGGTTCCAAATAACATTGATCTAAACATATATGAATGTAGATCTAAACATGTAGACATGTATGAATATGACTTAGATCTTTAACTTGCAAGTAACATACAAAAGAACCACCAAATTATTACATAACATGATAGGTTCATCACCAAGTTAACATACAATACAATAAGTTCATCACCAAATTAACATGATAAATTTATCACTAATAATATACAATATGGTATGCTCATCACCAAATTATCATGAACATAAATCAAGTTTGGATATCTTACATATGAGCACTATTCTAAGTTCAAATTATACAAGCCATGATTTCATGTTAATAATTTGTTTAAATCTAAGTAATAACCGCACTTACAAAAAGAGTACAAATCTTGAGTTCTGGGATCTGTTTTCTGAAACTGAAAAGCTATCCTTTGATGTAGACGAAGGATTCTCTAATTTAGATTTGTTATTTGGTTTAGAGAAGATTTCTTAGAAAAGAAGACGGAGGCTACTCTTGGTTGGCCATGGACAGCATGATAGCTACTAGGTGCAATGGTTATGAGTTCTAGGGGTTGAAGTTTGGAGTGTTTTTATAGAAATTTAGATTAATATAAGCCGTTAGATCAACCTAGGAGTAATCAGGACCATTCATATCAAAAGGAGCCAACCAGAAATTGCCACACAAGCCCTAGTGACTCTGCAACAGGTTAGAAATCGTCGCAGTTCAGATCTGCCTAAGGGGGCAGGTCGACCCCCAGGTCGACCTATTTAGGGGAGGTCGACCCCCTGGTCGACCCCTAGTCGACCTGGCCTAGGGCAGGAAAATTCCACCAGCCCACTTCTGCGTTTGATTTCGAATTTGAATTTAATTCTGAGCTGTTTTATTTTTATTTAAATTCCTGAAACTTCTGAAGGCCATAACTTCTTCATACGAAGTCCAATTCACGCAAACTTGGACTCTATCTCAAGAAGAATTCCGAGAAGAACGCAATGGCGTAACCCGTTTCCCTTAATTCCTACTTTTGAAATTAAGTATTCTTTAATTCTTTACTTTAAGGTTCACAGAAAATACGGGGTGTTACATTCTCCCCTCCTTAAAGGATTTCGTCCCCGAAATCTTCAAGTCAAGAAGAACGTATATCCTACCATCCAATCGTCCATCTACTCAACCATCAAACACAAGCATCCATTGTCCTTAAAAGGTTCCTAATGTCGTATGAACATATGCAGAGTGTGTGTATATGTTTCTTATCTAATGCAAAATCAGGCGGTCTACCGATTCTGTTGACCTCCTTAATGTAAATCATGATAGTGCTATGAGTCCATTATGTATGCCTTTATTCCTAATCATACTTTATAACTTCTACATGAGTGTACAATCATTCATACAAATGCGACATCCATATGATAACACATCAAGTTTAATCCATATATAAATACATATATGCATATGCAATATGAAAGTGATTGAGCCAGTCTAGTACCTAATGTGTGTGTATATGCATCCACGAGCAACCACTTGCATCCATTGGCAACCATCAATCATAACATGTTTCAAATACATGTTTACATACATTGGTTTCTATCTAAGGATAAAGAATAGGATCGATACTTAAAAGATAGATTCAAACATGCATAAACTTATGGAAAAAGAGATCAAGGATGTACCCTCAAAAAGATAAGGGTAGGCTGCGCGTATCTTGGCCTCAGTCTCCCAAGTCACATCTTCCTCGGCGTCACTCCATTGAATTTTAACAAGCTTGACTTCATGGTTGCGTAGCTTTTTGACTTCTGTTCCCAAGATACGAGTTGGAACTCTCCTCACAGTTGCTTCTCGTTCCACTTCTACTTCCTCTAGTATGCTTGGTTCCACCACTTTCGCAGACTCATGTAAGCACTTCCGTAGGTGAGAAACATGAAAGACATTATGAACTCCAGCAAATTTTTCGAGCAGCTCCACTCTATAAGCCATCGTCCCAATTCTTTCAATGATAGGAAATGGCCCTACAAACCTTGGTGCCAATTTTCCTGCGGATCCAAAACGAACGACGTTCCTTAAAGGATATGCTTTAAGGAAAACCCTGTCTCCAACCTCAAACTCAAGGTCGGTCCTTCTTTTATCTGCGTAGGACGTCTGTCTATCTTGTGCGGTCTTCATTCGCCTTCGTATCAAGTCCACTTTCTCTGAAGTTTCTCTGATCATGTCGGGCCCAAGTACAAGCTCGTCTGTTGATTCTCACCAACAAGTTGGTGACCGGCATGGTCTCCCATATAAAGCCTCGAAGGGTGCCATACCTATGGTGGCTTGGTAGCTATTGTTGTAGGTGAACTCCACCAAAGTGAGATGATCCTCCCATGTTCCTCCAAAGTCAAGAATGCACATTCTCAAAAGATCTTCCAGTACTCTGTTCACCCTTTCTGTCTGACCATCGGTTTGAGGGTGATAGGCAGTGCTTAAGTATAGTTGTGTGCCTACAACCTCTTCCAATACTCGCTCATGAAGATAGGATCTCGATCGCTTACTATGCTAGAGGTTATCCCGTGCAGCCGAACTATTTCTTTAAGATAAAGGGATGCTAATGATGAGGTGGTCCTCCTACTTTTAACAAGTATAAAGTGAGCGCTTTTAGTGAGTCTGTCAACTATTACCCAAATACTGGTGTTGCCCCTTCTTGACCTAGGCAACCCATCTATAAAGTCCATCGAAATGCTATACCATTTCCACTGTGAGACCTCTAGAGGATGAAGCAGACCACCAGGCTTCTTCTGCTCCACCTTGACTTGCTGGCATATTAAGCACTTAGAGACGAATTCAGCAACATCCCTCTTCATGCCATTCCAAAAGAAAACCCTTTTTATGTCTTTATACATCTTGTCTCTTCCTGGGTGTATGGTCAACTTCGAATGGTGTGCTTCTTCGAGAACTGTCTTCACCAAATTTCTGGCTTGGAGGACGCATAGTCTCCCATCCCGTCTCAACCAACCCTTGGCATCTATGGAGTATCTATTGAGGTGACCAGAAGTCTCACCTCCAATTAATTTCTCCTCACATCAACGATCTGAGGGTCTTCACTTTGCGCGGCTCCTATTGAGTCCAAAAGTGTAGGCCGCACCTCTAGTGTTGCTAACAAGCCAGGCACAAACTCAAAAGAGGGTCTAAAGTCAAAGGCTGCTATGTACTCCAAGCTTTGCCTTTGCACAAAGAGAGGACTTAAAGTCAGCTTCTTCCTGCTCAAGGCATCTGCTACCACATTGCCCTTGCCAGGGGTGTAAGCAATCTCGAAATCATATGAGGCTAGAAACTCCATCCACCTCTGTTGTCTTAAGTTAAGATCTTTTTGTGAGAAAAGGTATTTTAACGATTTATGATCAATAAATAACTCAAAACTTTCCCCTAGAAGGTAATGACGCCATGACTTAAGAGCGAAAACAATGGCAGCTAGTTCTAAATCATGAGTTGGGTAGTTCTTCTCATGTACCTTCAACTGCCTTCCTCCATAGCAAACTACCTTGCCTTTTTGCATCAAGACAGTGCCCAATCCAGTGCCGCATGTGTCTGTGTATACTGTAAACATCTTACTCCCATCAGGCAATGTCAGAATTGGGGCTGTTGTAAGAGCCCTTTTCAAACATTGAAAAGCAACATCACAATCCAAATCCCAAGCGAAATCTGGGTTCTTCTTCGTCAATCTTGTAAGTGGGGCTGAAATTTTCGCAAAGTCTTTAATGAACTTTCGGTAATAGCCCACCTGCCCGAGAAAGCTTCGTACTTCGGTTGCGTTCTGTGGGACCTTCCAATCTTGCACCGCAACTACTTTTGCGGGATCCACGGCTATCCCTTCTTTGGACACCACATGTCTAAGAAACCTCACTTCTTCTCTCCGAAAATAGCATTTGGAGAATTTTGCTTTCAGCCGATGTGCTCGAAGAGTCTCCATAACTTCCTTTAAATGCAAAGCATGTTCTTCTTCACTTTTTTAAAAATTAGAATGTCGTCCACGAAGGCCACCACAAACTTATTAAGGAACTCCCTAAATACCATGCTCATCAAGTCTACGAATTAAGCAGGTGCGTTTGTCAAGTTGAAAGGCATGACAAGCCATTCGAAGAAACCGTCCGGGGTCCTGAACGCGGTCTTATCAATGTTGTCTTCAGTCACTCTTAGCTGATGAAACCCGGTAGCCAGATCTAGTTGGGAGAAAACCGATGCACCTACAAGTTGATCAAACAAGTCGTCTATTCTGGGAAGTAGGTGCCTATTCTTCTTGGTTAGCTTGTTTAGCTCCCTGTAGTCCACGCAAAGGCAAAGTGAACCATCTGCTTTGGTTGCGAACACCACTGGAGCACCCCATTACATAATGCTCCTTCTTATGAACCCCTTCTCGAGAATCTCTTTAACTTTCTTACTGAGCTCCTTCCTCTCCCTTGGAGTCATGTGTCTAACGGGTAAAGCAACGGGTTTCACATTATCAACAAGGTATATGCGGAAGCCTATCTCCCGCTTCGGAGGTAAGCCCTTCACCTCTTCAAAGACATCTGAATATTCACATACTACTCTAACAGACTGCAAGTTCTCAACAGACGCATCAAGAGATTCTAGGTAGCTTAGCATAATAGAATTCAACGGATTACAAGATATTTCGAGAATGTTACCAAGGTGAGTAATAAGTATAACCACTCTCTTTTAACAATCGAGGACAGCACCATTACTAGATAACCAATCCACTGCTAGAATCAACCCATAGCCCGTGAAGCCCAAAACATAAGCAATACATCTAAACCCAACGCTTAGTATAGAAATTTCCAAATCCAAACAAATCATTGACAAATATGCTGAACCCCCAATTGGATTTGAAACAACCAAGGGATCCTCTACTATACTGGTGTCTAGGTGCAGAGATTCAACTAAAGCAGTAGATATAAAAGAGTGCGATGCGCCAGAATCAAAAAGAGTACAAACATGATGATCAAAAAGATAAACTAAACTCTCAACAGAAATATTTCTACCTCGTTATTGCGGAGGTGCCATGGGAGCGTGAACCTGCCCTACAGAAGTAGATCCAGTCCTCTGCCCTTGCCCTTGCTTTCTTGGGCAGTCCTTAGCCAAGTGTCCTGTCTCGCCGCACTGAAAGCAACCACCCATCTTCCTTTTCTTGTTCCTGCAGTCTTTAATCAGATGTCCAGGTATGCCACAAAAATTACACTTTCTCTTGTCATGGGGTTTGTTATTCTTCCCGCCCTTCTTGGGATCCGTCTTCTTATTCTACAATCACTCCACTTTCTTGTCTACAGATTCTTCCATCTTTGCCTCTTTCTTACCACCCTTGTCTTCCTCGTGTAAGAGTGTCATTTCCACCAAGCTCCCATAAGTCGCACCCATAGGTATATGGGTCATAGCTAGGCTGTGCAGTGGCTCATTCAACCCTTTAACGAAACGGAGAGCCTTTTTGTGTGCAGTGTTTACCAACTCCAGTCTGAATCTAGCCAGCTGGTTGAATTGATTGACAAATTCCCTGACCGATAGGCTTCCCTGTTTGAGAGTTAAAAACTTCTCTACCTGTAGGCTTCGTTCAGATTGCGAGAGGAACTTCATCTCAAATCTCATTCTGAAATCCTCCCAAGTCTCAACTGGTCTCTCAGCATTAGTAACCTCCCACCAGAAGCAGGATAAGTAACCATACAGCCAACTGTATCTTCTGCCTATCGTCCACTTCGAAGATGACAAACAAATCTTCTATTTCCTTGAGCCAGTTTCTAGCTTCCACGAACGATTCAGTTCCATTATAGTTCTTTCCTCCCATAGCTCAAAAGTCTCTACATGTCTTCGAGAAAGCATTCACACGTGGAGGAGGAGGAGGAACGATGGGTGCGGCTGGAGGAACGTTTCGTTGGCCTTCGGCGGTTGCTGTGGCCTCCAAATACCTACGGAACCATCTGTGTATTGTGACTCCATCTGGGATATTAGGGATGTTTTATTCTCCAGACATGCTGAAACGAAAAGGAAAAGACTCAGAACAAAGGATAGAAAGATAGTGCATATGGCTTTGGGGATTATGCCTTTGAAATAAAACAACACTTTTTTCTTGAAAATGCTTCTTTAAAACTTCTTTTTGAAAAATGGTTTCAAACACTTTTATCTGATCTGGTAACCATCAGCTCTGATACTAAGTGGAACACCCCACCTCCGTTAAGGTCACTCGCAAAGGGAATTCCTTAACTTCGGTGGAGCATTATAGGTAAAAGAAACAGATAATGCACAAGGCAGATATATAAACAGCGGAAAACATAATTCATTTCATAAGCAACATTCAGTCAAAGCATTACAACCATTGTCTCAAAACCCAACTTTCAAATCATTACAATAACTGTCTTGATTAAAACATAAAGAAGCATAAAAGATAAAATAGTAGTAAAGCAACATAAATCCCCAATAAGAGTGTCACCACAGCCATAGCCAAAGAGAAGAGAATCCAAGCAATACATCTACTTTCTTCAAGCTGGAAAACGGTCTGAACTAAGATGAAGTATTCCCTCCCTGCGGACCTGGGGAGGAAACGGAAGAAAAGAAGACGAAAGAAAGTGGGTCAGACAATAAGTCTGGTAAGCTCAGTGATTACTAGCATTTAAACAGGAATAAGGATCATGACATGAATAAACTGAAAATAGGACAATGCCATAATGACAAGATATCATAAGACAAGCTAAGGCAAGATATACTATCGCACTCATTTCTATTTCTCTGCACCTACTAACAAATGTTCCAACTAGCACCATGTGTTCATGATAAAATGATCCCTTTTCATCGATCAGCTCCTACTCGCATGCATTCAATACTTGTGTCATTCGGCCCCGCTCGATTGTAGATACCTGTATTGGTCCCACCACCGGGTGTATCAATCCCTATGGTGGCAACCCGACACAATTCAAGATGCACAGTGTATGACTACTGATGCCCAGTGCTTTTTTCCCATTCCGGAGTACGTGCACGCCCGTACTCCGTCGGAACCTACACTAACGCTCCACCCGCCGCTATATTGACTGCTTATAATCAACCCAGTAAACGTGACCCACCCTGCCTAGTTCAGGATAACATGATACATCTATGTGGGTTACTGCTGAAATGGGTCCCGTTACTAGGGTTTCCTAATCAATATGTTATAATGGTTAAGTGTTCCCAATTTAACCTAACCTCATCCATATGTTTAATTAACATGTTGTATTGGTTAAGTGTTGCCTTAATTTACTTAACCCTACCATTCTTGTTCATTAGCATTAATTAATTCATTAATGCACCAACCTCTCACATTAGATAGGTGTTGTTGTGGTTACTGGATGGTCGGGCGGTTCCGGGCAGTTTTACACCATAACTCAATCTAACCTCGGGAATTTCTTGGGCATGATACACTAACCACTCACATTACATCGGTCTTGTTGTGGTTACTGGATGTGCCGGGCGGTTCCGGGCAGTTTTACACCACAACTCAATCCAACCTCGGGTTAGGTATTTTCATATTTTCTCTAATTTACATATTTTCTATTTACGACTAATTCTATATGTAAATTACTCCAAGTTTAATTATTTCATAATTACAATTTGAATTATGTTCACAATTAATGGTATACCAAATATACCATTTCATAATACAAGATTATGAACCAATCTATGCCATGTAATTCCATATTTTCCCAACATTACCCCCGCTATACGTTCGCATAATTTACGTAGAATGTTGGGCTCATAAACTAGCCCAACTCATAAATAAAAAGGGAAAATGAAAAAGGGACATGTAATGTTCAATCAGGCATAAACAAAGGATCAACTAAGCATGTGAATTTGTGACTAAGTTGGATCTAATTACCATGTGAACTTGGTATACATCAATATAAACATGAAGGTTTAACACATAAACATATTTGAATCATGACTAGCGTATTAACTTGCACATGTTAGAATATATAAGAACCACAACTTAATTTACAACATAATAGGTTCCAATTAACATTGATCTAAACATATACGAATGTAGATATAAACATGTAGACATGTATGAATATGACTTAGATCTTTAACTTGCAAGTAACATACAAAAGAACCAACAATTTATTACATAACATGATAGGTTCATCACCAAGTTAACATACAATAAAATAAGTTCATCACCAAATTAACATGATAGATTTATCACTAATAATATACAATATGGTATGCTCATCACCAAATTAACATGAGCATAAATCATGTTTGGTTATCTTACATATAAGAACTGTTCTAAGTTCAACTTATACAAGCCATGATTTCATGTTAAGAATTTGTTTAAATCTAAGTAATAACCGCCCTTGCAATAAGAGTTAAAATCTTGAGTTCTGGGATCTGTTTTCTGAAACTGAAAAGCTATCCTTTGATGTAGACGAAGGATTCTTTAATTTAGATTTGTTATTTGGTTTAGAGAAGATGTTCTTAGAAAAGAAGACTGGAGGCTACTCTTGGTTAGCCATGGACAGCATGACGACTACTAGGTGCAATGGTTATGAGTTCTAGGGTTGAGGTTTGGAGTGTTTTTATAGAAGTTTAGATTAATATAAGCCGTTAGATCAACCAGGAGTAATCAGGACCATTCATATCAAAAGGAGCCAACCAGAAATTGCCACACAAACCCTAATGACTCAGCAACAGGTCAGAAATCGTCGCAGTTCAGATCTGCCCGAGTGGGTACGTCGACCCCCTGGTCGACCCCTTGGTCGACATGGCCTAGGGCGGGAAAATTCCCATCCAGCCCGCTTCTGTGTTTGATTTAGAATTTGAATTTAATTCTGAGCTGTTTTATTTTTATTTAAATTTCTGAAACTTCTGAAAGCCATAACTTCTTCATACAGAGTCCAATTCACGCAAACTATGACTCTATCTCAAGCAGAATTCCGAGACGAACGCAATGGCGTAACCCGTTTCCCTTAATTCCTGCTTTTAAAATTAAGTATTTTTAATTCGTTACTTTAAGGTTCACAGAAAATACGGGGTGTTACATTCTCCCCTCCTTAAAGGATTTCGTCCCCGAAATCTTCAAGTCAAGAAGAACGTATATCCAACCATCCAATCGTCCATCTACTCAACCATCAAACACAAGCATCCATTGTCCTTGAAAGGTTCCTAATACCATATGAATATATGCAGAGTGTGTGTATATGTTTCTTATCTAGTGCAAAATCAGGCGGTCTACTGATTCAGTTGACCTCCTTAATGTAAATCATAATAGTGCTATGAGTCCATTATGTATGCACTTATGCCTAATCATACTTTATAACTTCTACATGAGTGCACAATCATTCATACAAATGCGACATCCATATGATAACACATCAAGTTCAATCCATATACAAATACATATATGCATATGCAATATGAAAGTGACTGAGCCGATCTAGTACTTAATGTGTGTGTATATGCATCCTCGAGCAACCACTTGCAACCATTGGCAAACATCAATCATAACATGTTTCAAATACATGTTCACATCCATTGGTTTCTATCTAAGGATAAAGAATAGGATCGAGGAGATATACTTAAAAGATAGATTCAAACATGCATAAACTTATGGAAGAAGAGATCAAGGATGTACCCTCAAAAAGATAAGGGTAGGTTGCGCGTATCTTGGCCTCAGTCTCCCAAGTCGTGTCTTCCTCGGCCTCGCTCCATTGAACTCTAACAAGCTTGACTTCACGGTTGCATAGCTTTTTGACTTCTGTTCCTAAGATACAAGTTGGAACTCTCCTCACAGTTGCTTCTCGTTTCACTTCTACTTCCTCTAGTATGCTTGGTTCCACCACTTCCGCAGACTCATGTAAGCACTTCCGTAGGTGAGAAACATGAAAGACATTATGAACTCCAGCCAATTTTTCGGGCAGCTCCACTCTTTAAGCCATCGTCCCAATCCTTTCAATGATAGGAAATGGCCTTACAAACCTTGGTGCCAATTTTCCTCCGGATCCAAAACGAACGACGTTCCTTAAAGGAGATACTTTAAGGAAAACTCTATCTCCAACCTCAAACTCAAGGCCGGTCCTTCTTTTATCTGCGTAGGACTTCTGTCTATCTTGTGCGATCTTCATTCGCCTTCGTATCAAGTCCACTTTCTCTGAAGTTTCTCTGATAATGTCGGGCCCAAGTACAAGCTCATCTGTTGATTCCCACCAACAAGTTGGTGATCGGCATGGTCTCCCATATAAAGCCTCGAAGGGTGCCATGCCTATGGTGGCTTGGTGGTTATTGTTGTAGGCGAACTCCACCAAAGGGAGATGATCCTCTAAAGTCAAGAATGCGTAGTCTCAAAAGATCTTCCAGTACTCTGTTCACCCTTTCCGTCTGACCATCGGTTTGAGGGTGACAGGCAATGCTTAAGCATAGCTGTGTGCCTACAACCTCTTGCAGACTCTTCCAAAACTCGCTCGTGAAGATATGAACTCGATCGCTTACTATGCTAGAGGGTATCCCGTGCAGTCGAACTATTTATTTAAGATAAAGGGATGCTAATGATGAGGTGGTCCTCCTACTTTTAAAAGGTATAAAGTGAGCGCTTTTAGTGAGTCTGTCAACTATTACCCAAATACCGGTGTTGCCTTTTCTTGACCTAGGCAACCCATCTATAAAGTCCATCGAAATGCTATCCCATTTTCACTATGGGACCTCTAGAGGATGAAGCAGACCACCAGGCTTCTTCTGCTCCGCCTTGACTTGCGGCATATCAAGCACTTAGAGACGAATTCAGCAACATCCGACTTCATCCCATTCCAAAACAAAACCCTTTTTATGTCTTTATACATCTTGTCTCCTCCTGGGTGTATGGTCAACTTCGAATGGTGTGCTTCTTCGAGAACTGTCTTCACCAAATCTCTGGCTTGGGGGACGCATAGTCTCCCATCCCATCTCAACCAACCCTTGGCATCTATGGAGTATCTATTGAGGTGACCAGAAGTCTCACCTCCAATTAGTTTCTCCATCACATCAACGATCTGAGGGTCATCACGTTGTGCGGCTCCTACTGAGTCCAAAAGCGTAGGCCGCACCTCTAGTGTTGCTAACAAGCCAGGCACAAACTCAAAAGAGGGTCTAAATTAAAAGGCTGCTATGTACTCCAAGCTTTGCCTTTCCACAAAGAGAGGACTTAAAGTCAGCTTCTTCCTACTCAAGGCGTCTGCTACCACATTTCCCTTGCCAGGGGTGTAAGCGATCTCAAAATCATATGAGGCAAGAAACTCCATCCACCTCTGTTGTCTTAAGTTAAGATCTTTTTATGAGAAAAGGTATTTTAACGATTTATGATCAGTAAATAACTCAAACCTTTCCCCTAGAAGGTAATGACGCTATGACTTAAGAGCGAAAACAATGGCATCTAGTTCTAAATCATGAGTTGGGTAGTTCTTCTCATGTTCCTTCAACTGCCTTCCTCCATAGCAAACTATCTTGCCTTCTTGCATCAAGACAGCGCCCAATCCAGTGCCGCATGCGTCTGTGTATACTGTAAACATCTTACTCTCATCAGGCAATGTCAGAACTGGGGCTGTTGTAAGAGCGTTGGAAAGCAACATCACAATCCAAATCCCAAGCGAAAGCTAGGTTCTTCTTCGTCAATCTTGTAAGTGGGGCTCAAATTTTCGCAAAGTCTTTAATGAACTTTCGGTAATAGCCTGCCAGCCCGAGAAAGCTTCGTACTTCGGTTGCGTTCCGTGGGACCTTCCAATCTTGCACTGCAACTACTTTTGCTGGATCCACGGCTATCCCTTCTTTGGACACCACATGTCCAAGAAACCTCACTTCTTCTCTCCAAAAATGGAATTTGGAGAATTTTGCTTTCAGCCGATGTGCTCGAAGAGTCTCCATAACTTCCTTTAAATGCAAAGCATGTTCTTCCTCACTTTTTGAGAAAATTATAATGTCGTCCACGAAGACCACCACAAACTTATTTAGGAACTCCCTAAAAACCCTGGTCATCAAGTCTACGAAATAAGAAGGTGCGTTTGTCAAGCCGAAAGGCATGACAAGCCATTCGAAGAAACCGTCCGGGGTCCTGAACGCGGTCTTATCAATGCTGTCTTCATCCACTCTTAGTTGATGAAACACGGTAGCCATATCTAGTTGAGAGAAAACCGATGCACCTACAAGATGATCAAACAAGTCGTCTATTCTGGGAAGTGGGTGCCTATTCTTCTTGGTTAGCTTGTTTAGCTCCCTGTAGTCCACGCAAAGGCAAAGTGAACCATCTGCTTTGGTTGCGAACACCACTGGAGCACCCCATTACATAATGCTCCTTCTTATGAACCCCTTCTCGAGAATCTCTTTAACTTTCTTACTGAGCTCCTTCCTCTCCCTTGGAGCCATGTGTCTAACGGGTAAATCAATGGGTTTCGCATTATCAACAAGGTATATCCGGAAACCTATCTCCCGCTTTGTAAGTAAGCCCTTCACCTCTTCAAAGACATCTGAATATTAGTGGACTACTCTAACAGACTGCAAGTTCTCAACAGACGCATCAAGAGATTCTAGGTAGCTTAGCATAACAGAATTCAAAGGATTACAAGAGATTTAGAGAATGTTACCAAGGTGAGTAATAAGGCTAACCACTCTCTTTTAATAATCGAGGACGGCACCATTACTAGATAACCAATCCACTACCAGAATCAACCCATAGCCTGTGAAGCCCAATTCATAAGCATTACATCTAAACCCAACGCTTAGTATAGAAATTTCCAAATCCAAACAAATCATTGGCAAATATGCTGAACCCCCAATTGGATTTGAAACAACCAAGGGATCCTCTACTATACTGGTGTCTAGGTGCAGAGATTCAACTAAAGCAGTAGATATAAAAGAGTGCGATGCGCCAGAATCAAAGAGAGTACGAACAGGATGATCAAAAAGATAAACTAAACTCTCAACAGAAATATTTCTACCTTGTTCTTGCGGAGGTGCCATAAGAGCGTGAACCTGCCCTCCAGACGTAGATCCAGTCCTCTGCTCTTGCCCTTGCTTTCTTGGGCAGTCCTTAGCCAAGTGTCCTGTCTCGCCGCACTGAAAGCAACCACCCATCTTCCTTTTCTTGTTCCTGCAGTCTTTAATCAGATGTCCAGATATTCCGCAAAAATTACACTTTCTCTTGTCACGGTGTTTGTTATTCTTCCCGCCTTTCTTGGGATCCGTCTTCTTATTCTACGATCACTCCACTTTCTTGTCTACATATTCTTCCATCTTTGCCTCTTTCTTACTACCCTTGTCTTCCTCGTGTAAGAGTGCCATTTCCACCAAGCTCTCATAAGTCGCACACATAGGTATATGGGTCATAACTAGGCTGTGCAGTGGCTCATTCAACCCTTTAACGAAACGGAGAGCCTTTTTGTCTGCAGTGTTTACCAACTCCAGTCCGAATCTAGCCATCTGGTTGAATTGATTGACGTATTCCCTGACCGATAGGCTTCCCTGTTTGAGAGTTAAAACCTTCTCTACTTGTAGGCTTCGTTCAGCTTGCGAGAGGAACTTCATCTCAAATCTCATTCTGAAATCCTCCCAAGTCTCAACTGGTCTCTCAACATTAGTAACCTCCCACCAGAAGGAGGCCTCGTCCTTAAGTAACCATACAGCCAACTGTATCTTCTGCTTATCGTCCACTTCAAAGATGACAAACAAATCTTCTGTTTCCTTGAGCCATTTTCTAGCTACCACGAATGATTCAGCTCCATTAAAGTTCTTTCCTCCCATAGCTCGAATGTCTCTACATGTCTTCGAGAAAGCATTCACATGTGGAGGAGGAGGAGGAGCGATGGGTGCAGCTGGAGGAACGTTTCCTTGGCCTTCGGCGGTTGCCGTGGCCTCCAAATACCTACGGAACCATCCGGGTATTGTGACTCCATCTGGGATATTAGGGATGTTTTGTTCTCCAGACATGCTGAAACGAAAAGGAAAAGACTCAGAACAAAGGATAGAAATATAGTGCATATGGCTTTGGGGATTATGCCTTTGAAATAAAACAACACTTTTTTCTTGAAAATGCTTCTTTAAAACTTCTTTTTGAAAAATGGTTTCAAACACTTTTATCTGATCTGGTAACCATCAACTCTGATACCAAGTGAAACACCCCACCTCCGTTAAGGTCACTCGCAAAGGGAATGCCTTAACTTCGGTGGAGCATTATAGGTAAAAGACACAGATAATTCACAAGACAGATATATAAACAGCGGAAAACAGAATTTATTTCATAAGCAGCATTCAGTCAAAGCATTACAACCATTGTCTCAAAACCCAACTTTCAAATCATTACAATAACTATCTTGATTAAAACATAAAGAAGCATAAAACATAAAACAGTAGTAAAGCAGCATAAATCCCCAGTAAGAGTGTCACCACAACCATAGCCAAAGAGAAGAGAATCCAAGCAATACATCTACTTTCTTCAAGCTGGAAAAGGGTATGAACTAAGCTGAAGTATACCCTCCCTGCGGACCTAGGGGGGAAACAGAAGAAAAGAAGACGAAAGAAAGTGGGTCAGATAATAAGTCTGGTAAGCTCAGTGATTGCTTGCATTTAAACAGGAATAAGGATCATGACAGGAATAAACTGAAAATAGGACAATGCCATAATGACAAGATATCATAAGACAAGCTAAGGCAAGATATATTATCGCACTCATTTCTATTTCTCTGCACCTACTAACAAATGTTCCAACTAGCACCGTGTGTTCATGATAAAATGATCCCTTTTCATTGATCGGCTCCTACTTGCATGCATTCAATACTTGTGTCATTCGGCCCCGCTCGATTGTAGATACCTGTGCTGGTCCCACATGGGGTGTATCAATCCCTATGGTGGCAACCCGACACAATTCAAGATGCACAGTGTATGACTACTGATGCCCAGTGCTTTTTTCCCATTCCGGAGTACGTGCACGCCTGTTCTCCGTCGGAACCTACACTGATGCACCACCTGCTGCTATATTGACCGCTTATTGTCAACCCAGTAATCGTGCCCCACCCTGCCTAGTTCAAGGTACCGTGATACATCTATGCGGGCTCCTGCTGAAATGGGTCCCGTTACTAGGGTTTCTTAATCAACATGTTATAATGGTTAAGTGTTCCCAATTTAACCTAACCCCATCCATCTGTTTAATTAACATGTTGTATTGGTTAAGTGTTGCCTTAATTTACTTACCCCTACCATTCTTGTTCATTAGCATTAATTAATTCATTAATGCACCAACCTCTCACATTAGATAGGTGTTGTTGTGGTTACTGGATGGCCAGGCGGTTCCGGGCAGTTTTACACCATAACTCAATCTAACCTCGGGTCTTTCTTGGGCATGATGCACTAACCACTCACATTAGATCGGTCTTGTTGTGGTTACAGGATGTGTCGGGCGGTTCCGGGCAGTTTTACACCACAACTCAATCTAACCTTGGGTTAGGCATTTTCATCTTTTCTCTAATTTACATATTTTCTATTTACGACTAATTCTATATGTAAATTACTCCAAGTTTAATTATGTCATAATTACAATTTGAATTATGTTCACAATTAATGGTATACCAAATATACCGTTTCATAATACAAGATTATGAATCAATCTATGCCATGTAATTCCATATTTTCCCAACGTTACCACCATTATACCTTCACATAATTTACATAGAATGTTGGGCTCGTAAACTAGCCCAACTCATAAATAAAAAGGGAAAATGAAAAAGGGACATGTAATGTTAAATCAGACATAAACAATGTTGATCAACTAAGCATGTGAACTTGTGACTAAGTTGGATCTAATTACCATGTGAACTTGGTATAGATCTATATAAACATGAAGGTTTAACACATAAACATATTTGAATCATGACTAGCGTATTAACTTGCACATGTTAGAATATATAAGAACCACAACTTAATTTACAACATAATAGGTTCCAATTAACATTGATCTAAACATATATGAATGTAGATCTAAACATGTAGACATGTATGAATATCTTTAACTTGCAAGTAACAAACAAAAGAACCACCAAATTATTACATAACATGATAGGTTCATCACCAAGTTAACATACAATACAATAAGTTCATCACCGAATTAACATGATAGATTTATCACTAATAATATACAATATGGTATGCTCATCACCAAATTAACATGAATATAAATCAAGTTTGGTTATCTTACATATAAGCACTGTTCTAAGTTCAACTTATACAAGCCATGATTTCTTGTTAAGAATTTGTTTAAATCTAAGTAATAACCGCACTTACAAAAAGAGTACAAATCTTGAGTTCTGAGATCTGTTTTCTGAATCTGAAAAGCTATCCTTTGATGTAGACGAAGGATTCTCTAATTTAGATTTGTTATTTGGTTTAGAGAAGATGTTCTTAGAAAAGAAGACTGGAGGCTACTCTTGGTTGGCCATGGACAACATGACGGCTACTAGGTGCAATGGTTATGAGTTCTAGGGTTGAGGTTTGGAGTGTTTTTATAGAAGTTTAGATTAATATATGCCATTAATCAACCTAGGAGTAATCAGGACCATTCATATCAAAAGGAGCCAACCAGAAATTGCCAGCAACAGGTCAGAAATCGTCGCAGTTCAGATCTGCCCGAGGGGGTAGGTCGACCCCCAGGTCGACCTATTTAGGTGAGGTCGACCCCCTGGTCGACTTGGCCTAGGGCAGGAAAATTCCCACCCAGCCCGCTTCTGCGTTTGATTTCGAATTTGAATTTAATTCTGAGTTGTTTTATTTTTATTTAAATTCCTGAAACTTCTGAAGGCCATAACTTCTTCATACGGAGTCCAATTCACGCAAACTCGGACTCTATCTCAAGCAGAATTCCGAGACGAACGCAATGGCGTAACACGTTTCCCTTAATTCCTACTTTTAAAATTTAGTATTCTTTAATTTGTTACTTTAAGGTTCACAGAAAATACGGGGTGTTACAAGGGTTATGGGAGGGCTGAAAAGAGTTAGAGAATGATTCCTTTTCAATTCTCCAACCGCCATTTACCTTCCTTGAACCCTAACAATGGCCTCCATCCTCCAAATCTCATTCTAATCGCTTCCTAATCGCTAATTAACCAAAACTACATCAAATCAAGAGAAATTATCATCAAATCAGAGATAGAGCTGCTGTTATACATTGGAATTCGTGCCATATCAGTCATAGTTTCAGATCTAATATTCATTTGTGGCTAAGGTGAGTGATTTGCACTTTTATTCACTAATTACGACTAATTAGGGGTGATTAGTGATAATTAGCGAAAGTATGCATCATAAAAATCTGGAAAAATATGTAGAAATTTTCTTTTAAAGGACAAACTTTGTAAATTTTTTGGTGAAAAATATGGGAAGTTTCAAAATTAGGGAGAATGACACATTTACACTAAAGGTGGAATTCAGGGGGCCTACTAACCTTTCCCCATTTACACTATCATTTGGCCTTCGCACTAAATTCTAAACTTTCCATACTATTCACCAATTTTTTTTGTTAAGTTTGTCCTTCTCCCTATTTACCACTTATTATTAATAGTATATTAATCATTAGTTATATAATGATATATATTTTATACTAAACATCAATATTAAAAATTAATTATTAAAAGTTGACTATTACTTGTTTCTTAATTATTATAGATTGTTACCTATTAATTATTAAGCATGAATTAATATATATTAATTATATTTAAATTCTAAATAGTGAATTGATCAAAAATTACTTATATTAATTATATAATAGTTGTAAATTTCTAAATAATAAGTATTAATTAACATTGTAATTTGGTTAATAGTTAAACATTGTTGATATACAACAATTATCAATTAGTGATTATTTATTAACAATCATTAACTATTAAATGACTTCATTTATATAAGTTGACATTTATAATTTTTATTCAAAAACTACCATACATAAATTAATAAGTATTTTTAACTACTAATTACAAATTAAATTGGCTTTTCAGATATTCGTATAGGGTTTATTACAGCGGACCTTGATAGACCATTGTGTTGGATTTAAAAAATAGCATATACTGCAACAAACTGTAAGAAACCATTGTAATTACTTCCAGTTATAACAAACTACAATAAATCGTTGTATTATTTTGATAAACTTGACGCTTATTACAACTATCTTCACAAAACCGTTGTAATAAGCCTATGTTACAACGGGTAGTCTGAGCATGTTGTAAGATGCATTGTTAACTGACGTATATTACAATGGGATAGAAATAATCATTGTCATATCTTACTACTACAATGGCTTTTTTCTCCTGTTGTAAAACTTCTGTTGTAATAGAGCTATTTTATTGTAGTGATGACTCATAATGTAATAGCACCAAGGTTACAAAAAGAATGATAAAGTTTACAAAAGGTTTCAAATGTATTTTTACTGTTCTGTGTGTAACTAGCTCCAAAGTAAGGCATTTTATGAAGAGAGGAGAGGAAGGTTGTATTGCTGAGAGGAGTTGGGCCATATAAGTAGCTGGTTCCCACTAAATTTATGTGCGCATTTATAAATATAGTTGAAATCTACAAAACATATCGATTGGAGGTTTTTTTTTGTAAAAGAAAGCGGTTTACATTAGGGAGTCCAAGTCTAGATGATAACTTATTGTAGCATACATAAAAATAAAGAATATAATTCAGTAGTTTCTGCTTGAATTGATTGGTGTTTTTGAGACCAAACTGGACATTTAACTAACAAGAAAAGCCTCTCTTTTGTCAACCATACGTGTATGAGTTGTGACAACCTTTTACATGCCCTCTATGGTAGGATTTTGATTCTTTGAAATCCTAAGATCTTCGGTGCTACATCATTACACATACACAAGTCGTCCATTGAACTTCAAGTTATACAATTCAATGTTATACATAACCAATAGCAAAAAAATTAATTGTTTTTCTAAATACCTCCTTCCAAGGCCCTTTTAACTACACATTAATGCATTCTCTTTTCATCAAACATTCTTTTTCAAAAATCTCAATTTTCATGCCCTTTATGTGTGTCAAAAGAATACGCCCATCGTATTCTTATTCTTCCACACACACTCTCTTAAATATTCAAAATAGCTTGTCTAGGTAAATAAGTTTATGCTTAGATAACCTTCATATAACATTGATCGTTCTTGCAACCTAACTAAAGTCCAATTGTTGAACCAACTTCACAAAAAATTCAAACACATGGCTATCAATCGAAAAGACAACAAAGATTAACATATTCAAATGTTAACTTTTTTTGGGTCAAACATGCGTAAAATTCACCAAAAATGCTACAAAATAAAATTTAATATCTTAGAATTATGAATATATATATTTCAAGTTGTTCATCAACTTATTGACTATATAAACTCACATACATACATACATACATACACGCACACACGCGTGCACAAACACACATATATATAATACACAATATATAGGAGAATCACTTAAAGGACTTATTTGTTCAAGGTAATAAGTTTTAAGGATAGCACTTCTGAAAAATTAGTTTTAAGGACAAATCTGCACGAAAAAGATAAAAGCGGTTATCTTTTTATGATATAAGATAAAAAGATAACCGCTTTTATTTTTTTCGTGCAAAATTGTCCTTAAAACTAATTTTTCAGAAGAGTTGTTCTTAAATTTTATTACCCTACAAAAAGAAACCTTTTAACCTAATTCCCCCCCCCCTCCCCCCCACACACACACATACACACACACACATATACAACTATATATAAAGAGAGAGATATAGATAGGATCAAGAGCACCCCAAATAGTGCGACATCCCTATAACCCCCCAAATTTCCACCACACATTCTCGTTTCTCTCTTTCTACTGATTCTCTCTCATCTCGCTAACTTGTTTAATTATAAATATATGGATATCATTCAGGAGTAAAAAGGGTGCCACGAAAGAGATGTGTCATATATATATATATATATATATATATATATATATATATATATGTGTGTGTGTGTGTGTGTGTGTGTGTGTGTATGCATGTATATGTTTGTATGCAATTTTCAAAAAAAATGTATATGTTTGTATGTAAAAATTCCCAATAACATACTAAGAAATTCTACAAAAATATTTCAAAGCTTAACGCTGCAAGAGATGCATTGAAAAAAATTCCTAATTCGGGAGGTTGCGAAGGAGTCATTTGTAATGGTGAAAATGACATTGTAAATGCAAAACATAGACTTAACGAGCTGTGCAGTAAGAAGGGATGGCCAAAACCAGTTTACAAGTAAATAATGCATTATATATTTTATTTGCAATTAGGTTAGGTTAACTACAAAAATCCATGTACTATACAGGTTATTCGTTGGACAATCGCACAACGTTAGACCAGTAAACTGGGTATACACTACATACATTTGAAATGCACATGCGTATATGAAGTACTAACATTTTAGAAGTTTGAATGCAAATATGTGCTTGGTTTTACGCATAGTTATTTTTGAATAAATTAAATTTATCTCCCAAATAGTCCTTCATCAATCAAGAATGTCTTTTAATACATAGGTAAGGATATTTCCAACTTATCCTACAAGTACCTGCAGAACTAAAATATTTTGTACATAATTTTTTTTATAAAATTAATCATAGTCTAAAAGTTATAGTTATGATTGTAGGAGTTGTAAGCAAAAGCACTATCAATCATTTCCCTATTATCAACTCTATTCTATTTAACGAAATGTTGGTGTGTACCATTGAATAAAGGGGTTTTAGTCATAAATACTCGAAATTAAAAAATAATAATAATAACATGTTTGATGACCCAATTATTTACTAAATTTAATGATTTAGGATCAGAAACCTCTTAAATTATATTAATTTTTTATGAAGTTTATATATATGCTCTTAGTTTGAAAAACAACAAAGGTTTGATTGTTCGCTGCTTTGACTTGTTCACGAAGTTCTATAGTTATAGTGTGTTTTTATGGCATTATATATGTATACATACATACATACATACATACGTATATATATTTATATGATATTGGAGATGGGTCTTATTTTGATGAGACTCTTGGTTATTTTAGAAATAGTAAAATGTTTAATAAACCATAATTTTCTTTCTTATAATAATTTTAATCTACATATACATACATATGCAAAGATTTCTTCCCTGATATGCCACCAATTACCAAATAAGAGTGACTTGTTAGTACAATATTCTATGACAACAAGTTTGACCACTATATGATTATTTCTCTTTTAATTATCAATAAGCATGTTCTCTTTTTAGTTTTTGTACTACTAGCATGATTTCATCTATTTTTTTCTTATCACATGGTTAGGGTAGATTGTCGACATTTCATGTAATCATACTTAATTTTCAATTGGTTATACATAAAATATGATGTTTTTTGTATGGATATTCAGATTTCTTAGTTTTATCATACATCTTGCTAATTTGGACAAGTATTTAGTTGAATTATATTTACAAAACTGTAGTGAATGCAATACATACATAATATTCACCTATTCCACTAGTTCAGAATATTTCATTAGGATAATTAAGTTGAACCAATATTAAGTTATATTTGTAAATCATGAATCATGGTGACATTATCAAATTGTGTACGTGGAAAATAATTATCAACTAACGCAGATGAAACTACGATAATTGTTGCACACTTACTATGCAATCTTTCAACCAAAATTATTACTCAACTCAATACTTCAATTTATAATGTTTTATTTTTCTTTCACATAAACTAGATGATACAAGTAACAAGTTCTAAGAACCAAATATGTTGCATCTTTTTCCTGGTAATATTGTTGAGCACATTGATATGTACATGTTGAGTATGTTAGATACCAGAATAATTTCATAATTCTATCTTATTGAATATGAATCATCAGTAATTCAACTAACAATGAATTATAAAAATATAACTATTTTATCTATAGCAAAATATCTGAACAAGGACCTGCTCATAAAAGGATATTTGTGGCTTCTGTACATGTTACAACACCTTCTATGGAGATTTATAAAGTCATCAATCCAATGCCAAGAATTAAAGATGTAGAAAATTCAGCAGCCGCCAAACTGTTGTTTGCTCTAAGTAAAATTTGATTATAATATGATGTAGACTTATAAGAGTTAGCTGAGATTATTCGAATCCACACATGTATAATCATTGATTGTTAATCAAATCCCATTGTTATCTCTTGGGCATATAATTTTTTTGCATACATTATTCGTTAGTTTAGTTGATGTTGTATTTAGGTTTAGAATGTTGGCATGATGTGAAAATGTATTGTGCATTTGTTACTAAAAGAGAGTTTTAAGTTCGTGAACATTCTTTCTATGCTTTTCTTTTTTATCAGTTTGTTATTTTTGGTTATAAAAGCTATTGAGCAATATAAACTGAAGTTTTATACCGTGCGATCTATATCACATTCAAAAGTATTTAGTGACCATCTCTTTTTCTTAGTTTCTACAATAGTATTTTTTTTAATGAGTTTTTATGATGTATTAGAAAACATTATAGATTTGGTCTTCTACTATAGAAAATTCTATATTACTAGAAGCTAATCATTGCTTAGAGAGTTACTTTGTTTCACTATTTAGAGCAATTTAAACATGATTTTATTTTCTGATGTAGTGTTTCATTTGGAAGTGCTTTTAGCGTACTAATCTAGTGTAAAATTCAATTTTTAGTATTTTACATTTGCTCCTCGATTCCATAGATTTTAAGTTCTATAATCGACATTTTCTTTAATTCTAAGTAAAACCGTCCAATATTAATTCCTTTCATGAATTACAATTACAATCCTTTCAATATTGTTTTAAGTGACATCTTTATCTATATAATAAAATGATTTCCACTTCTTGTAATTTTCATATCAATTAGTTGATTGAAGTTTCTTTTCAATGCAAGTATCAAAATTCATTGATGAATCTTACCTATATTGACTTTGTAACGATATTAATTTCGCATGTCAGAGCATCGTAAAATATTATTATTTAATTCATGTAAGGTTATACGACTCTAAAGCTATGGGAAATGATTAACATAGATATTTTCCATCCTTAATTTTTTTTGAACAGTATGGACTCAAAAACTCTTGTGGGACCGATGAATTTTGAAAATTATTGAAATACGGTTTGAAACCATTTCGGAGTGATGGTTTCTCTCTCATAGTTGGTCATAATAAAAAAATGGACTTATAGTTAAGGATATATGGAAATTTTTAAGTTTAAAATGTTACTGACCGGATTAGTGGATAATTATTTAACTTAAACTTGGACCCTTTTGCCTAATTGAGACTGATGGAGAAAATCAAATTTATTTCCTACTTCCCAATTTTTTTTTACCTCTGTTGACCTAGATTTCATTGGGAATCATTGTCTTGTCATTCAAATCTTAGATATAAATGAAATTAGAAGGGTAAATAACAAAGGACAGTTACAAATCTACCATTATGAGTGCCTTAGAGTTCACTATTTTGTTAACCCTTACAAATTTTTGCATTAAAGTTGGTGATTTGGATATTTGCTGAAAGATTTTCAATCTCCCACTACTTATTTTTATATCTAAAATGGATGAATTTTATGCTAAAACTTTTTAATACTCTAATTTGGCCTTAATAACATGCTTATAAATATTGTTTGTATATTAGTGACTAATGTTTACTTTGAACAATTGTTTTGATTTTATTTTTTCATTTGTTCTTTTTTGTGTATTTAGGACTTGGTTGTTAATTTGTGCAAAATGAGAGCAAACAAGCTAAAATTTAGAGATGATATTAAGGAGGGTTCGAGGAGCTTACATTTCATGTCATAGTTTAATTGGAGTAGTTTGTTTGCTCGAACCCAGATCAGTGGAATGTGCAGATCTGATTAGTAGAAACGGTTGTTTTGGAAACATAAATTGTGAAACTTTGGGCGAAATACTTTAAGAAAAGTGATAGAATGGAAATATGGACTTAACCTTAAAACTGTGCAGATAAATCCCGCTTAAGCCTTAAAAAATCCCGGCTATAGCATGTAACGCCCTTCAATTAGTATGTTATTTCAAATTAGTGCTAATAAAAAGTAGATTCGCTTTAAGCTATGCTATTTTTTGTTGGAATTCGTAAGTATTGAATGAAATATACTTTGTCCATTGTCCCACTTCATAAATAATTTAAGCGAATAGGTGCGACTGTTCGGTGAAAGGACGTGACTATTAGCAGCATGGTTTTTTGCGAAAAGACACTTCGCGAAAAGGCACTTCCTTTCACCAACAGTCATATTTCCCAACGGTCATATTTCGGCGAAAAGACACTTCGTGAAAAGACACTTCCTTTCACCGAAAGAGATGCGTCTGTACGAAGAGGCACGAGCACGATCGTTCTAAAGAGATGCAGTTGTACGAAGAGGTACGAGCACAACCGTTCGGAAGAGATGCAACTATATGAAGAGGTACGGGTGCGACCGTTCGAAGGGATGCAGATAAACTATAAATAAGGAGGAAAACTGATCACTTTCCTCACTTATTCCAATCTGATCTTCCTTCTCTCTTCTCTAATGCTCTTATATATTTTCACATAGTGACATACTCATTACAATCTCGTGCAGAATACGTCTGTTGTGTCTTGGGAGAATTTTGAAATAAAATTCTTAAGGAAATTGTTACGACAAGCCTCAAACATCATCTGGTTAGATTTTTAGTTTATTTGTATATTTACATACATTATTCTATAATCTCTCCTTTCTCTACATTGTGCTATTTCTTAAAAAATAGTATAATGTTGTTGTTGTAAATTGATTACAACATACTTATTGCTATCATTAGCTAATACCGAATTCCATAGTAGTGGAAATTCGAGTTATAAACTTGTGCGACGGGTTTATAATTGATTATTCTCTGTTTTGGTATACTAGACCTATAACATCTTAAGAATTTTACTGTTTTCTTACTAAAACAGAGATGGCAATAGTTGAATTATCAACAAAAGCTACTACCCATAACAGGCCTGATCCGTTCAAAGGAGATGAGAATGATTTCACAACATGGCAGAATCATATGTTGTTTTATCTCACCACACTCGATCTGCAAAGGTATCTCGAGGAGGAAGAACTGATTCCTGCAGCAGGCAAGGAGGCAGAAGTTACTACGTGGAAGCATTTCTATTTTCTATGTAGAAACTATATTCTAAATTGTCTCGACAATGTGCTATACAAAGTATATCAATCTCTAAAGACAGCAAAAGCACTCTGGAATGCACTTGCCACGAAGTACAAGACGCAGAATATCAATCTTAAGAAATTCATTATAGACAAATTCATGGACTACAAGATGGTGGACTCCAAACCGGTGACTGCTTAACTACATGAACTACAAATTATCATTCATAAACTCGAAGTGGAAGGCCACAAAGTTGGAGAGTTGTTTTTGGTTGAAGCCATCACATGGAAATTGCTGCCGTTATGGAGAGATTACCGCAACTATCTTAAGCATAAGAAGAAGGAAATCTCTTTATAATATCTCATCGTCTGACTAGAAATCAAGGCAGATAACCGTGGAATTACAAAAACAAGTGATGAGGCACTTGTGACTGAAAGGGCAAAAACCAAAAAAAAGAAGAAGAATTTCCAAAAGAAAAGGAAAGCTCCAGACAACAAAACAAAAGATAACAAATGAACCAAGAAGTTAAATGTAGAATGTTGGGTTTATAAAAAGATTGGACATGCCACTAGAGATTGCAGGCACAAGAAGCAAGGCAACTCAGAGGCGAACATAGTAGATAACATGGAAGTAGATGAATCCAACTTCTCGGCAGTTGTATCTGAATGCAATCTGGTTCAGAATCCTAATCAATGGTTGGTAAACACAAGCATTACACGTCATGTTTGCTCGGACAAATCCATGTTTTCTACATACTAGAAATTCGATCACGAAGAAAAACTCTACATGTGTAATTCTGCAGTTTCCATGATCTAAGGCAGTAGCACAGTAATCCTTAAGTTTACTTCTGAAAAAACTGCCAAGTTGAATGACGTGCTCCAGGTTCCAGACATCCGCAAGAATCTCATCTCTGGTGCAGTACTATCAATGAAAGGATTCAAAATGGTCTTCGAGTCAGACAAAATGGTTCTGTCCAAAGCAGGAATGTATATTGGAAGGGGATATTTTTGTGATGGCTTATTTAAGGCAAATGTAGCCGTTGTTGGCAATAAACCTATGTATTCCGATTGTGCTATTAATAAAATTGAAGTTTCTTAATTGCTTGAGCACGAAATTTTACTATGGCATTATATATTAAGGCACATAAATTTCCGAAAAATGAAAAAGCTGGCAAACTTGGGATTAATTCCTAAATTCCTAGAAGATAAAAACTACAAATGTGAGACATCTGTAGAAGCCACAATGGTCAAGAAAACATTTCATACTGTTCATAGATGTACTGAACCATTAGGTTTAGTTCATACAGACTTATGTGATTTTAAATCACTGCCTACAAGAGGCGGGAAAAAGTACTCTATTACTTTTATTGATGATTATACGCGATATTGCTATGTATATCTTTTGAACAATAAAAATGAAGCAATTACATAATTTATAAAGTACAAGGCTGAAGTAGAAAATCAGTTAAATTAAAAGATCAATGTATTAAGATCTAATCTAGGTGGAGAATATGAATCACCATTTGAACAATTCTGTGCCGAAAATGGAATAATTCATCAAACAAGAGCTCCATATTCACCACAACAAAATGATGTTGCCTAGAGAAAGAATTGAACATTAAAAGATATGATTAATGCGATGTTATTGACCTCTGGCTTTCCGACGAACTTGTGGGGGAGGCCTTAAATATGTCTAATCATATTTTAAACAAAATTCCTCACAATAAAATAGGAACAATTCTATATGAGTTATGGAAACGACATAAACCAAGCTTTAAATACCTCAAAGTGTGGGGGTGCTTGGAAAAGGTTCCAGTTCCGCCTCCCAAGAAAGTCAAACTTGGACCAAAGACTGTAGATTGTTACTATCTAGGGCCAGCCCAAAATAGTAGTGCCTATAGATTTTTGGTATTCAAGTCTGATATAGCTGATATCAATGAAAATACAATAATTGAATCAAGAGATGCCTCATTCTTTGAAGATTTGTTTCCGCACAAAAGGAATGAAAGAAATGTCCCTAAAAGGACAAGAGAAGAATCAAGTAAATCACATGAAAATGTAACTCCTCATG
The DNA here is from genome assembly GCA_030737875.1 of Allium sativum. Lineage (NCBI taxonomy): Eukaryota > Viridiplantae > Streptophyta > Magnoliopsida > Asparagales > Amaryllidaceae > Allium > Allium sativum. Next base: position 794,014,125 of record CM060924.1, read on the forward strand.
AGATTGAGGAAATTGAACCCAGAAGAAGCGTAAGGGCTAGAACTTCCAAGACATTTGGTTCGGAATTCCTAACATACATGTTAGAACACGAACCTCAAAGGTACAAGGAAGCAATGACATCTTTTGAATCTGCATTTTGGAAAGAAGCAATCCAAAGTGAGATTGATTCAATTCTAAGTAATAAAACTTGGGAAATTGTTGATATTCCACCTGAAATAAAACCAATTGGCTGCAAATGGATTTTCAAGAAGAAAATGAAAGTAGATGGCTCTATCGATAAGTATAAAGCCAGATTAGTAGCCAAAGGCTATCGTCAAAAAGAAGGAGTAGACTTCTTTGATTCATATTTTCAGTAACACGAATAAACTCTATAAGAATGTTGATAGCAATTTCAACCCTCTATAACTTAGAAGTTCATCAAATGGATGTAAAGACAACATTCGTAAATGGAGATCTCGATGAGGAGATCTACATGGAGCAACCAGAAGGTTTCATACGTGATGAATGTGTTTATTATAAACAAGTTGGACAATCATACATGATGGTTTGTTTATATGTAGACGATATGCTAATCTTTGGTCCTAATATTAAAGTTATAGAGACCATAAAGAAGATGCTAATCTACAATTTCGATATGAAAGATTCAGGTGTTGCAGACCTTATTTTGGGAATTAAGATAACAAGAACACCTAAGAGAATTGAATTATCTCAGTCACACTATGTAGATAAAGTGATTGAAAGATTTCAAGAATTTGGAATCAAAAGAGTACAAACACCTTTTAATCCATCAGAAGTACTGCATAGAAAACTAAGGAGAGTGTAATGCAACTGGAATATTCTCGTGTAATAGGATGTCTAATGTATCTTATGAAGTGCACAAGACCAGATATTGTTGAGTTAAGAATATCATGGAGTTTTGATTTCTGACGAAGAGATAAGCCGTGATCGACAAAAAGAAGTTATTCATTGGTTTAACGAGACTCAAGAGCTACACACATTAGAGGTTGATTATTTGGTATGCTAGTAGTGTTATTAATGTTAAAATCTATCCTCAAATAATCTCACACCTCCAATATTTGAATATATATATATAAGAATGTATGAGTGCACATTAAATGTGCAATCTGGGCTAAACCGGTCGACCGGTTGAAACCAGGCGGTCGACCGTTTCTGCCCAGAATGTATAGATAACGTGCACAAGGATACTTAATTAACATATATATATATATATATATATATATATATATATATTCAAAATCCTGCCTACTGGTCCTTTTTGACATGTCGACCGTTTTCAAACAGAAGCAACCTTTCGTATAGACACTTCCATTTCTTCAAGATTTGCTTCTCTTTCTCTTCACCAATGATTATACCCATTGTTTGTAACCTTTCACAAAGGATTACAACTGTTTATCTTCTATATAAACATCATAAGATCATCATTTCAATTCACCGATTCTTTCACTCTAATCTCTATTCTATTGATCTCAATCATGTTCTTTCAAGCGCTCAAATTTCTCATATTCTATTCCATATCATTTGAATCCTAGAATTTATTTAATATTCTTTTGATTCAATATGATATCCACCTCCAAATCTTCATATACATAAATATCTATTTTGAGGATAAGATTATAGGAAGTCCTGTACTACAAGAGACAAAATCGTGTTATCAAGAACACATATTGTCAGCAACAAAGTTTATTCGTCTTAGTTGAAATCCTCGGTGTTGTAAGAGGTACGTGTTGAAGTCCTCGTATTGTTAGAGGCGTGAAATCCCGTTCGGCTGCTCGGGTGTTGTATACCTGTTCCTCCGGGTGAAGTGAGGTTGTTGTTAGTGAAAATCCAGATAGAAGTCTGGGACTAGACGTAGGACGGTGCTCCGAACCAGTATAAAAATCCCTGGTGTGATTTTTCTATTTTACCGCATTTTACTGTCTTATACCTGTGATTTGCTATTATTACATACTTGTGTGTTATACACCATATTACATGATCCTTGTGTACTCTACTAGCAAGTACACCCCCTTTTTCAATTGGTATCAGAGCACGGTCATCATATAACCGTAACACTGTTATTTGATATATTCTAGTAATATGGCAAATAACACAAGCACTAGCACTAACACTTACATGGAAGGTCAATCAACACAAAGACCTCCATTTTTCAATGGTCTCAACGATAGCTATTGGGCAACACGTATGTCATTTTTTATGCAATCAAATAGCTATGATGCCTTGAATGCTACCAAAAAAGAAATAGTGAATCCAACAATTGATTATTCAAAATGGATAGCAGCTGAGAAAACGGCAGCAGTCGTTAATGCAAAAGCAATAAACATGTTGTTTTGTGCATTAGACCAAAACTAATATAACCATGTTAGTATCTGTACCACCGCATATCAGATATGGAAAACACTGAAAACCACTCATGAAGGTACTAACAAGGTTAAACAAGTCAAAATAGCCATGCTGAAATGTCAGTTTCAAAATTTCAAGATGAAACAAAATGAGACAATCAATGATATGTATTCACAGTTTCAAACTATTCATCATGCACTTATTGTACTAGGGCAAAATTATTCCGATTTTGATGTTGTTTCGACAGTCCTACATTCTCTGACTAGTGAATGGGAAGGAAAAGTATTAGCAATTGAAGAAGCTAATGACTTTTCCATCATGAAGCCAGATGAATTGATAGGAAAACTAATGTCCTATGAAGCTAACTTGCAGGCTAGAAAAGAACAAAAAGAAGAAAAGAAAAATGTGGCATTTCATGCTGAAAAGAATGAAGATGAATCAGAGTCTGAAGATGAAGATCTGGCGTTCATTGCTAAAGGTTTCAAAAAATTCCTAAAGCAACGAAAAGCTAGTCGTTATAGCAAAAAGGAAACTGGATCAAATAAACCATCATCATCCGCTATAGAATGTTTTAACTGCCAAAAAGGGGCACATGCACAAAGATTGTCCAGAAAAGAAGAAGTCAAAAAATGACAAATTCAAATACAAGAAGGACAAATCAAAGAAACGAGCATTCTCAGTAACATGGGATGATTCAGACTCATCTTCATCAGAAAGTGAAAGTGATACAGAAGATGAACAAGCAAATGTTTGTTTCATGGCAGCTGAAGATGAGGTACAAATTTCTACTTTTGATGAAGTACTTGATATTAATGCTGAATTGATAGTCAAATATAAAGTCATAAGACGACAACTCAAGGAAGGCAAAGTTGATTTGACTAGAGGAGAGTTTGAATGAGATATGTTAAAAGACGAGAAGAAAATATTAGAAGAAGTTAAAAAACTTCGAGAATCATCATCTAATATTGGCTCTCAATTATCTCTTTTGAGTCAAGAAATTGAAACTCAAAAAGAGAAGAACGATGTTCTTACTGGTGAAAATCACGAGCTTAAGGCAAAAGTCAAAATTCTGGACCTAGAAAAGGCTAGTTTACAAACTAAGTTAGATAATATTACTCAAAATGTTTCTAACTTCAACAAAGGTCGAGAAAATTTGACAAAGATCATTGAAAGTTCACAATCTGTTTCAAACAAACAAGGTTTGGGATATAAGAAACAAGAAACCAAGAAACATCTCAAAAAGAAAGAAAAAGATGTAGTAAAAAATAAAGCTAAGAAAAATCTTAGTTTATTATATTCCAAGCCAAAACCAGTTGTGAATTTTCAAAAGAAAAATGTCAAGATAATCAAGATATGGGTTCCTAAAACAAATAACAATTTGATTAGGAGCAAATATATTCAGCATTTCCTGAATATTGTGCATCTTAATTCTAATTATATATATATAAAGGGGATACCGAACCCGTATGGGTTTGGACTCCTAAGACCTAATTCTTAGGACCCCATAAAAAGTGGGTACCATAGACATAATTTTATTTTTTGCAGGTCCCACTTAAGAAAAGAGGAAAGTGAATATTGGACAATGGAACTCCTTTATGTTGCTTAATATTCTGATAGTATCATTTGCGTTCTCAATTATTTATCAACTCCTTTTTGTCGATGACAAAGGGGGAGAAAGTGGTACTAACAGTGTATATGCAGGAAAGTATAGTTCATATATAGGCACAATCTTAGGAGGAGATCATATACAGGGGGAGATTCAGAATTATGTTGTCATCAATCAAAAAGGGGGAGAATGTTGAGTCAAGAATATCATAGAGTTTTGATTTCTGACGAGAGATAAGCCGTGATCGACAAAAAGAAGTTATTCATTGGTTTAACGAGACTCAAGAGCTACATACATTAGGGGTGGATTACTTGGTATGCTAGTAGTGTTATTTATGTTAAAATCTATCCTCAAATAATCTCACACCTCCAATATTTGAATATATATATATAAGAATGTATGAGTGCACATTAACTGTGCAATCTGGGCTAAACCGGTCGACCGGTTGAAACCAGGCGGTCGACCGTTTCTGCCCAGAATGTACAGATAACGTGCACAAGGATACTTAACGTATATATATTCAAATTTCTGTCTACTGGTCCTTTTTGACATGTCGACCGTTCTCAAACAGAAGCAACCTTTCGTATAGACACTTCCATTTCTTCAAGAGTTGCTTCTCTTTCTCTTCACCAATGATTATATCCATTGTTTGTAACCTTTCACAAAGGGTTAGAACTGTTTATATTCTATATAAACATCATAAGATCATCATTTCAATTCACCGATTCTTTCACTCTAATCTCTATTCTATTGATCTCAATCTTGTTCTCTCAAGCGCTCAAATTGCTCATATTCTATTCCATATCGTTTGGATCCTAGAATTAATTTAATATTCTTTTGATTTAATACGATATCCACTTCTAAATCTTCATATACACAAATATCTATTTGAGGATAAGATTATAGGAAGTCATGTACTACAAGAGACAAAATCATGTTATCAAGAACACATATTGTCAACAACAAAGTTTATTCGTCTTAGTTGAAGTCCTCGGTGCTGTAAGAGGCACGTGTTGAAGTCCTCGTGTTGTTAGAGACATGAAATCTCATTCGGCTGCTCGGGTGTTGCATATATGTTCCTCCGGGTGAAGTGAGGTTGTTGTTCGTAAAAATCCAGATAGAAATCTGGGAATGGACGTAGGACGGTGCTCCAAACCAGTATAAAAATCCCTGGTGTGATTTTTCTATTTTACTGCATTTTACTATCTTATATCTGTGATTTTCTATTATTACATACTTGTGTGTTATACACCATATTACACGATCCTTGTGTACTCTACTAGCAAGTACACCCCCTTTTTTCAGATATAGCTTATGTAGTAAGTCGATTAAGCAGGTATACAAACAATCTAGGAGAAGAACACTGGAAAGTACTAATGCGAGTGCTTGGATATTTGAAAAATACCACAATATATTCCTTACATTATGGGAAATATCCTGCCGTCTTTGATGGATAAAGAGATGCAAACTGGATTGTCGATTCAGAGGAATCAAAATCAACTAGTGGTTATGTATTTACACTAGGAGGGGCAGCAGTGTCATGGAAATCTACTAAACAGACATGAATAGCTCGATCCACTATGGAATCAGAGTTCATCGCTTTATATAAAGAAGGTGAAGAAGCATAATGACTTTGTTACTCTTTAGAAGGCATTCCTTTTTTGCCCAAAACTATGCCAGCCATATGCATACACTGTGATAACCAAGAAACGCTAAGCAGAGTGCAAAACTTTGTGTATAATTGAAAATCACGACATATTCATAGACGCCATAACACAGTTAGGCAGTTACTCTCAAATGGAACTATTTCCATAAATTATGTAAGAACAAATGATAACCTAACGGATCCATTTACTAAAGGTTTATCAAGAGAGAAAATTGACTGCGCATCGAGGGGAATGAGCTTAAAAGCCTAAACCAACAAGAGTTATCTTATAGGGAAACCTATCCAAGCAACTGAAGATCCCACGGACTTGGATCAATAGGCAAACCAGTTATGAATAACTCAAGACGTAATGCATTTTTGGACACAGTCCTATTCCCTATGGTGCACAGTATAAATGCATGCCTACAGAAGTATTACAAGGTTAAAACTACATTTTTTTAATAATGACCATATCTTGAAAATAACAAGTGGGGTATATGTAGGATACTCTTAATGGTTGCAGTCACCTATGTTAGTGTGAGCTGGGTTGTCTCTATGGGAATTTTAATGCTTAAATTCTCTATAATACTCGCAGAACCAAGATGTGTTCAGGACCAAAATGAATGCAACCAAGAGATTGGATGATAAGGGAATCAATGCTTCGTAAAGCTTATTGTCTGGATGTACAATAATGGCTGACGGTTCAAGATGAAATAATTCACCGATTAGCCAAGTAGATCCGATAAGTTTTAACTAGGGAAAGTTCAAAGTGAAATATCTACTTATCCACGATAAAGCATTATTCCATATGTACTCTATGATATTTCACTTTGTGTGGGGGAAAAGAATATTATCATTCATGTGAGGGGTTGTGGGAATTCGTAAGTATTGAATGAAATATACTTTGTCCATTGTCCCACATCATAAATAATTTAAGCGAATAAGTGCGACTGTTCGGTGAAAGGACGTGACTATTAGCAGCATGGTTTTTGGCGAAAAGACACTTCCTTTCACCAACGGTCATATTTCAGTGAAAAGACACTTCGTAAAAAGACACTTCCTTTCACCAAATGGTCATATCTCAACGAAAAGACACTTCACGAAAAGACACTTCCTTTCACTGAAAGAGATGCATCTGTACGAAGAGGTACGAGCACGACCATTCGAAAGAGATGCGATTGTACGAAGAGGTACGAGCACAACCGTTCGGAAGACATGTAACTATACGAAGAGATACGGGTGCGACCGTTCGAAGGGATGCGGATAAACTATAAATAAGGAGGAAAACTGATCACTTTCCTCACTTATTTCAATCCGATCTTCCTCCTCTCTTATCTAATACTCTTATATATAATCGCAGAGTAACATAGTGATTACAATCTCGTGCAGAATACATCTGTTGTATCTTAGGAGAATTTTGAAATAAAATTCTTAAAGAAATTGTTACGACAAGCCTCAGACATCATCCGGTTAGATTTCTAGTTTACTTGTATATTTATATACATTATTCTATAATCTCTCCTTTCTCTACGTTGTGCTATTTCTTAAAAAATAGTATAACGTGTTGTTGTAAATTGATTACAACATACTTATTGCTATCGTTAGCTAATATTTAATTCCAGAGTAGTGGATATTCGAGTTATAAACTTGTGCGGCCAGTTTATAATTGATTATTCTCTGTTTTGGTATATTAGACCTATAACATTTTTTGCTACATGCTAAATCAAGGCTTTTACTTGATCCGCTTTTAGATATGATTTTTTTTTAATGTTAAGCGTTATCCATTCATATTTCTAGTTTTTAGTTTTCGCAGTGCCTAAATTTTGACATTTTATTCAACATTTTGATTGTGGAACATCATTTTATTTTTATGCCCTATATTTCTCAATAAGATTTTCCATTAATTTTTATAATTTACTTTAAATTTGAATTTAACAATGTTTTATTGATGTTCGACATAAAAGCAAAACATTTTATTCTAATGTACTTTATTATCACACTGACCTGATAGTATTAAGTATGCTAGCCATAAATTCAACGTCACATCTGAACAATATGATAGCTTACTTTTTGTTTCTACTTGAGGCATAGAAAAACCAAGAAAGTAACCATCTTTTCTATCGTCATGCCATTTGTTTATGCATGTAACATGGACTAAAATTAATTATCCTAAATTACATCATACACTAACCTATTGGTCTAGTTCATTTGGGTAGTTAAAAAAATTTGTGAAAACAAAATCAACCTTTTTGAGTTAAAAAGTTGGCTAACCCATTTTACCCATTTATTAATCCGGAAGTCTTGATCAGTCCATTATTAATATAATAGAGTATTCTCAACCCATTAAACTCATTAATGATGAAACCATTATATTTGATATTAACATCTTAATTTCAACCCATGAAAACATTATACAACAAAAAAAACAAAAAAAAACATAGCTTGTAGATATTTCCTTCAAAATGCTAAAAGCCTAAAACAACATATATTATTGCAAAATCAACAACGTAAAAAAAAAATAAGCTCGAGGAAGAACTGAAATTAGATTTAAGTTATAGGTAATTCCAGATTAGGTCATTTTGAAGATACAAGTTGAGATTTGTATGATTTAGAGTTATTTGTATTCTTATTATACTAACATAAATTTTGAAAGAATGTTTCTCAATAACTTTTGCTGAAGTTAAAACAAACATGCTAGCATTTGAGTGCATTGTTCCAACATAACGTTGGAACAAAGAAGGAAAAAAAACATTAAATAAATCAATGATAAAGCTACTGTTGTAGATAAAATCTATCAAAATATACGAAGGTTTATCCATTTTCTACAATGACTAGGTGAATGGCTACAATAACAAGAATCTATAGGTTAGTTGTAATAACCCGGAAATCTGGGCCAGTTTAAAATTTTTATTTTGGCAATTTTAGCGAATTTTGATTATTTAAAATGAATTATTTTAAATAAAAACGACGAGAAAATTATTTTGAATAGAATTCGATCGTATATATTATATACGTCGTCGTTAGAATATAAATAATTATTTATAATTATAAATAGAATTGAAATTGGCGCGGTAGTTCGATAATTCGATTTCAAGCTTCAATTGAATGTACCGGGTGCAAAATAAACCGGATTTTAGTGAAACCAAAAATAATAGGATCTAATTGTGACTATCTTTCCAACGAATCCGAGAAATCAAAATTTCATAGCGGGAACCAAAAGATATGTCCAGTTGAAAATTTTGAATAGTCGCTATGGAATTCAGGCCCTTAAAAATGGACATTTTGCAAACGACCTCGGATTTCGACGAAACCACTTTTGTTGGGTCCGTGATGTAAAGTTATTGCTAGATTCCAAATTTCATAATTTTTCGAATCAATATGTGAGCGTGGTAAAGGAAAACGCATTTGACCAATTTCAGTTGATTTTAATCGACTGGAAATTGGCCATTTTTCAAACGGTCTCAGAATTCGACGAAACTAGTTTTGTTAGGACCATATCGTCAATACGAAGCTAGAAAATATTTTTCGAGAATTTTTAGAGTTAGTATGTGACCCCGGTAATTTGAAATGTACGTTTAAAATTCAATATAGTGATTTAAATGTAAATTTAACGGAAACTGATTCAAACAATCGAATCAACCTACGATACATATCCCATTGTGTTCGGAATGAGGGTAATACGCTATGGGTGACAGGCGGTGGGCCTTGTTTCGAGGTCGAAATAAAAAGTTACTTTTTAGAGAATAAAATAATATTAAATTATATAAATATATATTTTCCAAACCCTTTTTAAACCTAAATCCTTTTCCTCCTATCAGTCGTTTCCCCCCAAATCAAAAAAAAAACCGACTTCCTCAAGCACGAGCTCCTCTGCCGACGTCGTACATCGCGTCGACCTCGCCTCCGTCGGCCGCTCAGCAGCAAGCCCGACAACTCCGATGCCCCTCCTCGTTCCGCCAGATCCCTCCGCCTGTCAAAGTTCAGACCCGTTCGCCCTGACCATCGAAGGTGGCTCCTCTGACAGGAAGCGCCGAGTTTGCCCTCACCGCCGGAGGTGGAAGCGAGCACCAAGGCGTTTCAGGTGGGGTCCCGCGATCAAGGGCTGCCGGCTTCTGGTGCGTGCGATTCGAGGAGGACAGGGCGCAAAGGAGGTTCAGGTTCCTATCAGCAGAAACAGGAAGAAGACCAAGGAGAATGCAGCGCCCTAAGGATTCACATGATCAACGGTAGAGAGAAAGAAGAATGTGGCTACGGGCGAAGAAAGTGATAAGAGACGAGAACAGTGAAGATTTCCTGCATTAGAAGTGCCGTGGAGTTAGGATAGCTATTGGTGAGAACTTCTCACCTTTCAATTTAAATTTTCTAGTTATATATATATACTAGGATGCAGACGGTGTTTAGTAGCACCCGACACCCGTCATCCACAGACCATGGATGGCTTGTTTGTTTTATTGTTTGGTTGTGTAGTTGGTTAGATTATTTGGTTTGAAATTGAATTGTTTGGTGAAATGAAATTGGATTGATTGATGTGTGAATGGCGTGGGCCTTCACTAGACCGGGGATAAGGCTAGGCCTCGTCCCGTTTCTAGTATCGTGCCATTATGCCGCCGAAATTTTCTAAAATAAGTTAGAAAAATAAAAATATCATTTTATTTAAAGAATGAACTGAATAGAAATTCATATGTTGGAATAAAATGTTTTATCGTTAAAAATATAATTTTTAACGTAAATGTGAATAAATAAATATTCATTTACAAACCAGACGGTTTGTTTATGTACACCTATTTGAAGGACATTGATTGGGTCGATAAATTTTACACATCGCCCAACTGCACAAATAAAATCTGTGTTTGGTTGTTTGAAACCCCACACGGGTGTTGGGATGAAATTTTAAATTCACTCATCCTGATTGATTAAATATGTCGATCGGTTGATTGACAGGCTGGTTTAAGCGTTAGATATCTATATTTGATGCTTATACAGTGTAGTGCACTTTGGTTGATGGTTGATTATTTTTCCATGCTATTATATACGTGTGATGTATGAAAATCCATATAATTAATATTATATGGTGATTAATTTGGCCTCATTCCAATTTAGAAATGAATTCAATATAAAATAAAGGTTCATGTGTTGACTGTACTTATTCGTTGAGATTAGTCATGTGTTGAACGAAATATTTGAAATAGGATTTTTGAAATAAAATTTTTGAAATAGAAATATTTGAAAAGGAAATATTTGAAAAAGAAATATTTGAAATAGAATATTTGAAAATAGAAATATATGAAGCCGCGTTGGTTAGATTGACGCCATTTTGACGTAAACGATATTTATATCGATTTTATTCATTTTAAAATGCATATTGAAAAGTGATTTCGAAAACGCATATTTTGAAATGAAATCGAAATGAATTGAATATATAACGATTTCGAAATGAATTGAATTGAAAACGAATTCGAATTGAATTGAAAACGAATTCGAATTGAATTGAAAATGAATTCGAATTGAATTGGAAACAAATTGAAATGAATTCAAATTGAATTGAAATTTTAATTGAATAGAAATGAATTTTAAAACGAATTTATAAAGAAGAATTCAATTTTGATTTGAATTGAAATGGAAGTTGAAATTGCCTTTGAAACGAATTTAAAACTATTTATATAATTCGTTTTAAATAGAAATCGACGAAGTATATATATTATATATATTATATATATAATATATATAATATTACGGCCTGAATAGAACGCGCCACGCCGCGGCAGTTCGCGAGTTTCAACCATTGACTTCAAATGGATATTACGGGAGATCCAACCGTCGGATTCTCCTAAAACCGGAACCGCTGGGTTCGTATCGAAAAGAGCTTTCTAACGAATATTAGAAATTTGAAATCTAATGGTTGGATTTGGAGATACGTCCAAATCCAATTCGAAAAAGGTCGTTGTAAGTGCAGTTCGATGGCCATTGATGGAAATCGACTGTACGGACCTTGATAAAATTATTAAAAATATTAATAATTTGTGTAAAATCATAAGAAATGATTTAGAAAGAATTGGGATGAAAAACTCCATATTTGAAAAGATAAAAATAGATTTTTATCGAAATAAACTAGTTTTGAACTAGAATTATAATTCTATTTATTTTTAAAATAAATAAACTGGATTAGAGATGGCTTTGAAAAATAACCAGAATTTCCAATAATTATATTGGAATGGATTTGAATCGAAATTGTCTTTGGATTATTTCGATGTTGGATTTCGTGATGATACAGATATTGTTATGGGAATTTGAAAGATATATATATCGTTATTTCCAATACGATTTTTGTTAGTCGTAGAATTTGATATTGAATATAAGCCGGTATATTTTCTATTCAGAGCCTTGTGTTTAATATCAAATGTGATTTGGGTTTGTCGTGAATGGTGTCTTCATTAACACTGTTCTTGAACCCAGTTGAGAAAAGATTAAATCTTTTTATTTAGATTTAATGAAGAGTACCAATTAAATGATATTTAATTGGAATAGAATTGATATTGATTTTTGGGTTTATCGTGAACAGCGTTTTAAATAACACTCGTTCTTTAACCCGATAGTTAATGGAATGTGACTTTGGGTTTATCGTGAACCGTGTTTTTAAATGACACGGATTCTTTAACCCAGTTAACGATTAAAACTAAGTGGAGTTTTAATGAATCTTTAATCTAATTGAAATGATCGAGAATGGAGTATCACCAGTTTTGCTCCAGGCGATAGTTAAATCTTTAATTAGATTTGAACGTGAAATGGTAATTGAATTTACCGATAACACCGTGGTGTTAGATATGAAGTAGGACCAGTTTTACTTCATGGGATGAATAGGTTGAGATTGGGAAATTAAAACAAATGATTACTTCGGTAAGGTTCGCTAATCCCGACTAGTTTTGAATTGATATTCAAAAATAGATTAAAGAATAAATTCAAGGAATTTATCTTGGATAAAATTAATGGGAACCTTTCCCTATGAATGTGAAATTTAGAAACTGACTGTCGGTTAGCTAAGCAGAATGGTTTTCTGGATATTGATCTGATGTTGGTTTCGGCCTTCGGGGTTAATATTTGGGGAATTATTCTCTTGATTAATTTACGGTTAGTGACTGATGAATTGGAATGAGGCGTATGTTGTGTTTGTGTAACACTTATTTAAAATATACGCGAATTATTCGGAAAGACCGGGTTTATCCCATTCTGAATAACTGATACGACGATAAGTCGAAGATGAAGACGATGGTCGAAGACCAGAGGTCTTCACGTCGTTTGGGTGATTACTGATGATCTTGATTGGGCTGTACACCCAAGAAGATGGAAACAGTTGGTGATCGTCCAGACGTACTTGGAGATCGATGGATATGCGGGGTACTAGGTGCCTCCGGTTTCGTTCAGACCCAGAGCGAACTTGTAAATGGACTGGGTGTCTGACATTGGATTTTAGTCCGTGTGATTGATCTCTATTAAATATATATCTGTTTGGCGGCGGAGAATTTATTCTCTTGCTTAACGCCCTTCTCTGAGACGTACGAGCTCAGGGGTTATATATTGATGGATATCAAACGCATGGAGTGAATTGCCTGTGTGGCATGCCTAAGTGGCAAATGATCGAGGCTTCTGTTGAAAAGCAAAGTCTTGTGGTGATGATCAAAGCACGGCCTTTGTGGCGTAGCTTTGTGTAACGTTTTACTTCGCGAGTTTCGCACCCCGGTTGTGAACCAAAAACGGGAGAGGACCTCAGGGAGGGCATGCGTTTCTTTCTAGCTAGGGTGGTGTCAGTGACCTTCCAGCCCTGACATTTATATACTTTTCACCTGTGTGGTTGTTGCTGTTGCGAGGCGCCTCGGTTTGATCGGACGATCCGGGTCCGATGGAGTCATTCGTTGGCTCATTTACGCCCCAAAGGGCGGGGAAACGTAGTGTTCAGGCATAATAATCCACATCGGTGGACCGGCCCTGATGATCTAAAGGGTTGATGCGTTCTGATCCTGAGGCTCGGGCTAGAGAGTCTCGAATCGGTTGAGGACTATCTTTTGCCTCGGTTCATAGATGGAAACCCAATTTCCAAATACGTGACTTTGCGATTTTGATTATATAACCTATATATGGCGACATAGTGGTATGGGGCATTCATGCCGCCTATGATTGATACTTATGATTTGAAGTTGTTTATACACTATATACTTATAATAGTATCAAATGATTTCTTTTAAACGTATCAAGCATTCTTGGCTATTATAAGGTAAAAACCCTATCCCCCGGCTTGCGTTGCATTGTGTGATAGGACCTGGGTCTTATAATAGCTTCATTTTTCTTTATTTAGCATTGCGCTGTTGTTTTATGCACTGGTATTCTTGGGAGGAAACCCGTTCCGTGTTATACGGCGTGGTCCCTTGATTTACCAAACTTTAAAAATAAAGATTAACTGTTTTAGTTCTCACACCAGTCCCATGACTGACCTGGAGTTTATTGTTTTGACCTAAACTCTGGGTGCCCCTATTTTGACACGGGCAGCTAGTAGTTTTGGGTTTTGCAGATTTATATTCACAGGATCCTGGTTTACAGCTGGAATGATATCCGGAAAGCTTTGTATCCGTATATCTCTTCTAGTTGTGTATTGTATTATTTTCCGCTGCTATGTATTTAAATATAATTTAAATCTCTGATATTTCTGTGTAATATTCATTTATACTCTGTATATTCTTGTAATCTGATGCATTGTTGTAATATACAATGAAATGTTCTTCCATTTGCGTTATGTTGTGGCTTGTTCTCGAACTATCCGCGCTTTCCTCACCGGGGAAGTTACGGGTTTTTACAGTTTGTATCAGAGCTTTGGTTTACAAAGCTCAGAGAACAAGACACATTAGAACCATACGAAAGAATTCATCAGATATTGGATTAGTAACATCCGATGGGAATGACTCGTTAGAGATGGGATCAGTAGTATCCTAGAACGAGTGTGAAGAGTATATTTTTTAAAAATGAAAGCAAATTTTGTTTTGAAAATTTAAATCAACTATTCGTATTTGATTATTTATTCTATATTGATTTGGACAGTCCAGTATATAAAGATTTTGCATATACGCCTTGCAAACGTGTATTTGGAATTTTAATATACTGGATAGATATAGAATCACACTCTAGTCGCCCGGAGATGGTTCTGATGATTGAAGCTTCATCATCAGAATTAGTGTTCGAGTGTCGAAGGTGTGATATTTATATATTTCCTATTGACTGGTGTGAGAACCAAAATTAGATAGGGCCTATTGTTGTGATTTGGCATCAAAAACATGATTTTTGTATATGTATCAAAATTATGAATTTGAAACTCTAATTCACTAATTGATTGATGTTTGTGTTGTTTGTTTATTTGTTTGATAATTTTGAACCATTATGCCTAATTGAATCAAATATTGAATTGTATTGAAAATTTATCGCATTTGCTTGCATATACATGTACTTACATTGAACAGGTCATAGCAAGGAGGCTAGAGAAGAGAATAAAATTTGTTTGCCCGACAAATAGGTACATGTTTACTACATAATTTACTGTTTTGTTTGGGTGATGATGATTTTATGAGCCTATTGGCTAGCCGCTTGGCCTTTTCTTTTTCTTTTTGAGATCAGAAGGCCTGTATGGCAATTTCGGGATTTTCCCGTGGCTCCCGGTGCAGGGGAGGTTATGGCGAAATTTTTCGAAAATTTAGGGTGTTAGCCAAATTTTTGAAATTTTGAAAATTCTCAGAAACTGGAAGGTTGGAGAATGGAAGCCAGATCGAACGTAGAGTTGATTAATCAAACCACTTTCGACTTTGTTCCTTTTCGGGGACGAAAAGTTTTAAGTGGGGGAGATTGTAATAACCCGGAAATCTGGGCCAGTTTAAAATTTTTATTTTGGCAATTTTAGCGAATTTTGATTATTTAAAATGAATTATTTTAAATGAAAACGACGAGAAATTTATTTTGAATAGAATTCGATCGTATATATTATATACGTCGTCGTTAGAATATAAATAATTATTTATAATTATAAATAGAATTGAAAATGGCGCGGTAGTTCGATAATTCGATTTCAAGCTTCAATTGAATGTACCGGGTGCAAAATAAACCGGATTTTAGTGAAACCAAAAATAATAGGATCTAATTGTGATTATCTTTCCAACGAATCCGAGAAATCAAAATTTCATAGCGGGAACCAAAAGATATGTCCAGTTGAAAATTCTGAATAGTCGCTATGGAATTCAGGCCCTTAAAAATGGACATTTTGCAAATGACCTCGGATTTCGACGAAACCACTTTTGTTGGGTCCGTGATGTAAAGTTATTGCTAGATTCCAAATTTCATAATTTTTCGAATCAATATGTGAGCGTGGTAAAGGAAAACGCGTTTGACCAATTTCAGTTGATTTTAATCGACTGGAAATTGGCCATTTTTCAAACGGTCTCAGAATTCGACGAAACTAGTTTTGTTAGGACCGTATCGTCAATACGAAGCTAGAAAATATTTTTCGAGAATTTTTAGAGTTAGTATGTGAACCCGGTAATTTGAAATGTACGTTTAAAATTCAATATAGTGATTTAAATGTAAATTTAACGGAAACTGATTCAAACGATCGAATCAACCTACGATACATATCCCATTGTGTTCGGAATGAGGGTAATACGCTATGGGTGACAGGCGGTGGGCCTTGTTTCGAGGTCGAAATAAAAAGTTACTTTTTAGAGAATAAAATAATATTAAATTATATAAATATATATTTTCCAAACCCTTTTTAAACCTAAATCCTTTTCCTCCTATCAATCGTTTTCCCCCAAATAAAAAAAAAACCGACTTCCTCAAGCACGAGCTCCTCCGCCGACGTCGTACATCGCGTCGACCTCGCCTCCGTCGGCCGCTCAGCAGCAAGCCCGACAACTCCGATGCCCCTCCTCGTTCCGCCAGATCCCTCCGCCTGTCAAAGCTCGGACCCGTTCGCCCTGACCATCGAAGGTGGTTCCTCTGACAGGAAGCGCCGAGTTTGCCCTCACCGCCGGAGGTGGAAGCGAGCACCAAGGCGATTCAGGTGGGGTCCCGCGATCAAGGGCTGCCGGCTTCTGGTGCGTGCGATTCGAGGAGGACAAGGCGCAAAGGAGGTTTAGGTTCCTATCAGCAGAAACAGGAAGAAGACCAAGGAGAATGCAGCGACCTTAGGATTCACATGATCAACGGTAGAGAGAAAGAAGAATGTGGCTACGGGCGAAGAAAGTGATAAGAGACGAGAACAGTGAAGATTTCCTGCATTAGAAGTGCTGTGGAGTTAGGATAGCTATTGGTGAGAACTTCTCACCTTTCAATTTAAATTTTCTAGTTATATATATATACTAGGATGCAGACGGTGTTTAGTAGCACCCGACACCCGTCATCCACAGACCATGGATGGCTTGTTTGTTTAATTGTTTAGTTGTGTAGTTGGTTAGATTATTTGGTTTGAAATTGAATTGTTTGGTGAAATGAAATTGGATTGATTGATGTGTGAATGGCGTGGGCCTTCACTAGACCGGGGATAAGGCTAGGCCTCGTCCCGTTTCTAGTATCGTGTCGTTATGCCGCCGAAATTTTCTAAAATAAGTTAGAAAAATAAAAATATCATTTTATTTAAAGAATGAACTGAATAGAAATTCATATGTTGGAATAAAATGTTTTATCATTAAAAATATAATTTTTAACGTGAATGTGAATAAATAAATATTCATTTACAAACCAGACGGTTTGTTTATGTACACCTATTTGAAGGACATTGATTGGGTCGATAAATTTTACACATCGCCCAACTGCACAAATAAAATTTGTGTTTGGTTGTTTGAAACCCCACACGGGTGTTGGGATGAAATTTGAAGTTCACTCATACTGATTGATTAAATATGTCGATCGGTTGATTGACAGGCTGGTTTAAGCGTTAGATATCTATATTTGATGCTTATACAGTGTAGTGCACTTTGGTTGATGGTTGATTATTTTTCCATGCTATTATATACGTGTGATGTATGAAAATCCATATAATTAATATTATATGGTGATTGATTGGGCCTCATTTCAATTTAGAAATGAATTCAATATAAAATAAAGGTTCATGTGTTGACTGTACTCATTCGTTGAGATTAGTCATGTGTTGAACGAAATATTTGAAATAGGATTTTTGAAATAAAATTTTTGAAATAGAAATATTTGAAAAGGAAATATTTGAAAAAGAAATATTTGAAATAGAATATTTGAAAATAGAAATATATGAAGCCGCGTTGGTTAGATTGACGCCATTTTGACGTGAACGATATTTATATCGATTTTATTCATTTTAAAATGCATATTGAAAAGTGATTTCGAAAACGCATATTTTGAAATGAAATCGAAATGAATTGAATATATAACGATTTCGAAATGAATTGAATTGAAAACGAATTCGAATTGAATTGAAAACGAATTCGAATTGAATTGAAAATGAATTCGAATTGAATTGGAAACAAATTGAAATGAATTCAAATTGAATTGAAATTTTAATTGAATAGAAATGAATTTTAAAACGAATTTATAAAGAAGAATTCAATTTTGATTTGAATTGAAATGGAAGTTGAAATTGCCTTTGAAACGAATTTAAAACTATTTATATAATTCGTTTTAAATAGAAATCGACGAAGTATATATATTATATATATTATATATATAATATATATAATATTATGGCCTGAATAGAACGCGCCACGCCGCGGCAGTTCGCGAGTTTCGACCATTGACTTCAAATGGATATTACGGGAGATCCAACCGTCGGATTCTCCTAAAACCGGAACCGCTGGGTTCGTATCGAAAAGAGCTTTCTAACGAATATTAGAAATTTGAAATCTGATGATTGGGTTTGGAGATACGTCCAAATCCAATTCGAAAAAGGTCGCTGTAAGTGCAGTTCGATGGCCATTGATGGAAATCGACTGTACGGACCTTGATAAAATTATTAAAAATATTAATAATTTGTGTAAAATCATAAGAAATGATTTAGAAAGAATTGGGATGAAAAACTCCATATTTGAAAAGATAAAAATAGATTTTTATCGAAATAAACTAGTTTTGAACTAGAATTATAATTCTATTTATTTTTAAAATAAATAAACTGGATTAGAGATGGCTTTGAAAAATAACCAGAATTTCCAATAATTATATTGGAATGGATTTGAATCGAAATTGTCTTTGGATTATTTCGATGTTGGATTTCGTGATGATACAGATATTGTTATGGGAATTTGAAAGATATATATATCGTTATTTCCAATACGATTTTTGTTAGTCGTAGAATTTGATATTGAATATAAGCCGGTATATTTTCTATTCAGAGCCTTGTGTTTAATATCAAATGTGATTTGGGTTTGTCGTGAATGGTGTCTTCATTAACACTGTTCTTGAACCCAGTTGAGAAAAGATTAAATCTTTTTATTTAGATTTAATGAAGAGTACCAATTAAATGATATTTAATTGGAATAGAATTGATATTGATTTTTGGGTTTATCGTGAACAGCGTTTTAAATAACACTCGTTCTTTAACCCGATAGTTAATGGAATGTGACTTTGGGTTTATCGTGAACCGTGTTTTTAAATGACACGGATTCTTTAACCCAGTTAACGATTAAAACTAAGTGGAGTTTTAATGAATCTTTAATCTGATTGAAATGATCGAGAATGGAGTATCACCAGTTTTGCTCCAGGCGATAGTTAAATCTTTAATTAGATTTGAACGTGAAATGGTAATTGAATTTACCGATAACACCGTGGTGTTAGATATGAAGTAGGACCAGTTTTACTTCATGGGATGAATAGGTTGAGATTGGGAAATTAAAACAAATGATTACTTCGGTAAGGTTCGCTAATCCCGACTAGTTTTGAATTGATATTCAAAAATAGATTAAAGAATAAATTCAAGGAATTTATCTTGGATAAAATTAATGGGAACCTTTCCCTATGAATGTGAAATTTAGAAACTGACTGTCGGTTAGCTAAGCAGAATGGTTTTCTGGATATTGATCTGATGTTGGTTTCGGCCTTCGGGGTTAATATTTGGGGAATTATTCTCTTGATTAATTTACGGTTAGTGACTGATGAATTGGAATGAGGCGTATGTTGTGTTTGTGTAACACTTATTTAAAATATACGCGAATTATTCGGAAAGACCGGGTTTATCCCATTCTGAATAACTGATACGACGATAAGTCGAAGATGAAGACGATGGTCGAAGACCAGAGGTCTTCACGTCGTTTGGGTGATTACTGATGATCTTGATTGGGCTGTACACCCAAGAAGATGGAAACAGTTGGTGATCGTCCAGACGTACTTGGAGATCGATGGATATGCGGGGTACTAGGTGCCTCCGGTTTCGTTCAGACCCAGAGCGAACTTGTAAATGGACTGGGTGTCTGACATTGGATTTTAGTCCGTGTGATTGATCTCTATTAAATATATATCTGTTTGGCGGCGGAGAATTTATTCTCTTGCTTAACGCCCTTCTCTGAGACGTACGAGCTCAGGGGTTATATATTGATGGATATCAAACGCATGGAGTGAATTGCCTGTGTGGCATGCCTAAGTGGCAAATGATCGAGGCTTCTGTTGAAAAGCAAAGTCTTGTGGTGATGATCAAAGCACGGCCTTTGTGGCGTAGCTTTGTGTAACGTTTTACTTCGCGAGTTTCGCACCCCGGTTGTGAACCAAAAACGGGAGAGGACCTCAGGGAGGGCATGCGTTTCTTTCTAGCTAGGGTGGTGTCAGTGACCTTCCAGCCCTGACATTTATATACTTTTCACCTGTGTGGTTGTTGCTGTTGCAAGGCGCCTCGGTTTGATCGGACGATCCGGGTCCGATGGAGTCATTCGTTGGATCATTTACGCCCCAAAGGGCGGGGAAACGTAGTGTTCAGGCATAATAATCCACATCGGTGGACCGGCCCTGACGATCTAAAGGGTTGATGCGTTCTGATCCTGAGGCTCGGGCTAGAGAGTCTCGAATCGGTTGAGGATATCTTTTGCCTCGGTTCATAGATGGAAACCCAATTTCCAAATACGTGACTTTGCGATTTTGATTGTATAACCTATATATGGCGACATAGTGGTATGGGGCATTCATGCCGCCTATGATTGATACTTATGATTTGAAGTTGTTTATACACTATATACTTATAATAGTATCAAATGATTTCTTTTAAAC
This sequence comes from Allium sativum, assembly GCA_030737875.1. Classification (NCBI taxonomy): domain Eukaryota; kingdom Viridiplantae; phylum Streptophyta; class Magnoliopsida; order Asparagales; family Amaryllidaceae; genus Allium; species Allium sativum. The sequence continues at coordinate 794,034,983 of CM060924.1, forward strand.
GTATCAAGCATTCTTGGCTATTATAAGGTAAAAACCCTATCCCCCGGCTTGCGTTGCATTGTGTGATAGGACCTGGGTCTTATAATAGCTTCATTTTTCTTTATTTAGCATTGCGCTGTTGTTTTATGCACTGGTATTCTTGGGAGGAAACCCGTTCCGTGTTATACGGCGTGGTCCCTTGATTTACCAAACTTTAAAAATAAAGATTAACTGTTTTAGTTCTCACACCAGTCCCATGACTGACCTGGAGTTTATTGTTTTGACCTAAACTCTGGGTGCCCCTATTTTGACACGGGTAGCTAGTAGTTTTGGGTTTTGCAGATTTATATTCAAAGGATCCTGGTTTACAGCTGGAATGATATCCGGAAAGCTTTGTATCCGTATATCTCTTCTAGTTGTGTATTGTATTATTTTCCGCTGCTATGTATTTAAATGTAATTTAAATTTCTGATATTTCTGTGTAATATTCATTTATACTCTGTATATTCTTGTAATCTGATGCATTGTTGTAATATACAATGAAATGTTCTTCCGTGTGCGTTCTGTTGTGGCTTGTTCTCGAACTATCCGCGCTTTCCTCACCGGGGAAGTTACGGGTTTTTACATTAGTACAATGATTTAGTGATTTAGTTTACTCTTGAACGCAAAAAACAATATTTATATAATTTCCTTTTAGCAAGGAAGAGCACTATTGTCATTAATTTAGGTCAAGTGAACTTACTACAACATATAGACCTTTTTTATAGTGTCTAAAAACCGCTATAAAAACTTTCTATAGCGATCTATAAACGTCATAGATCAACATGTTGTGAATAGTCTAATAGATACTATAGCGTGTCATACTTACAATGGAAAACATACTTTTTTTGACATTTTAAACAGACAATATTGATGCAACTACTTTTCTATAGCATTCTGTAACGTGCTATAGAACTTTTATAACGTCAGTTCATTGCTATAATATGTTGACATGTCATATTATTATACCATCTGAACACGATATGGAATCATCGTATCAAGCTTTTATGATGCATTAAAACGCTATAGAAAATTCATTACTATCTATTATAACATCGTTTTGTTGCCATGAAAACAGTTTACTCCTTGCAAAATATTTTGTATAACACTAACATGATGCTACTGTATAACAAAGCTATAATAGTTTTCCTTTTCATTGCATAGGTAGAACATTGTAAAAAAAATGCTTTTTTTCGCTATCATAACATTCAAAGCTTACAATTTTCGATTCTATTAATATATTATAACAATTCAAAAAACCACATTTATCACATTAATGTAAGTACACAAATGGAGTCATAAGCCAAATCACATGGAAAGCAAGCTGATTAAAATTATATTTCTTGCTATGCAGGAATATGCCTAGGCAAGCATATACCCTGTTACATGATCCAAAATTACCTGAACAGACATTAATTCTAGCTTCCCACACATGTTGAAGTGCCTTTAGTCTTTCATCATAAGATTTTGTCGTTAAGAACTCCGAGCCTATATAGCATACCACAATGCATGTGAATAACTCGTTAAGAAATTTTTGAAGTCGAGGCTAGTTATTGTCCCACAACTCCTATGCTCTAAAACTACAGAATAAGTCCTTCCACATTGTACGCCATTCTATCATTGCAAATATGGTATAAATTATTTCATAATAGTCTAGTAATTGTAAAAAGTGTAATCTTGTTTACCTTAAAAAAGTTTTGGTACACAATTTACATATATCTAGTTTCGGCAATTTTTGTTCTTACAATTAACTAATTTTCATCATGTTTGAGATGCAAAAGTACTCGCTCCTAATCAAAACATAAATAAATTAAATGCACTGTCCTACATGAATGCACCAATGATTCTAAAGAACTTGTATGCTTCCAAATCTCCATACATAAGAATATATGAGAATACTGCATAGATAAAAGACTAAGAGTATAGCAGAGATACAGTTGTTACAAGTAAATTATAACTAACAGCATACAAGAATAAATTAATGAAATATAACAACTTACATAAGAATGTATGAGCATACTGATTACTGCATACATAAAAGACTAACACTAACATCATACATAAAAAACTAACAGTATGGAAGAGATACAGCATATAATCGGGTTTGACGGGTCAAAATTGAATTAGCGGGTCAATCCTAAACCCACCTATTTATAAATGGATCAAATTCGGATTGACCCGAAAATGACCCACCAACTAAACGGGTCGGGTTAACCTGCTAATTTCCGTGTGGGCTTCGGGTCGTGTAGGAAATTGACAATCCAAGCTTACGATGCTCTCGTTTGTGCAGCGAATAACCTTGAAATGCGTTATGAATTCATAGATATCATTGTGATTAGAATATGTGATGATTTAGAAAATTGATCATCTTTATATTTTGGTACCTTCTTAAGAGTAGCAAACAAGGCGAAAAAGAGCTTGTGCTTTTAAAGTAACCAATATTGAACAGTTAGTTTAATGAAATATATGTATTAAGGGATGTCTGCGTTGCAACACTTTAGTTTAGTTTACCAAAGCTGGTGGGTTTTTTGTTATATCAAACAGGAACATATTATTAGTTAACATGATAGTGAGGATCAATGCTACCAACAACAACTTCTCAAATATACAAAATGAAGAAAGCTTCTGAAAGCGATAAGTAATGTAATGTGTACAAAGTTGAAAATAAAAAACTTTGCAATCTCTGTAGAGTGACCAAAACAACAAGATTATAATTAGGAACGTCAAAAGAATCGTATTTAAAGTTTTATGACAACAGATCGTCAGTTAAATGAGTAAAATGATAATAATGCATGGATATCTTTGACAACAAACAGAAAAGTACAACTGTGATACATTAATTATCTAGGTATTATGGATTCAATAATATTTATAACCCAGCAGTATGGTGCTTACGCTGTTCTCGTTTGTGTACCTAATACCCTTGAAATGCGTTATGACTTCATAGATATCATTATGATTAGAATATGTGTGATGATTTAGAAAATTGTTCATCCTTATATTTTGGTACATTTTCAAGAGTAGCAAACATAGCGAAGAAGAGCTTGTGCATTTAAAGTAATCAATATTGAGCAGTTAACTTAATGATATATATGTGTGTAGGCGGACTTAGAATTTTGGATAGGACTGGGCTACCTTGATTAGGGTGGGCTGATTGAAAGAAAATGTAAAATAAGTGAGGGAAATTTGCAAGGAAAGTGGGATATTATGCAAGGGTGGGCTTGATATGGGGTGGGTTGTAGTCCAGTTGAGCACATCCTTGGATCCTCCCTTGGTGTGTGTGTGTGTCTATATATATATATATATATATATATATATATATATATATATATATATATATATATATATATATATATATTAAGGGAAGTCTGAGTTGCAACCCTTAAGTTTGCAAATGTAATATTGACACCATATTAACAACATTAGATAAAAGGTTAACTAACAAATAATAAACATAAAAATTTAAATGAAAGTGAGTGATTTCTGAAATAAGCAATAAGATACGTTAGTTGTTTTAAATATAAAGTGTAACCCTTTTACTCGACAGGAATTTTTGATTTGTGCCCATATACTACCCACTCTATAAAATGTGAAGTAAAATGTTCAATGGTATACACATATATATGAAATGAAATTTATAAATATTTCATAGTATTTTTATAATAATATAAAATAATATCAAATGTTTTTTATTATAATTGTTTTTCCTCATTGGTGTGGTATACACAGTGTATAACGCTGTGATAAACAAAGACTTGGTTTGAGCCATCGATTTCTTCAAAGCCAGGAATACTGGAAGACATGGAAGCTATTTGAAGTACGATGATATTGTTAGACCTGTTAAAAACACGGGTTAGAATCAGTTAAATGCACATGAAACAGATCGTTAACATTTAGGCATCAAGGATTGATTTTGTCTCATTTCTAAGGATCGGTCGGTACCAAAGCACCGGTTCGGTCTCAATCATATGGATCGGTTGGACTGCTCAACAGCAGCGGATCGGTTCGTATATTCACCAACTGGGTCGACACCAACTGGGTCGGTACCAATTGGGTTGGCACCAACTAGGTCATTTGCAAAACACAGCATGGACCGGCTCTAAGTTACATAGGGGGGCCGGAAGCATCCAATGTTGTGATATGCGATACTATATATATGTTGGATTGAAGAGGACGAAGATAGCTTCGAGTCGGAGGTGACCGTTCGCAAATCGGAGCTCGTATGGAGGAGATATGAGCAAGAAGGTGCAGTTTTTAGTGGTCTGGAGTGACAGACGTTTGTCATAGGGATGTCAGACGTCTGTCTGCAGGGAATAGATTTCCCGAGAGCTCATACAGACGTCTGACACTTCCCAGTAGATGTCTGTGCTGAGTGGTTTTGCCCAAGTAATCTCTGGAAGATGACAGACGTCTGTCAGGAGGTTCGATAGACGTCTGAGCGGGTTTTGGGCTATTTTCGGGCTGAAGATTAGCAAACTGATTTGTGGCTAATTCGGGGGCAATTTGGGTAATTGGCCAACCTCTATATAAGCTATTTTACTAAAGTGAAAAAGAGGGATTTTGAGAGCTTGAAGACTTGATTTGGGATCAAGGGTTTATTCTCAAGGGAGAATTAGGGTTTATGACCTAATTCCAATTCTTCAATTCTATTCTCCTCAAACTCTTTTCTATATTGAAATATAGTGATTATTGGATCAATCTCTTGTATTCCTTTCATCGTGATAATAAAATACTCTCTCCAAAGTGGATGTACACTAACAAGATGTTAGTGGAACCACTGTAAATCCTCATGTGATTTATCTTTGCTACTTTGTCATTAGTTTTTTGCTTGTGATTGAGATTTGGATTGTTCGTGATTGGTTGATATTGGTTTGGTGACAAGAGTTATTGCTTTGGTTGTTTTTGCAAGTCTAATAACGATCTAGTCTTCCGCTAGTGCATTGTGATTTAGATATCGGATTCGAGTGGTCTTGAATCAGATTAATCACAACGGTTACAACAGTTGGTATCAGAGCTGTTTTGGTGCTTGTGAAAATGCCGGAGACGGATAGTAGCTCGGTAAGTCCTTCAACCGGAAGTCCGAATAGTGTGGCGCCTTATGTACGGGGTTCGTATGCGGCGTCGGGTTCTCAATTGGTTATTGACAAGTGGAATGGTGATAATGACTTTCAGAAGTGGCAATGGAAAATGAAAGCGGTTCTTAGGCGGAATCGGGTGCACCGAGTAGTATTTGATACTCACTTATTGCCAAGTGATATCTCGGATGTTGAGAGAGAGGAGATGGAGGAATGGGCTTACACTACTCTTCAACTTGCTATGGGGGAGAATGTGATCTCCGAAATTAGTGGTGAGACTACCGCTAAAGGTATTTGGGACAAGTTGGAAGAACTTTATATGAAGAAATCGCTCACTAATCGTTTGATCTTGTTGCGAACGTTTTTCACCTTCAAGATGAAGGAGGGTAATTCGCTTAAGGCACATTTGAATGCCTTTGATGACTTGCTCATGAAGATGAAGGCCGTTGATTTGAAGATTGAGGAAGAGCAAAAGGCGATGATATTATTGTGTTCGTTGCCGGACCGCTATACAGGTTTCTCAAATAGCTTAATCTATGGCCGGGATATCTTGACTCTAGATGATGTCAAGACGGGTCTTCTTAGTGAGGAGTTAAGAGATCAAATGAAGGAGATGAGTGAGGGTAGTAGTGGAGCTAGTAGTAGTCACGGGTTGTTTGTGGAGAAAGAAAAGAATGTGAAGAAAGGAAACCAGGGGCGTTCTAAATCAAGAAAACCCAGTGGAAGAGGTAAATCGAAAGAGAGAAATGGCAAGTGCTTTATTTGTAAGAAACTGGGACATTGGAAGAATGAATTCCCGGACAAAGATAAGAAGGAAGTAGCGTCTTCATCTGTGGCAGTGGAGAGTGGGGATGGTGAGATAGATGAGAATGTGTTGACGACGGTAGCATCGGGTGTTTCGTGTAACGAATGGGTTCTCGATTCGGGTGCGTCGTATCATATGACGCCAAATAGAGATTGTTTTTCGTCCTTTGAGGTCAAAGAGGTAAATGCAATTGCTATGGGAAATGGTGCTATTTGCAAGTCGATGGGTAGTGGCTCCGTGCAAATAAGGATGTTTGATGGAGTTGTTCGCACGCTCACAAATGTTCGCTATGTTCCGGGACTTAGGAAGTCGCTTATATCTTTGGGGCAATTGGATTCTCTAGGATGCAACATCACTATCGAGAAGTATTGCTTGAGGGTTTCGAAGGGAGCGCTTGTGGTTATGAAGGATGCTAGGACTCATGGTATATATTTGCTTCAAGGTGTGACCGTAGGTGGTGAGACTTGTGTGGGTGTTGATAGTTCTCGTGACTTGAATGTGACACGGTTGTGGCATTTGAGATTGGGTCATGTCTCGGAGAGGAGTTTGGATATTCTTCGGAAGCAGGAGATGATTGATGGTGAGAGCTTCAACAAACTAGAGTTTTGGGAGGAATGTGTCATGGCGAAGCAAACAAGGGTATTATTCGATGAAGGAAAGCATGGCTCAAAGGAGGTTCTTGAGTATGTTCATTCGGATGTTTGGGGACCGGCACCGGTTGCTTCTTTGGGAGGAGCAAGGTATTATATCTCTTTCATTGATGATTTGTCTCAAAAGGTATGGGTGTATGTAATGGGGGCCAAGTCGAAGGCATTTGCTAAGTTCAAAGTGTGGAAGGCTCTTGTTGAGAAGGAGAGTGGTAAGACTTTGAAGGTGTTAAGAACCGACAATGGCGGCGAATATGTCTCGCGTGAATTCTTGGAATATTGTAAGCATTACGGGATCCGGAGACATTTTACTACACCGGGAGATCCGCAGTCTAATGGAGTAGCAGAGAGAATGAACCGAACTCTACTTGAGAAAGCTCGATGCTTGAGATTGACATCGGGTTTGTCAAAGGGATTTTGGGCTGAAGCTTTGTCAACCGCGGTGCATATTGTGAATCGAATTCCGTGCTCGGCCATTGGTAACAAAATTCCGGAGGAAGTGTGGAAAGGGAAGAGTATTGACTTGAGATATCTTCGTGTGTTTGGTAGCCCCGTTTATGTGCATGATCCGGGGAATGATAAGCTTGGAGCTAGGGCATTCAAGGGGATCTTGCTTGGTTTCATGGATGGCGTGAAAGGCTATCGGATTTGGAATCCGGAAACGAAGAAGGTTGTTAATTCTCTTCATGTCACTTTTGATGAGTCGGCTTTATTCAAGGTGAATGAGAACTCATCGGGTGTTCCGGATTTGGTTCATGGTGAATCAAAGGAGAAGGAAGTCATTCCCACATTCCGTCCAAGTAGTAGTAGAGTTGAACAAGCTCATGGGGTTGAAGCGGTTGATGAAACATCACATAGTCCACATGGTTCCTCTAGTGATGATGTTGGTGATGTACATGATACTAGAGAAGTTTCGACTCAAGGTGGAGCCGAAAAGGGTTTAGGTGAAAGTATTACTACTTGGGTTGGTCGACGTGCAATAAGGCCTCCCGAAAGATATGGTGATTGGAACTACCTTAGCTTTAGTGATCATTTGGACTATGCTCTCAATGTAGTCCAAGATGAGCCGATGGACCTTGATGACGTCATGGAGTCGAGAGAGAGCCCGAAGTGGATTTGCGCCATGGAGGAAGAGATGCAATCGCTTATGAAGAACCGAACTTGGGAGTTGGTTCCACTTCCTCAAGGAAACCGTGTTATAGGGTGCAAATGGATTTGCAAGGTGAAGGATGATGGAAGGTACAAAGCAAGGTTAGTGGCAAAGGGGTTCTCACAAAGGAAAGGAAAGGAGTATGATGAAATTTTTGCACCGGTGGTTCGTCATACATCTATCCGAGTTTTACTAGCCATAGTTGTTATCCATGACTTGGAGTTGGAGCAACTTGATGTGAAAACTGCCTTCTTGCATGGAGACTTGGATGAAAACATCTACATGGAGCAACCGGAAGGGTTTGTTGTAGATGGTAAGTCTAATATGGTTTGCAAGTTGAAGAAATCACTATATGGGTTAAATCAATTGCCTAGACAATGGTACAAGAGATTCGATCATTTCATACTTGAAAGTGGCTTCCATCGAAGCATCAAGGATGCTTGCGTATATTTCAAGAGGTTGGGAAATGATTGTTGGGTGTATTTACTCTTGTATGTGGATGATATGCTCATTGCTTCCAAGGATCAAAATGAAATCAACAAGTTGAAGATGCTTTTGAAATCGAAATTCGAGATGAAGGATCTTGGAGAAGCAAGAAAAATCTTGGGCATGGAAATAGGAAGGGACTGAAAGCGTTTTGAGTTAAGATTGACTCAAAGGAATACATAAAGAAAGTGCTTTGCCGGTTTAGCATGGAGGATGCAAAGGCGTTAAATACACCTTTACCTTTGCATATGAAGCTTTCGGAGAAGGGGTCACCTATCGGGGATAAAGACAAGGCTTATATGGCAAAGGTGCCATATGCAAGTGCGGTTGGTAGTTTGATGTATGCAATGGTGTGTACAAGGCCCGATATTGCAAATGTCGTCGGGGTGGTTAGTCGGTATATGGCTAATCCGGGGAAATCGCATTGGGAAGACGTGAAGGCTATATTGAGGTACTTGAAAGGCACAACATCTCATGGACTTGTCTTTGGCGGTAGTGATGATAGGAGTTGCAAGTTGGTTAGTTATTGTGACTCGGACTACGCCGGTGATAGGGATCGGAGGAAATCAACTTCCGGATATGTCTTCACACTTGGCAGGATGGCCATTAGTTGGAGATCGCGATTGCAAACCGTAGTTGCTTTATCCACTACGGAGCCGGAGTTGATTGCCGCTGTGGAAGCGGCCAAGAAGGCACTCTATTTGAAGCGATTGTTGTGTGAATTGGGTTTCGAACATGAAAGTGTTGATGTTCGGTGTGATAGCCAAAGTGCTATCCATTTGGAGGAGAATTTGGCGTTTAGCTCACGGATAAAGCATATTGAGGTGAGGGAGTCATTTCTTGTAGCCATGGATGAGGGTAAGCTAGTATACCTTCGGAAAGTGCACATAAAGGATAATGCGGCCGATATGTTTACGAAAGCATTGCCGTATGGGAAGTTCGAGCATTGCTCGAACTTAATTCGCTTGTTGAGTTGCTAGGTGCCACGGGGTGGCACGAGGTGGAGAGAGTGATTTTGTGTTTGATGGAAAGGAATAGCGGTGAGAGATTGGAAATTTATCTTCATGGTAAGTACTTGTTACACTCCCAAGTACATTGTCTTTTGGTGAGACGGTTTTGGTTTGAATGTTTTCAACACTACATTGGCGGGTGGGGGCATTGCCATAACTCGTTGGTGTAGTGCAATGGGCGGTGGCCATGCCGGAGCTCATTGGGGAAACATTCAAGGTTGCTTGGTCGAAAGTAGAAGGAAATGCTTGGGTGCATTGGAGTTCGGATTTGAGATAGTTATAGTATCGAGGTGGAGTGTTGTGATATGCGAATATATATATGTTGGATTGAAGAGGACGAAGATGGCTTCGAGTCTGAGGTGACCGTTCGCAAATCGGAGCTCGTATGGAGGAGATATGAGCAAGAAGATGCAGTTTTCAGTGGTCTGGAGTGACAAACGACTGTCATAGGGATGTCAGACGTCTGTCTGCAGGGAATAGATTTCCCGAGAGCTCAGACAAACGTCTGACACTTCCCAGCAGACGTCTGTGTTGAGTGGTTTTGCCCAAGTAATCTCTGGAAGATGACAGACGTCTGTCAGGAGGTTCGACAGATGTCTGAGCGGGTTTTGGGCTATTTTCGGGCTGAAGATTAGCAAACTGATTTGTGGCTAATTCGGGGGCAATTTGAGTAATTGGCCAACCTCTATATACGCTATTTTACTGAAGTGAAAAAGAAGGCTTTTGAGAGCTTGAAGACTTGATTTGGGATCAAGAGTTTATTCTCAAGGGAGAATTAGGGTTTATGACCTAATTCCAATTCTTCAATTCTATTCTCCTCAAACTCTTTTCTATATTGAAATATAGTGATTATTGGATCAATCTCTTGTATTCCTCTCATCGTGATAATAAAATACTCTCTCCATAGTGGATGTACACTAACAAGATGTTAGTGGAACTACTATAAATCCTCGTGTGATTTATTTTTGCTACTTTGTCATTAGTTTCTTGCTTGTGATTGAGATTTGGATTGTTCGTGATTGGTTGATATCGGTTTGGTGACTAGAGTTATTGCTTTGGTTGTTTTTGCAAGTCTAACAATGATCTAGTCTTCCGCTAGCGCATTGTGATTTAGATATCGGATTCGAGTGATCTTGAATCGGATTAATCACAACGGTTACAACATCCAAGTCTGGAAGGAGCAAATTGTTTACGATACGTTACTGTGATTACGCATGAATATATAGTGTGTAGCATATTATCATGTCACGAGTCATCTAAAATGTGTGGCATATTATCAAACTCATATGGAAATCACATAATAAGTGGGGTTGGCTTATAATTGTTCTACGCAAAGGAACAAGCTGATGTGGCAATAACATTATCGGTGAAGCAAACATGCTCATTCATGCGTCTTAACGTATAAAGCATTGACATTATAAGACAGTCTTCTCCATGAATTATGGACTGTGCAAACAATATAAAGGCAACAACAAGTAATATAATGAATTAATTCATGCAATGTTGTGAAGTAAGAAGCATCGTGGCAATTGCTTGACTGTAAATACAATATACGGACCGAAAGCTATGTGCACAAGGTAATAAAAATATGGCAGCAATGTATGTAAGCTTCCATATGGATCGGTAGTAAATAATGTGCGGATCATTTAAGCTATAACATGCATGGACAGGTTTCGAGAAGGATCTGTTGCAAAATATAAGATAAAAAGAAAATAATACATGCATGAGTCATTCACTTTGGTGAAAACAGTGGAATGTAGAGTAATACTTGAACCGTGAAGAGGAGTCGGTCATAACATTACAGCGATGTCATCAAGTCCATGCAACGTGGGTCGGTTGGTAGTTCATTTCAACTATGGGACGACTTTAATTTGTGCATGGGAATATAAACACGTTTCCTTTAAAACAATAATGTATGGAGTTGTACTATTGTAAAACACGTGGCGGCTTCTTTGTTGGTGGGTCAGATATCTTAACAGTTGGAAGGATAAAGCATAAACGCGTGATGGCAATAATGCATATAAATGTGGGTCGGCTTCAATAATAAAGCGGTGGAAATTCTGCAAATAAAACGGGTCGGCTCCAACTGATATATATACGGGACGACATTAAAAACTAGTCAACATCAAACAGCAGAATGGGTTGGTTCTAACTAAATATGAAGCGGCAGCAAAATCAATTCCTGCTCGGCCTTAAAGTCAATTTCTGGTCGGTCATAAAAGGAAAAGGCGGTGGCAAGATTATAATTATGGATCGTGATAGCTGTATACAGCTGTAAAGTGGGTCGATCGAATTTTAACCCAGTGGCATTTTTGTAAATAAGTTTGAGGCTGACCCAAATCCTACACACCATAAAACTACGCCTAAAATAGCCCCTTTCTCCACCATTCGAAGGACCTATTTTTCCACCCCGAAGGGCTATCCAAACCATTTCTCCACCACTCTCAAACACTCCAAACTCCATTAATGTCTTCTCCAACACAATCTATCTTCTTCCAACAACAAAGTGATCATATCTACTCCAAACATCATTAATCCTCCCTCGAACTCAACTCAAGTGATCCTGAATCTCCATTAATTCTCTCTAAAGCTTAGATACAATGCAAATTTACCATAGAGCTAACGAATATTGCCTAATTGATCAACTGATTGAAGATCTACACGACTATCGTCACAAATCAAGAGATCTCACCGTTTTCACCATGAATTCAAGTGGAATCAAAAGCTAAAAAGAAAGAGAAAGAGATCATTATATGCGAGTGAAAATGAATGTAATGAGAGAAATTTCATGCTTTGTAAATCCCGAAATCATAATGCAAATCTCTTCCATGTTGGACATAGTTCTAAATTGGCCGAATCACTCTAAAAATCTCTTGTTCTTTGCTTTTTATTCTTTATTTTGTGATCGTGGCCCCTTTCCCTCATTTTTAACCTTTAGGTGAAGTACTTCAATAGTACCTTTGGTGTTTGGTCAATTTGACTTAAACATTTGGCGCCTACCGTGGAGCCACGTTCGCATTTCCTTCTCTCATACTTCTCTCAAGTTTAAGAGTCTTGCGTTGAAGTTCTAAATCCTCTCCGAGATAATGGCTAAGCCAAAGAAGACTACAAGAAAAACCGTTGGAGAAACCGACAACGTTGCTAATGAGGCTACACCACTTACTAACCGCTTCGAAGTTGGAGAAAACTCAATAAGTGGAGCCGGAGTAACTAAAGATGAACTAGAAGCCGTCGTTGCCAATATGAAGCAACGAATGGATGCTTCTACCAAGTTGTTGATGGAAAAACTTGGTGCTATTCTTAATGCTCGACCAAATCCACCACCTCAAAAGGTTCGTGTTGATCTCGAAGAGAATGCCAATTCATCCGCTTCTGACCGTAATCACAACGACAACATGGAAGATGATAATGAATGGTTGAGAGATAAAGATGAAGCTAACATCGAAGACTTAAAGCCGAAAGCTAAGAATCATTCCGAGGGAAATATTCGAGGGGTTACTAGTCCCGCAACAGGGGCACTTCCTCGTCGAGAAGGTAAAGGACCTAAGCTCTCTAACCAGGATCGCATGCCTAGACGAATGTTTGGTAAAGAGCTTAGCTTCGTAGAGCAGAAAAACATTGAAGAATACATCTTGGATATGATAGAACAAAACATGAAGAGGAATCAAGCTCGCAATGACAATGAAAGAGACTGGGATTTATCTCCCGACAGGACTCCGTTTACCGAGAAATCCGAGAAACGGAGTGTCCATGGAAGTTCAATCCTCCAACTTTTCCTCCGTACAAGGCCTTGTTGATCCTAACAACTTTATGTTCAATTACGAGTGGCATATGAGCGCAGCAAAGGCAATAGAAGAGATGAAATGCTTATATTTCCCTCTCTACTTAGAAGGTGCCGTGTCACTATGATTCACAAAGCTATCACCTAAGTCCGTAGACCGGTTCTCTGACTTGACCAAAAAGTTCAAGGAGCAGTTCCGCTTGTATGCTGCCAAAGCCAAGGATGCTATAACACTTTCAACAATGAAGCAGAATCCAGGGGAATCCATTAAAGATTTTCTCAATCGATTCAATATTGCCTTGTCCTAAGTGAGGAATCTAGAGCCTCACATAATTCTCATGTCTCCAATCAGTGTCATAGATGAGAAGAGCGAATTTGGTAGATGGATTAAAATGAAAGAAGCAAACACACTTGAAAAGTTCTATAAAAAAGCTGAGGAGTATATGAGAGTGGATAATAACCCTATGTCTTTTTAGATTGTTGATGCTAACCAACTTCTTGAAGCTCCCAAAGATGCTACTACTCAATACAATCAAAAGAATCCCGAGGGTGGTCAAAAAGGGGAAATGACAGAAGGGATGACCGGAACAGTAAGAAGCCCTGCTTATTGAAAAATTCTGAATTAACCTCTTTGACAGAAACTCCAGAGAACATCTTTGTTGTGACTAAAGACATCGAAAATTATCCCATACCAAAACCTCAGAGAGTAGTGACGGTCAGCCGAACTCTGGAAAGTTCCGCCGATTCCACAATCAGCCAGGCCACAATACTAACGAATGTAGGCATCTGAAATCATTGATCGAAGAGCTGATTAGGAAGAATTGTGTGCAATAATATGTGAAGAATCCGCAAGCTTCAAACACTTCTCCAACTCCCCAGGGGCAAGGGGCATCAAACAACCAGTTCGTTCCAAGCAATGAAGCTCCTGCTCCAACCAAACCGAAGCCAATCATCTATTGAATGCTATATTTAATGGCTTAGAATAAGCGATCACTCCCGCCGTTATTTTACTTCATGTTTTACTTACTACTATATTCAAAATTCTTGTAAATAAGTCTGTAATATTTTACAAACATTGTTCTGAACATTAGCTCTACGACTAAGAGCATATGTACTTGAATAAATTCCTTGCCTGCAAAATTGTATTTCAAATCAAAACTTGGTTAAAAGTTGATTTCATATTGCATGCTATCTGTCGAGCTCTTATTCCTTTAGAAACTGAAAAAACATAGCAACCCCAACAACACTAGTTCAAGCGCCAAAGGCGGTAAATATCAACATGCACAAGTGCAAAAATAAAAAAGCACCACCTTGGAAAGTGAATGGGAAGAGTCACAAAGATTCAAACAACGAACAAGCGCCACAACAAACAAAAAAAGAGGGTTGTAACTTTCGCCGAAGGGGCGTTTCCCTACGTGAGAGGTTCAGAGCCCCAGTTCCTAAACTAAGATAGCTCGCCAAGACAAGCGTCCGACAAAGGAATTGGTGCCAGCCCCGTGAAACGATACAACAGCCGTCCAATTAACTTGCGTAGTGTCTGAATATCTCGGATGCGACAAGTGTTGGACATTAACCAATTAACTTGCGTAGTGTCTGAATATCTCAGATGCGACAAGTGTTGGATCTTAACCAATCAACTTGCATAGTGTTTGAAGATCTCAAATGCGACAAGTGTTGGACATTAACCAATTAACTTGCGCAGTGTCTGAATATCTCAGATGCAACAAGTGTTGGATCTTAACCAATTAACTTGCGTAGTGTCTGAATATCTCAGATGCGACAAGTGTTGGATCTTAACCAATTAACTTGCATAGTGTCTGAATATCTCAGATGCGAAAAGTGTTGGATCTTAATCAATTAACTTGCGTAATGTCTGAATACCCCAAACACGACAAGTGTTAAATTTTAGCCCAGACGGGGCATGAAATTCAAAGTCCTTCCCAAGTGGGGGCACAACAACCAAAGTCCTTTCATAGAGAGGGAAACTTCCCCATAGCAGATATCAACTAGCCTCAATGAAGTCCATAATGTCGATCTAGTCGGTAGGAGAAGACGAGCGTGACGTTACAAGAGACCTTTCCAAAGAGGGGCATCCAATGGTGTCTCTGATGTCAGAACTGATCAACAAAGAAGACGAACATTGAGAACCACCATTCCTTTCCACAGCAAAGGCCAGATTACTTCCCACAGTGGAAGATAAACACCTCCCAGACAAGGGCAGAAATGTCCAAGACTTCTCCAAAGGGAAGCAGGAAATAAATCACAGGTGCACGTTTCCCAAAATATGAAATGTTGTACACAATTATATATGTCGTTAAAACAATGACGCTTTAAATCCACGGTCGACTTATGTCGATTAGTTGATCTCAGGCATCAACGAGAATTCGGATTAGACTATCGTATTTATACACATAATATTCGACAAGTTATAAACCGTTGAATAAAATAGTTCTGTGTAAACACTTCGGTCAGTTCAAAACAAAAATTCGATATAGTTTAATTTTCCACCGACTAATACATTTTCGATGTGGGCAATCGATAACAAAATATTTGCCTAGAAACGTGCAATGCTTTTGTTGTTGCAGAATATGTTGCAGCATTAAAAAAGGCACACCCGACGTTCGCTTTAGAAAGTGTGCTTTACTTCAGTAAAATCCAATGACAAAACAAGTTCGTAAAACAAACAATTTAACATGGATTGGCCTCAACAGTTTCAATGAAAATCGAGTACGACCAATTCATTGCAAATTTCACTTTTTCTATGCACTCAAGTCTGAGTTAAAGCTGGGGCAATCATACACTAGCTTGGCGTTATCAGCAACAAACACTCGAATTCAAAATTGGAGCATCTGTTACGCAACAAAATCCCTGTAATAGAGTATTTCAAGAATGAATTTGAGTTCGGAATATCACCAATAAGCTTTCAAGCGCTCGATATTGGGAACTCGACCAAACTTGGACCAAAAATGCAAGTTTTATATGCAATGCAAACAAGCTTGAGTGCTCAAATCCGATAACTCATGTGCTAGAAAGAAAAAGTCAAATAAGGACATTCTGATCCATCTTAAGCGTCTATTTATATTTTTCTCATGTGAATTTAACACAGAATATATTAACAACCACGTTCATTTCGAAGCCTGCATTTTTCACAAGCAAAAATACAAGCTTCGATGGGAAAATGTTAACCCTATTAAAAACATGTGTTAGAGATAATTAGTTAAATGCACATGAAACAGATCGTTAACATTTAGGTACCAAGGATTGATTTTATCTCAGTTTTAAGGATCAGTCGGTACCAAAGCACCCGGTTGGTCTCAATCATATGGATTAGTTGGATGGCTCAACAGCAACGGGTCGGTTCATATATTCACCAACTGGGTCGACACCAATTGGGTCGGCCGCAATAAACAACATGGATCAGCTTTAAGTTACATATGGGGACCGGAAGCATCCAAGTCTGGAAGGAGAAAATTGTTTACGATACGTTACTGTGATTACACATGAATATAGAGTGCGTAGCATATTATCATGTCACGAGTCATCTAAAATGTGTGGCATATTATCAAACTCATACGACAATCACGTAATAAGTTGGGTTGGCTCATAATTGTTCTAAGCAAAGGAACAAGCTGATGTGGCAATAATATTATCGGTGAAGCAAACATGCTCATTCCTGCATCTTAACGTATAAAGCATTCACATTACAAGATGGTCTGCTCCATGAATTATGGACTGTGCAAACAATATAAAGGCAACAACAAGTAATATAATGAATTAATTCATGCAATGTTGTGAAGTAAAAAGCAGCGCGGCAATTGCTTGACTGTAAATACTATGTATATACCGAAAGCTATGTGCACAAGGTAATAAAAATATGGCAGCAATGTATGTAAGCTTCCATATGGATCGGTAGTAAATAATGTGCGGATCATTTAAGCTACAACATGCACGGACAGGTTTCGAGAAGGATCGGTTGCAAAATATAAGACAAAAATAAAATAATACATGCATGAGTCATTCATTTTGTTGAACACAATGGAACGTAGAGCAGTACTTGAACTGTGAAGAGGAGTCGGTCATAACATTAAAGCGATGACATCAAGTCCATGCAACATGGGTCGGTTGGTAGTTCATTTCAGCTATGGGACAACTTCAATTTATGCATGGAAATATAAACACGTTTCCTTTAAAACAATAGTGTATGGAGTTGTTTTATTGTAAAACACGTGGCGGCTTCTTTGTTGGTGGGTCAGATATCTTAACAATTGGAAGGATAAAGCATAAATGCGTGATGGCAATTCTGCATATAAATGTGGGTCAACTTCAATAATAAAGCGGTGGCAATTCTGCAAATAAAACGAATCGGCTCCAATTGATACATACATACATACATACATATACATACATACATACATATACATACACACACACACACATATATATATATATATATATATATATATATATATATATATACGGGACGAACTAAAAATTGGTCGGAATCAAATAGCCGAATGGTCTGGTTCTAATTAAAGTATGAAGCAGCAACAAAATCAATTCCTAGTCGGCCTTAAATTCAATTTCTGGTCGGTCATAAAAGGAAAAGGCGGCGGCAGGATTGTAATTATGGGTCATGACAACTGTATACAGCTGCAAAGTCGGTCGGTCGGATTTTAACCTAGTGGCATTTTCGTAAATAAGTTTGAGGCTGACCCAAATCTTACACACCATAAAACTACACCTATAAATAACCCCTTTCTCCACCATTCGAAGGACCGATTTTTCCACCCTGAAGGGTTGTCCAAATCATTTCTCCACCACTCTCAAGCACTCCAAAATCCATTAATGGCTTCTCCAACATAATTTATCTTCTTCCAACAACAAAGTGGTCAAATATACTCCAAACATCATTAATCCTCCCTCGAACTCAACTCAAGTGATCCTGAATCTCCATTAATTCTCTCTAAAGCTTAGATCCAACGCAAATTCACCATGGAGCTAACGAAGATTGCCTAATTGAACAAGTGATTGAGGATCTACACGACTATCGTCACAAATCAAGAGATCTCACCGTTTTCTCGTGAATTCAAGTGGAATCAAAAGCTAAAAATAGAGAGAAAGAGAGGAGATCATTATATGAGAGTGAAAACGAATGTATTGAGAGAAATTTCATGCTTTGCAAATCCCGAAATGATAATGCAAATCTCTTCCATAGTGGACGTAGGTCTAAATTGACCGAACCACTCTAGAAATCTCTTGTTCTTTGCTTTTTGTTCTTTATTTTGTGATTGTGGCCCCTTTCCCTCATTTCTAACCTTTAGGTGAAGTACTCTAATAGTACCTTTTGTGTTTGGTCAATTTTTGACTTAAACAGATATGAAATTTCAAAACTAAATTTGCCTATCCAAGTAGCATTCTCAAAGGGATTTTTTTGGAAAAGGGGTAAACTGTCTCGTTAAAAACCTTAACTAGGACTCAACGTGAGAACTAGCCAGAAAAAAAGAGTGCGGTGCTTTATTGATAACACATCAATAAAAATATATAGAGTACACTGGTCAGCAATACAACAAATACCCTATTGCCTACCCAAAAAAAACATACTAAACAGTACTGGTAGAAAAGAAAACAAGGCATCATAACCGACACGTGCCACATCAGTAACAAACTCAACCCATTTAAAAAAGGAATTAAAACACTTCGTAACTAGTTCTTCCCCAAACTGCCAAAAGCCGAAGAACCATAAATTTTGCTTCATCCAAACAAAGTCAGCCTGCATCCAATAGATTGATACCCCATCGTTCGGCAATTTCAACGTCTGATCTGCTGCCGTCCTTCCTATTTCTTGAGCTTTTAGGTAAGTATCTCACTTCAATTTCAATGAACTCCCATCTTCGATATTTGTCCCACTTTTTTTTACTGTGTAATCTCAAGTTCCTTTCATTCCATATGTGATAAACGGTTGTTGTTATTGCGTATAAAACTACGTCTTGGCCGATTATAACACTTTTTCTGTTAGAACCTCGATTCTCGAGCTATATTTTGATTATGACAGCTATATATCGACAATATCGTATACTAAAGAGTATTGTAGGAAAATATTGGAGATTATGCTTCAAATACAAGAAGATTCAAAGACATGATAAATTGATATATTCGTGTATACCTGATTCAGTATTTAATTAGAATCAATGTTAAAATCTCTCCTAAGACACACACACATATTCTATTTTAAGTGAAAATCAAGTTTTCAAAAACAGGAGTTGCTGAACTGGAACTCGAGTCACTAGTTTAGAAGTTATGTGCTTTAAACAAATGAGCTGTGGTAAATTTTGTTTATCAAATAGAATTCAGTTGGTTGAATATTAATTTCAGTCGGCTTTAATTGTTATTTCACTGCGCGTGCACACCTTTTCAAATTCTAACTATTTTTCAGGCAGTTGCATTCTAAATTCAGCCGGCTAAACTGAAGGGTTGCTACTTTTAAAAGAGACATAACTCCTTAATCAAAGATTTATGTTCATATCTTTTAATCAAACCTTTTTATGAATGATTGCAACCTTTTATTTAATATAAATAGACTTCAGAATCACTTGTTTCAATCACCTTATTCTTTGATTAAGAACTATTTCTATTTTATGTTCACTTGGATCTCAAATATTCAACATTCTGTGATTATAAATCACTTTCCTTCTTTATTCTTCACTTGGTTTCAAATATATATATATATATATATATATATACATACATATATATAGACATATATATATAGGAGAAGATTATCGGAAGGGTGTACTTAATTGTGACTTATTCGTGTTATCAAGAACACATATACAGTCAAACAAACTTTATGTATTCGTTAAAGTCTCGTTCCACTGCTTAGACAAGAAGTCTTCTTCGGTTGCTGAGGCGAAATCATGTTCTGTTGCTCAGGTCCTTAATCTACTGCTTAGGTGTTGGAATACATGTTCCTCGGGTTAAGTGAAGGTGTTGATTAGTTAAATTCCAAAAGGAGTCTGAGAATTGACATAGGACGGTGCTCCGAACCAGTATAAAAATTCCTGGTGTTATTTACTTTATTTACAACTTTTTTTTGCTTATTTGTGATATTATCTCCACGTATTTATCTTATTAAATTTTACTTGAATAAATCAAAGTTAGTATATCACCTAATCAAAACTTTCACATACACGTATGTTGTATATATTTCCATATTACTGGATCATACTCGTCTTTTCACTACCTATAAATAATAAACAATTAGTGATGCCTCCCATACGTGTATAGTTGCAGTAGTTGCTAAATAAAGCAAGAACAACCTAACTGTGGGAATTTGTACCCAGTAAAGCATTGCAAAATGAAAAGTGGGAGGGGAAAAGCATACAATTCACCTTGGAAGGAATTCGTGAAGTAGAAAAGAGTTGGTGACAAAAGTTGTCACAATCCTTAAGGGGATAGAGAAGTGAATGCACACACGACAGAATACCTAAGTCATTAAAGAGGTCGACGTAGGTTGTACATGGTGGAGATGAATATATGATAAGCAAAAGACTGTGGAAGGATTGGTAAAGATTTGTGTAGCCTGGTATAATATTACAGCCATGACAGGAACAGCGAGTGGGGGCTTGCTATTCCAGGGCAGCAAGCGATTATTGTTCGGAACAGTAAGCGATTGTTGTCCGGAACAGCAAGCGATTGCTGTTCGACACGTATATGACTGCCCAGCTAACCAAAATAAACAAAAATGTTGCGAACATAAGAAGATTTTTAGGCCACAATCAAACCAGAATAAGGCGTCAAAACATAAATGCGTTTGGCACGTTTGAGAATAAACTTGTAGAATAATAAATTAGCCATACAAATCTTCTTTGGCATCGTTTAACTTGGGTTTTGCTTTAAAATTTGTGGTTAGTTTGCTAAGCTTTACTGATTCCGGCACATTTATATTATGCAAGTCAGATTTTTGGGTTGTAGAACATATACACGTTCAATCTCAATTTCATGCACAAAAGAAAGATTGGTGCTGAAAATAAATACAACATGACAAAAGTAGACCTATTAGCAAATTTGATGATCGCAGAGAAAAATTAGATGTAAAACATCAGTAAATTATTTGATCTTTGTGCATCCAAAAACCCTGTTTTTATTGTAGTTAAAACACAAACGACATTCCATGAAATTAAAGCAAGCAAATGCCTAAATTGAAAGTATAAGACTTGCAGGTTTTTACAAATAAACTTTTACACTGCCAAAACTGCATGAAATTGTTTCCTTGGTAGCACTAATCTAATTAGCTAAAATATCACTTAGAAATGTGAACGTAAACAACATAGTTGACTCCAAAATTGTCAGGTCATGGGTGATGAGAATCCAATTATATGCAACTCTATTTACACATTAGCTATCTAAAATGAATGTGATTTCAAAAATATATAGTGTGAAATATTAAATCTGTTTTATAAATTTTTGAATGCACTCAGTTCGGATTTGAATAAACATTAAGTTTTGGGATAAGCTGGTTCTAGTATTGTATATTCAGTCTCAAACACATATGTAAATGTTCGATGCATATAAAATTGTATGGATGTAGTTTAATAGAACTAAGAAAATGTTAAATAGGAACATCACAAGCCTGTTAGGATCTAGACGCATGAGCAATACAATACGAGATCACATGTACTCCGCCCAGCTCTGTGCATAAGTGAATGAAACACATTTATTTCCATCCATATCAGGAACCTTACTGTGATTAATTTCATATAATATGCCTAGATCTGTGAAATATTCATATTTTGAAATATATATGGCAAATTCCTTTCATATAAAGATGTCGAATAGATAGTAGTTTAGACCAGATTTTAGATATAAGCCAATTTCAAATGCTAGTCTGCTTCATCAAAAACATTTACATGAGCTTAATATACATTTTGCATATTTGGTTTTAAATATACACGTCTGATACAGGCTTGTAAGAATGTGTACAATTCTTAAATGGGTGTCTACTGGTAGGTGTCACCCTAGGAAATTGGCATTTCCCAAATATTACCCTGATAGGTGTCTACTGGTCATAAGTTTGTGATTACATTTTGTTGTGTACAGCCTGTTGCATTTTGGTTGTTAAATCCTTGTTATTCACTATCACTCTTGGTGAATACTGCTTTGCTGCATGTGTTTAATACCCATTTTTGCTAGATTTTGTCTACCGTATTTTTGACAGTTAACTTGGTAATGGTCACACTTAATTTGTTAACCCCCTATACACTAGTATATTCTGAGCGAGGAACACTATATATATGCACATATTTGCATGTTTTCACTTGGTTACCCTGCTTTCTCTACCGGTTAAATTTAGCAGTTCGGTTTCATTGTTTGGTACTATTATTGGTACTTCCGAGTTTAAATTTCCTGGAGTTGGGGTACTGACTAATTCAAGAAGACATAAATGTCAAAACGATTGGGATAATGTGACTGCACCAATGTTCTTTAGTTAAGCATTTGTAGTTTAACTCCCTATAAATTCACGGTGACGACTGTACCAATGTTCTTTAGTTAAATATTTGTTTCAATCTTGTGGATCTTGGTGACTGAGCACATTTTATTGTTAGATAGTGTGCTCTTTGTTTAAATGAAACTCCTTTGAAGGAATAATAACTTCTGGTTTGGCGTCATGATTCTTTTATGTTACTTGCATGTATATAAAATATCGTTGCTTTTGAAAATAAATTTAAATGTTTTACCCATGGCTTATATGAGTTGATAGAAGTATGTAATTGCTGTCTTGAAAACCTGAGCCGTATGAAACAGTGTTGAACTAACCTGATCAATTTGATCTAGATAATTTTACCATCCAGGAAAGCTTCGAACTTAAGCTAGGAATTTTGTCAAGGCAATTGTTTTTTATGATTAACTTAGCTTTTAAATGTACTAACAATATTGAAGATTTTTTCTTTATAGATACATAGACGAAGACGTCGATGGGAAGCATTGTTGCAATTACGTATGGGTCGAAGTTAATCATGCTGCTAAGACTATATTTTGGTTTGTAAGAATGTATGTAGTACTATATTTTGGTCGCTACTGCTTGTGTATGTGTATGTTTGGTATAACACTACTATTTTATGAACTATTATGGACCTATTGTGTATTATCGATGTAAGAATATTTCATGTTTTAGTTATAAAATTTTACTTGCTGGTTATGAATTATGTAATCAAAATAAAATATGTTATTAGTATGACACTGCTATTTTGAATTGGGGTATCTATATAATATGAAAATTTTAAATTGGTACCAGCATGTAGATTGGTTCTATCGCATTATATGGCGTTTTTACAATGTCATTGAAAATTTCCATGGCGTTTTTTTCAATGGCATTTTTAAACACTGTAATTTTTTTTTTTTAAAATTTTGACATGAAAACACTTACAGCAATTCATAAATGCTGTTAAAAAAATATCATAACACAAAATAAACACTATAGCTTCTTTTAATAGCACCTAAAAAACGCTGAAACATAATTTTTAGCATAAAAAACCGTTAAGAAAAAGTTATAGGAAAAAAGCCTAAACGCCATGAAATGTAGTAATGGCACAGATAAAACGCTATTGAATTTTATTTTTCATGGCGTTTATTAACAGTCATGGTTTGGTACCGACTTTTAACTGCATGTCAATAAACAACATCCAGAAAAACACTGTGGATTCTTTTTATGGCATTTTTTAAACGCCATCAAAAGTCTTTTATGTTATTGTGAGGGGTATTTGATGTGCGCGTAAGTGTGCACATTTTTGCTACCATATTTAATCTTGTTTTAATTAAATAAACGAACATAAAGGGGATTTTAACATGTTTAAACCAACAACTCAAAATTCTCAAATTATCATGCATTCATCTTTATATTGGGGCAAAACAGTTATTTGTGTTTGTAATGATTTTTGATAAAATTTACTTGTGCATTTTTATTGTTTTTGTGTTAAGAGTTAAGGATAAAAGTTAAAGAAGCTTTCATGAAATGCACATGAAGATATGAGGATATGCATGCACAAAGAAGAAATAAAGGAATGAAGATGGAATTAATTCACACATAGTTAGTGGAGGACCCGACCTGCATATCTATCCCTCTTTCTTTAAGGCAACTATTAGAGGCTAATGCATTAGCTAATGGGACAAAATAGGCTTCATGCACTTTTAATGAATCATTAGTGGCTAAAGACAAAATAGAAGCTTTATGAAGAGGGCATTTTGGGTAGTCCCCAAAAATATGGATTAGGGTTAGGGTTTTAAAACATGTATAAATACCCTCATATGTTCATGTAATTATATCCTCTCTCTTTAAGTTAGTTTAGTGGTTTGAGGATCAAAGCTCTCTTTTCATTCCATGGCTACTTAGCCATTTTTCTGTAATTTCGTTATTTTATGCAATGTTAGTTAATTAGTTCTCTCTTATTTACATGCTTCATACTTCTTGTTGTAGTATAGATCTCTTTTATTTTATGAAAGTAGAGTGGATTTTCCTTTATTTTGCTCTCCTTTTTCTTTGCTTTTCTTTCATGTTGCATGCTACAATTTTTAATATGATAGCAAGTATTAAAAGCTACACCCTTTCAATTTAGGGGTAATGAAGCTCTCTAATCATGTAGCTTCAACATATTTTGATTGTTGATCTCTTTAAGTGCTTAATGGAACAATAGTTGTTTATGTTAATTTGTGTTTGATAGTCTATGTTGCTCATAGCAAATAGACTATGCTTAAACACATTATTCACAAATTTCATTCTCATCTAAATATGATTATGACAATAAAGTGAAATTATTATCAAAATTTGATGGCCTATATTCTAGTTAATTGTTAATAGGTCATGCTTAAAATAAATTTTATTTTCAACAATGTTGTCATTTTTCATAGAAGTTGGTAAGTGGTTTGAGAGGTGCGTTATTGTTTGATGGCCAATGTTGAGCTAATTAATAGTTCAAATAGGCCATGCTTAGGATAAACGCATCAATTAAACTAACTAATGACCAAATTAAAGAGATCATAAATTCATAATTTGTTAAATTATATGATCTAGAAAATGGATTTGCTTCTAAGTTGATAAACTCTCATATTTTTGTCTATCTTAGTTTGTCAGTTTAGTTTAGTTGTAATTGTAGTTAACATCTCTCGACAATGGTTTAATTTGATTAACTAGAATTTAAAATTAATTCTTTCCCTGTAGATCGACCCGTATTCACAACGTACTAAGAATTGTACATCGTGCGCTTGTAGTTTATTCCTAAATTCGTCCGAAGGTTTTCTAAACCGATAGAATTTCCATCGTTGAACATCTCTGCAAAGAGAGGAAGGAGTAGAAGTTTCATCCTTATTCCTCTTGGAAGATGATTCATCAGAAGTTGTTACAAGCATTCTGTAACGACCCAAGGATTTTCGACCTCGAAAATTGGCACAAAACACAATGTCGACTATTCAAGAATCAGAAATACAAGATCATTAATAGAAAGAAGTTAGAGGGTGAGAAACAGAAAGAAATAAAGTTAGAATAGAAGAAGAAGATCACAACACAACAGAATCAGAGTAAACCTGAATCTCATAGCGGAACGAACAAAATATATTATATAACAACTTTTGAAATACAAAACTATAACTGCCTATACATACCATTATCATGTACATCACAACGGAAATAAACTTTATATATAACTAATGTCGAAGCCTCCTTCTCCAAGCTCTTCCAAGTATATTTGTAAAATCCCGACTACTTGACTGCCCATACAAATTTGGGCACCCAAGAGTTTAGGGAAAACAAAACAAAATAAACTCTAGGTCAGTCACGGGACTGGTGTGAGTAAACTCCAACCATTTGGCTCAACTTTTCAAAATTATTTTAAAAAGAAAATATAATCGTAAGATCGATCCACACATAAACACGGATGGTTTTTACCTTACGATAACCCAAAACATTTTCTAAAACAATATTATTCTGATATTATAATAGTGTCTAATAGAAGTAATTACAATCTAGCATAACACTTGCATCTCACGTTCTATATATATAATATACAATAAAAAACCGCGGGCTATTATTTGATAATGGATTTCCTACTATGACAAGGTATGGAACCACCTTCCGATCAGTGTACTCCAGAGGGGATACACTGAAGTTCAACATGGACATCTTACAACTCAGCCACACATGACCAGCCATTCATTTCGCTTGAATGTTCCGAATATATTGTCACCTTACGGTTGGTATACCAACATAACCATTCCTGGGAGATTCATAAATAAAAAGAAGTAACAAATATGAATATTCTCTAGATTGTGACAATATACCCTAATTTGGTGTGATCCACTTAGCCATGCTACCTGCCCAATTTTCGTCATTTCCCAATTGATGAGGCTTGAGGTCATAACGTATCTTTTAACAGATCACACCTTTATTTACTTTGAATGTCACATCGTCATACCTACCAAATCATAAATTGATTTCCCCAAAAATACCATGGGTATAAAGCTAAGAGAAACGAATTCCTCCGCCCCCAACGTAAATATGTTTGAAGCGATCAATTTACGTGATCTATTAGATATACTCTGTCATACATTCGTCCATACACATTGTCCTGGGACTGGACAAACCGAAGGCATTATTTTATAAATCCATCTTAGGCAATTTCTACCTAGGATCGCCAGAACAACCCTTGCATAAACTCTGTCTTCAATTATCTTCATCATATTTGATTCGCAACGCTAATGTCCATACAGAGTGGGTTTTCAGACAATATATTTGATCCTGGTATCTCCATATTGACAACAGAAAAATGGTCAAAAACTTTGATAGTCGGTTATTTAACTATCAAAGGAAAACATACATACAAATAACAGTCGTATTTCCAAATGGAAATCTTACCGAGCAATCATCAATCAACACTAAGCCCCTTTAAATGGATTTACCAATAATCACTTCATTTTCCAGTTTTCCTTAAATATCTCAAAACCTGTTTAACTTCTCACGATTCTTGGAAAACATTTCCATATATCACAAACTATTTATTTTCTATATTTAGAAAATATAGGTTATTAACATCGGAAAATTATTTCCATATCTTATTCACGCGTCACTATTCTTCCCAATTCATCAGTTCCTAACCATAAACTAGTCAGAGAACAACTTCCTAAGTATCAACCCCGAAGGACGAAACCAACATCAGATCAACACTCAGAAAGTCGTTCAACTTAACTAGTCTCTAGTCATTTTCTAATTTCCTTAATCACGTTTCTTAATTTCTTGTCAAAACATTGCTTACGCAACTCTCGAATTTACTTTATGCATTCACTTCTTTAACGGAAATCATTGATTATAACGATAGCGTTATATTCTCTGCTTCTGAAATATTTTACTTCAAAAACTTTGATTCGTTACTTTGAATAATAATTAATATTTAATTAATAAATAAATAATCTTCATTTCAAACGGAAAGTAAATATTACTTTCCCAAATTCTATATAGTCGAATTTCCACATATAACTCTCTTTTGAATAATTCCTATTCGATTAATGTACCGGACTTCGGAATAATTTACAGTTCAGGTCAACTCAAATTCTAAATTCATTTCTGAATTTATAATTTCCAAAAAATCACCAATTTCCTTTATAACCATTCCAATTTGCAAAAAGTTTACTTTTAAATCATTATTCACTTTAAAACGTGAATATTATTCCTCTATAGAAATATGGACTCATTTTATTAAAACAAATGATTTAAATAATAAATACCGTTACAGTTTAAAATTCCATTTATCTTGTTATTTTATAAATTCATACTTTATATTTCATTCAATAAACTCATTTTATAAGTTATAACTTAATCTCGATTTCATATTCGATAATAAATCAAAATATTAATTATCTCATCAAATTCTGAATCTCATTATATATAATTTATAAAAATAAATTATTTTTATAATATTCGACACTGTCGAATTCTAATTATAAATCCTTATGGATTTATTTCAATCTTATTTACATTTCGAACATCGAAATAATTTCATCGTTTTCTTTTGAAATGATTTTCCAATTTCCCCTTCCTAAATTCACCCTCGTATTTTCAAATTATTTAACAATAATTATTCCACTTTATTTCTAAACATCTTTTATAAATAAAACTACTTGTTTTAATAAAATTAAAACAAGTTATTATATTCTAGTTTATTCGAAATTCAACTTCTACTTAAAAATAGATTTTTTTCTCCTTTTAGATCTTGAATTCTTTTCCACTAAAATTTACGGCATTTGAATACCGATTATTTCAGGATCAATGTTATTCACAACATCCCGAAACAAAATAATCAACCACGGATTATTTTTCACATCATATAATCCAGTTGGATTCCTCCAACCTGTTTCCCTGCATTCACAGAGTTTAATCAACATAAATCATATCAATTTCATATCCATATGAAATATTAAAATAAATAGAATTAATATTCAACTAACGACTTATATATATGTTAGCCTACTTTGTGAACTAGGCAACACAAAGTCAAGATATCAGACATTGAAGAGCATTTTTAATTAGAAGACTTCGGTTCGGATCGGAGAAGACACTACAGCCAAGATCGGACAGCTGCAATCGTTCGGGTCGGGTCAAAGCAACGTATCGGTTCGGAGCGGATAAAATCTCCTGTTCGGATCGGTGAGCTATTGCTTTTGAAGGCGGAGAGCGCGTGTTCGGATCGGAGGGCAGTCTTCTTCAAGATGGATCGGAAAGCCACCCAATTGCTACAGAGATAGGTCGGAGCGGAGCGGAGCAGATTAAAGAAGAGAGAGCGTTGCTTCCAAGCCAATCCGGGTCGGATCGGGTATCCCGATCCGAACCCCTTATATGTGTGTCTCCGACCCGAGCCCATTTTCCATATCATTCTCCAGCAAAAGCGCCTGGATATCCGGGTCGACTATGACCAGTTCCTGCCCATAACGTCCATTATTCTGATGCGTTGTCAACGTAGAAATCAATCCGAACCCGAGGCTAATGGGATGGACGACACGTGGCTCCGATCCGGATCGGGTTTTGAGCAAATTCACGCTTATAAATACCCCGTCTGGAGACAAAGAAAGGGATCTTTTTTCTGGCATTTGGAGAGAACAACCACCTTCATAACCCGAATTCCAGCAATCCCGAAAAATCCAAATCTTCTTTCATTATTTGTTTTCAAACAATTGAGTGATTGTGAGTGAGTTGTGAGAGAGATCAAGTGAATATTTCATTGTATTTGCAACTGAATCATTGAATATAGTGAAAGATAAGTGGACGTAGGCATTTCTTCGCCGAACCACTATAAATCCTGTGTGTTCATTTTCATTTTTATCTCATTTCATTTGCTTTTAATCAATTTGGGTGTTAGAACCACTTTTTGGTCTAACATTTTGGTGCTTTCACTGAGAATCCTCATCTAAATTCTTCATTTTCCGGGATTTCTTTCTACTTTTTGGACCGTTGAGTTCAAAGAAGTTAATCCTTAAGTTTCTCCACTCTTTTATATTTGTTGAAGCGATTGTCAAAGAATCATGGCCAAAGGAAAAGGCAAAGAAGTTCAATCTGGTCGAGGAAATGGAGCTGGCGAAGATCAGCAAAATGCGGTTGTAACAAGGTCTCGGGGGCAGAGTTCAGCAGCAGGAAGAACCAATGCAGGAAATCCGAGCCGCCAGCAGGGGGAGAGCTCCGATCCGATCCGGGTAGGAGATTCTGAAGCAGTGCATTCCCCCAATCTGAACCGACCCGAGCAGCTTGCCACGTACCGATCCGACCAGGCTCCCCAGCTCCGAACCGACCCGACCTCCTACCTCCGATCCGATCCGACGCTTGGTGAAGCTGGAACCTCCACTCGAGTCCCTACGAATGCTCCGATTCCAGCCACTAGGGTTAGTGATCAGGTTAATCCATCTGCGCCCGTCACACAAGGAGATTTCTCGCGCTTACTTGACATGCTTGAGAGCACAAGGGAGGCTATGAAAGTCCACGAGCGCACTAATCTCATGATGCAGGAAAATATGAGGCTCATGAGTCGGGAGATTAGTGAACTCCGTCGACAGAGAACTCCATCACCGGTTCGTCACACACCAGTGGATCAATCTTCATCTTCCGAGGAAGAGCGGCCCCGTGAACGAAGGTCGCTCGAACGACCTCAGAACGTGGAGCAGCTGACATTTGGATCTTTGGGATCTCGTGAGGATATTGCATGAGCGCTAGGAAACAATGACCCCACTCGGGGGCAAAGACTCCAATCCCCTCCTCCCGAGATCGACCGGGAGCGCAGGGAACGGAATCGAGCAGAGGCAGCTCGAAGAAGAAGGGCATCTCTTGAACAAGAGCCCAGAAGGAACTCGGATACTAGGGCCAGGGAACCTGAGCGGCCCCTAACTAATGCTGATGTGCAGGCAATGGTTCGCCAGATCATGTCCGAGAGCCGTAACTATACAAATGAAGATTATGGCATTGAACGAAGCCATACTCCCTTCACCGATGATATCCTCGACTTCCAATTTCCCCGACGCTTTAACTTGCCGCAGATGGACAAGTACAACGGAAGGACTGATCCGGGACAACATTTGATGCGATACTCGTGGCTCATGAATGCTGCTGCTGCCCCTGATGAAGTAAAGTGCAAAGTATTCCCAATCTACTTAGAAGATGTGGCGCTGTTCTGGTTTACCCGACTTCCTCCTCGTTCGATTTCGAATTACAAGGAACTAAGCGAGCGTTTTATGAACCAGTTCCGACTCCATGCCCGAAAGTCCAAAAGTGTTATTGAATTATCGAGAATCAAGCAGGCACCAGGAGAGTCTTTGAGGGCATATCTTGACCGTTTTAACCAAGCGGCGACTGAGGTCAGTGACCCGCATGAGCCCACTATTCTGATGGCATTGAAGGAAGGAGTCGATCCTGAATCCGAGTTCGGAGATTATCTTTCTGGGAAAACACCCTCCACAAGGGAGATATTCTACGAAAAAGCCGATATTTATCTAAGGCGAGAGGAGGCCAGGGCAAACCGAAAGAGAAAGTCTGAGACGGCTTCAAAAGAAAATGTGCAGAGTAATATCGCCGTGAAGCAGTCTGGGGAAAGTTCTGGCAAGGTTGAAGTAAACGTAGGAAACAAGGGTGGAAACAACAATGCTGGAAGCGGGGGTAGCAACAACAATAACCGTAATCCGAACGGTAACAGAAGAAGCAGAAATAGGGGAAGCGATCCTAACAAAAGACCCCGATTCCAAACCTAGAGAATTATACACCATTGAACGACACCCTGGAAAATATTTACCTGGATACGTACAATGTGTTACAGTACAAAAGACCGCCACCTCGTGATTCGACCGAGAAAGAAATGGCGACAGGGAAATTTTGTTTGTTTCATGGAACTCATGGGCATTCAACCAATGAATGTCGGCATTTGAGGGATGTAATTGAGAAGATGCTGCGTGAAGGGAAGTTGGATGAGTACAAGGTTGCCCCGAGGGACAGGGGGCAAGGAGAGCAGGCTCCAAAACAGATTCTACCTGATCCCAAGCCTACAGCGCAGCAGAAAGGTAAAGGAATTGTTATCAACTCCATAGTGGGCGGACCTCACCCGGCAATCCGAAGTTTCAGATCAATGGATCAATATGTAAATGCTGCCAAGCATCTAGACGTGAATGAAGGTGATGATTTGGAAGATATCACCCCCATAAAACAACAGAAGACCATGTTTGACGACGTGGTATTCCGCAGCCGAGATAATACTGGGATCCAGTCACCCACTGACGATCCGTTGGTTATTACTACCACTATTGGGCCGGCCTTGGTTCATAAGGTATTAGTAGACAACGGAAGTTCTGTCAATATTTTATTTAAGAAGTCATTCGATCAGATGAAGCTTGAATCTGAAGATTTGAAGCCATGTGAAGGATGGATCAGAGGCTTCAACGGGGCGTCGACAGCTCCCATGGGATACATAGAGTTGCCCGTGACTCTGGGGCAAGGAGAACGTAGAAGAGAGCGGATGCTTCAGTTCGTAGTATTGGACGTAGATTCGCCTTATAATGCATTTTTGGGGAGGCCTGCCCTTGCTGAATTCAGAGTTTGTATCGCCCCTTGGTGCTTGTTACTTAAGTTCCTAACCGAAGCCGGAACTGGAGTAATGAGAGGGGATCAAGTTTCCGGACGGGCCTGCTATGTGGCCGAATTAAAGATGTTGATGAAAGGACTTAACGTTGAGAGTAAAGATGCCTCGTCTCCCTCAAAGGGGGACTCGGCATAGCAATTAGAGAGATTGACCCCAAAGGAGTTGCCCAAAGGAACGCCTGAAGACCTGGATCCCAGAAAAGACGAGGAACCAGAGGCTAGGAATGCAACTCCTAATGAAGCGACAGTGGAAATTCCCATTGATGAAGCTGATCCGACAAAAGTTTTGAAAATTGGTTCTCAATTGGATCCACGTCGAGCTAAAGAACTAACGGACTTCTTGAAGGCAAACTTAGACATGTTTGCCTGGACCCATGCTGACATGTGTGGGATATCGCCATCCATTATAAGTCACAAATTGAATGTAAACCCGAAGCATCCGCCTGTGAAGCAAAAGAGACGCATGCTGGGCCCAGAGAGGTCGGCTGCTCTCAAAGAGGAAGTAGAGAAGTTGAAGCAGAATGGATTTATTCGAGATTCGACATATCCCGACTGGATATCGAATCCCGTCTTGGTAAAGAAGCCAAACGGAAAGTGGCGGACTTGCATTGACTTTTCAGATTTAAACAAAGCTTGCCCAAAAGATAGTTTCCCACTTTCCAGGATTGACCAGCTTGTAGACTCGACAGCAGGTCATGAACTTCTCTCTTTCATGGATGCATATTCTGGATACAACCAAATTCCTATGCACGTACCAGACCAAGAACATACGAGCTTCATTACGAATTTGGGATTATATTGTTATGTTGTAATGCCATTCGGATTGAAAAACGCTGGAGCTACTTATCAGCGCTTGGTGAACAGAATGTTTTATAATCAAATAGGAAAAACTATGGAAGTTTATGTGGATGATATGCTTGTCAAATCGAAACAGTCCTCCAGCCATACGCAAGACTTGGCGGAAATGTTTAGTATCCTGCGAAAGTACCGGATGAAATTGAATCCTCTGAAATGCTCATTTGGAGTGGCATCGGGAAAGTTCCTTGGCTTCATTGTGAGTTCCCGAGGAATTGAAATCAACCCTAGCCAGATAGCAGCGATTAGAAATATCGAAGAGCCGAGGAGAATTAAAGACGTCCAAAGTCTTGCAGGGAAAGTAGCGGCACTGAGTAGATTCGTCTCCAAAGCCACAGACAAATGTGTTCCGTTTTTTGATTTGATTAAAAGAGCAAAGAAGAACTTCGAGTGGACTCCGGACTGTGTTGAGGACTTTCGAAATTTATTGGAACTGCTAGAGAAACCGCCGATTTTATCAAAGCCCGTAGATCACGAAGAATTGTTTGTTTGCTTGGCAGTCTCGGCTCACGCCGTCAGTACAGCCCTGGTTCGAGAAGAAGACAAAGTACAAAGGCCAGTGTATTATGTAAGCAAGAAATTAGCAGCGGCAGAGCGCAACTACCCAAAAATTGAGAAGCTCGCTTACAGCCTCCTGATCGCATCCCGAAAACTTCGTCACTATTTCCAAGCCCATCCAATAACCATATACAGCCTCCTGATCGGGAAGGTTGATCAAATGGAACATAGAACTAAGTCAGTTTGATTTGAATTTTCAACCACGAAAGTCAATCAGGGGGCAAGCTCTAGCAGACTTTATTGCGGAGTTCACCATTCCAGAGGAGGAAGTAATCAATGACAGAGTGGTTAAGTCCGAGGATGAGCTAAAGATAAATCCGTGGAAGCTATATACAGATGGAGCCGAGAACGACCGAAGATCCAGAGCTGGAATCGTCTTAGTCACTCCCGAAGGACGGTCGTTATATTACGCCCTGCGATTAGAATTTTCGGCGACTAACAATGACTCTGAATATGAAGCCCTGATTGCCGGGCTGAAGCTTGCAAAAGACCTCGGAGTAAAAATGTTAAACATATTCTGTGACTCTAAAATTGTTGTTTGCCAAGTGCGAGAGAAAATTGTGGCTCGAGGACCTCGACTTATCGCCTACCTCAGGAAAGTGAGAGAGCTATTGAATAGCTTAGAGCGGTACAACATAACGCACATTCCCAGAGTTGAAAACCAGAAAGCGGATAGGCTGGCAAAGCTGGCTAGTTCCGACAATCCAGAAGAGACTGAAATAATTCCAATTGAAACGTTGGAATCGCCAAGCTTTGAGTCAATGGAAATTGAATTCGCTTTTGAAGCGGAACCAGAGAAGGAGTCGTGGATGACTCCAATTAAGAATTTCCTTAAGAATGGGACACTCCCATCAAGGAAGAGTGAGAAAAGAGCTGTAGTTCGCAAAGCTACCAGATATGTCATACAAGATGATAACTCTTTATAGGCAAGGATTTTCTATGCCCCTGTTACGATGTATAGCACACGACGACATCAAGCGTGTACTAAGAGAAGTACACGAAGGTGAGTGTGGAGATCATACAGGAGGTCAAACTTTAGCAAAGAAGATATTGCGGTACGGATACTTCTGGCCTACGATCAATAAAGATGCAGCTGATTATTCACGACGCTGCGATAAGTGCCAGAGATTCGCCAAAATCCCTAGGGCACCGTCGACCCAACTTAAATCAATGGTGAGTCCTTGGCCATTTGCCACGTGGGGAATTGATATTATTGGAGTTCTACCAATTGCTAAAGGAGGAGCTAAGTATGCAATAGTGGCCGTGGACTATTTTACTAAGTGGGTGGAAGCTGAGCCCTTGACCAAGATCACGGCAAGAAAGGTGATAAGTTTTGTGGTCAGAAATATCATATGCCGGTTCGGGATCCCAAGGACGATTATAACTGACAACGGAACCCAATTTGATAGTACTGAATTCAGAAATTTCTGCCAGAAGTATAAGATAGACAAACGATATACAGCAGTTGCCTATCCGCAATCGAATGGGCAAGTAGAGGCAATAAACAAAGTAATAAAATCCATCCTCAAGAAACGATTAGAGCGTGCAAATGCAAAGTGGGTTGATGAATTGCCCCTAGCTTTGTGGGCATATCGAACAACATTTAAAACGGCCACCGGTCATACCCCTTTCTCTCTCTCCTTTGGCTCAGAAGCTGTAATTCCAGTTGAACTAGAGGTTCCTTCCCACAGGGTGACATATTATGACCCGATGACGAATCGGGCACTCTTACTTGAGTCTCTTGATGAAGTCGAAGAGAAAAGGGACGAAGCAGATTTGCGTGCGGCAAGACATCGGCATCAGATGGCACGCTATTACGACAAAAAAGTTCGCCTCAGGACTTTTGAACCAGGAGATTTGGTGCTAAAGAGAGTCTTTCCATCCCTTCCTCACCTTGGTCCAAAATGGGAAGGACCCTTTGTCATTCAACGGAAACTTGAAAAAGGAACCTTAGTTAACGACCGTAGATGGCGAAGAAGTCCCCAGAGCATGGAATGCCCAACACTTACTGCGATATTTGAATTAGAAATGTTGTACTTTGTGTTATTTTTCTTATGAACTTTGTAATAAGGCACGACTTGCCTTGGGAAAATCTGACGATATGAATGAAGAACTATAAAGTGGATGTAGGCTACGACTTAGCCGAACCACTATAAAAATATTGTGTGTTATTTACTTTTATGTATTTACATTCATCAGTTATTCTGTTGTGATTATAAAATACAGGATGACTCAGAGCCTAAAAAGGTTGAAAACAGTTTAGACATAAAAAGAAGCACAACGACTATTTGTGCGATAAGACATAAAAGAATGAGAAAACGACATTCTTAACTCTAACTTTCCAGAGAGAAAGAGAGTATAAAAGCGTCTCCGACTGAGCGCTGAAAAAGAAATTCTTCCCCTAACTCTAACTTTCCAGAGAGAAAGAGAGTATAAAGGCGTCTCCGACTGAGCGCTGAGAAAGAAATCTTTCCCCGTTGAAAGACCGAGGAATAATTAGATGACTGAGCTCGAACTCTAACTCTCAAGAGAAAGAGAGAGAGTATAAAAGAAATGCCAGAAAAAACGACAGGTACTGACGACACAGGAAGTGCTACCCCGTCAGAGAGTCGGTAACATTCAGATTGCTTGATTAAGCATTAAATAATTTGTGAGAATTGACTGGGGACACGTATGTATACGCGTATTTCCCCCCTCCACAACTTCGTTTCATAACTATAGACCTGCATTTTTACATAAGTGCAGAACTACTAACAAACAAACATTGCAAAAAATGAATTATTTTTATTTACAAATGAATGAATTTGTACAGGAAAATAGCTAAAAAAGAAAGTGCAGGAGCTACTCTTGTAGCAGCAATTGTTGGTTTACTAAATGCTAAACGATACAAGGCAATCCACTATTTAGATTTTGAATGGGCCTTGGATTTCTTGGCGGCTTTCTCCGCGTCCTTTGCTTCTTTCTCAGCCTCCGTCAAGATTCGTTTTGACTTCTTTTTTCCTGAAGATGCGGTGCTGGAGCCAGTAGACTTCTTCCCGGAGGGCGGGGCGCTGGAATCAAGAGAAGATTTTTTAGCGAGTTCCTCTGTAATAGATCTAGTTGAGAGCTTAACAACTAACCTTGATCCCGCATCCACGACTGCGAGAGGTTTGAGGACTTCGGGGTCTAGCTCTTCAGCTTTTAATTGCAAGCGTTTGTCTTGATCGGCTTTCATTGCAGCCAAGGTAACATCATCAGCATTTTTTGACTCCCCAACTATTGCAACTTCTGGTTCCTCTTCATGCCCCCCGTCTCCGCCATCGTCCTATAAAGCTGCTATCATTTCTTCATCATGGGGAGTGGCGACCTTAGTTGGCTCACTTCCTTCTCCCAAGTCTATAGAAGCAGCCTTGTCTTCCCCTTTTTTGGCCTTATCTGCGGGCTTTGTCCCAGCGGTGGCTCCCTGAGTCACGTCTGTCTTTACGGATGATTCAACACCTAAAGAATGAGAAGCAACAGTTATCAACTCAGGCGAAAACAATGGGCCTTTCATCGATTGTTCAATCACGTGGTGAAAGGTAGAAATAGCCTTGGCAAATTAAGGAGAAAAGGTAGGGATACCTTCCGAAGACTTTTCTGCGGGGGTGGCTACTACCTCTGGTGTTGTTTCAGGAATAGGGGATAGCAGAGTTGTTCATGGAATTCCCGGATTTTCAGGATCATACCCCTCTACTTCAGAAGTTGCAGGGGCAGAAGAAGAGGAACCAGCTTCGAGAACAGTTTTTTGTTTAGACTTCCGTCTCTCTTCTTCCATGGCCTCAGCGATGAGGCGGCGCCCTTCAGCTAGGCGCTCCGGTTCATCGTCCCTCAAGTATTTTTCCATTAGTTTATCTTCATCGAGGGAATCGACCTTAAGTTCCTCTTTTTCCCACTCGACGATCTGATTCCATACTTGAACTAGAGTGGATGGATAATCCTCGATCCAAGAAATGTTTCGGCGACGGATGATATGTGCGAAGAATTCAATCATTAATTCGCCGAAACCCTAAATATCAGCCTCCGCCTCTGACAGTTGTTTGCGGGCTTCCTCCGCAGATTTAATAGCATACTCCACAT
This sequence comes from Allium sativum, assembly GCA_030737875.1. NCBI lineage: Eukaryota > Viridiplantae > Streptophyta > Magnoliopsida > Asparagales > Amaryllidaceae > Allium > Allium sativum. Next base: position 794,072,610 of record CM060924.1, read on the forward strand.
TGCCCTCGGCCAGGGCAGCCCTGTTCTCTGCTTCCAACAGCTTTGAAGCCAAGTCGGCATTCTTCTTTTCTAATTCAGCACTCCTCTTTGCTAACTCGGCGTTTTTCCGTTCAAGCTCAGCATAAGCAAGGCGTGTCTTAGCAGCTTCTGACTTGGCCTCGTCAGTTTGCTTTTTTAATTCAGAGCGCTCCTGAGTGTGAGATTCAAGCAAGTCATGACAACGCTTTTGCATGTCCTCGAATTGTTGTTTGAAGTTAGAAGCGTCCCTTTGAGCGACAGCTAGCTGAGCTTGAGTGTCTTCCAAATCTTTTCCTAGAGCTTTTAAGGCCTTGGCATCCTCCTCTGCGGTCTTTTGCATTGAGTCAGTATTTGTAATTAGAGTGCGGATGATTCTAGAAAGATTGCGTGAATATTTGAACATCTCAGTATACTGTTTTTCCACCGTATCTATCTTTGCTTTGGCCTCATCTGCCCATTTAGACGAAATAGGTTCAAGGGCAGGTAAAAAAGTCAAAGTCTCGAAGTAGTGTTCAGGAAATTGTTCCTTCAAATATGCCCGCTTTACTGCAGTTTCCGCATCTAATGGAGGAGGAGCGGGGATTGTCAATTCGGTGTCCCTGTGTGTGGAGGATTCGGTAGATTCTTTGTCTGTCCTAGGTCGTTTAGTAGCAGGAACCTTGTGCTTACTACGGGACCCGGTTTCATTCGGAGGACTTCTCTCTCTACTGCGCTTTTCATGGGAAGAAGTGGAGTCTTTAGATGGTGGTCTGTCCTCTTCCATACGGCTTTGATAACCCTTGTATTTCTCTTGTTCCGGCCGAACTGGTGAGCGAGAACGTGAGGGTCGAGAACGATAGGGATCGTAAGGCCTTCTCTCATCCCTGCCGCGATCATCACGACGATCATACTCGACATCCTGAGGAGGATTGGACATGCTGCGACGAAGCTTTCTTATATCGTAGTAGGATCGAGACATCGTACGTGCACGATAAAACAAGCGAAGTTTAGAATTAATGGATTCACGAGGAAAGAGGTGCAATGAATGCTAATGCCGTTATATAAAGTGTATCCTAAGTGGTGTGTTTCCCCCCAACCAACCCGAGTCTGAAGCTAGACTAGTACGGGCAGGCTCTTTGGCCTTAGCGGGAGTGGTCTCTTCAGAAGAGGTGAAGACTAAAGGATCCTTCCTGAAATCCTCTGAAGTGTATATAGTCTCAGGTAAGGGGAGATCCCCCAAACCCTGAAATATTTGATCATCAGTACTAGGGACATCCCCCTCGGAAGCATGAAGTGGCGACTCTTCGGAGGATTTTGACTTTTCCCGAGAAGTAGTTTCCTCGGGGGCAATATATCCCTCACGATGCTTTTCGGCCAGATTAGCCAATTCGTCATCTTGTGTAGAAGATAGAGAAGGTGAAGTTTGAAGAGGCGCTGTAGGAACTCCTGAGCCTTCTCCTATCTCTGGGACTACCTCCACTGGAGGAATGTATGTGTATGGAACCGTCCCATGACCAATGCTACGAAAAACGGATAACAGCCCATGAAAGTGAAGGTATTCGTCTTTAAGGGCTTCGTCGATAGTTAAGAATTTCTGATCGCCATTAAGAAGTCGGTGCATCCGATCAAAGAACACCTGATCTGATATCTGTTTGGGATTGTCGACTGCAAACAAAAAGGAAAACAAGTCAAGGTGATGATTCAAGTGTATAGAGCCCGGGTTTAGAAAATCAGTGCTTTACTTGATTTTGTCCACCTCCTGGCGCATCCAGGCCATCGCTTCACGTAGAACCATTCTAGTCTGGAATCTCCAGCTTTACTGCTGAATGGTGCAGAGATTATCTTCCTTTTTGGAACTGACTCAAAGTAGCAGAAAGATGGAGTCTCTCGAGTCCGATGCTTGAAATTATAGAAGAAGTGAACGTCATCGAACGTGAGCTCTATGCCTAAGATTTCACGATATGCTATGTACAAGGTGTGCAAATAGGCATATGAATTGGGATGCAACTGCATGGGGGCAATCCGCATTTGTCTTAAAAAGTCAACGATGAAGGGAGAGAATGGAGGAATGGCGCCGACCATGCACATCAATCGAGTGACCGTCATATATCCTTCTGGAGGGTTGTGGGGACGGTCAGAGCGTGAAGGCACTAGAGTGTCCCTTTTCATTATCCCGTACTTTAAGCAAATTCGGACAAGTCGATCGTTGTCGATTGTTGATTCAACGGAGTCTGGAGGTGATTCCAATATAATGGCCGATTCAAATTCATCAGGGGCTCGATCGTCACCAATCCCTCCTTCCTCCTCAAAACCCAGAGAAACTTCATTCTCTGAAGACACCTCGTCGCTTTCTCGATTTCCAAGCCCGTAATCAGGACCCTCACTGCCCATTCTGGATACGAAGGAGAAGATATATCCTCGAGAGTGATTTTGTTAGAAGTTTCCGGGGCTTCTTTTCTCTCAGCTAGTCTGGAAGAGCATCTGGGTCTCATTGTCATAGAACTATTGAAGAAGCAATAGCACGAATTAGAGTAAATTAGCCCGTACCCCCCTGTGCATGTGTGTGAACTAAAATGTGTGCAGCGAATGTGAGAAATGCAAAGTAAAGGTGCAACAATGTAAGACGAAACTTTGAAGAGAAAGTGATAGTCAGAGTAGTTCTTAATGTTCGTTTATGTCCGCAAGGCACTATCCTAACTGTTCATGAAGTTGGAAGTAATATCTTTTAAATAGTTGGACGAAAGTTTGTGTTTTGGATTGAGTAGTTTTTGGGTCGGATGCATACACCAGGTTCAGATCGGATAGGCAAGGTCACATGTCAGCTTAAAGCAAAGGCTCACACTCAGAGAGAAATATCCGGATCGGTTCGGGGATTGACTTTCGGGGCGGGTCGGATTAACCTGAATAACCATGCACCTATTCTCTCTTTTGTTTCACAACCCGGTCCGATCCGAGCGCATAAGTCTTGACCTCCATTTTATTCATAGGTCCGATCCGACCCGGTCAAACAAGTTAGGTCCCATTTCTTTGTCTTATTGCTCCGGCCCGGTCCGGTTCTGTGAATTTCTCTCTTTTCCTTTTTCTCCTACTGTTCCCCCACCCGAACCGATCTCCTTCAATTTCCTTCCTCTTCCTCCTCTTAAGTAGCGAACCCAACTCGATATCCCAAGCCTTAATTAAAATCAAGTGCTTAAGCACTCAAGTATTCAACGACGAATCTCAACACCCTCCACCAACGCCTCGAAATGGCGTCGATGCCATCAACGACGAGGGCGGAGGATGAAGGAAGCCATGGCGATTGAATTAGTCAAACACCTTGCTAGAATCGTTCAACTTAGCTGCGAAAATAAATTAAAAACAATTATGGCAACGAGATTCGAGATTGCAAGACTACCTATGTATTTGGTTCAAAGATTGAAGCGAGAAATTTGAAATTTTTTGGAAGGACTAGGGTTTCGATGTGGAATCGGTTCGGTTGAGCAAGAACAGTGAATGAAAGAAAATAAGAAAAGTGAAGTAAATTTATATAAAACACAAGCTGACTATTCGTATTCCCGATCGGACCGGCTCGAAAAGCCCAATGACGCAGCTTGGCCCACTAATCCATCGCAGAGTATAGGAAGAAGAAGATCCGTCCGGGTCGGAACCCGAACCAGAAATCCGTTCGGGTCGGAATTCGAACCGAACAGGATGCAGTACGACAGCTTGGCATGTGAATTCAAAGGGAAGGATGAAGGCGTCGTGCAACAGCAATCAAAGCTTGCTTCATTTCCAACAGAAGCATCCTTTGAGGGGGCAAAGTGTTAGCCTACTTTGTGAACTAGGCAACACAAAGTCAAGATATCAGACATTGAAGAGCATTTTTAATTAGAAGACTTCGGTTCGGATCAGAGAAGACACTACAGCCAAGATCGGACAGCTGCAATCGTTCGGGTCGGGTCAAAGCAACGTATCGGTTCAGAGCGGATAAAATCTCCTGTTCGGATCGGTGAGCTATTGCTTTTGAAGGCAGAGAGCGCGTGTTCGGATCGGAGGGCAGTCTTCTTCAAGATGGATTGGAAAGCCACCCAATTGCTACAGAGATAGGTCGGAGCGGAGCAGATTAAAGAAGAGAGAGCGTTGCTTCCAAGCCAATCCGGGTCGGATCGGGTATCCCGATCCGAACCCCTTATATGTGTGTCTCCGACCCGAGCCCATTTTCCATATCATTCTCCAGCAAAAGCGCCTGGATATCCGGATCGGCTATGACCAGTTCCTGCCCATAACGTCCATTATTCTGATGCGTTGTCAACGTAGAAATCAATCCGAACCCGAGGCTAATGGGATGGACGACACGTGGCTCCGATCTGGATCGGGTTTTGAGCAAATTCACGCTTATAAATACCCCGTCTGGAGACAAAGAAAGGGATCTTTTTTCTGGCATTTGGAGAGAACAACCACCTTCATAACCCGAATTCCAGCAATCCCGGAAAATCCAAATCTTCTTTCATTATTTGTTTTCAAATAATTGAGTGATTGTGAGTGAGTTGTGAGAGAGATCAAGTGAATATTTCATTGTATTTGCAACTGAATCATTGAATATAGTGAAAGATAAGTGGACGTAGGCATTTCTTCGCCAAACCACTATAAATCCTGTGTGTTCATTTTCATTTTTATCTCATTTCATTTGCTTTTAATCAATTTGGGTGTTAGAACCACTTTTTGGTCTAACAATATATAACGGTATCTATTTTTTAACCAATTAATTAGCAAATCATCAAAAGAACCAACACACACAACATTCAATCATTTTTATCAATATTAAATAAGGTTAATAAAATTATAAAACTGGACAGAGTTAGTGCGTTTATTCACCTTGTTCGTTAATCGTTAAATAACGATTCGTTAATCGTTAAATAACGATTAACGGTTGATAGATCTGTGCAGACGTTATTTTTTCCCATAATTTCTAATGAGCTCCAAATGGTTCCAAACCAGCTTCATAACGTAGCCTAAGTCCGTATGATCCCAACGGATCAAACCGTTCGCAATTCATTTGGGCCTCATCTTGGCCCATCAATTCCAGGCGTGCCCAACCCTTCAGCCTACAGTGCCTTCCTCTCCTATATTCTCGTTCGAAATTGAAAAAAAAGCTCCACCTCCCCTTTATGTTACTTGTAAGCTCTTCTTTTCCATTTAAAATTTATTATTTTTATTTGTACGGCCCATGTTGTGACGACCCCATTTCCTGTACAGACGGTGACAAGGGTAATCTTTGGAATATAACACAGAAACAGATAACAGCATAACAAAATTAAATAAATACACCAGATAATGAAAAAATAATATACTGGATAAACATAAACATCAGAGTTACACAGTATATAGGATCATACTTAGTACAAATACAGTTCAGCTATACATAAATGTCTACAGCGAAAAACAAACATAATGTACAATAGGAGCTGAACAGCATAAAAAGAGATAAATAATAGAATCCATCCTCAGCTCCAGCTATCCGGATAAAGCCAGCTAAAACCTGAATACAAGGCTGCCCATGTAGAAAAAGGGGCACCCAAGTTTGAAAGTGAAACAAACTACGAGTCAGTCATGGGACTGGTATGAGAAATCTACTCAACACAATTAAAATATGGCTAATCACAGGACCACGCCACTTTCATGGAACGGGTTTACTCCATTGGATTGCCAGTGCTTTAAAACAAATCATTCTTTTAAACATCGCAATGCTTTTTATAAAAACGAAGCCATTATAAGACTCAGTTCCCATCACATAATGCAACGCAAACCGGAGGATAGAGTTTTTACCTTATAACGGCCAAAATATGCTTGATACGAATAAAACAAAAGCATTTGATATTATTGCTAGTGTTATATGTTTTAAAAACAATTTCAAATCATAATTATCAATCATAGACGGCGTTAATGCCCCATACCACTATGTCGCCATATATAGGTATACAATCAAAACCGCACAGTCACGTATTTGGAAATTAGATTTCAGTCATGAACCAAGGCAAAAGATAGTCCTTACCGACTTCGAGACGCTCTAGCCCGTGTCTCAGGATCAGAGCTAGAGTGACCCTACGATCGTCAGGGCCGGTCCACCGATATGGATTAAAATTCCTGAACAATGCGTTTCCCCGCCCTATGGGGCGTAAGTGAGCCAACGAATGACTCCATCGGACCCGGATCGTCCAATCAAACCGAGGCGCCTCGCAACAGTAACAACCACATAAGTCAAACTTGTCAGGGCGTGTAAAACCACTGATGCCACTTCTAGCTAGAAAGAAACGCATGTCCTCCTTGAGGTCCTTTCTCCCGTTTCTGGTTCATACCGGGTGTGAGGTTCGCGAATTCACGTTATACACAAAGCTACTCCACACAGGCGGTGCTTTGATCATCACCACAAGACTTTGCTTTTCAACAGAAGCCCAGATCACTACATCTTAGCATGCCACACAGGCAATTCACACCGTGCAACTGATGGCTATCAATCACACAGAATAAATTCCAATGTCAGACATGCTGTCCATTTGCAAGTTCGTTCTGGATCTGAACGAAACCGGAGGCACTATATACCTCGCAAACCCATCTATCACCACGTACGTCTGGACGATCACCACTCATTATCCATATTTCGGGATGCCTCCCAATCAGGACCTCGGTTACCATCCAAACGAGGTGAAGATCTCCGGTCTTCGACCACCGTCTTCATCTTCGACTTCTTATCGTCGACTCAGTTATTCAGAATGGGATAAACCCGGTCTTTCTGAGCAACTCGCGTATATAATAAACAAGTGCAACACTAACATACACACGCATCATTTCAATTCATTAGTCACTAACCGTCAATCAGTAAGAGAACGATTTCCCAAATATTAACCCCGAAGGCCGAAACCAACATTAGATCAACACCCAGGAAACCATTCGACTTAGCCAACCTTCGGTTAGTTTCTAAATTTCACGTCCATATCGTTTATAGTATTTTATAACGATTTATCGCTATTTTATTTATTTTAAAATAGCCAATTTATTCAAAACGACGCTTCGGGCCATAACGCGGCCGTGGCGCTGTTTTTCTTCAGATTTGATTTACACATATCTGAAAATCTAACCATTGGATCTTCACAAAATTTACATCATTAGAAAGATCTTTTTAAAATGAATCCAACGGTTCCAGTTTCGGGAAAAATACGACGGTCGGATCTCCCGGTATAATCGTTTGAAGTTTCGATTTCAAAATACGAATTGCAGCGTCGTTATTCGATTCAATATAATTATATTTATATTTATATATAAATATAATCGATTCTGGAGCTGTTTTTCTTCAGATTTGAATTAAACATTCCAGACAATCCAACCGTTGGATTTTTACAAAGTTGGTGCCGTTGGAAAGATATTTCCAAAGCGAACCCAACGGTTGCGGTTTCGGGAAAATCCGATGGTCGGATCTCCCGCACTAAACATTTGAAATCACAGTTTCAAAATACGAACTGCAGCTTCGTTATTCGATATATATAATTATATATATATATATATATATATAATCGATTCTGGCGCTGTTTTTCTTCAGATTTGAATTAAACATTCCAGAAGATCCAACAGTTGGATTTTTACAAAGTTGGTGCCATTGGAAAGATATTTCCAAAGCGAACCCAATGGTTGCGTTTTCAGGAAAATCCGATGGTTGGATCTCCCGGTATAATCGTTTGAAATCACGGTTTCAAAATACGAACTGCAGCGTCGTTATTCGATATATTTCAATTCTATTTATGTATATATATATATATATGTATATATATATATATATATATATATATATATATATATATATATATATCGATTCTTCGATTTCAAAACTATATTCTTTTCATACATTTGATAAAAATGATATTTTTATCTAACTGTCTTCTATTTCAACACTTCACTATTTTTAACAATTAATCTATATAATAAAATGTGATTTTTAATGTAAAACAATTTACTTCAAAACACGACTATTTTATGTAATTCATATAGATGATAAAAATATGATTTTTATTATAAAACAATTTATTTCAAAACACGACTATTTTATGTAATTCATATAGATGATAAAAATTTGATTTTTATTATAAAACAATTTATTTAAAAACACGATTATTTTATGTAATTCATATAGATGATAAAAATATGATTTTTATTATAAAATAATTTATTTCAAAACAAGATTATTTTATATAGTTCATATCGATGATAAAAATAGGATTTTTATTATAAAACAATTTCTTTCAAAATATGAATACCATTCAACACATGAATTTCTATCCAACGAATGAATATCGATACAACACATGAAGGTTTTCTATAGCTTATTTTTATAGATAAAAGGGTGATTTTTATATTTAAAACACGAATACCATTCAACACATGAATTTCTATCCAACGAATGAATATCGATTCAACACATGAAGGTCTTCTCTAGTTTATATATAGAGTAAAAATGTGGTTTTTATATTTAAAGACACGAATACCTGTCAACACATGAATTGTATTCAACGAATGAATTTCAATTCAACACATGAAGGTTTTCTATACAACGAATAAATATAGTTTCAACAAATGAAAATAATTCTAACACATGAATATTATTCAAAATTTCGGCAGCATAACGGCAGGGTAGTTAAAACCGGGACCGTCCCTAGTACGGCTCCTCACTCTACCTTAAAGCCTCGCAGCTTTTGACAATGGGGAATCATGCATCTAGTTCGCACGCAGGCGGCATGTATATTTTTTTTCATTTCCACAAACTAATCCTATGGGTTTCAACCAAATATTTCTCAACCACAAACGGGTATTTTTCAACCACAATCAATCAATTTCAACCACAAATAATTTCAATCAACCATTCGCTGTCAATCAATTTTCACACCAATCACAACCAATAAATATCATCCATGGTTTGTGGACGAGGGGCATATATATATATATATATAGCATTTCACTTCTATTTCAACACATATATAATTTTTACAATGCATATATAACTTATACGTCAAACGTACAACTTATACAACGCTTATACAAGAGGTGTACAACGCTTATATAACTCATACATCGACTATATAATTTATACATCGTCGTTTTCCATATCGTTTATAATTTAGAAATCTCACATTGGGTTCCACTCCACCAAAAATAGCAGGAGGCTCAGAAAAATATGCGGTCTCTTCTAAATGTAGAAGACGTCCTCACGGTCCCGGTATCTCTTGTTTCACTGAATTTCGATAACACAGCAAAAAGATATGATTTTTAGAAGTAAATCACATTTCATAGCGCTTGGAAGTGTTATAAAACAGTTAATTATATTCAAACCCGTATCTTTTGAAAACAGTTCGAAACTAGGGTTACGTTTTTCTTGAAATCCGTGGGGCTTGAGGAGGATCGGACTATGCAGCGTCGTAGAGCTTCGAACCAGCTTCCCGGCGCTAGCAACCACTTTCAGTTCGACGGCTCCAATCAGGCTCGGCGGTGCTCGAAACTCGAGCACTTTGAGGTGACTGATCTCGCGAATGAAACGACGATAGGGGGAGTTCTTGGTGTGGATTAGAAGAGGATGGAGAGCCCTTCAAAAACCTCCAAAGGATCGAACAGATTCGTTGCGTGGTTGAGGAGTTATGGAGGAGAGAAGAAATCAGCTCCTATCGTCGTTGATTTCGAGGGCATCGGGGAAGAGGGAGAAAGTGATGGCCAATGGGGAATTTTTATTTTATATATATATTTTAAAAATCCAAAAATACCCCTTGTCACACACGAACTCCAATCCAAACCCAACGACTGTCGTCCCTAACGTTTTACCCCCATTCCGAACACAATGGGATATGTTTCGAGGGCCCATTCGACTGTTTCAGTCAGTTTTCCTTCAATTTAAAATATATAACATTCAATATTTAATTTGAACGTACATTTCAATTTGCCATGGCCATAAACTGATTCGAAAAATTCCAGAAAAATAAATCTAGCTATGTTTTGACGATACGGTCCCAACAAAACTAGTTTCGTCAATTTCTGACAAAGTCCCCTGCTACCACTTTTAAGTTGACACAACCCCTTATCCACGCCTTCGGCTCACCCAAAAACATAGCCCTAGTTTTACTGCTGCAAAACTCCACTACAACAAATAACGTCGAGCCCAAAATCAATGATATCAGCGTGAAGAGAATGGCTTCAACATTTCAAATATTCAAGATTTTAGATTTTAAATGGAGGATTTCTTTCAGTTATGATTTTCACAGCTATTAAAAAGTCGGCATTGGGTTTTTAATTTGCAGAAGGAGAGAACAGATACCAGTCTATATTTATCGACGATCGATCCTTGCATGCCAAGGAATAGGTAGAGACGTAGGTCTACATTGCTGCTTATTAGATCTGTGCGAGAGCATGACTTTTCCTGGATGAAAGGATGGTGACAATTCGAGTTTGAGCATCGCGTACCATCTGTAGAATAGGGTAGGCACGGTTGTCTTGTTCCATCATGGGGGTACGAATATGTATAGGAAAAGAATAGATGATAGCTGCGTGCAATGTGAAGATCTGTGCAGGCTCTTACTTGAAGAAGAAGAGTTAGGGAAAATAGGACTGACCAGATTAGGGTAGGCAAAAGAAAATATCATATCGAACGTTTTTGGGACAGATTACAATATCAGTGTACTCTTTAACCTATCCATGCTAGAAATTGCCCTTAAAACCTACTAGCATATTTATTTCTATATTCAAATACCACAAAATTAAATATATCATGTATGCATGGTGATGGGAATTAGAACAAAAAAATTATGTATTGTTTCCAATACCAGTGTAGTCTTTTGACATGTTCCATATGTACTTCGCTCGGATTTAGCTAACTGCGCCTACTGATATGTACCCATTTCATTATCTTCTCTTAACTAGTCAGGTTAACGACAAAGACAACATAATGGTTTTCTATTAGCATGGCAAAGCAATAAACACACTAATAAGAATGTTATCATTAGCGTGTAGCAAAAGCAGAATGAAATAAGTAGCAAAAGCAGTATAGATATTTATTTATTATTTTTAACATACCTATTACATAAAACTACATTCGCTTACGGACTCCTACTGACAAAATTAAAAATACCGTTGTGATAAGCAATGTGCCACGTTCCCAAAAATATAATAAAATAGACAAGTTAACTTATTTTTTGAAATCCCAAAATCACTGATATAGGGTGTAAAACACTCCAAATAAAAAGTTGCTTATTTTCCAAATTGCAGAAAAATTCTAAAAATTAAATTAAGGACACATCTCAAAAATCTTGTCCAAATTTGAAACCAATATTTAACTATTTAAAAAAAAATCGTTATGGCTTATAAACGATTCCATAGCGACTATTTGAAAATTTGATTTGGACATAACTTACACTCTATAAGATGAAATCTCGATTTTTCACTTCCATTAGAAAAATATAATCTAATAAATTCGAACGTTTCTTGTTTCGAAGAAATCCGACTTATAATGAATCATGTATATTCGTTTGAAGTTCAAAACCCAATATTATGAACTACCGCGATGTTACGGGCTCGTTTATAATTATATTATAATTAATACATTCAAGTGTTGTTTATTTAAATATATTCGTTATGCTAATTCGAATATAAACTCGATTAAATTCCTTATATCATACAATTTACACAATATCACCAATTTAACTTATTTCTGACCATTTCGGAAATAATTTATTATTATCTCATTATTTAAATTATTTAAATATACATAATATTTGAATTCAAACCAGTTATTTTATCAAACCAATATAATAATAATTAAAAAAATCAATTATTAAATAGCTAAAATTCCGGGACGTTACATTCCTTCCCCTTTAAAAGAATTTCGTAGTCGAAATTAGTAAGATAGGAAATATGCTACAAACCCAATAAAAATCTTCTGTTTTACTTCTTAACTTCAGTTTCAACTGAACCAATCTATTTGAATTAAAATATTAATTTATTCTTATTAACAAAAAATTCTGAAAATTTTCTAACATCTTAATTTTCCGAAAAATTTCGCCAGCATCTCCTTTGCATGGCTCAATCAGTACAACTACAACTCGCCTTTCTTGGCCTTCTCCCATCCAAAAGAAAATCAAACAGCCAAGTGGCTTGCCAACATAGCTTATAAAACTTGAACTCATATAAAATATAAACTTGTACCTTTTTGTCGTTCATCTAATTCTGTCTCTGCCATTCGCTATCACTTTAGCATATACAAACGTTTTCCCAATTTATCTCCACTCAATTTATTCTCGAACCAAACCATTTGCTTATAACCAAGCCAAATTCCATTCAAACTCCAATTCCTATCTCAATTCCAAACTCTTGACTTATCAATTTGGTTCCGTTCCAGATTATCTCTAATCCAATTCAATTTTATTCAACTTAGTTTAAGTTAATTTCAAATTTATTTATTCACTTTTACAATTTCAATCTATTTAAATTCATAAGTTAAATTTAAATTTTAGGATTTAAATTCCTGATTTTTATTTCAAATATGTATGAAAACTTATATATTTATACATAACAATAGCAATTCAAAACATTTGAATTTTAAATAACTTGTTTCCTCAAAAAAATTCAAAACAAAATATTTGGTAGTAATCCATCACTTAGAAACTCGAAAATGAACACTGATGATGTGGCCAGCATCATCAGGGTTATTTTCCAGTTATCGAAGCGAGTTCAATACTATATCGTCTTCAAAACTTGTTTTCTAACATTTCCACTTTGAAATCACTTCAAAATATACTTCACACTGCTTGGATAACATTTTAAAAATTTCCCAGGATCTTAAAATTTCCTTATATTCCATCCAAAATTCACTTTCAAACATTTCCAAGTTTTCAGAGTTTAGTTCCAATTCTTATTTAGATCCAGATTTGGTCCATCTTGTTTTATATCTATTACACTCATATGAATTCTAGTTGTTTATATATATAACCATCTCCATTATAATCTGATTCAATTATATTAACAAATCGGCACATCCAATATATTATAATAATTCCAATATATATATTTTTCTATATCAAAATATATTTTGGGTAAAATTATTACATTTACCCTTCTTTTCAAAACATACTGTGTCGGTTCATTGTATTCAAGTGTTTAGAAACCCCTATCGACATTGTGGTACCCCACTATCGACCAGAATTCATAAACTACTTAACCAATAAATCTCCACAATATAAAACCGTTTTATATCAATCTACAAATACGCTCAGTCGTATATATACATTCAATATCAATCTAGGGTATTACTAACCCCATCTCTACAGAGTTACACCACAGAGCCAAGTTAATCACTTAACCTTCATCTTTGATACCACTGTAACGACCCAAAGATTTTCGACCTCGAAAATCGACACAAAACACAATGTCGACTATTCAAGAATCTGAAATACCAAATCATTAATAGAAAGAAGTAAGAGGGTGAGAAATAGAAAGAAAGAAAGTTAGAATAGAAGAAGAAGAAGAAGATCACAACACAACAGAATCAGAGTAAACATGAATCTCATAGTGGAATGAATAAAACATATTATATAACAACTTTTGAAATACAAAAATATAACTGCCTATACATACCATTATCACATAACATCACAGCGGAAATAAACTCAATATATAACTAATGTCGAAGCCTCCTGCTCCAAGCTCTTCCAAGTATATCTGTAAAATCCCGACTGCTTGACTGCCCGTACAAATTTGGGCACCCAAGAGTTTAGGAAAAACAAAACAAAATAAACTCTGGGTCAGTCATGGGACTGGTGTGAGCAAACTCCAACCATTTGGTTTAACTTTTCAAAATCCTTTTAAAAAGAAAAGATAATCGTAAGACCGATCCACACATAAACACGAATGGTTTTTACCTTACGATAACCCAAAACATTTTCAAAAACAATATTATTCCAATATTATAACAGTGTCTAATACAAGTAATTAGCAATCTAGCTGAACACTTGCATCTCACGTTGTACATATATAATATACAATAAAAAACCGCGGGCTCTTACTGGATTATGGATTTCCTACTAAGGCAAGGTATGGAACCACCTTCCGATCAGTGTACTCTAGAGGGGATACACTGAAGTTCAACAAGGGCATCTTACAACTCAACCACACATGACCGGCCATTCATTTCGCTTGAATGTTCCGAATATATTGTCACCTTACGGTTGGTATACCAATATAACCATTCCCGGGAGATACAAAAATGAAAAGAAGTAACAAATATGAATATTCTCTAGATGGTGTCAATATACCCTAATTGGGTGCGACCCACTTAGTTATGCTGCCTGCCCGATTTTTGTCATTTCCCGGTTGATGAGGCTTGAGGTCATAACGTATCTTTTAACAGATCATGCCTTTATTTACTTTGAATGCTACATCATCATACCCGCCAAATCACAAATTGGTTTCCCCAAAAATACCACGAGTATAAAGCTAAGAGAAACGAATTCCTCCGTCACCAACGTAAATACTTTGAAGAGATCAATTTACGCGATCTATTAGATATCCTCTGTCAGACATTCGTCCATGCACGTTGTCCTGGGACTGGACAAACCGAAGGCACTATCCTTTAAATCCATCTTAGGCGATTTCTACCTAGGATAGCCAGGACAACCCTTGCATAAACTCTGTCTTCAGTTATCTTCATCATATTTGATTCGCAACGCTAATGTCCATAGGGAGTGGTTTTTTAGATAATATATCTGATCCCGGTCTCTCTGTATTGACAACGGAAAAATGGTCAAAAACTTTGATAGTTGATTATTTAACTATCAAAGGAGAACATACATACAAACAACAGACGTATTTCCAAATGGAAATCTTATCGAGCAATCATTAATCAACACTGAGCCCCTTTAAATTGATTTACCAATAATCACTTCATTTTCCAATTTTCCTTAAATATCCCAAAACCTGTTTAACTTCTCACGATTCTTGGAAAACCTTTCCATGTATCACAAACTATCTATTTTCTATATTTAGAAAATATAGATTATTAACATCAGAAAATTATTTTCGTGTCTTATTCACGCATCAGTATTCTTCCCCATTCATCGGTTCCTAACCGTAAACTAGTCAGAGAAAAACTTCCTAAGTATCAACCCCGAAGGCCGAAACCAACATCAGATCAATACTCAGAAAGCTGTTCAACTTAACTAGTCTCCAGTCATTTTCTAATTTTCTTAATCACATTTCTTAATTTCTTATCAAAACATCGCTTATGCAACCCTCGAATTTAGTTTACGCATTCACTTCTTTAACGGAAATCATTGATTATAACGATAGCGTTATAATCTATACTTCTGAAATATTTAACTTCAAAAATATAACTTTGATTCGTTACTTTGAATAATAAATAATATTTAATAAATAAATAATCTTCATTTCAAACGGAAAGTAAATATTACTTTCCCAAATTCGATATAGTCGAATTTCCACGTATAACTCTCTTTGAATAATTCTTATTCGATTAATGTTCCGAACTTCGGAATAATTTACCGTTCAGGTCAACTCAAATTCTAAATTCATTTTTAAATTTATCATTTCCAAAACATCACCAATTTCCTTTATAACCATTCTAATTTGCAAAACGTTTACTTTTAAATCGTTATTCACTTTAAAATGTGAATATTATTCCTCTATGGAAATATGGACTCATTTTATTAAAACAAATGTTGAATTAAATAATAAGTACCATTACAGTTTAAAATTCCATTTATCTTGTTATTTTATAAATTAATACTTTATATTTAATTCCATAAACTCTTTTTATAAGTTATAGCTTAATCTCGATTTCATTTTCGATAATAAATCCAAATATTAATTATCTCGTCAAATTCTGAATCTCATCATATTTAATTTATAAAAATAAATTATTTTTATAATATTCGACGCTGTCGAATTCTAATTATAAATCCTTACGGATTTATTTCAATCTTATTTACATTTCGAACATCGAAATAATTTCATCGTTTTCTTTTGAAATGATTTTCCAATTTCCCCTTCCTAAATTCATCCTCATATTTTCAAATTATTTAATAATAATTGTTCCACTTTATTTCTAAACATCTTTTATAAATCAAACTACTTTTTTTAATAAAATTAAAACAAGTTATTATATTCTAGTTTATTCGAAATTCAACTTATATTTAAAAATAGATTTTTTTCCCCTTTTAGATCATGAATTCTTTTCCACTAAAATTTACGGTATTTAAATACTGATTATTTAAGGGTCAATGTTATTCAAAACATCCCGAACACACAATAATCAACCATAGATTATTTGTCACATCATATAATGCAATATATAAAAACAACTATATAATTGTTGAGGGATCCAGTTGGATTCCTCCAACCTGTTTCCCTGCATTCACAGAGTTTAATCAACATAAATAATATCAATTTCATATGCATATGAAATATTAAAATAAATAGAATCAATATTCAACTAACGATTTATATATATAACGGTGTCTATTTTTCAACCTATTAATTAGCAAATCGTCAAAACAACCATCATACACGGCATTCAATCATTTTTATCAATATTAAATAACGTTTACAAAATATAAAACTGAACAGGGTTAGTGAGTTTACTCACCTTGTTTGTTAATCGTTAAATAACGATTAACGGTTGATAGATCTGTTCAGATGCTATTTTTTTCCATAATTTCTAACGATCTCCAAATGGTTCCAAACCAGCTTCATAACGTAGCCTACGTCCGTACGATCCCAACAGATCAAACCGTTCGCAATTCATTTGGGCCTCATCTCGACCCATCAATTCCAGGCGTACCCAACCCTTCAGCCTACAGTGCTTTCCTCTCCTATATTCTCGTTCGAAACTGAAACAAAGCTCCACCTCCCCTTCATGTTATTCGTAAGCTCTTCTTTTCCATGTAAAAATTATTATTTTTATTTGTACGACCCACGTCCAACAAAAGCCCACCCACGTCCGTTTTCTACATTACCTTTCTTCCTTAACCCATAATTTACTCCCAGCTTCTTTAACACTTCACTTGCATCACTTTTTTTCTCTCTAAATGGCTTCACCTTTTCTAACGTCGGCCCACCCCACTATCTTCGGCCCAACTGAAATCATTTTCCACTAACCCGTTAATCACTTAAAAACCGAACTCCTTCTAGCAAACAAGCTGCCCGTCTTAGTACGTATTGCATCTTCTCCACAATAGTCGATTTCTTTAGCCTTCTACAGCTCCATTCTCCATATCCACCCCCATGGATCCACACACTAAAATCACCGTTGTCTCTCTCTACACCTCCTCTATCATTCAATATCCTACGCGTTAAACTCACCACACCCATTTGCACTGCTTCTAGACAGCGATTAGGCCGCCTCAGGCCACTGGAGTCAGCGCCGCCACCGACGCATGGACGTTGTCACCCCCTACTACCACTTTCGAGTTGACACAATCCCCTATCCACGCCTTCGGCTCACCCAAAAACGCAGCCCTAGTTTTACTGCTGCAAAACTCAACTGCGACAAACAACGTCGAGCCCAAAATTAGTGATATCAACATAAATAGAACGGCTTCAGCATTTCAAATATACAAGATTTTAGATTTTAAATGGAGGATTTTGTCAGTTATGATTTTCGCAGCCATTAAAAAGTCGGCATTGGGTTTTTAATTTACAAAGGAGAGAAGAGATATCGGTCTGTATTTATCGACGATTGATCCTTGCGTGCCGAGGAATAGGTAGAGACGTAGGTCTGCATTGCTGCTTAATAGATCTGCGCGAGGGCATGACTTGTCCTGGATGAAAGGATGGTGACAATTCGAGTATGAGCATCGTGTGTCATCTGTTGAATAGGGTAGGTGTGGTTGTCTTGTTCCATCATGGGGGCATAAATATGTATAGGAAAAGAATAGAGATAGCCGTGTGCGATGTGAAGATCTGTGCAGGCTATTACTCGAAGAAGAAGGGTTAGGGAAAATAGCACTGACTAGATTAGGGTAGGCAAAAGAAAATATCATATCGAACATTTTTGGGACAAATTACAATATCAGTGTACTCTTTATCGTTTCCACGCATGAAATTGCCCTTAAAACTTACTAGCATATTTGTTTCTATATTCAAATATCACAAAACTAAATATATCATGTATGCATGGTGATGGGAATTAGAACAAAAAAAATTATGTATTGTTCCCAATATCAGTGTAGACTTTGACATGTTCCATATGTATGTCGCTCGGATTTAGCTAACTGCGCCTACTGATATATACCCATTTCATTAACTTCTCTTAACTAGTCGGGTTAACGATAAAGACAACATAATGGTTTGCTATTAGATAAACACACTAATAATAATGTTATCATTAGCGTGTAGCAAAAGCAGAATGAAATAAGTAGCAAAAGCAGTATAGATATTTATTTATTATTTTTATCGTACCAATTACATAAAACTACATTCGCTTATGGACTCCTACCGACAAAAATAAAAATACCGTTGTGATAAGCAATATGCCACGATCCAAAAAATATAATAAAGTAGACAAGTTAACTTATTTTGTGAAATTCCAAAATCACTGATATAGGGTGTAAAACACTCCAAATAAAAAGTTGCTTATTTCCCAAAGTAAAAGTTACAAAAAAATTCTAAAAATTAAATTATGGATACGTCTCATAAATCTTGTCCAAATTCGAAACCAATGTTTAATTATGTTAAATAAATCATTACGGCTTATAAACGATTCCATAACGACTATTTGAAAATTTGATTTGGACATAACTTACACTCTATAAGACGAAATCTCGATTTTTCACTTCCATTAGAAAATTATAATATAATAGATTCAAACGTTTCTTGTTTCGAAGAAATTTGACTTATAACGAATCCTGTATATTCATTTGAAGTTCAAAACCCAATATTACGGACTACCGTGACGTTACGGGATCGTTTATAATTATATTATAATTAATACGTTCAAGTGCCGTTTATATAAATATATTAGATGTGCTAATTTGAATATAAACTCGATTAAATTACTTATATCACTACACCAAAACAGGTGATTACCAACGAGTATAACCGTCGCAAACAATTTCAGCAACACTTATTAGTGTTGCTATGGGGGCGTGACAATTCATTTCCAAAGCATATAAACGTTGGTATATTTTCCTTCGCAATGCTATAAGCGTTGGGTGATTTTCCCTTCCAGCGCATATAAGCGTTGGCGGAATTTCTTTTGCAACGCCTATAAGCGTTGGTAGATTTTCTTATGAATAATCAACTAATAACATTAATAGTCAATTAATGTTGCTAAAATGACATTTAATAACTAACATGATTCTAATATAGAAGATATTTAATATGAATCCAAAACTAATATTATTCTCAATTTAAAATGTACAACTCAATGAATATCAATAAACAACATTCATAGTTAAGTAACAACATAGAATATCCGTTAACAATAGACAAATACAATATATAATTAAGTTGCTAAATTCAATACATAAATGAAATACAACAAATACCGAATATGAAACTCGGGCCATACAACGAAGCCTCTATCTGAAAATTCAAGATCTTCATCATTACCACTACAATTACCCTCCAATCTTCTCTTTTCTTCTAGAAGTACCTACATGCATTCAATATCACAATGATTTGAAGTTCTCTGTTAAAGCCAAGACATCAACGCTTAAAAAATGATGCAGTAGTTCAACATTCAATTTCAAACCGAGCTGCAAACTGACTTGCAAACCTAGTTGCTCAACCGAGTTGTTCGGCAAACTGAGTTGCAAACTCAATTCGCCGCATTGAGTTGCGCAACTCAGTTTGCCGAACTAAGTTGTGCAACTCAGTTTTGAAAGCTGAGTTGCGCAACTCAGTTTTGAAAGCTGAGTTGCGCAACTCAGTTCAGCAATCTGAGTTGCGCAACTCAATTCGACGAGCTGAGTTCGCAACTTAGTTCAACGAGCTGAGTTTGCAACTTAGTTTTCCGAGCAACTCGGTTGCGAGATGGATTAAGATATAACATTACAAGGCCAGTGACCCGATTATAGAACATACTAAGACACTTTAAATTCCCAAAAAAATGACAAAAAGGAGGAAAAGGTATAATGGACAACAAGTTAAAAATAGTAGTTAAAGTAAGGGATATATAGAACACACCTCATGTTAGAAACAAAATGCAGTGTCTGAGCTGAGCTAAGCTAAGCATTTGCTGCTCTAAAATTAATGCAACCAAGTAAATTTTGCGAAAAAAAAACTAACATGCTGAACTTTATTAAAAAATTACAACAGAAAGGTAACACAAAAACAGTTACAAAGACAGAAACAGTTACATAGAAAGGTAACAAAAACTCAGTTGCAAGCTCATATTTTTTTCTGTTTAAATGTAGAATTCTTGCTACCAAGTACAAAAATGGCTATCTCATTGTGCTTATTTAAGCAAATTGCGACGTAGACTGTTGGTGGTCATCTTGCAAGTCGATGCCACAACCTCGACTAGTCGATTAGTCGCTGACTAGTTGATCGCCGTGATAATAGTGTGTATTATAAAATTCTTCTGCTTTACTATTATTTAATAGATATGCTCCTTAAATCTAAAACATTTACAATGAAAATTCCACAATATCCAGATTAAGAGCCTTCTGGCTTTTGTATTGATATGTTCCTTATATCTGCAACATTTACAATGAAAATTCCACAATATCCAGATTTAGTTCATTTTTTTGCCAGTAGATGTTATTTCCTCATATTTATTTATTTTGTTCTTTTAAGTTAAAGAGGGTCATAGGATTCATAACTCAAAAGAAACAATCACCTGAGAGACTCTGTTGACTTCCTGTAATGTTATGTCCCTTCCACCAGTAATATTATAGACAACACCAGTGGCTGATTCAATGGATGATCCAATAAGTGGAGCAAGAGTTGCTTGCTCTGCTGCTTCTTGCGCACAATTCTTTCTTGAAAAAACACCAACACCTAACATTGCAGTTCCCGAATTTCTCATCACAGCCTTCACATCAGCAAAATCTACATTTACAAGACCTGGAATCTGCAAATTTAAGAAGAAACAAAACATTGCAGTAATTATTTAAATTGGTTCTAAAATTAGGATAGGACTAATAGCTACATGAACTTACAGTTATAGTGTCAGATATCCCTCAACTTGGCATAAAACATCATCTGCCAACAGAAATGCATCTTGAAGAGGGGTTTGCTCATCTATTATATCTAATAATCGGTCATTAGGAATAACAATTAGAGTGTCAACATTCTTCTGTAGTTTCCCCATAGCTTCTAGTGCCTGCATTATGGAGAAAGGAATTGGAATACCGATTATAGTTAGAAGGAAAGGGAAAACTGATAAGGTATTATAACCTCTACATCAATAGAAATTATGTGGATGGGTTAACAAAAGAAATAAACAGTGCAACTGAAGACACTCCCAGTCAATGTGCTTTACAACCAACTCGAAACTAATATTATAAAGAACAAAAGACATTTCAGTCTGGGCATTTGAATAAAAGTCAACGAATCATGTCCGTGTGTAGGGTTAGATATCAATTTGTTAAATTTAAAAGACAATTACACTATTTTCTATTTTATTTAAAAAATAAAGAACAAATGAACAAGTAAAATTGGGAGAATTTTAAGCCAATCCGGCGAATGGGCTTGAATGCTGATTGGGTTAGATTCAGTTCAAGGGTCAAAGAAAGGACAGAGGGACTAAAGAGCTGAACTTACATGAAGAAACATATCTCACTGTAATGGATTTGCACAGAAGAATTCACAAACTAATGCTTTTAACTTATCATTAGTCGCTGATCCATTTTATGCTCAACTGATGTAGAAATAAACTTATTATCTGGTCAATGATGTTGAATATAGCAATATCAAATTTGATGGCATTCAAACAACATAAAACATGTGCATTATCCTTGATATCTCATTCAAATGTCATCCAGCAAATAAATATGCATGTGTTATAATGGCTATGCATATTTTGTAGTGTTTAGTTACATCATGGACCTATAGGCATATCATATCAGAGGCTAGCCGACAAACAATACTTGATAATAAACAATTACAACTAGCATGTTTTCCATTTTCACACTCCCATTTATGGAACATACTTTACTAAGGTGGAAATAATAACATTTTTTCAATATATCAGTCAAGAAAGAATTTTAAGGCAGAAATATATACATCATATTGCCAGATGGAAGGAAACGGTTAACTGTGGCTTTTGTGCAAACAACTATGTCAAAATTGTGAAAGTAAGAAACAGTAGTCACCTGTAAAGATCTTTTACGACCCTCAAAACTGAAGGGATATGTGAAAACACCAGCAGTCAAACAATCGGCTTCCTTTGCTATTTGTGCAACAACAGGTGCTGCACCATATCCTGTACCTCCGCCCATGCCAGTTGTTATAAATACGAGGTATGAATCTGCAAGAGCGTTTCCTATAGCTTCTCTGGATTCCTCAGCAGCTTTCTCACCTAGAACTGGATTTCCACCGGTGCCTGCATTTCGAGTAATATAAGGCAATGTTGTATCAAGGAAGCACATCCCAAAATGTAAACTCAGTATAATTCAAAGTTTCCAAAACAAATAATAACCCGGGTCAGGCTATAAATTAGGTGTGTATAAATTCGAAAATCAAATAATAAAAGTGAACAGAACGAAATTTAATGCATCTTCATATTAATATGTGAATTACTCAACCATTTGTTGGTGTGAACAGAACAAGATTTAGTAGCTGCTTTTTATCATCAATCCTTCATGCCGGGCACCTCTCCATCTCACACAGCACACACACATACATTCATATGCACATACTTGCACTCACACACACAAATACTTGCATTTACACAGACATGAGAACCATTAGAAATTCAAGGCCAAAATCACAAATTTGTAATCCCTCGGAAACGTGTTGAAGTAACATCTTGTTTAAAAAAAACACAGGCTCAACTGATGCATAAATCCGAATTCTTCTAAATGTTATTTAAATGCACGTCCAACAGGCTCCCAACTTACAACTGTGCATTCACCAGTGAAGGGAAATCCTGATCATGGAAGTAACATATGAATTTGTAATTGTAATTATAGTAAAAAAAAAACGGATTCATTTTATAAAAAAATATGGTTTGTCAGAAAAACTTAAAGCATTAGGAGCTGGATAGATATAGTAAGGATATGCGTTTTATACAGTAAAAAAATAAAATACCTGTCCTTTATTCATTTTGTATTTTTTTCCCATTTACTTTTTTCTCCATCCTAGATTACGCTATTTTCGTAACTGTCAAAGGAATCAGCGATGAAAGTCCCACGAGGTATTCTGAATAAAATTTATACCTGAATTCAAAGAATACATCAACAAACACAACCGAACAAAAACGATGTTATTCTGAATAAAATTTATACCTAAAATCAATAGCTATATTAATATCAACTAATGATCTGAGGAAACAACTGTGTATATGCCTACAATACTCTATTCGGTACTCTATATTAATATCAACTAATGATCTAATAAAAAAACTAGCATATGCAATGAAGTTTTATGTCAGAAATAACATGTTCTGTCAAACGATGTGTAGTATTCTAGGGCCACTATTTTTCTGCACTCTAATCCTTGTTTGCACAGAAAGCAAATTAACATGTACTATCAAACGAAGCACAAATAGTTACATGTTTAAGGAAAAGAACAAACTAAATATAGTTACATGAAGAAGAAAAGGATAAAACAAAAGTACATGCAGGTTACATATTACTTAGACAACTAGAAGAATGTCAGTGATGACTTGTCACTAATTTGTATGTTGTTGAGGGCTTCAGCGGTATGGATAATAAATAAAGCTTCAATGTTACAAACTGAGTTTTCACAAGGGTTTGTCATCGCATAAATCACTACAATAATGTGGAAGGCGACTGCAGCCATAATAACAGGTACATCAGTAATGTGTTCAAAAAAATGATTGCTTACAAAAATATGAAAGTAACCTTGGTTGCTTTGTAGTTCCAAAGTAGAGCACATAAATAGTCATTCTCGGTCCCGAGCTTCTAACAAAAATCAACTACCAGTAAATTTGGTATCGCTAACGTATACTTTAACTCCTGTTCCAAATATTTTTTCAAAATTGAAAAATAAATTTTCTTTATTCCTAAATGGTAATAAATTATTCTTAAAGAACATTCGACTGAGATTACATATTGCAGCTAAAAATAGAGTTTTAATGAAATTAGAACTTAAAAGAAACTGAAACCCAAAGTCTGTAAAACATTAAACTAGAAGTCAAAACTAAATTGTATAAAGCTAAAACTAAAGTGAGATGAGATCTAGCACTCCACCGCAGTCTCAGCAACCAAAAAAATATATCCTAATTTCCATCGCTTTCTTCATCATCTGCTACCTCCTTCTAATACACTGCTAGCTCTTGAAAAGCCAACTCCACTGCAAATTTATACGTGAAATCAATAAAGACCAGATAAATGAAATTTATATGTGAAATCGACAAAGCAAAAAATCAAACAAAATTTATACCTGAAGGAGTGAACGCAAGTTAAATGCGAGAAAAAGTCGAACAAAGATCCCCAAATTTCGATTAGAGAGGAACAAATTTGAAGTTTTTAATCCTCAACATGCTGCGTCTTTTTTCCTTTTTCTTCTGAAATCGGATTTGGATTATTGATTTTGGCGGCCGTTGTTTGCAAAAGCGTTGGCCGACCAAACGAATGAGAAAGGGAAAACAGGGTTAAGGACGCAAGTTTATGCTTTTACCCTTAGAAATTGACCCTACCAACACAAATAAGCGTTGGCAATAAAAAATTATAATTATGTATTTTTGATAACAATTTTTTAGCATAGCAACACTTATTATAGTTACAACCCGGCAACACAAATAAGTGTTGACAATTAAGAAAAAAAGGGTTACCAAACGGCCATTATGGTGTAGTGTATCATACAATTTACATAATATCACCAATTCAACTTATTTCCGACCATTTCGGAAATAGTATATTATTATTTCATTATTTATATTATTTAAATATTCCTAATATTTGAATTCAAACCATTTATTTTATCAAACTAATATAATTAAATAATTAAATAAATTAATTATTAAATAGCTAAAATTCCAGGACTTTACACTTCCTCTTAGCTGCGGCATTCGATCGGGCTAGAGCATCCAAAGTAGATTCCAACCAAAGACTCAATAGCTAGTCAAAGCAATGACATCAAAATTGTGAAATAAGATTTTAAAAGACACTTTAAAAGAGCAATCTTACTCGAAATTCTAGGAAGTAAAGGGGTCGGTTGTGTAAAGGCACTAAAGCCCAGAGACAAATGCTTGGCACCAGAGAAATGATAGGGTGGTTGGTCCAAAATCTTTTGTCTTGAAGGAAGAAGGGTGTATTTCTGGAGATTGCCCATAGTTAGCAAAAAGGATCGTCATCCCAATCTCTGTGAAGCATTATGAATCACATTGATGTTCTTATCCCCCTCGACATTCAAGCTTTTCTTTGTAGGAGTAGAAGCTGAAAAGGCATAATAATTAGGCAAAGCATGGAGATGAAACAATAAATCTTGAGAAGAATAAAAAGCTTACCAGGAGTGGCAAAAGTGCCCCTGATACCAAGGAGATACCAGATATAGAAAAATTGTGATTACCAATCTTTAAATTTATTGATACTATCTTGGATCAACTTCTTTGTAGGATTCACGTGGAAGATATGCAAATTTACTCCTTTAGCTAGAGACAGTTATAGCAGATGATGAAGAATACGGGCACAAAGGGAAGATTGTCCTGACTCAAGCGCTAGAAGCTCGAGACATAAAAGATAAGTGTATGTATTTGGTGTCAACTGAATGGGACCAAGTTGGAGATGCTGCAGGAGCCTTGAAATGAAATCTGGGAATGGGAAGAAGCCATCATGCTAGATATGAATAGCCGAATACACAAAGAATCCTTCTGGTGGATTCTGAACGGTGTCATTTTCAGAAGCATGAATAACATCAGTCCTAGTCATACCAAATTCCTTAAGGATCACATCCACTTTATCTTGAGTCTGAATGAGAGAATGTTGTTGAACAATCTCAATCTTTTGCTGAGGAGTAGAAGAACTGGCTGGATTTGATTCGCCAGCACTTAGCTTCTTAGTCATGATTCTGCCAGGTGATATTATTCCATAAAAGCACATTAGTATAATGATTCGATAAAATTAGAAAGTAAAACTAACAAATTTTTTAAGGTTAATATAAACCATTTACAGGTTTAAGACCATAATGAAAACTCATTATCATTAGTTATATAATATTCTTATAGGGAATTGAAACATATCGTAGGTCACAACAATTGGATTCTCAACAAAATTCAAGAAATGTCATGAACTGTATATATGCTAAAAATGGCTAAGTCTTTGGTATCGTCTGCATTGATGGTGACAATGCTGAAACCAAAAATAACTTAAGTCTTTGGTATCGGTGGAGTCGAAACTGGAACAACCTAAGCTCTTAGTAAAGGTGACATCAAAACCAAACGACATAGTATCAATACCCGAGACTTAGACGATACCAAAGATATTTAAAGTTCTATACCAATGGAACCAAAACCAAGAATATCTCAGTATCAGTAATGGTCTAACCGACAGTAGAGCTTCAAACTTACCCGATACCGAAACAAAGAAAATGTGACTTTGATATCAAATAAACACAGATTCAGTATCGATTGAGTCAGAACCAAAAAGAAATAAATTCTAGTATCGGTAAAACCAAAGCCGAAAGAATCCGGCAACAATTGATTTCGATTTCACCGGTATCGAAGTTCCATAAATGTTGTGTTAGAATCACCATTTCGAGCCTTGTGTTTTTAAAAAAAGTGTTGTAGCTGACAAGTTTGTATGGCTTGCACACCCGGATACAAAGGAATTTTAGCAGTTTTCATCATCTCACTATTCCTTGTGTTATGTCAGCATCATCTTCTACCCTTTCATTACATATTTCCATGTCAAGGTACATTATATATGTATCTGTCACTTCGTCGTCTTCATTTTCCAAAGGTCGTGCTTCCCCATGATAAATACATACATCATATGTTGGGTCAAATCCAAAACAAGTCAAGTGTGATACAACATTACTCGGTGAATGACAAAAAAGATTCCTGCATTTTAAGCAAGGACAAACAATTTTTTTGGGATTTCCTTTTCTTTCTGCATGCCCATATACAAAATTCCAAACAGCTTCTTTGTTTCTTTTATCGTTCTATAAAACACGAAGATATCAAAAATCAACCCTATATAATTACAAGTATATATAAAGCTAATAATAAAAGTGGATGAAACCTCAGTAGGTGGATCCATGCTTTGTCCATCTTTAAAATCCTCTAATGTTTGAACCTAATGAAAATACATTATGCCCAACAAAAATATGAGTCTTTGTCATAACGAATACGGACAATGATAATTTTTGGTTCTAGTACTTCGAACAAAAGAGAGATGGTGCAAGTGGAACAACTATATGAATTAACGAAAAGGGGGGAATAGAGATGAAAATGAAAGAATCAATTATTGTAATCATCTAAGGAACCTAGGAAAGCTAGAAAAGAACAACACAAAGGAAGAAATTTTCCTATTACTGTAATAAGCTATGGAACCTAGAATAATGAATCTGAAAAGTGCACGATAATTTGGTGTCATAAACTAGAAAAGCTAGAAATGCTGATAGCAGTGTCATAACCTTTCTCTATTACACCTAGAAAATCTTATAGCAGTGACATAATCTGGAAAGTACATGTTTTTGATATTTTTATAAATAATTTGTTGGGTATGTGATTCATATGGGCATATGTGGTTCTTATCTTTTATGGCTTCGTATAATTTATAGTTTCTTGATGATATGAAACTCGTATTCATGGTACAAAGATGTGGAAGTTAAATACTACCATCTATTAGTACTGTTGTGGTTGTAGCATTACATGAAGATGTTAAAGTATTATTATTGTATTGCATAGAAACCGGCTGACCAATTCTGCGTTCGATGTTTCTAACAATGCATGCAGTTTTTCAGAAAATCCGAATAAACAACCAAAATGAGTGTATCACAGATGCAAAGATATTAATATGTGTAATCGCATACAGTTATAAAAATAGCAAATGTAGTTTTATAACCAGTAAAATATGAAAGCGACAACTAAAAAGTTCAAAATAGTACATCAACATGTTCAAATACTATGAGACAAAGTCCCAAATTACTCAATAAATCTTTGTGCTCAAGGAAATAATTTGGTGCGAGCATAAGAAGCCATGTATGAAGAGTTAAATTCTTCGTCTACATCTTTAAATGTTAGTCCTGATTCTAGTACTAAACCATGCAATAGTCATTATATATGTATTTAAAATTAAACATGAAACTGCACGTGCATAAGAGATCATGAAACTGTACTTTTGGCAAAGTATTTGAAATTCTACAAAGTAGGAGTATGCTTGTTGCAGTGATAAATCAAAAATCACTAAACTATAGCTTTATGAAATTTGCAATCTTTGAAATTCAAATTAAATTGATCTACATGCAAATTTAAGAAAACCAAAATTGAACTACATGCAAAATCAGGAAACCTAAAATTTAACTACATTACAAAAATTGAACTTACATTAAAATATTATCTACAACAAATGATTTTTCCATTCATTATCAGTAAATCCTGAATCTGATAAACCATAAATCTACTCGTTTACATTTTATTCCAAATCTGGAAACCCAAAATTAAGGGAATATTAATTCATTTTATCAAATTCACTTCAACAAATACTAATATTAACTACCACAAATAATAATCAATTAACACATGTGTATAATGAAATAGAAGTGTAAGAAAAATGCGAGAATACTTACAGGATCCAAAATAGGTTGAAGATAGCTACCGAATGGTGTTTGCTTTACACCGATACCCCTTCGCTTTTCACCTATCTCGCGTACGCTTTTTCTATGAAAATGTAATTTGTAGATCGCTAGTTTTTTCTGTGAGAACTGGATTTGATGTCGATCACTCATGTGCCCTTATTTGGAGAATGAAAAGAGCACTTAGGACTAGGGCTGTCAATGAGTCGGGTCGGGTTCAGGTCGAGTCAAGTCGGGTTCGGGTTGATTTATAAACGGGTCAAGTCAACCCGTTTATTTAATGGGTCATTTTTCCCTAACCATAACCCGACCAGTTTATAAACGGGTTGACCCGACCCGACCCGTTTAACTAAACGGGTCGAGTCGTGTCGGGTCGGCTTTACCCGTTTGACCTATTAGCAAATATTGTCCACTAATATAAATAGTAAAAGAACCAAATCACCAACATGCAGCAAGCTATAATATCACCAACAAGAAACCATCACATATATAAAGCACGAAATCACCATACCCAAAATCATTCTCCATACATAAGAATATATGAACATACTGCAAAAATAAAAGACTAACAGTTTGGAAGGGATACAGTTGCTATAAGTAAAATATAACTAACAACATACAAGAATAAATTGATAAAATATTAAAGCTTACACAAGAATATATGAGCATACTGATTACTGCATACATAAAAGACTATTACTAACAACCAACATAAAAGACTAATAGTGTGGAAGAGATACAACATATAATCGGGTTTGACAGGTCAAATTCGGGTTACCGGGTCAACCCTAAACCCACCCGTTTATAAATCGGTCAAATTCGGGTTGATCCGAGAATGATCCGCCAACTAAACAGGTCGCGTTAACCTGCTAATTTCCGTATGGGTTTCGGGTTGGGTTTCACGTAGTGTAGGAAATTGACAGCCCTACTTAGGACATAGCGGGTAAAAGAAGATGAAGTGCGCACTTGTGAAATTTTCACTGTTTATTTTTCACTGTTTATTTTTCACGATGCGACTAAAACATATTATCTAACTAATGTGGGCATGGTATAACTGTTAATGATATTAGTGGCAAATAAAACATAGATGAATTATGTACTTAACTAAATATCTAATGTTATTTAATTATGTGTTATTAACTAAAACATAGGATAATTTTGCTTCTAAATTATTGAAAATTAATTGTAAATTATTACATATTATTAATAGTATATTAATCATTAGTTATATAATAAAAAATATTTTATACTAAACATTAATATTAAAAATTAATTATTAAAAGTTGACTATTACTTATTTCTTAATTATTACAGATTGTTACGTATTAATTCTTAAGCATGAATTAATATACATTAATTATATTTAAATACTAAATAGTGAATTGATCGAAAATTACTTATGTTGATTATATAACAGATGTAAATTTCTAAATAATAAGTATTAATTGACATTGTAATTTGGTTAATAATTAAACATTGTTGATATACAACAATTATCAATTAGTGATTATTTATCAATAATCATTAACTATTGAATGACTTCATTTATATAAGTTGACATTTATAATTTTTACCCAAAAACTACCATACATAAATTAATAAGTATTTTTAACTACTAACTACAAATTAAATTGGCTTTTTAGATATTCATATAAAATTTATTACAACGGACCTTGATAGACCATTGTGTTGGATTAAAAAAAATAGCATATACTACAACAAAATGTAAGAAACCATTGTAATAACTTCCAATTAACAAACTACAATAAACCGTTGTATTATTTTGATAAATCTGATGCCTATTACAACTATCTTCACAAAACCGTTTTAAAAGGACTCTGTTACAGTGGGTAGTCCGAGCATGTTGTAAGATGCATTGTTAACTGACGTATATTACAATGGGCTAGAAATAATCATTGTCATATCTTACTACTATAACAACTTTTTTCGCCTGTTGTAAAGCTTCCGTTGTAATAGAGCTATTTTGTTGTAATGATGGCCCATAATGCAATAACACCAAGGTTACAAAAAGAATGATTAAGTTTACAAAAGGTTCCAAATGTATTTTTACTGTTTCGTGTGTAACTAGTCCAAAGTAAGGCATTTCATGAAGAGAGGAGAGGAAGGTTGTATTGCTGAGAGGAGTTAGGCCATATAAGTAGCTAGTTCCCACTAAATTTATGTGAGGATTTATAAATATAGTTGAAATCTACAAAACATATCGATTGAAGGTTCTTTTCTTAAAGAAAGAGGATGGAATCAGGGAGTTCAAGTATAGTTGAAAGCATACATAAAAATAAAGAATGCAATTCAGTGGTTTCAGCTTGAATTGATTGGCGTTTTTGAGACTAAACTGGACTTTTAACTAACAAGAAAAGCATCTCTTTCCATACATACATGAGTTGTGACAACCTTTTACATGCCCACTATGGTAGGGTTTTGATCCTTTGAAATCCTAAGATCTTTGGTGCTACATCATTACATATACGCAGGTTGTCCGTAACTTCAAGTTATACAACTCAATGTTATACATAACCAAAAATAGCAAAAAATAATAATTGTTTTTATAAATACCTCCTTCCAAGGCCCTTTTAACAACACAATAATGTGTTCTCCTTTCATCAAACATTCTTTTTTCGAAATCTCAATTTTCATGACCTTTATGTGTGTCAAAAGAATACGCCCATCGTATTCTTATTCTTCCACACTCTCTTTTAAATATTCAAAAATACTTGTCTAGGTAAATAAGTATATACTTAGATAACCTTTATATCACGTTGATCGTTCATGCAACCCAACTAAAGTCCAATTGGTGAACCAACTTTCACAGAAAATTCAAACACATGGCTATTAATCGAAAAGACAACAAAGATTAACATATTCAAATGTTAACTTTTTTTGGGTCAAATACGCATAAAATTCACCAAAAAATGCTTCAAAATAAAATTTAATATCATAGAATTATGTATATGTATTTCAAGTTATTCATAA
Organism: Allium sativum; assembly: GCA_030737875.1. NCBI lineage: Eukaryota > Viridiplantae > Streptophyta > Magnoliopsida > Asparagales > Amaryllidaceae > Allium > Allium sativum. Next base: position 794,104,542 of record CM060924.1, read on the forward strand.
ACTTATTAACTATATAAACTCACATACATACATACATGCACGCGTGCACACACACGCATATATATATATATATATATATATATATATATATATATATATATATATATATATACATACATACATATATATATATATATATATATATATAGACACACACACACATAGAGAGAGAGAGACAAAGATAGGATCAAAAGCACCCCAAATAGTGCGACACCCCTATAGCCCATTAATCTCTACCACATTCTCGTTTCACTCTCTTTCCACTAATTACATCTCCCCTTACTAACTTATTTAATTATAAATATATGGATATCATTTGAGCGTAAAAGGGATGTCATGAAAGAGAGGTGTCATATAACCTCTACATATACACACACTAAGAAGTTCTACAAAAATTATTTTTAGTAACAAGATAGAAGAAACCTGAAATAGCAATATTCATGGTTAGAAACAATTGCACACAAAGCATTCGAAGAAAAAGTGATCAATCGTCGGCCAATGTTAATCAAAAAACAAACATATGGCTCATTCTTTACGAAGCAAGCAAAGCATTTCAACAAATCATTTGAACGAGTTATTTAAGCGTAAAGTTGACTAGAAGAGAAATGCATTTAATGATGCAAAAAATAAAATTTGACCTAAATGATTAACGAAGGACCAAACGAATAAAATATGATGAAGAAGCGAGAGAATTATAAACACATAAAATGCTCACACAACGTCTCATTTTGCGAAAATGACATGTTATTGCATTGGACCGACACCGTTGAAACAATCATAAATCACAGGTATTAAATGTGTCTAGAAAGGAATTTGACCGAGCTCATAAGCTCTACCGTTTACCATAATCTACAGATCTAAAAATAACTATAAAATAAAAAAACCAATATTAAACAATCAAGAACTTTGCTAAGAACTTTTTCCACTCACAAGCCCACTGAAAGGAATTCGGGGGGAAAGAGAGGAATTCAAGGGGCCTTTGTAAATTAAAAAATAAAATTTTAAAAAATTCAACAGATCGCGATATTTTCATTTTAAAGGGACTCGATCCGCTAGTGTACAGGAACAGTTGCGCAAAGCTGCACAAAGCGACTGTACCTGACATTTATTAACAATTAATATTCAGTTCAATTGGACTGGATGTATTGCTAACTGACACGTGTATCCCAGAGGTCACAATGGTAATTGTGCAGTCAACCCTAATTTCAACCCTACATATGCACTCTCAAACCACAATCTCCCATCGTTTTCTTCTTGCCATTCGCATCATTCCTAGCGCAGATTGAATAGGCTCAGGTTTCCTTTCCAAGCAAGTCCTTTTGTTGCTTACAGACATTTTTTGTCGCATTTTTTGTTGTAAGTTCTTGATTTTTCCTTTCTAATACGCATCCGTTCTCTGTTGTTAATTGTTTAAAACATACGTGGTACTGGTGTTTTTGTTATAGTGGAGTTTTGCTTAATCAGATGAAACTGTTCATCCCTTCTTATTCCTGTGTATTTTTGCCTTTAAGTCAGTTTGCTTGAAAGCTTCAGATCCACATTTTTGATGTTGATAATTCACGTTAGAGTTGAATCCTTTCTAAACTCTTTTGTAGTTGTTTGCCATTGGGGTGTCCTCATGGTTTATTAAATTATCTGAAACAGTAAAGAAAGTCTTGAGCTAGTCTAAGGTTACACACACGAAAAAAGAAGAAAATAGTAAAGAAAAACCATGTAATTTGGGTTCTCATTATACAAACTATCTTTTGTACAAATTGATAGTACTTGTTATCATTAATTTCTTCAAATTCACAGCAATATATCCGTATGAAAGCTTAAAATAAATTCAAAAGTATAATGTTCAAATATTAAATTCTGTAAATATATCACATAATTATCCGACCAAAGCTCTACTATATGGTGCAAATATTCTTTAAAGGCAAATTCTATTCAGACCCATCTATTTGCTGAGTAGCCCCCCAATTTTTTAAAAACTTTCGCATGACCAAAATACCCTTTACCTCGTAGAGTCACTACTAGGTTATGTTGCTTACCTCGTAGGGACTCTACGAGGTAATGGTGCTAACCTCGTAGGACCCCTACGAGATATTGATGTCAACCTCGTAGGGACCCTACTAGGATGAATCACAATCCCCACACCTGCGCTGCGTGGTTGATGAAAATGTGTAAAAAAAAAAAAATATTCAACGAAGGGTATTTTTGTCCAGCGAAATTTTAAAATAAAAAAGGGGGGCTACTCAGTATTTTTTTGGGTCTGAATAGAATTTGCCTTCTTTAAATAGATACTTAAACATATTTTCTAAATTTTCTTGATATTTATATTTGGATAATTCAATTTGGAAGTAAAACATATAAATATTATATCAAATATAAAATGGCCAGATGAAGATATGTTCAATTTTCATATCTTTATGAACCCCATTTCTTCCACCATGGAAGCATTACTAGACAAAATTACAAATGGCCGTAAGCAAAATACATCAAAGATCACTCAAAGACGCCAGCACCATACAGCACCTAAAAAGAGTAGATAAGACTAAAAGAGAGAAAGAGTTCAAATTTACAATTTAATACATATCAAAAACAGAAAGAAAGATAGAACCAATAAATCATGAGAGAAAAATGCTCAGAAAGAACGTAGCGATTTGGCGGTTAGTTTGTAAAATCATAGTTGAGCCCCATGATCGGGTCATTGCCAATATTCAATCATCATTGCAACAATTCAACGGCACAGGAAAAAAATGGAGTAAAAAAGAAGAATAAGCAAAATAAAACAAGCTGAAGCTTTCTGCGTTGGCGGCGTGAAGATGTTGGCAGGTTTAGGGTTAAATAGCCAGCGATGAAACCCTGCAATTCCTGTCAACCGTAGGATCATTGAACGGTTGGATGATATTTGATGGATCTTATACCTTCGTACTTGGGCCTTCTCTTTAATGGACCTATCCACGTTACCAACGCGCATGATGGATGTGAGAATTATGCTGGACAGTCGAGAAATTTTACAATGGCATGTTACAGCGTCTGGTGATTTAATTTACAAATGATGACTATTTGTTTAACTACGAGCGTTTTTTATTTTTTTAAAATAAAAAAAATCTATTTCAGGTATTTATATATATTTGTTTAACTAAGAGCATTGCAACACATCTTCGTACACGAATATTTCCTTTGTTTAATAGATTAAAAAAATGATTTTCATAGATACTTACATATATTTTTGCTCGTTAATATTAATTTATATTTATTGCAGTCTATTTTTTATTAGTTTAAATTTTTATTTCTATTATTAATTAATTAAAATTTTGAATTTGTAAATAAATTTTATTTGCTTGATCATATTTATAAGTGATATTAGGATTACGTATTATTTATACTAGCACATTTTAACTGGTAAATAAAATTTTGTTTTTTTAGAAATTGTATTTGTTTACAAATTCAAGAGATAATATTTTTCATAAATCTAACTATATTTTTAAACTGAGGTTATTGGTAGTTAGTTTAATCTTACTTTTTAAGTTGTAACATTTTGTTTTTATGTTTGTTTGATCTTATTTTCTATGCATATTTAGTTTTGATAATATTTATGATAAAGCTTTTGAATTTGTAAAGAAAATTTATCTATGAGGTCCATCATACTAAGATTTTGTATATTCTATAGAATCTTTTTTGGTAGTTGTCGCTAGTATCAAATTTTTTATAAGTTGATTTCATGTAAGATGAGTTGTTAAATATGCTTAACATATTGAAAACAAATGGTTTGCACAAAAATTAAGTCATATTTTCTTAGGTTAAAATCATAACTTGATTTTTTAACCCTCAATTATAATATCTATTTTCGTTAGTTTTTTTATTATTTGTAAAAGAAGATTATTTTTTATATTTATGTTCAAGTGATGTCAAATAACTATAGAAGAAGAAAACCAACATTAAACAATCAAGAACTTTGCTAAGAACCCTCTCCACTCACAGGCCCACTGAAAGGAATTCGAGGGGCGAGAGGAATTCAAGGGGCCTTCGTAATTTAAAAAATAAAATTTTAGAAAATTCAACAGACCTCGATATTTTCATTTTAAAGGGATCCGATCCGCTAGTGTACAGGGACAGTTGCGCAAAGCTGCACAAAGCGACTGTACCTGACATTTATTAACAATTAATATTCAGTTCAATTGGACTGGATGTATTGCTAACTGGCACGTGTATCCCAAAGGTCACAATGGTAATTGTGCAGTCAACAATAATTTCAACCCTACATATGCACTAATACTCCCCGGTTCTCAAACCACAATCTCCCATCGTTTTCTTCTTGCCGTTCGCATCATTCCTAGCGCAAATTGAATAGGCTCGGTTTTCCTTTCCAAGCAAGTCCTTTTGTTGCTTAATTACATTTTTTGTCGCATTTTTTGTAGTAAGTTCTTGATTTTTTCTTTCCAATACGCATCCGTTCTCTGTGGTTAATTGTTTAAAACATACGTGGTACTAGTGTTTTTGTTATAGTGGAGTTTTGCTTAATCCGATGAAACTGTTCATCCCTTCTTATTCCTGTGTATTTTTGCCTTTAAGTCGCTTGGTTGAAAGCTTCAGATTCACACTTTCGATGTTGATAATTCACGTTAGAGTTGAATCCTTTCTAAACTCTTTTGTAGTTGTTTACCTTTGGGGTGTTTTCTGTTGTTTATTAAGTTATCTGAAACAGTAAAGAAAGTCTTGAGTGAGTCTAATGTTACACACACGAAAGAAGAAGAAAATAGTAAAGAACAACCATGTGATTTGGGTTTTCATTATACAAACTATCTTTTGTACAAATTGAAAGTACTTGTTATCATTAATTTCTTTAAATTCACAGCAACTATGTCTGTATGAAAGCATGAAATAAATTCAAAAGTATAACGTTCAGATATTGAATTCTGTAAATGTATCATTTGAATATTTATTCAACCAAAGTTCTTTTATATGCTGCAAATATTCTTTAAATAGATATTTAAACATATTTTCTAAGTTTTCTTGATAATTACATTTGGATAATTCAATTTGGAAGTAAAAGATATAAATATTATTTCAAATATAAAATGGCTAGATTGTAGATGTTCTATATACATAGACATAAAATAAAGGGGTAATTATGAAAAATAACTTGAATGACATCAAGTTTTATCTTTAGACCGAAGGACAAACTTTAAAGAAAATTAGGCTGAAGGAAAGTGCTCGTTTCAACTAGTATAATCTTCAGTTTTACACTATAAAATGCTGGTTGTAATTAGCATTGTCCTTTTGTCTACTATTTTTTAAAGTTTGTCCTTAGCTACTTCAACAATGGCCATGTTGAATAAAAATATTTATGGCATGGCATTGAATTGCTTACTCCGCTCTACAAATTTAAAAGATACAATAATCCTTTCTACTGCAATAGAAGTTCAAGCCTATCTGCTTGGAAAGTTATTATAATGAAAGAGCAATATAACATTTTCAAATCCAAAGTTTTATCCAATAAGGTCGGGCTTGTAGTAATGTGCACGTGTAATTTATTTTAGTGGAAGAGATCCATAACGCTAAGGATGTGTTCGGTTTATCTTTTTTATTCTTTGGTTTGGTAGTACAAAAATGCAAACAACGTATGTATATCGAAAAAAAAAATTAGAAAACGAATTTAACACATTAAATGAAAAACAATATTTTATTATTTTTCATATTTTGAAAAATAATAATGGAAGAATGATAGTCAAATCATCATTTTGTTCTTTCAACCACTTCTTTGTTTCCTCCATCTTCTTCGTCGTTCGTTTATTCTTCTCGGTTTTGTCATTAACGCTGAAAACTAAAAACATAAAAACAAAATAGATCAAATATCATCTATTATTTTAGGTTATTAAAAATGCAACTACCATTTTTGTATTAACAATGCAAAAAATGCAACTACCATTTTATTTTGTGTTCTTGAGTTTTGTGTTGATTACGATATCAATTTGTGGTTTACTAGTGAAGTTGTTTTGTGTTATATCTAAAAAGTTTGTTTGTAGGATGCAATTTATGTTGTTTTAGTTTTGTTTTTAATTATGTACTTATTTTTATCTTAAATACATGTATCCATGGTTCTTGGTTCCAAATTTATCGTAGTCTTAATTAGATTGAGTTTCTTTTAGTTTCTTTTTTTCCTACTTTTATTGAATTATTCCATTACATTCTATGATATTTTTGCTATAACTAAGCCATGTTAAATGGTGAAGTATCTTGCGGGTTTTAGTATTATTATTGTTGGCACCTATTATTTAATTTTCATATCTACTTTTGATAGGTCTGGTAGTTGTGTATTTCTTTACTTTTGGTTATGTAACTGTGAATCATAATAGATGGTACTATCATCTAATAGAGCATCTGTTTTGGATTTTTGGCTCTTGAAAACTCTAGCTTTTTAATTTTTTTAGCTGCATAATTTTGATTATTATCTTGAGTATTAATATCATTTACATTTATTGATTTAACTTTCAAATTGTTCATGTTCGTTATGTACATTGAACGCATGGTAGTACCGCATGTAATATTTTTGGTATAGTGGATATCCTTCAAAACATGTTTATCCTCAAGGCTTTTTTTGCATTCTTAGTCCATATAGACCTCTTCATCTTTCAAAAAGTAATCAAACCTCATTCAAAGTCTAAAATCAATTAATTGTAATTTAAATTTTATATATTTGCAACGTTATTCAATATTATTTATTTTGGATTTTACATTATATCTTATATAAAGGAGGCCATGAGCTGAAACATGATTACAACAAAAATAATTATATGCATTTTGTTTTTATTGTAAAATCTATATTTATTCAAACTATATAAGAAATTGTAACTTTTAATATTGGTTCTGGATGTATGGTGGGGAATCAAGCTCATGATCTTTCGCAACAAGATCAAGTTAGAAACCTTCCATTAAAATTAGAATTTGATCATTTTTGGTCATATTGTATTATTTTCTAAAGATATATTTTATGCACTTTTAATGGGTATACGAAGCAAATTGTTATTACTTAATTGTTTTGTTAGTTTCCTGTAATTGATTAAAGTTGGCTTAAAACATTAGCTTATCATTATTTACTTTAGTGGTATTTGTTGGGAAACAATGGCTGAGTCGCGGACTAGGTTGCTTTCTTGAAGACGATTCGGCGATCTGGTCGGAGGTGCAAACCAGTTCGTTCCTTCGCCGCCGCCTCTAGGATAAAACAACCTCTAATACAATAACTGATCTGCTTGCACAACAAATCAGTGCAGATTTGCACTTTCTATAAAAAATATTGCTCGAAAATTTCTGGAAAAAGAATTTTAATGACGGCTTAGAAAAGAAGAGAATTGGCGATACGATCTATTTCTCGTCTGAAGTAATGACAATATATAGGACGAGAATTAGGGTTAGGGTTGCTGATTAGTGGGCCGCTAAAATTGAGGGATAAGAGTTTTTTACCGTTGCAGAAATAAGGCTAAGTTTTATGGTCCAAAAATATAAGTGTCTACACCACAAAGCCCGAGCCCGAGCCCAAGCCCGAACCGGACCGGGCCGGACCGGGCCGAGTCGAGTCGAGTCGAATCGGTCGGTCGCGCGCGCGTGTGTGGTGGTCATGATGCATGGTCTCCCTCCTCACAACAAAGCACGTATTGGGAGCCCAAGGCCCCAACATGATTTCTTAGAAACAAGTATAAATACTTGCCTCTTCTATATAATCCCATGATGTGGGACTATTCACCCATAGGAGTCATTCATACACTTATTCCATTATTTTTAATAATTCACTAATGTTAATAAAACATTTCCTACAATCCCCCACTTGAATTTTTAAAAATATTTTCGAGCAGCTTCTTAAAAACATAAGATTGTGCATAAACAAAGGTGTCTTTCGACTTGAACCTTTGCATATTGAATAAGATTTGAAATAATAGTGCAAATGTCATTCTCAGATTTGTAATAAATGCATTTGTCACTTTCATTAACTTTAAAACCATTTGAAATGATTAAGTTATCAAATTTTTTATGCCATTGTTTAGGTGCTTGTTTTAAACCATATAATGATTTATCTAATTTACATACTTTATGTTCTTGACCACGTACTACAAATCCTTCAGGCTGGTCCATATAAATTTCTTCGTCTAATTCACCTTTCAAAAAAGCAGTTTTAACATCCATTTGGTGTATAAGTAAATTATGAATGGAAGCAAGTGAGATTAAAACCCGAATGGATGTTATTCTAGTTACAGGTGAAAAAGTGTCAAAGAAATCTATATTTTCTTTTTGTTTAAAACCTTTAGCTACTAGTCGTGCTTTATATTTATCTATAGTGCCATCAGGTTTTAATTTCTTTTTAAGTACCCATTTACAGCCTATAGATTTACAACCAGGGGGTAAATCTACCAAGTGTCAAGTCTTGTTGGATTCTAAAGAATCCATCTCATCATTTATAGCCTCTTGCCAAAAATCGGCATTTAAAAAAGATAAGCCCTCTTGGAGGTTTATGGGATCCTCCTCAATAGTAAAAGCACAAAAATCTGAACCGAAGTCTTTTATGGTTCTTGCTCTTTTACTTCTTCTAGGTTCAGCTTCAGAATTTTCATTAAGTTCTGTTCTAATTGGCATATTTGAAGTGCCCCCACTATTCCTTAATTTAAAAGGAAATTTAGTTTCATAAAATCGGCATCATTTGATTCAATTATATTATGTGCATTAAGGTCATAAAATCTATATGCTTTGCTATTAATAGCATAGCCTATAAATGCACATTCATATGCTCTACTTGCCAATTTTATTCTCTTAGGGTCTGGAATGCGAACATAAGCTAAACAACCCCAAGTTCTAAAGTATGAGACATTGGGTTTATGATTCTTTAAAATTTCACAAGGAGAAATTTTATTCTTAGATTTGGGGATTCTATTCAAAACATAGCATACAGTCAATAAAATATCCCCCCACCAATGTTTTGCTGCACCAGAATTTAATAATATGGCAACTACTAGTTCGGTAAAGGTCCTATTTTTCCTTTCTGCTTTACCGTTCATTTCAGGAGAATAGGGTGCAGTTCTCTCATGTACTATACCATGTTGTTTATAGAAATCCAGAATTGAATTAGATTCGTATTCTGTTCCTCTATCACTACGAAGTCTCTTAATTTTTCTATTTTCTTGATTCTCAATCTCAGTTTTGAATGTTTTAAACATATCAACAGCATCACTTTTATTTTTCATAAGGTATACATATATGAAATTAGAGCAGTCATCAATAAAAGTGATAAAATAACGATGTCCCTGTCTAATCAAAGTGCCATCTAGTTCACATATGTCAGAATGAATCAAGTCTAAGGGTTCAGAAACTCTATCAACAGATTTGTGAGGTTTCTTTGTGATTTTAGCTTGTGTACAGAATTCAGATTCTGTCATTTTAGGTATCATATCTAGGGTGCTCATGTTACGGATTATTCGATTATTAACATGACATAATCTAGAATGCCAGATATTAAAATCACACAACATGTAAGTAGAACTAGTCACTTTATTAGATTCAACATTCAGTTTAAACATACCCTCACAAGCATAACCCTTTCCCACAAAAGTTCCCTTTTAAGTTAGGGTGTACAAATCAGCCCCAATTACTTGAGTGAAACTAGCCTTATTAAGGAGGAAGCTAGAGACCAGATTCTTCCTTATTTCTGGAGTGTGCATAACATCTTTCAGAATTACAGTTTTTCCAGAGGTGAACTTGAGTTCCACATTGCCAATCCCCGCAACTCTTGTGGTGTGAGAATCTCCCAACAGCACTTTCTGATTTTCAGCAGCCGTGTATGTCGAGAACATGCCACGATCATAGCAGACATGGCGAGAAGCACCAGTGTCTACCCACCAACCCTCTGATCCACCAACAAGGTGAATCTCAGTAATCATAGCCGTAAGAGGCTCCTCAGTCAGGTTAGCCTGCGGTGCAGAGCTTGGTCTGTTCCGACACTTACGTGCCATATGACCTGGTTTTCCACAGTTGTAACATAGAAACAACTGTCCAGAGTAATTCTTTTGGGCTGGTTTCTGCTGTCCTTTTGCGTTTCCTTGTGGATTCCCATTCTGTTTGTTGCGCCTGTTCTGATTCTTAAAAGATTTCTGATTTGGTTTCAGAACAGCGGGAGTGGTCTTTTTAGTACTTTTGTTATTCACAATCAGCACCTCTTCTTTCTGGTCCTGCTTGTGTGCCTCCTCCTCAATATGGAGGCGTGTAATCAAGCTCTCTAAGGAAAATTCCTTAGTCTTATGTCGCAAGACATTCTTAAAATTTTTCCAGCTTGGGGGTAATTTGTCAATGATAACAGCAATTTGAAATTATTCGTCCAAGACCATACCTTCGGAGATGATCTCATGAGCTATTTTCTGCAGCTCATGAGACTGTATCTCTACCGATCTATCATCAGTCATCTGGTACTTTAGGTAGCGACTCACAGCATATTTCTTTACCCCTGCCTCCTTTGTATCATATTTCTTCTTCAGTGCTTCCCAGATCTCCTTTGCTGTCTTTTCATCTGAGTTATAGTAATCATAGAGATCATCGCTCAGTCCGTTCAGAATAAAGTTCTTGCATAGGTAATCCTGTTCAGTCCAGGTCTGCAGTTGCTTTAACTGTTCAGTCCATGATGTCATTTTCGCTGCATCAGCCTCATCAGGTTTATCTGGAAGCTGCGGTTTGTCAGTAGTCAGCGCAGCCACAACCTTTCTGATGGTGAGGAAGAACTCCATCTTCTGACGCCATCGTTTGAAATGCAAGCCTTCACATCTGAATGGAGCAGCAGTCACGAGAGGGTTCTGGAAAGCAGAGGGTGGAGCAGAATCGTCTAGGGTTGAGTTGGAAGCCATTGTTTCAGATCGTCTTCAAATTGTTGGGAAACAATGGCTGAGTCGCGGACTAGGTCGCTTTCTTGAAGACGATTCGGCGATCTGATCGGAGGTGCAAACCAGTTCGTTCCTTCGCCGCCGCCTCTAGGATAAAACAACCTCTAATACAATAACTGATCTGCTTGCACAACAAATCAGTGCAGATTTGCACTTTCTGTAAAAAATATTGCTCGAAAATTTCTGGAAAAAGAATTTTAATGGCGGCTGAGAAAAGAAGAGAATTGGCGATACGATCTATTTCTCGTCTGAAGTAATGACAATATATAAGACGAGAATTAGGGTTAGGGTTGCTGATTAGTGGGCCACTAAAATTGTGGGATAAGAGTTTTTTACCGTTGCGGAAATAAGGCTAAGTTTTATGGTCCAAAAATATAAGTGTCTACACCACAAAGCCCGAGCCCGAGCCCGAACCGGACCGGACTGGACCGGCCCAGGCCGGGCCAAGTCGAGTCGGTCACGCACGCGTGTGTGGTGGTCATGATGCATGGTCTCCCTCCTCACAACAAAACATGTATTGGGAGCCCAAGGCCCCAACATGATTTCTTAGAAACAAGTATAAATACTTGTCTCTTCTATATAATCCCATGATGTGGGACTATTCACCCATAGGAGTCATTCATACACTTATTCCATTATTTTTAATAATTCACTAATGTTAATAAAACATTTCCAACAGTATTTGTCATAATCAATCTCTACTTGATTTGTTGAATAATCGATAAACATAAGATCCGTGCATCTTATCATATTTACCTATAAATTATGTATGTTTTTCTTTAAAATAGAAGCACGAAAGAGATGCTAAAACGTAACTTCTATGTTCATTTAACGGTTCAATATGCATATAAACTATTTATATTTAGTCCTTTTATGCACAATTTGATTTGTTCTTGTCAATACGATTAATAATTCATTAATAAGTCATCAACTAATGAAATATAATCTTGCATATCAATTTTGATGGACTATTTTCCATCGAGCGGAATGACATTGTTGATGAGATTCAACATCAGTTGATATAAATCGTTGGTGCATGGTTTCTATTGAATCTTCCAAAAAAAAGCTATGTCTGATTCGGTCTTAATATAGGTAAAACACAGTATTTTTCTAAATCATTTACTGTAGTAATTATTATGAGTTTCTTAAAAGTGTTAGGATTTTAAATTCAAAAAAGGAAAGAAAATAATTTTTTATCTTTTAAAAAATACATATGATAATGTAACGGTTTATGCTAGGAGCACAATCTTCGTGACATTGACTAACTTAATTTTGGTTTGATTTAGATAATGAATGGGTGGATCGATTTATGACAACTTTTTATACTACTTGTAAATATTTTCACATTTTTGATCAATTTAAATAAAATTGACAACTCTTAAATTATCTATCGTATTGTTGAGTATACAAGGAGAATTAAGTGGTATTTTGTTATAAAATTAAGAAGAATATTTGTAGGTTACTTTAGCAGTAAGTTGCATATGTTTTTATTTATTTATCAAGCTCGTAATTAGTATTAAAATAATAAAACCATTTCTTCTTTATATTCAGCATAAAAAACTCTGCATTCTACATAACAAATAAAAGTAATTGAAATTTGATATTTTTATGTTACACAATTAAATATTGATTTGTTCTTTCCTTATATGGTTGTATTTCCTTATTTAGTTGATTTCAAATTGCCTATAAGAGAAATACTATTTAAATGTGATGTGACGCTTTGACGGGGAGAAGTGGAAAATGACAAGGAAGTTCTATGAGATGATACGTAAATCACAATAAATGTTTGATTTGTCGAATTCCCCTTGTGTTTACAAAAATACACAAAATATATACATTTTTCATTTTGTTTGGCCATTTTATAAATGTCTTTGACAATGTATTTCTTTTAAGGTAAACATAACTTCAAGGGGATGTCATCATCGAATAAACCTGCTAGCAGTGTTTCTTCCTCTTGCAGCAATCTCACAAGATGTGAGATTTCAAGGTAACATGTGTCTTATTTCTTTCTATTAGTTCCATAGTTGATTTGAATGTTTTTCTGCTGCAAATAAAAATGCCAAATAAGTTGTTTTGCAATCTCTTACTTTCATCGTAAGAGTGTTAAATAATCATTTGGCAAATATTTAAACCAATAAAAGCCCTTACATTAACATGCATTTGAAATTCTTGCTAATTGTTGACATTTACCATGCATCAGCACTAGTTCAGCAAAAAAACGAAACAGGGTTGCATCCGCAGAAGAAGTTGCGAATCAAGAGGATTTAATGCGCTCATCAGTAACTCATGTAGAGTCACTACTAAAATATAAATTCAAAGACCAAAAACTTTGTGAGGAGGCATTAACACATTCATCCGATGTGAATCACATATCATATCAGACATTAGAATTTGTAGGGGATAGTGCACTTGGGCTTGCAGTTACCAACTATTTATTTTTGAACTACCGGGACGTCGGTCCAGGTGTTTTATCTGCACTGCGCGCTGCTAATATTTCAACAGAGAAGCTTGCTAGAATTGCAGTGAAGCACAAGCTTTATGGTTTGGTTCGAAAAAATTCACCCAAGTTGGATAAAATGGTAATTTCGTTAGCTACAGTTTTTGAACATTATTTTAATAATAGTTTTGATTTAGTCCTTTCTTTTGTAAATCAAGAAATAAAATTTTAATTATGAATTACGTTTCAGAAAGATTGATTTGGATGAAAAAGGAATTTGTTAGTATGCTCTTTTATAGCAGCATCGAGAACTAACATTACTTGAATTTTTATTAAGTTTGTATAGTACATCGTTTTAATTAGGAGCTTACATTAAAACCTAATTTAATTCATTTTTCAAATTGATTTATGATTAATATTAGGATTAATAATGTAACCTACAAAGTTAGCAGAACCGTTAATTGCAAATTCAAAGCAAAGTGATGGTGTAAGTTACAAGTGCAGTTAGTTTGGCATTAAATCAAAATTATTTGATTTCGTTAATCGCCCCAGGAAAAATAAGTCTTATTTTGTGATATAAGTTATATGATATGTCTTTGGTATTCTCATTAGTAAAAAATTTAGGTAGAAGAGTTTACTCTTGCCGTCGAAAAAGAAAATGATATGGGTTTATACTGGTTGCCTTATGGTGGCAGTGTCATTAAAGCTCCGAAAGTTCTTGCTGATATAGTAGAAGCGATAATTGCAGCTGTTTATATTGATTGTGGTTTCAGTCTCGAGCGTTGTTGGGCTACCATCAAAGAACTACTTGAACCTATTATAACAGTAGAAAATCTAGATGAGCAGCCCATCACTACCTTACATGAATATTGCCAAAAGAAAGGCAAAGATCTATATTTTCAAGCTTGGAAAAGAGAAAATGAGGTTGTGACAAATGTTTTTATAGATGGAGAAATGCTTGGTTTGGGAAAGTCCGAGCATCAAAATATTTCAAAGCTTAACGCTGCAAGAGATGCATTGAAAAATTTTCCTGATTCGGGAGGTTGCGAAGGAGTCATTTGTAATGGTGAAAATGACATTGTAAATGCAAAACATAGACTTAACGAGCTGTGCAGTAAGAAGGGATGGCCAAAACCAGTTTACAGGTAAATAATGCATTATATATTTTATTTGCAATTAGGTTAGGTTAACTACAAAAAACCATGTACTATACAGGTTATTCATTGGACAATCGCACAACGTTAGACCAGTAAACAGGGTATACACTACATACATTTGAAATGCACATGCGTATATGAAGTACTAACATTTTAGAAGTTTGAATGCAAATATGTGCTTGGTTTTACACATAGTTATTTTTGAATAAATTGAATTTATCTCCCAAATAGTCCTTCATCAATCAAGAATGTATTTTAATACATAGGTAAGGATAATTCCAACTTATCCTACAAGTACCTGCAGAACTAAAATATTTTGTACATAATTTTTTTGTAAAACTAGTCATAGTCTAAAAGTTATAGTTATGATTGTAGGAGTTGTAAGCAAAAGCACTATCAATCATTTCCCTATTATCAACTCTATTCTATTTAACGAAATGTTGGTGTGTACCATTGAATAACGGGGTTTTAGTCATAAATACTCGAAATTAAAAAATAATAATAGTAACATGTTTGATGACCCAATTATTTACTAAATTTAATGATTTAGGATCAGAAACATCTTAAATTATATTATTGTTTTATGAAGTTTATATATATGCTCTTAGTCTGAAAACAACAAAGGTTTGATTGTTTGCTGCTTTGACTTGTTCATGAAGTTCAAGTTCTATAGTTATAGTGTGTTTTTATGGCATTATGTATGTATACATACATACATACATATATATATATATATATATGATATTGGAGATGGGTCTTATTTTGATGAGACTCTTGGTTATTTTAGAAATAGTAAAATGTTTAATAAACCATAATTTTCTTTCTTATAATAATTTTAATCTACATATACATACATATGCAAAGATTTCTTCCCTGATATGCCACCAATTACCAAATAAGAGTGACTTGTTAGTACAATATTCTATGACTACAATTTTAACCACTATATGATTATTTCTCTTTTAATTATCAATAAGCATGTTCTCTTTTTAGTTTTTGTACTACTAGCATGATTTCATCTATTTTGTTCTTATCACATGGTTAGGGTAGATTGTCGACATTTCATGTAATCATACTTAATTTTCAATTGGTTATACATAATTTACCTAAGATTAAAATATGATGTTTTTTGTATGGATATTCAGATTTCTTAGTTTTATCATACATCTTGCTAATTTGGACAAGTATTTAGTTGAATTATATTTACAGAACTGTAGTGAAGGCAATACATACATAATATTCACCTATTCCACTGGTTCAGAATATTTCATTAGGATAATTAAGTTGAACCAATATTAAGTTATATTTGTAAATCATGAATCATGGTGACATTATCAATCAAATTGTGTACATGGAAAATAATTATCAACTAACGCAGATGAAACTACGATAATTGTTGCACGCTTACTATGTAGTCTTTCAACCAAAATTATTACTCAACTCAATACTTCAATTTATAATGTTTTATTTTTCTTTCACATAAACTAGATGATACAACTAACAAGTTCTAAGAACCAAATATGTTGCATCTTTTTCCTGGTAATATTGTTGAGCACATTGATATGTACATGTTGAGTATGTTAGATACCGGAATAATTTCATAATTCTATCTTATTGAATATGAATCATCAGTAATTCAACTAACAATGAATTATAAAAATATAACTATTTTATCTGCAGCAAAATATCTGAACAAGGACCTGCTCATAAAAGGATATTTGTGGCTTCTGTACATGTTACAACACCTTCTATGGAGATTTATAAAGTCAGCAATCCAATGCCAAGAATTAAAGATGCAGAAAATTCAGCAGCCGCCAAACTATTGTTTGCTCTAAGTAAAATTTGATTATAATATGATGTAGATTTATAAGAGAGCCAGTTGAGATTATTCGAATCCACACATGTATAATCATTGATTGTTAATCAAATCCCATTGTTATCTCTTGGGCATATTTTTTTTTTGCATACATTATTCGTCCGTTTAGTTGATGTTGTATTTAGGTTTAGAATGTTGGCATGATGTGAAAATGTATTGTGCATTGTTACTAAAAGAGAGTTTTAAGTTTGTGAACATTCTTTCTATGCCTTTCTTTTTTATCAGTTTGTTATTTTTGGTTATAAAAGCTATTGAGCAATATAAACTGAAGTTTTATCCTGTGCGACCTATATCACATTCCAAAGTATTTAGTAACCATCTCTTTTTCTTAGTATCTACAATAGTATTTTTTAATGAGTTTTTATGATGTATCAGAAAACATTATAGATTTGGTCTTCTACCTATAGAAAATTCTATATTACTAGAAGCTAATCATTGCTTAGAGAGTTACTTTGTTTCACTATTTAGAGCAATTTAAACATGATTTTATTTTCTGATGTAGTGTTTCATTTGGAAGTGCTTTTAGCGTACTAATCTAGTGTAAAATTCAATTTTTAGTATTTTACATTTGGTCCTGGATTCCATAAATTTTAAGTTCTATAATCGACAATTTATTTAATTCTAAGTAAAACCGTCCAATATTAATTCCTTTCATGAATTACAATTACAATCCTTTCAATATTGTTTTAAGTGACATCATTATCTATATAATAAAATGATTTCCACTTCTTGTAATTTTCATATTAATTAGTTGATTGAAGTTTCTTTTCAATGCAAGTATCAAAATCCATTGATGAATCTGACCTATATTGACTTTGTAACGATATTTATTTCGCATGTCAGAGCATCGTAAAATATTATTATTTAATTCATGTTAGGTTGTATGACTTTAAAGCTATGGGAAATGATTAACATAGATATTTTCCACCCTTAATTTTTTTTGAACAGTATGGACTCGAAAACTCTTGTGGGACTGATGAATTTTGAAAATTATTGAAATACGGTTTGAAACCATTTCGGAGTGATGGTTTCTCTCTTATAGTTGGTCATAATAAAAAAAACGGACTTATAGTTAAGGATATATGGAAATTTTTTAAGTTTAAAATGTTACTGACCGGATTAGTGGATAATTAGTTAACTTAAACTTGGACCCTTAACCAATTACAAGATTTTGCCTAATTGAGACTGATGGAGAAAATCAAAATTATTTCCTACTTCCCAATTCTTTTTTACCTCTATTGACCTAGATTTCATTGGGAATCACTGTCTTGTCATTCAAATCTTAGATATAAATGAAATTAGAAGGGTAAATAACAAAGGACAGTTACAAATCTACCATTATGAGTGCTTTAGAGTTCACTATTTTGTTAACCCTTACAAATTTTTGCATTAAAGTTGGTGATTTGGATATTTACTGAACGATTTTCAATCTCCCACTACTAATTTTTATATTTAAAATGGATGAATTTTATGCTAAAACTTTTTAATAATCTAATTTGGCCTTAATAACATGCTTATAAATATTGTTTGTATATTATTGACTAATGTTTACTTTGAACGGTTGTTTTGATTTTATTTTTTCATTTGTTCTTTTTTGTGTATTTAGGACTTGGTTGTTAATTTGTGCAAAATGAGAGCAAACAAGCTAAAATTTAGAGATGATATTAAGGAGGGTTCGAGGAGCTTACATTTCATGTCATAGTTTAATTGGAGTAGTTTGTTTGCTCGAACCTAGATCAGTGGAATGTGCAGATCTGATTAGTAGAAACGGTTGTTTTGGAAACATAAATTGTGAAACTTTGGGCGAAATACTTTAAGAAAAGTGATAGAATGGAAATATGGACTTAACCTTAAAACTGTGCAGTTAAATCCCGCTTAAGCCTTAAAAAATCCCGGCTATAGCATGTAACGCCCTTCAATTAGTATGTTATTTCAAATTAGTGCTAATAAAAAGTAGATCTGCTTTAAGCTATGCTACTTTTTGTTGGAATTCGTAAGTATTAGATGAAATATACTTTGTCCATTGTCCCACATCATAAATAATTTAAGCGAACAGGTGCGACTGTTCGGTGAAAGAACGTGACTATTAGCAGCATGGTTTTTTGTGAAAAGACACTTCGCGAAAAGGCACTTCCTTTCACCAACAGTCATATTTCCCAACGGTCATATTTCGGCGAAAAGACACTTCGTGAAAAGACACTTCCTTTCACCAAACGGTCATATCTCAGCGAAAAGACACTTCCTTTCACCGAAAGAGATGCGTCTGTACGAAGAGGCACGAGCACGACCGTTCTAAAGAGATTCGACTGTACGAAGAGGTACGAGCACGCCCGTTCGGAAGAGATGCAACTGTATGAAGAGGTACGGGTGCGACCGTTCGAAATGATGCGGATAAACTATAAATAAGGAGGAAAACTGATCACTTTCCTCACTTATTCCAATCTGATCTTCCTTCTCTCTTCTCTAATGCTCTTATATATATTCACATAGTGACATACTCATTACAATCTCATGCAGAATACATCTGTTGTGTCTTGGGAGAATTTTGAAATAAAATTCTTAAGGTAATTGTTACGACAAGCCTCGGACATCATCTGGTTAGATTTTTAGTTTATTTGTATATTTACATACATTATTCTATAATCTCTCCTTTCTCTACATTGTGCTATTTCTTAAAAAAAATAGTATAACGTTGTTGTTGTAAATTGATTACAACATACTTATTGCTATCATTAGCCAATACTGAATTCCATAGTAGTGGAAATTCGAGTTATAAATTTGAGTGATGAGTTTATAATTGATTATTCTCTGTTTTGGTATACTAGACCTATAACATCTTAAGAATTTTACTGTTTTCTGACTAAAACAGAGATGGCAATAGTTGAATTATCAACAAAAGCTACTACCCATAACAAGCCTGATCCGTTCAAAGGAGATGAGGATGATTTCACAACATGGCAGAATCATATGTTGTTTTATCTCACGACACTCGATCTGAAAAGGTATCTCGAGGAGGAAGAACCGATTCCTATAGCAAGCAGGAGGCAGAAGTTACTACATGGAAGCATTTCGATTTTCTATGTAGAAACTATATTCTGAATTGTCTCGACAATGTGCTATACAAAGTATATCAATCCCTAAAGACAACAAAAGCACTCTGGAATGCACTTGCCACGAAGTACAAGATGCAGAATATCAGTCTTAAGAAATTCATTATAGACAAATTCATGGACTACAAGATGGTGGACTCCAAATCTGTGACTGCTCAACTACATGAACTGCAAATTACCATTCATGAACTCGAAGTGGAAGGCCACAAAGTTGGAGAATCGTTTTTGGTTGAAGCCATCACATGGAAACTGCCGCCGCCATGGAGGGATTACCGCAACTATCTTAAGCATAAGAAGAAGGAAATCTTTTTATAGTATCTCATCGTCCGACTAGAAATTAAGGCAGATAACCATGGAATTAAAAAAACAAGCGATGAGGCACTTGTGACTGAAAGGGCAAAAACCAAAAACAAAAAGAAAAATTTCCAAAAGAAAAGGAAAGCTCCAGACAACAAACCAAAAGATAACAAATGAACCAAGAAGTTGAATGGAGAATGTTGGGTTTATGGAAAGATTGGACATGCCGCTAGAGAATGCAGGCACAAGAAGCAAGGCAACTCAGAGGCGAACATAGTAGATAACATGGAAGTAGACGAATCCAACTTCTTCGTAGTTGTATCTGAATGCAAATGATCTAATCCAACTTCTTCTTAGTAGATAACATGGAAGTAGACGAATCCAACTTCTTCGTAGTAGATAACATGTTTGCTCGGACAAATCCATGTTATCTACATACTAGAAATTCGATCACGAAGAAAAACTCTACATGGGTAATTCTGCGGTTTCCATGATCTAAGGCAGTAGCACAGTAATCCTCAAGTTTACTTCTGAGAAAACTGCCAAGTTGAATGACGTGCTCCACGTTCCAAACATCCGCAAGAATCTCATCTTTGGTGCAGTCTTATCAATGAGAGGATTCAAAATGGTCTTCGAGTAAGACAAGATGGTTCTGTCCAAAGATGGAATGTATATTGGAAGGGGATATTTATGTGATGGCCTATTTAAGGCAAATGTAGCCGTTGTTGGCAATAAACCTATGTATTTCGATTGTGCTATTAATAAAATTGAAGTTTCTTAATTGCTTGAGCACTAAATTTTACTATGGCATGATATATTAAGGCACATAAATTTCCGAAAAATGAAAAAGCTGTCAAACTTGGGATTAATTCCTAAATTCCAAGAAGATAAAAACTACAAATATGAGACATGTGTAGAAGCCAAAATGGTCAAGAAAACATTTCATGCTGTTCATAGAAGTACTGAACCATTAGGTTTAGTTCATACAGACTTATGTGATTTTAAATCACTGCCCGCAAGAGGCGGGAAAAAGTACTCTATTACTTTTATTGATGATTATACACGATATTGCTATGTACATCTTTTGAACAATAAAAATGAAGCAATTGCATAATTTATAAAGTACAAGGTTGAGGTCGAAAATCAGTTAAATTAAAAGATCAAGATATTGAGATCTAATCGAGGTAGAGAATATGAATCACCGTTTGAAAAATTCTGTGCCAAAAATGGAATAATTCATCAAACAAGAGCTCTATATTCACCACAACAAAATGATGTTGCCGAGAGAAAGAATTGATCATTAAAAGATATGATTAATGCGATGTTATTGACCTCTGGCTTGCCGACGAACTTGTGGGGGAGGCCTTAAATATGTCTAATCATATTTTAAACAAAGTTCCTCACAATAAAACAGGAACAATTCCATATGAGTTATGGAAACGACATAAACCAAACTTTAAATACCTCAAAGTGTGGGGGTGCTTGGAAAAGATTCCAGTTCCGCTTCCCAAGAAAGTCAAACTTGGACCAAAGACCGTAGATTGTTACTATCTAGGGCCAGCCCAAAATAGTTGTGCCTATAGATTTTTGGTATTCAAGTCTGATATATCCGATATCAATGAAAATACAATAATTGAATCAAGAGATGCCTCATTCTTTGAAGATGTGTTTCCACACAAAAGGAATGAAAGAAATGTCCCTAAAAGGACAAGAGAAGAATCAAGTAAATCACATGAAAATGTAACTCCTCATGAGATTGAGGAAATTGAACCCAGAAGAAGCGTAAGGGCTAGAACTTCCAAGACATTTGGTTCGGAATTCCTAACATACATGTTATAACACGAACCTCAAAGGTACAAGGAAACAATGACATCTTCTAAATCTGCATTTTGGAAAGAAGCAATCCAAAGTGAGATTGATTCAATTCTAAGTAATAAAACTTGGGAAATTGTTGATATTCCACCTGAAATAAAACCAGTTGGCTGCAAATGGATTTTTAAGAAGAAAATGATAGCAGATGGCTCTATCGATAAGTATAAAGCCAGATTAGTAGCCAAAGGCTATCGTCAAAAAGAAGGAGTAGACTTCTTTGATTCATATTCGTCAGTAACACGAATAACCTCTATAAGAATGTTGATAGCAATTTCATCCCTCCATAACTTAGAAATTCATCAAATGGATGTAAAGACAACATTCTTAAATGGAGATCTCGATGAGGAGATCTACATGGAGCAACCAGAAGGTTTCATACGTGATGAATGTGTTTATTATAAACAAGTTGGACAATCATACATGATAGTTTGTTTATATGTAGACGATATGCTAATCTTTGGTCCTAACCTTAAAGTTATAGAGACCATAAAGAAGATGCTAATCTACAATTTCGATATGAAAGATTCAGGTGTTGCAGACGTTATTTTGGGAATTAAGATAACAATAACACCTAAGGGAATTGAATTATCTCAGTCACACTATGTAGATAAAGTGGTTGAAATATTTCAAGAATTTGGAATTAAAGGAGTACAAACACCTTTTAATCCATCAGAAGTACTGCATAGAAACACTAAGGAGAGTGTAATGCAACTGGAATATTCTCGTGTAATAGGATGTTTAATGTATCTTATGAATTGCACAAAACCAGATATTGTTGAGTCAAGAATATCATGGAGTTTTGATTTCTAACGAAGAGATAAGTCGTGATCGACAAAAAGAAGTTATTCATTGGTTTAACGAGACTTAAGAGCTACATACATTAGAGGTTGATTATTTGGTATGCTAGTAGTGTTATTTATGTTAAAATCTATCCTCAAATAATCTCACACCTCCAATATTTGAGTATATATATATATATATATGTATATATATATATATATAAGAATGTATGAGTGCACATTAACTGTGCAATCTGGGCTAAACCGGTCGATCGGTTGAAACCAGGTGGTCGACCGTTTCTGCCCAGAATGTACAGATAACGTGCCCAAGGATACTTAACGTATATATATATATATATATATATATATATTCAAATTCCTGTCTACTGGTCCTTTTTGACCTGTCCACCATTTTCAAACAGAAGCAACCTTTCATATAAACACTTCCATTTCTTCAAGAGTTGCTTCTCTTTCTCTTCACCAATGATTATATCCATTGTTTGTAACCTTTCACCAAGGATTACAACTGTTTATCTTCTATATAAACATCATAAGATCATCATTTCAATTCACCGATTCTTTCACTCTAATCTCTATTCTATTGATCTCAATCTTGTTCTCTCAAGCGCTCAAATTGCTCATATTCTATTCCATATCGTTTGAATCCTAGAATTTATTTAATATTCTTTTGATTCAATATGATATCCACTTCCAAATCTTCATATACACAAATATCTATTTGAGGATAAGATTATAAGAAGTCCTGTACTACAAGAGACAAAATCGTGTTATCAAGAACACATATTGTCAGCAACAAAGTTTATTCGTCTTAGTTGAAGTCCTCGGTGTTGTAAGAGGCACGTGTTGAAGTCCTCGTGTTGTTAGAGGCATGAAATCTCATTCGGCTGCTCGGGTGTTGTATACCTGTTCCTCCGGGTGAAGTGAGGTTGTTGTTAGTGAAAATCCAGATAGAAGTCTGGGACTGGACGTAGGACGGTGCTCCGAACCAGTATAAAAATCCCTGGTGTGATTTTTCTATTTTACTGCATTTTACTGTTTTATATCTGTGATTTGCTATTATTACATACTTGTGCGTTATACACCATATTACACGATCCTTGTGTACTCTACTAGCAAGTACACCCCCTTTTTCAATTGGTATCAGAGCACGGTTATCATATAACCGCAACACAGTTATTTGATATATTCTAGTAATATGGCAAATAACACTAGCACTAACACTTACACGGAAGGTCAATCAACACAAAGACCTCCATTTTTCAATGGTCTCAACTATAGCTATTGGGCAACACGTATGTCATTTTTTATGTAATCAAATAACTATGATGCTTGGAATGCTACCCAAAAAGAAATAGTGAATCCAACAACTGATTATTCAGAATGGATAGCAGCTGAGAAAACGGCAGCAGCCGTAAATGCAAAAGCAATAAACATGTTGTTTTGTGCATTAGACAAAAACTAATATAACCATGTTAGTATCTGTACCACCGCATATCAGATATGGAAAACATTGAAAACCACTCATGAAGGTACTAACAAGGTTAAACAAGCCAAAATAGCCATACTGAAAAGTCAGTTTCAAAATTTCAAGATGAAACCAAATGAGACAATCAATGATATGTATTCACGGTTTCAAACTGTTCATCATGCACTTATTGGACTAGGGCAAAAATATTCCCATTTTGATGTTGTTTAGACAGTCCTACATTCTCTGACTAGTGAATGGGAAGAAAAAGTATTAGCAATTGAAGAAGCTAATGATCTTTCCATCATGAAGCCAGATGAATTGATAGGAAATCTAATGTCCTATGAAGCTAACTTGCAGGCTAGAAAAGAACAAAAAGAAGAAAAGAAAAATGTGGCATTTCATGCTGAAAAGAATGAAGATGAATCAGAGTCTGAAGATGAAGATCTGGCGTTCATTGCTAAAGGTTTCAAAAAATTCCTAAAGCAACGAAAAGCTAGTCGTTATAGCAAAAAGAAAACTAGATCAAATAAACCGTCATCATCCGCTATAGAATGTTTTAACTGCCAAAAAAGGGGTACATGCACAAAGATTGTCCAGAAAAGAAGAAGTCAAAAAATGACAAATTCAAATACAAGAAGGACAAATCAAAGAAACGAGCATTCTCAGTAACATGGGATGATTCAGACTCATCTTCATCAGAAAGTGAAAGTGATACAGAAGATGAACAAGCAAATGTTTGTTTCATGGCAGCAGAAGATGAGGTACAAATTCCTACTTTTGATGAAGTACTTGATATTAATGCTGAATTGATAGTCAAATATAAAGACATAAGACGACAACTCAAGGAAGGCAAAGCTATTTTGAGTAGAGCAAAGTTTGAACGAGATATGTTAAAAGACGAGAAGAAAATATTAGATGAAGAACTTGAAAACTTCGAGAATCATCATCTAACATTGACTCTCAATTATCTCTTTTGAGTTAATAAATTGAAACTCAAAAAGAGAAAAACGATGTTCTTACTGCTGAAAATCACGAGCTTAAGGCAAAAGTCAAAATTCTGGACCTAGAAAAAGCTAGTTTACAAACTAAGTTAGATAATATTACTCAAAATGTTTGTAACTTCAACAAAGGTCGAGAAAATTTGACAAAGATCATTGAAAGTTCACAATCTGTTTCAAACAAACAAGGTTTGGGATATAAGAAACAAGAAACCAAGAAACATCTCAAAAAGAAAGAAAAAGATGTTGTAAAAAATAAAGCTAAGAAAAATCTTAGTTTATTATATTCCAAGCCAAAACCAGTTGTGAATTTTCAAAAGAAAAATGTCAAGATAATCAAGATATGGGTTCCTAAAACAAATAACAATTTGATTACGAACAAATATATTCAGCATTTCATGAATACTGTGCATCTTAATTCTAATTATATATATAAAGGGGATACTCGACCCGTATGGGTTTGGACTCCTAAGACCTAATTCTTAGGACCCCATAAAAAGTGGGTACCATGGACATAGTTTTATTTTTTGCAGGTCCCACTTAAGAAAAGAGGAAACTGAATATTGGACAATGGAACTCCTTTATGTTGCTTAATATTTTGATAGTATCATTTGCGTTCTCAATTATTTATCAACTCCTTTTTGTCGATGACAAAGGGGGAGAAAGTGGTACTAACAGTGTATATGTAGGAAAATATAGTTCATATACAGGCACAATCTCAGGGGGAGATCATATACAGGAGGAGATTCAAAATTATGTTGTCATCAATCGAAAAGGGGGAGAATGTTGAGTCAAGAATATCATAGAGTTTTGATTTCTGACGAAAGATAAGCCGTGATCGACAAAAAGAAGTTATTCATTAGTTTAACAAGACTCAAGAGCTACATACATTAGAGGTTGATTATTTGGTATGCTAGTAGTGTTATTTATGTTAAAATCTATCCTTAAATAATCTCACACCTCCAATATTTGAATATATATAAGAATGTATGAGTGCACATTAACTGTGCAATCTGGGCTAAACCGGTCGACCGGTTGAAACCAGGCGGTTAACCGTTTCTGCCCAGAATGTACAGATAACGTGCATAAGGATACTTAATGTATATATATATTCAAATTCCTGTCTACTGGTCCTTTTTGACATGTCGACCGTTTTCAAACAGAAGCAACCTTTCGTATAGACACTTCCATTTCTTCAAGAGTTGCTTCTCTTTCTCTTCACCAATGATTATATCCATTGTTTGTAATCTTTCACAAAGGATTACAACTGTTTATCTTCTATATAAACATCATAAGATCATCATTCAATTCACCGATTCTTTCACTCTAATCTCTATTCTATTGATCTCAATCTTGTTCTCTCAAGCGCTCAAATTGCTCAAATTCTATTCCATATCGTTTGAATCCTAGAATTTATTTAATATTCTTTTGATTTAATACGATATCCACTTCCAAATCTTCATATACACAAATATCCATTTGAGGATAAGATTATAGGAAGTCATGTACTACAAGAGACAAAATCGTGTTATCAAGAACACATATTGTCAGCAACAAAGTTTATTCGTCTTAGTTGAAGTCCTCGGTGTTGTAAGAGGCACGTGTTGAAGTCCTTGTGTTGTTAGAGGCATGAAATCCCATTCGGCTGCTCGGGTGTTGTATACCTGTTCCTCCGGGTGAAGTGAGGTTGTTGTTAGTAAAAATCCAGATAGAAGTCTGGGACTGGACGTAGGACGGTGCTCCGAACCAGTATAAAAATCCCTGGTGTGATTTTTCTATTTTACTGCATTTTACTATCTTATATCTGTGATTTGCTATTATTACATACTTGTGTGTTATACACCATATTACAGGATCCTTGTGTACTCTACTAGCAAGTACACCCCCTTTTTCAGATATAGCTTATGCAGTAAATCGATTAAGCAGGTATACAAACAATCCAGGAGAAGAACACTGGAAAGCAGTAATGCGAGTGCTCGGATATTTGAAAAATACCACAAAATATTCCTTACATTATGGGAAATATCCTGCAGTCTTAGATGGATATAGTGATGCAAACTAGATTGTCGATTCAAGGAATCAAAATCAACTAGTGGTTATGTATTTACACTAGGATGGGCAACAGTGTCATGGAAATCTACTAAACAGACATGAATAGCTCGATCCACTATGGAATCAGAGTTCGTCACTTTATATAAAGAAGGCGAAGAAGCATAATGACTTTGTTACTCTTTAGAAGACATTCCTTTTTGGCCCAAAACTATGCCAGCCATATGCATACACTGTGATAACCAAACAACGCTAAGCAGAGCGCAAAACTTTGTGTATAATTGAAAGTCACGACATATTCGTAGACGCCATAACACAGTTAGGCAGTTACTCTCAAATGGAACTATTTCCATAAATTATGTGAGAACAAATGATAACCTAACGGATCCATTTACTAAAGGTTTATCAAGAGAGAAAATTGACTGTGCATCGAGGGGAATGAGTTTGAAAGCCTAAACCAACAAGAGTTATCTTATAGGGAAACCTATCCAAGCAACTGAAGATCCCACGGACTAGGATCAATAGGCAAACCAGTTATGAATAACTCAAGACGTAATGCATTTTTGGACACAGTCCTACTCCCTATGGTGCACAGTATAAATACATGCCTACAGAAGTATTACAAGGTTAAATCTACGTTTTTTTAATAATGACCATACCTTGAAAATAACATGTGGGGTATATGTAGGATACTCTTAATGGTTGCGATCACCTATGTTAGTGTGAGTTGGGTCGGCTCTATGGGAATTTTAAGGCTTAAATTCTCTATAATACTCGCAGAACCAAGATGTGTTCAGGACCAAAATGAACACAACCAAGAGATTGGATGATAAGGGAATCAATGCTTCGTAAAGTTTATTGTCTAAATATACAATAACGGCCGACGGTTCAAGATGAAATAATTTACCGATTAGCCAAGTAGATCCGATAAGTTTTAACTAGGGAAAGTTCAAAGTGAAATATCTACTTATCCACGATAAAGCATTATTCCATATGTACTCTATGATATTTCGCTTTGTGTGGGGGAGAAGAATATTATCATTCATGTAAGGGATTGTTGGAATTCGTAAGTATTGAATGAAATATACTTTGTCCATTGTCCCACATCATAAATAATTTAAGCGAACAAGTGCGATTGTTCAGTGCAAGGACGTGACTATTAGCAGCATGGTTTTTGGCGAAAAGACACTTTGCGAAAAGACACTTCCTTTCACCAACGGTCATATTTCAGCGAAAAGACACTTTGCAAAAAGACATTTCCTTTCACCAAATGGTCATATCTCAACGAAAAGACACTTCGCGAAAAGACACTTCCTTTCACCGAAAGAGATGCGTCTGTACGAAGAGGTACGAGCACGACCATTCGAAAGAGATGCGACTGTACGAAGAGGTACGAGCACAACCATTCGGAAGAGATGCAACTGTACGAAGAGATATGGGTGCGACCGTTCGAAGGGATGCGGATAAACTATAAATAAAGAGGAAAACTGATCACTTTCCTCACTTTTTTCAATCCGATCTTCGTCCTCTCTTCTCTAATACTCTTATATATAATCACAGAGTAACATAGTCATTACAATCTCGTGCAGAATACGTCTATTGTATCTTGGGAGAATTTTGAAATAAAATTCTTAAAGAAATTGTTACGACAAGCCTCAGACATCATCCGGTTAGATTTCTAGTTTATTTGTATATTTATATACATTATTCTATAATCTCTCCTTTCTCTACGTTGTGCTATTTCTTAAAAAATAGTATAATGTTGTTGTTGTAAATTGATTACAACATACTTATTGCTATCGTTAGCTAATATTGAATTCCAGAGTAGTGGATATTCGAGTTATAAACTTGTGCGACGAGTTTATAATTGATTATTCTCTGTTTTGGTATATAAGACCTATAACATTTTTTGCTACACATGCTAAATCAAGGCTTTTACTTGATCCGCTTTTAGATATGATTTTTTTTGTTAATGTTAAGCGTTATCCATTCATATTTCTAGTTTTTATCTTTCGCAGTGCCTAATTTTTGACATTTTATTCAACATTTTGACTGTGGAACATCATTTTGTTTTAATGCCCTATATTTCTCAATAAGATTTTCCATTAATTTTTATAATTGTACTATAAATATGAATTTAACAATGTTTTATTGATGTTCGACATAAAAGCAAAACATTTTATTCCAATGTACTTTATTATCATACTGACCTAATAGTATTAAGTATGCTAGCCATAAATTCAACGTCACATCTGAACAATATGATAGCTTACTTTTTGTTTCTGCTTGATGCATAGAAAAACCAAGAAAGTAACCAACTTTTCAATAGTCATGCCATTTGTTTATGCATGTAACATGGACTAAAGTTAATTATCCTAAATTACATCATACACAAACCTATTGGTCTAGTTCATTTGGGTAGTTAAAAAACTTTGTGAAAACAAAATCAACCCTTTTGAGTTAAAAAGTTGGCTAACCCATTTTACCCATTTATTATTCCGGAAGTCCTGATTAGTCCATTATTAATATAATAGAGTATTCTCAACCCATTAAACTCATTAATGATGAAACCATTATATTCGATATTAACATCTTAATTTCAACCCATGAAAACATTATACAACAAAAAAAAGAAAAGAAAAAGAAAACATAGCTTGTAGATATTTCCTTCAAAATGCTAAAAGCCTAAAACAACATATATTATTGCAAAATCAACAACGTAAAATAAAAATTAAGCTCGAGGAAGAACTAAAATAAGATTTAAGTTATAGGTAATTCCATATTAGGTCATTTTGAAGATACAAGTTGAGATTTGAATGATTTAGAGTTATTTGTATTCTTATTATACTAACATAAATTTTGAAAGAATGTTTCTCAATAACTTTTGCTGAAGTTAAAACAAACATGCTAGCATTTGAGTGCATTGTTCCAACATAACGTTGGAACAAAGAAGGAAGAAAAACATTAAATAAATCAATGATAAAGCTACTGTTGTAGATAAAATCTATCAAAATATACGAAGGTTTATCCATTTTCTACAATGACTAGGTGAATGGCTACAATAACAAGAATCTAGAGGTTAGTACAATGATTTAGTGATTTAATTTACTCTTAAACGCAAAAAGCAATATTTATATAATTTCTTTTTAGCAAGGAAGAGCACTATTGTCATTAATTTAGGTCAAGTGAACTTACTACAACATATAGACCTTTTTTATAGTGTCTAAAAACTGCTATAAAAACTTTCTATAGCGATCTATAAACGTCATAGATCAACATGTTGTGAATAGTCTAATAGATACTATAGCGTGTCATACTTACAATGGAAAACATACTTTTTTGACATTTTAAACAGACAATATTGATGCAACTACTTTTCTATAGCATTTTGTAACGTGCCATAGAACTTTTATAACGTCAGTTCATTACTATAATATGTTGACAAGTCATATTATTATACCATCTGAACACGCTATGGAATCGTCGTATCAAGCTTTTACGACGCATTAAAACGCTATAGAAAATTCATTACTATCTATTATAACATCGTTTTGTTGCTATGAAAACTGTTTACTCCTTGCAAAATATTTTGTATAACACTAACATGATGCTACTATATAACAAAGCTGCAATAGTTTTTCTTTTCATTGCATAGTTAGAACACGGTAAAAAATGCTTCTTTTCGCTGTCATAACATTCAAAGCTTACAATTTTCGATTCTATTAATATATTATAACAATTCAAAAAACCACATTTATCACATTAGTGTAAGTACACAAATGTCATCATAAGCCAAATCACAAAATATACATATCCATAATATTTCATACACGAAGAATTAAACATAAATATTTGTGATAAAAATTAAAGCATCTTATCAATCTTTCAAATCAAGCACATTAGCGTCCTTGTCGCCGCTTTCAACAGCAGTAGCTTGCAGGTTCAATAAATCAAAGATAAGAAATGATGAAATCACGATACTTTATATTCTTGATTTTTTGACAAGTAAACTACCACGCTTCAAACAAATCAAAAATGTAGGCAACAAATGCAGAGACATATATTATAACAGAAGTCATGGAGCAAGCATATATATATATATATATATATATATATATATATATATATATATATATATATATATATATGAATATCAGGAGCGTTAAATGACACCCCAAATAGTGAGCACTTCATTTTCCATTGAACGAGGGACAAAAGAGAGGGAGAAATGAGTGGTGGAAATAAGGGGACAAATGGGGTGCTGTACTGTTTGAGGTGCCATTAAACGCTCATGTGTGTGTGTGTGTGTATATATATATATATATGTGTGTGTGTGTTTCACATAATTGTAATGTCATATCGTATGCTTCAGCATCTTAACCTAAAAATGTAGGCAACAAATGGAAAGCGAGCTGATTAAAATTATATTTCTTGCTATGCAGGAATATGCCTAGGCGAGCATATACCCAGTTACATGATCCAAAATTACCTGAACAGACATTAATTCCAGCTTCCTGCACATGTTGAAGTGCCTCTAGTCTTTCATCATAAGATCTTGTCATTAAGAACTCCGAGCCTATATAGCATACCACAATGCATGAGAATAACTCGTTAAGAAAATTTTGAAGTCGAGGCTAGTTATTGTCCCACAACTCCTATGCTATAAAACTACAGAATAAGTCCTTCCACATTGTACGTCGTTCTATCATTGCAAATATGGTATAAATTATTTCATAATAGTCTAGTAATTGTAAAAAGTGTAATCTTGTTTACCTTACAAAAGTTTTGGTACACAATTTACATATATCTAGTTTCGGCAATTTTTGTTCTTACAGTTAACTAATTTTCATCATGTTTGAGATGCAAAAGTACCCGCTCCTAATCAAAACATAAATAAATTAAATGCACTGTCCTACATGAATGCACCAATGATTCTAAAGAACTCGCATGCTTCCAAATCAAAAGGCAGCAACATGTACCTGGTAAACTAAACATGATACATCATAAAATCATTCTCCATACATAAGAATATATGAGAATACTGCATAGATAAAAGACTAAGAGTATAGCAGAGATACAATTGTTACAAATAAATTATAACTAACAGCATACAAGAATAAATTAACGAAATATAATAACTTACATAAGAATGTATGAGCATACTGATTACTGCATACATAAAAGACTAACACTAACATCATACATAAAAGACTAACAGTATGGAAGAGATACAGCATATAATCGGGTTTGATGGGTCAAAATTGAATTAGCGGATCAATCCTAAACCCACCCGTTTATAAATGGTTCAAATTCGGATTGACTCGAAAATGACCCGCCAACTAAACAGGTCGGGTTAACCTGCTAATTTCCGTGCGGGCTTCGGGTGATGTAGGAAATTGACAGCCCAAGCTTACGATGTTCTCGTTTGTGCAGCGAATAACCTTGAAATGCGTTATGATTTCATAGATATCATTGTGATTAGAATATGTGATGATTTAGAAAATTGATCATCTTTATATTTTGGTACCTTCTTAAGTGTAGCAAACAAGGCGAAGAAGAGCTTGTGCTTTTAAAGTAACCAATATTGAACAGTTAGTTTAATGAAATATATGTATTAAGGGATGTCTGCGTTGCAACACTTAAGTTTAGTTTAGTTTACCAAAGCCGGTAGGTTTTCTGTTATATCAAACAGGAACATATTATTAGTTAACATGATAGTCAGGATCAGTGCTACCAACAACAACTGCTCAAATATACAAAATGAAGAAAGCTTCTGAAAGCGATAAGTAATGTAATGTGTACAAAGTTGAAAATAAAAAACTTTGCAATCTCTATAGAGTGACCAAAACAACAAGATTATAATTAGGAACGTCAAAAGAATCGTATTTAAAGTTTTATGACTACAGATCGTCAGTTAAATGAGTAAAATGATAATAATGCATGGATATCTTTGACAACAAACAGAAAAGTGCAACTGTGCTACATTAATTATCCAGGTATTATGGATTCAATAATATTTATAACCCAGCAGTATGGTGCTTACGCTTGGGCTGCACAAAGTTTGGGTCGGGTCGGATCAAGCCAAATACTTCATCCGACCCGTAATGGTTTAGGTTGATGAAAATTGAACCGGCACCCAACCTCATATAGGGTTGGGTTGGGTTGGGTTGGGTTGAAGTATGGGTTGGGTCGGGTTAAATAGGGTTGGGTTGGGTTGTATGCATGATTAATCCATAACATAAATATTGACGTAATAATTTATGTTTTAAGACATGCAAAAACATATCTCATGGAAAAACCAACCAACTTCTCACACCAGTACACCACGCAAGTGACTCAGCACACAATATAACTAAATATCCTAAGCATATCCAACTAAATACAAGCAAGTCAATAATGTATGAAGACCAAGTCCAAGCTACATGGAAAAGCGGCTGCCTGGAATGAATAAAATTTCATTAATTCGGTGCAATTATCAAAGTAGAAGTGTGAAGGGTTTTTTATGTTTTCAAAGTGAGGTTGGGTTGGGTTAATATAGGGTTAGGTTAATTGAAAAATTACATCCGACCCATATATAGTATGGGTTAAAAATTGAAACCCATATCCAATCCCAACTACTTTGGGTTGGGTCGGGTTTATGTGGGTTGGGTCGAATTGGTGGGTTGGATCGAGTTGGATATGTGTTGTGTGCAGCCCTAGCTTACGCTGTTCTCATTTGTGTACCTAATACCCTTGAAATGCGTTATGACTTCATAGATATCATTATGATTAGAATATGTGTGATGATTTAGAAAAAATTTCATCCTTATATTTTGGTACATTTTCAAGAGTGGCAAACATAGCGAAGAAGAGCTTGTGCATTTAAAGTAATCAATATTGAGCAGTTAACTTAATGATATATATATGTGTGTGTGTGTGGGCGGACTTAGAATTTTGGATAGGACTGGGCTACCTTGATTAGGGTGGGCTGATTGAAAGAAAATGTAAAAGGAGTGAGGGAAATTTGCAAGGAAAGTGGGATATTATGCAAAGGTAGGATGGATATGGGGTGGGTTGTAGCCCAGTTGAGCACATCCTTGGATCCTCCCTTGGTGTGTGTGTGTGTGTGTATATTAAGGGAAGTCTGAGTTGCAACCCTTAAGTTTTACCCACTCTAGAAAAAGTGAAGTAAA
This sequence comes from Allium sativum, assembly GCA_030737875.1. Taxonomy (NCBI): domain Eukaryota; kingdom Viridiplantae; phylum Streptophyta; class Magnoliopsida; order Asparagales; family Amaryllidaceae; genus Allium; species Allium sativum. The sequence continues at coordinate 794,138,679 of CM060924.1, forward strand.
ATGTTCAATGGTATACACATATATATGAAATGAAATTTATAAATATTTCACAGTATTTTTATAATAATATAAAATAATATCAAATGTTTATTATTATACTTGTTTTCCCTCATTGGTGTGGTATACACAGTGTATAACGCTGTGATAAACAAAGACTTGGTTTGAGCCATCAGTTTCTTCAAAGTCAGGAATACTGAAAGACATGGAAGCTATTTGAAGTACGATGATATTGTTAGCCCTGTTAAAAACACGGGTTAGAATCAGTTAAATGCACATGAAACAGATCGTTAACGTTTAGGTATCAAGGATTGATTTTGTCTCATTTCTAAGGATCGGTCGGTACCACAGCACCGGGTCGGTCTCAATCATATGGATCGGTTGGACTACTCAACAGTAGCGGATCGGTTCGTATATTCACCAACTGGGTCGGTACCAACTGGTTCGGTACCAACTGGGTTGGCACTAGCTGGGTCATTCGCAATACACAGCATGGACCGGCTCTAAGTTACATATGGGGACCGGAAGCATCCAAGTCTGGAAGGAGCAAATTGTTTACGATACGTTACTGTGATTACGCATGAATATATAGTGTGTAGCATATTATCATGTCACGAGTCATCTAAAATGTGTGGCATATTATCAAACTCATATGGCAATTGCGTAATAAGTTGGGTTGGCTAATAATTGTTCTAAGCAAAGGAACAAGCTGATGTGGCAATAACATTATCGGTGAAGCAAACATGCTCATTCCTGCATCTTAACGTATAAAGCATTCACATTACAAGACGGTCTGCTCCATGAATTATGGACTGTGCAAACAATATAAAGGCAACAACAAGTAATATAATGAATTAGTTCATGCAATGTTGTGAAGTAAGAAGCAGCGTGGTAATTGCTTGAATGTAAATACAATATACAGACCGAAAGCTATGTGCACAAGGTAATAAAAATATGGCAGCAATGTATGTAAGCTTCCATATGGATCGGTAGTAAATAATGCGCGGATCATTTAAGCTACAACATGCATGGACAGGTTTCGAGAAGGATCGGTTGCAAAATATAAGATAAAAAGAAAATAATACATGCATGAGTCATTCACTTTGGTGAAAACAGTGGAACGTAGAGTAATACTTGAACCGTGAAGAGGAGTCGGTCATAACATTAAAGCGATGTCATCAAGTCCATGCAACGTGGGTCAGTTGGTAGTTCATTTCAGCTATGGGACGACTTTAATTTGTGCATGGGAATATAAACACGTTTCCTTCAAAACAATAATGTATGGAGTTGTTTTATTGTAAAACACGTGGCGGCTTCTTTGTTGGTGGGCCAGACATCTTAACAGTTGGAAGGATAAAGCATAAACGCGTGATGGCAATAATGCATATAAATGTGGGTCGGATTCAATAATAAAGCGCTGGCAATTCTGCAAATAAAACAGGTCGGCTCCAACTGATATATACACGGGACGACACTAAAAACTAGTCGACATCAAACATCAGAATGGGTTGGTTCTAACTAAAGTATGAAGCGGCAGCAAAATCAATTCCTGGTCGGCCTTAAAGTCAATTTCTGGTCGGTCATAAAAGGAGAAGGCGGTGGCAAGATTATAATTATGGATCGTGACAGCTGTATATAGCTATAAAGTGGGTCGATCGGATTTTAACCCAGTGGCATTTTTGTAAATAAGTTTGAGGCCGACCTAAATCTTACACACCATAAAACTACACCTAAAATAGCCCTTTCTCCACCATTCGAAGGACCGATTTTTCCACCGCGAAGGGCTATCCAAATCATTTCTCCATCACTCTCAAACACTCCATTAATGGCTTCTCCAACACAATCTATCTTCTTCCAACAACAAAGTGATCAAATCTACTCCAAACGTCATTAATCCTCTCTCGAACTAAACTCAAGTGATCCTGAATCTCCATTAATTCTCTCTAAAGCTTAGATACTATGAAAATTCACCATGGAGCTAACGAATATTGCCTAATTGATCAAGTGATTGAAGATCTACACGACTATCGTTACAAATCAAGAGTTCTCACCGTTTTCTCCGTGAATTCAAGTGGAATCAAAAGCTAAAAAGAAAGAGAAAGAGAAGAGATCATTATATGCGAGTGAAAATGAATGTAATGAGAGAAATTTCATGCTTTGTAAATCCCGAAATGATAATGCAAATCTCTTCCATAATGGATATAGGTCTAAATTGACCGAATCACTCTAAAAATCTCTTGTTCTTTGCTTTTTGTTCTTTATTTTGTGATTGTGGCCCCTTTCCCTCATTTTTAACCTTTAGGTGAAGTACTTCTATAGTACCTTTGGTGTTTGGTCAATTTGACTCAAACATTTAGTGCCCACCGTGGAGCCACATTCGCATTTCCTTCTCTCATACTTCTCTCAAGTTTAAGAGCCTTGCGTTGAAGTTCTAAATCCTCTCCGAGATAATGGCTAAGCCAAAGAAGACTACAAGCAAAACCGTTGGAGAAACCAACAACGTTGCTAATGAGGCTACACCACTTATTAACCGCTTCGAAGTTGGACAAAACTCAATAAGTGGAGCCGGAGTAACTAAAGTTGAACTAGAAGTCGTCGTTGCCAATATGAACCAACGAATGGATGCTTCTACCAAGGCGTTGATGGAAAAACTTGATGATATTTTTAATGCTCGACCAAATCCACCACCTCAAAAGGTTCATGTTGATCTCGAAGAGAATGCCAATTCATCCGCTTCTGACCGTAATCACAACGACAACATGGAAGATGATAATGAATGGTTGAGCGACAAAGACGAAGCTAACATTGAAGACTTAAAGCCGAAAGCTAAGAATCATTCCGAGGGAAATATTCGAGTGGTTACTAGTCCCGCCACAGGGGAACTTCCTCGTTGGGAAGGTAAAGGACCTAAGCTCTCTAACCAGGATCGCATGCCTAGACGAACGTTTGTTAAAGAGCTTAGCTTCGCAGAGCGGAATAACACTGAAGAATACATCTCAGATATGATAGAACAAATCATGTAGAGGAATCAAGCTCATAACGACAATGAAAGAGACTGGGATTTCTCTCACGGTAGGACTCCGTTTACCGAGAAATCCGAGAAACGAAGTGTCCCTGGAAGTTCAATCCTCCAACTTTTCCTCCGTACAAGGCCTTGTTGATCCTAACAACTTTATGTTCAATTACGAGTGGCATATGAGCGCAGTAAAGGCAACAGAAGAGATGAAATGCTTATATTTTCCTCTCTACTTAGAAGGTGCTGTGTCACTATGATTCACAAAGCTACCACCTAAGTCCGTAGACCGGTTCTCTGACTTGACCAAAAAGTTCAAGAAGCAGTTCTGCTTGTATGCTATCAAAGCCAAGGATGCTATAACACTTTCAACAATGAAGCAGAATCCAGGGGAATCCATTAAAGATTTTCTCAGTCGATTCAATGTTGCCTTGTCCGAAGTGAGGAATCTAGAGCCTCGCATAATTCTCATGTCTCTAATCAGTGCCATAGATGAGAAGAGCGAATTTGGTAGATGGATTAAAATGAAAGAACCAAACACGCTTGAAAAGTTCAATAAAAAAGCTGAGGAGTATATGAGAGTGGATAATAACTCTGTGCCTTTTCAGATTGTTGATGCTAACCAACTTCTTAAAGCTCCCGAAGATGCTACTACTCAGTACAATCAAAAGAATCTAGGGGGTGGTCAAAAGAGGGGAAATGGAGGAAGGGATGACCAGAACAGTAAAAAGCCCCGCTTATTCAAAAATTCCGAATTAACCTCTTTGACAGAAACTCCAGTGAACATCTTTGTTATGACTAAAGGCACCGAAAATTATCCCATACCAAAACCTCAGAGAGTAGTGACCGTCAACCGAACTCTTGAAAGTTCCGTCGATTCCACAATCAGCCATGCCACAATACTAATGAGTGTAGGCATCTGAAATCATTGATCGAAGAGCTGATTAGGAAGAATCGTCTGCAACAATATGTGAAGAATCCACAAGCTTCAAACACTTCTCCAACTCCCCAGGGGCAAGGGGCATCAAGCAACCAGTTCGTTCCAAGCAACGAAGCTCCTGCTCCAACCAAACCGAAGCCAATCATCTACTGACTGCTATATTCAATGGCTTAGAATAAGCGATCACTCCCGCCATTATTTTACTTCATGTTTTACTTACTACTATATTCAAAATTCTTGTAAATAAGTCTGTAATATTTTACAAACATTGTTCTGAACATTAGCTGTATGACTAAGAGCATATCTACTTGAATAAATTCCTTGCCTGCAAAATTGTATTTCAAATCAAAACTTGGTTAAAAGTTGATTTCATATTGCAGGCTATCTGTCGAGCTCTTATTCCTTTAGAATCTGACAAAACATAGCAACCCCAACAACACTAGTTCAAGCCCCAAAGGCAGTAAATATCAACATGCACAAGTGCAAAAATAGAAAAGCACCGCCTTGGAAAGTGAATGGGAAGAGTCGCAAAGATTCAAACAACGAACAAGCGCCACGACAAACAAAAAAGAGGGTTGTAACTTTCGCCAAATGGGCATTTCCCTGAGTGAGAGGTTCAGAGTCCCAGTTCCTAAACTAAGATAGCTCGCCAAGACAAGCGTCCGACAAAGGAATTGGTGCCAGCCCCGTGAAACGATACAACAGCCGTCCAATTAACTTGTGTAGTGTCTGAATATCTCGGATGCAACAAGTGTTGGACATTAACCAATTAACTTGCGTAGTGTCTGAATATCTCATATGCGACAAGTGTTGGATCTTAACCAATCAACTTGCGTAGTGTCTGAAGATCTCAAATGCGACAAGTGTTGGACATTAACCAATCAACTTGCGCAGTGTCTGAATATCTCAGATGCAACAAGTGTTGGATCTTAACCAATTAACTTGCGTAGTATCTGAATATCTCAGATGCGACAAGTGTTGGATCTTAACCAATTAACTTGCATAGTGTCTGAATATCTTAGATGCGACAAGTGTTGGATCTTAACCAATTAACTTGCGTAATGTCTGAATACCCCAGACGCGACAAGTGTTAAATTTTAGCCCACGCGGGGCATGAAATTCAAGGTCCTTCCCAAGTAGGGGCACAACAACCAAAGTCCTTTCATAGAGAGGGCAACTTCTCCATAGCAGAGATCAACTAGCCTCAATGAAGTCCATAATGTCGATCTAGTCGGTAGGAGAAGACGAGCGTGAGGTTACAAGCGACGTTTCCAAAGAGTGGCATCCAATGGTGTCTCTGATGTCAGAACTGATCAACAAAGAAGACGAACATTGAGCACCAACATTACATTCCACAGCAAAGGCCAGAATACTTCCCACAATGGAAGATAAAGACCTCCCAGACAGGGGCAGAAATGTCCAAGACTTCTCCAAAAGGAAGCAGGAAATAAATCACAGGTGCGCGTTTCCCAAAATATGAAATGTTGTACACAATTATATATGTTGTTAAAACAATGACGCTTGAAATCCACAGTCGACTTATGTTGATTAGTTGATCTCAGGCATCAATGCGAATTCGAATTAGACTGTCGTGTTTATACACATAATATTCGACAAGTTATAAACCGTTGAATAAGATATTTATGTGTAAACACTTCAGTCAGTTCAAAACAAAAATTCGATATAGTTTAATTTTCAACCGACTAATACATTGTCGATGTGGGCAGTCGACAACAAAATATTTGCCTAGAAACATGCAATGCTTTTGTTGTTGCAAAACATGTTGCAGCATTAAAAAAGGCACAACCGACGTTCGCTTTAGAAAGTGTTCTTTGCTTCAGTAAAATCCAATGACAAAACAAGCTCAGAAAAGAAGCAATTTAACATGGATTGGCCTCAACCGTTTCAACGAAAATCGAGTATGGCCAATTCATTGCAAATTTCACTTTTTCTATGTGCTCAAGTCTGAGTTAAAGCTGGGGCAATCACACACTAGCTCGGCGTTATCAGCAACAAACACTCGAATTCAAAATTGGAGCATCTGTTAGCGCAACAAAATCCCTATAATAGAGTATTTCAAGAATGAATTTGTGTTCGGAATATCACCAATAAGCTTTCAAGCGCTCGATATTGGGAACTCGACCAAACTTGGACCAAAAATGCAAGTTTTATATGCAATGCAAACAAGCTTGAGTGCTCAAATCCGATAACTCATGTGCTAGAAAGCAAAAATCAAATAAGGACATTCTGATCCATCTTAAGCGTCTATTTATGATCTTCTCATGTGAATTTAACACAAATATATTAACAATAACGTTCATTACGAAGCCTGCATTTTTCACAAGAAAAAATACAAGCTTCGAGGGGAAAATGTTAACCCTATTAAAAACATGGGTTAGAAATAATCAGTTAAATGCACATGAAACAAATCGTTAACGTTTAGGTACCAAGGATTGATTTTATCTCAGTTTTAAGGATCAGTCGGTACCAAAGCACCAGGTCGGTCTCAATCATATGGATCGGTTGGACTGCTCAACAGCAACGGGTCGGTTCGTATATTCACCAACTGGGTCGGCACTAACTGGGTCGGCACCAACTGGGTCGACACCAATTGGATCGGCCGCAATAAACAACATGGATCAGCTCTAAGTTACATAAGGGGACCGGAAGCATTCAACTCTGGAAGGAGCAAATTGTTTACGATATATTACTGTGATTACGCATGAATATAGAGTGCGTAGCTTATTATCATGTCATGAGTCATCTAAAATGTGTGGCATATTATCAAACTCATACGACAATCACGTAATAAGTTGGGTTGGCTCATAATTGTTCTAATCAAAGGAACAAGCTGATGCGGCAATAACATTATCGGTGAAGCAAACATGCTTATTCCTGCATCTTAACGTATAAAGCATTCACATTACAAGACGGTCCTGCTCCATGAATTATGGACTGTGCAAACAATAAAGGCAACAACAAGTAATATAATGAATTAATTCATGCAATGTTGTGAAGTAAGAAGCAGCATGGCAATTGCTTGACTGTAAATACAATATACGGACCGAAAGCTATGTGCACAAGGTAACAAAAATATGGCAGCAATGTATGTAAGTTTCCATATGGATTGGTAGTAAATAACGTGCGGATCATTTAAGCTACAACATGCATGGATAGGTTTCGAGAAGGATCGGTTGCAAAATATAAGACAAAAAGAAAATAATACATGCATGAGTCATTCATTTTGTTGAACATAATGGAACGTAGAGCAGTACTTGAACTGTGAAGAGGAGTCGGTCATAACATTAAAGCGATGACAACAAGTCCATGCAACGTGGGTCGGTTGGTAGTTCATTTCAGCTATGATACAACTTCAATTTGTGCATGGAAATATAAACACGTTTCCTTTAAAACAATAACGTATGGAGTTGTTTTATTGTAAAACACGTGGCGGCTTCTTTGTTGGAGGGTCAGATATCTTAACAATTGGAAGGATAAAGCATAAACGCGTGATGGCAATTCTGCATATAAATGTGGGTCGGCTTCTAAAATAAAGCGGTGGCAATTCTGCAAATAAAACGTGTCGGCTCCAATTGATATATATATATATATATATATATATATACACGGGACGACACTAAAAACTGGTCGACATCAAATAGCCGAATGGTCCGGTTTTAATTAAAGTATGAAGCGACAACAAAATCAATTCCTAGTCGGCCTTAAAGTCAATTTCTGGTCGGTCATAAAAGGAAAAGGCGGCGGTAGGATCGTAATTATGGGTCGCGACAGTTGTATACAGCTGTAAAGTCAGTCGGATTTTAACCTAGTGGCATTTTCGTAAATAAGTTTGAGGCTGACCCAAATCCTACACACCATAAAACTACACCTATAAATAACCCCTTTCTCTACCATTCGAAGGACTGGTTTTTCCACCCTGAAGGGTTGTCCAAATCATTTCTCCACCACTCTCAAGCACTCCGAAATCCATTAATGGCTTCTCCAACACAATCTATCTTCTTCTAACAACAAAGTGGTCAAATCTACTCCAAACATCATTAATCCTCCCTCGAACTCAACTCAAGTGGTCCTGAATCTCCATTAATTCTCTCTAAAGCTTAGATCCAACGCAAATTCACCATGGAGCTAATTAAGATTGCCTAATTGATCAAGTGATTGAGGATCTACACGACTATCGTCACAAACCAAGAGATCTCACCGTTTTCTCGTGAATTCAAGTGGAATCAAAAGCTAAAAAGAGAGAGAAAGAGAAGAGATCATTATATGAGAGTGAAAATGAATGTATTGAGAGAAATTTCATGCTTTGCAAATCCCGAAATGATAATGCAAATCTCTTCCATAGTGGACGTAGGTGTAAATCGACCGAACCACTCTAGAAATCTCTTGTTCTTTGCCTTTTGTTCTTTATTTTGTGATTGTGTCCCCTTTCCCTCATTTCTAACCTTTAAGTGAAGTACTTTAATAGTACCTTTGGTGTTTGGTCAATTTTTGACTTAAACAGATATGAAATTTCAAAACTAAATTTGCCTATACATGTAGCATTCTCAAAGGGATTTTTTTTTGGAAAAAGGGTAAACTGCCTCGTTAAAAACCTTAACTAGGACTCAACGTGAGAACTAGCCAGGAAAAATAGTGCGGTGCTTTATTGATAACACATCAATAAAAATATATAGAGTACATTGGTCAGCAATACAACAAATACCTTGTTGCCTACCCAAAAAAAACATACTAAACAGTACTGGTAGAAAAGAAAACAAGGCACTATAACCGACACGTGCCACATCAGTAACAAACTCAACCCATCTAAAAAAGGAATTAATACACTTCGTAACTAGTTCTTCCCCAAACTGCCAAAAGCCGAAGAACCATAAATTTTGCTTCATCCGAACAAAGTCAGCCCGCATCCAATAGATTGATACCCCATCGTTCGGCAATTTCAGCATCTGATCTGCTGCCGTCCTTCCTATTTCTTGAGCTTTTGGGTAAGTATCTCACTTCAATTTCAATGAACTCCCATCTTCGATATTTGTCCCACTTTTTGTTACTGTGTAATCTCAAGTTCCTTTCGTTCCATATGTGATAAACGGTTGTTGTTATTGCGTAGAAAACTACGTCTTGGCCGATTATAACACTTTTTCTGTAAGAACCTCGATTCTCGAGCTATATTTTGATTATGACAACTATATATCAACAATATCGTATCTAAAGAGTATTATAGGAAAATATTGGAGATTATGCTTCAAATACAAGAAGATTCAAAGACAGGATAAATTGATATATTAGTGTATACCTGATTCAGTATTTAATTAGATTCAATGTTAAAATCTCTCCTAAGACACACACACACATTATATTTTAAATGAAAATCAAGTTTTCAAAAATAGGAGCTGCTGAACTGGAAATCGAATCACTAGTTTAGAAGTTATGTGCTTTAAGAAAATGAGCTATGGTAAATTTTGTTTATCAAACAGAATTCAGTTGGCTGAATATTAATTTCAGTCGGCTTTAATTGTTATTTCACTGCACATGCACACCTTTTCAAACTCTAACTATTTTTTCAGGCAGTTGCATTCTAAATTCAGCCGGCTAAACTGAAGGGTTGCTACTTTTGAAAGAGACATAACTCCTTAATCAAAGATTTATGTTCATATCTTTTAATCAAACCTTTTTATGAATGATTGCAACCTTTTATTTAATATAAATAGACTTCAGAATCACTTGTTTCAATCACCGATTACAACCGAACTTTCTTGATCTAATTATTTTTGATTAAGAACTATTTCTATTTTATGTTCACTTGGATGTCAAATATTCAACATTCTGTGATTATAAATCACTTTCCTTCTTTATTCTTCACTTGGTTTCAAATATATATATATATATATATATACACATATATAGACATATATATCTATATAGGAGAAGATTATCGGAAGGGTGTATTTAATTGTGACTTATTCGTGTTATCAAGAACACATATACAGTCAAACAAACTTTATGTATTTGTTAAAGTCCCGCTCTGCTGCTTAGACAAGAAGTCTTCTTCGGTTGCTGAGGCGAAATCATGTTCTGTTGCTCAGGTCCTTATTCTACTGCTTAGGTGTTGGAATACATGTTCCTCGGTTAAGTGAAGGTGTTGATTAGTTAAATTCCAAAAGGAGTCTGAGAATGGATGTAGGACGGTGCTCCGAACTAGTATAAAAATTCCTGGTGTTATTTACTTTATTTAGAGCTTTTTTTGGCTTATTTGTGATATTATCTCCACGTATTTATCTTATTAAATTTTAATTGAATAAATCAAAGTTAGTATATCACCTAATCAAAATTTTCACATACACGTATATTGTATATATTTCCATATTACTGGATCATACTCATCTTTTCACTACCTATAAATAATAAACAATTAGTGATGCCTCCCATACTATGGTTGTAGTTGTTGCTAAATAAAGCAAGAACAACCTAACTGTGGGAATTTGTACCCAGTAAAGCATTGCAAAATGAAAAGTGGGAGGGGAAAAGCATACAATTCACCTTGGAAGGAATTCGTGAAGTAGAAAAGAGTTGGTTACAAAAGTTGTCACAGTCCTTAAGGGATAGAGAAGTGAATGCACATACGACAGAATACCTAAGTCATTATAGAGGCCGACGTACGTTGTACATGGTGGAGATGAATGTATGATAAGCAAAAGACTGTGGAAGGATTGGTAAAGTTTTTTTCTTTTCTAGTGGGGAAGGAGGGAAGTGGAAACTGATTGAAAAATAAAAAAGGCACGAAGAACGGCGAAGTATGGCATCGTAATAAACATCATTTTTATAGCTAAAATAAACAAAGTGGATTATGGAATTCTTGATCTGAAATGAGAAGCGTAAAGGCTTCCACATTAGCATCAAGATGATCTTAGTTTAAGTTGTTAGTAATGGAATTTACAGCATCATCACTAAATTGCAATAGTGGGTAAATAGAAATTACCTCATCTATAGAAATGCAATGCATGCATCCTCTTATCTGATTTCATCCTAGTTCCTAGGAGACTGCCATGAAATGATTCCTTGTGCGGAGGAAATTGTGGTGCATGCCGATTTACAATAAGGGTTAGGAACATTTTGATTTACAATCAGCCTTTGAGTTGATACTTTAAAATTTGATTTAAAAAGTTTGGAGAGGGTTGAGTGATGTGGTGCAATATATTCCTGAAATATGGAATTTTTCCTATCAGACGAAGCTTCTTCTTTCCACCATTAATGCTTCTCTGGTCTAAGTAGGAATTTTTTTAGCTTTCTCCAGAAGTTATGTTGTATCAATTGATATTTTTATAATTTTATCTAATGATCTTAACCTGGAGTGAATAAATAAGCAAGGTTTAAAAAAAGTTTGAAATCGTAAACTTATACAATAATGAAATTTTCATAGCCCATAGGTAAAATGAAATACACCGTCGAAGTGTGCTTCCGTGATGTAAAAAGATAGGGAAATAAAAAACAGGAATGTCAACTTTATTCTATGAAGTCAGTCTCATTTAAATAGTATTATGCTGCATGGCTTAGACCTGGCGCTAACATTTCAGTCCAAAGGCAGATTAAGTAAGAAACCATCAAACCAATATTTGTACTTGATCCCACTGTCATATGAGCATGTTCAAAATTAGTTAGCACAATGTTAAGCCTATATATTTTCTTATGTAGGTAAAATAATGGCATTTTATGGATACCAAATTATAGAACGTAGTTGATATTATAGGTCCAGTCTACCAAAACAGAGAATAATCAATTATAAACTCGTCGCACAAGTTTATAACTCGAATTTTTACTACTTTGGAATTCTATATTAGCTAATGATAGCAATAAGTATGTTGTAATCAATTTACAACAGCATTATATTATTTTAAGAAATAGCACAACGTAGAGAAAGGAGAGATTATAGAATAATGTATATAAATATACAAATAAACGCCTTTGTCAAGCTCGACCATTCATTTTCTTGGCTCATTTATGCCATCTCGCTTGGTATGCTTTACGATGTCAAAACACCTTTGTCAAGCTCTATGGAATCATGCTACGGGTTTGCCTATGTCATTTTCTCGAGTACTGCACCTTTTTCGTTGGGTCTGCCTCACAAGTACAACGTCTCGATCCTAGTGCTTTGAGCTAGCATATGTCAGATCTTTCCTTTTGGGAGTGATGCTCTAGTAATACCCTGCTGCAGAGAGGTTACCTTTCTCCATGCTTTTGGCTGTAGTAGTATGCAATTGTGCATAATTTATGTACTTGGAATTCGTACGCATATGCATTGTTTAGGCCCTGGTTTATTTAGTGTATGTGTTTATGTAAAATGGAAGACAAATTGTAATTCACTGTCTTCAGCAGTAAGTAATGTAACATGTCATATCCTCTCTGCATGGAGTGAACTTTATTGTAGTCTAGTAAATTAGCTGGCTCTAGAGCTACTAGCCTGCATAGGTAGAGTGGACGAAACATTACAAACTCCGTAGGTGGTGGACGGTCCACCTTAAAAACCGAAATTAGCTGACTGCTAACTACAGTCATCTATACTATATTGTATTTTTTATTATTAGTCATAATAAAAGGTGTTTGCGGTCACCTTAAAAATCGGCCGGCTATTCCAAAAAAATATATACAAATAAACTAGAAATCTAACTGAATGATGTTTGATGCTTGTCGTAATAATTTCCTTAAGAATTTATTTCAAAGTTCTCCCAAGATACAACAGACGTATTCTACACGATATTGTAATGAGTATGTCACTCTGTGATTTTACATAAGAGTATTAGAAAAGAGAGAAGGAAGATCGGTTTGGAATAAGTTAGTTGGGAAAGTGGCCAGTTTCCCTCCTTATTTATAGTATATCCGCATCCCTTCGAACGGTCGCACTCGTACCTCTTCGTATAGTCGCCTCTCTTCTGAACGTTCGTGCTCATACCCTTTCGTACAGTCACATCTCTTTCGAACGGTCGTGCTCGTACCTCTTCGTACAAACGCTTCTCTTTCGGTGAAAGGAAGTGTCTTTTCGCGAAGTGTCTTTTCGATGAGATATGATTGTTTGGTGAAAGGAAGTGTCTTTTCGCGAAGTGTCTTTTTGCTAAGATATGACTGTTGGTGAAAGGAAGTGTATTCTCGTAAAGTGTCTTTTCGTGAAAATCCATGCTGCTAATAGTCACGTCCTTTCACCGAACAGTCGCACATGTTCGCTTAAATTATTTATGATGTGGGACAATGGACAAAGTATATTTCATTCAATACTTACGAATTCTAACAATCCCCCACATGAATGATAATATTCTTTTCCCTACACAAAGCGAAATATCATAAAGTACATATGGAATAATGCTTTATCGTGGATAAGTTGATATTTCACTTTGAACTTTCTCTAGTTAAAACTTAACGGATCTACTTGGCTAATCGGTGAATTATTTCATCTTGAACCGTCAGCCGTTATTGTATATCCAGACAATAAGCTTTACGAAGCACTAATTGCCTTCTCATCCAATCTCTTGGTTGTTTTCATTTTGGTCCTGAACACTTTTTGGTTATGCAAGTGTTATAGAGAATTTAAGCTTTTAAAATTCTCATAGAGCCGACCCAGCTCACATTAGGTCTTGAGTTATTCATAACTGGTTTGCCTATTGATCCTAGTCCATGGGATCTCTAGTCGCTAAGATAAGTTTTCTTATAAGATAACTCTTGTTGGTTTAGGCTTTTAAACTCATTCCCCTCGATGCGCAGTCATTTTTTTCTCTTGATAAACCTTTAGTAAATGGATCCGCTAGGTTATCATTTGTTCTCATATAATCTATGGAAATCGTTCCATTTGAGAGTAACTGCCTAACTGTGTTATGGCGTCTACGAATATGTCATGACTTTCCATTATATACAAAGTTTTGCGCTCTTCTTAGCGCTGCTTGGTTATCACAATGTATGCATATGGCTGACACAGGTTTGGGCCATAAAGGAATATCTTCTAAAAAGTGACGAAGCCATTCTGCTTCTTCGCCTGCTTGATCTAAAGTGATGAACTCTGATTCCATAATGGATTGAGCTATGCATGTCCGTTTAGTAGATTCCTATGACAATGCTGCCCCTGCTAGAGTAAATACATAACCGCTAGTTGATTTTGATTCCTATAAATCGACAATCCAGTTTGCATCGCTATATCCTTCTAGGACGGCAAAATATTTCCCATAATGTAAGGAATATTTTTTGATATTTTTCAAATATCCAAGCACTCACATTAGTGCTTTCCAGTGTTCTTCTCCTATATTGCTTGTATACGTGCTCAATCGAATTACTACATAAGCTATCTCTGGTCTTGTGCAGTTCATAAGATACATTAGACATCCTATTACACGAGAATATTCCAGTTGCATTACACTCTCCTTAGTGTTTTTATGCAGTATTTCTGATGGATTAAAAGGTGTTTGTACTCCTTCAATTCCAAGTTCTTGAAATCTTTCAATAATTTTATCTACATAGTGTGACTGAGATAATTCAATTCCATTAGGAGTGCTTATTATCTTAATTCCCAAAATAACGTCTGCTACACCTAAATCTTTCATATCGAAATTGTTGATTAGCATCTACTTTACGATCTCTATAACTTTAATGTTAGGACCAAAGAACAAACCATCACGTATGATTGTATAACTTGTTTAGAATAAACACATTTATCACATTCGTTTATACGAAAGCCAATTTTCATCATGACACTATCAAATTTTGCATGCCATTGTTATGGAGCTTGTTTTAGTCCATATAAAGATTTTACTAATTTACAGACTTTGTTTTCATTTCCTTTGGAAATGAAACCTTCTGGTTGCTCCATGTAGATCTTCTCATCGAGATCTCTAGTTAAGAATGATGTCTTTACATCCATTTGATGAATTTCTAAGTTATAGAGGGATGCAATTGCTACCAACAATCTTATAGAGGTTATTCGTGCTACCGACGAATATGTATCATAGAAGTCTACTCCTTCTTTTTGACGATAGCCTTTGGTTACTAATCTGGCTTTATACTCGTCAATAGAGCCATCTGCTTTCATTTTCTTCTTGAAAATCCATTTGCAGCCAATTGTGTTGGAGAATGGAGTTTTGATGACAACCTTATTTCTATATTAATTGATTATAAAATATATACTAACATCTCTATCTAGAATATATATATATACACACACACATATATGCAAGAGTTGCATACAGGAATTAATATTGAAGACAATACAGTTTTAGAGATTCAAGAGATTCAAAATTCAGAGAAGATTCAAGACTCATGAGTAATCAAGAAATCAAGAGTTCAAGATAAATATAGTAATAGAGTCTAGTTCATATGTAACACTCTGAATAGCACTCCAGGTTCAAATTCAAATTCTATTTTTCAAATTCTTATTTTCAAATTCAAATTCTATTTTTCAAAATCTAATTTTCAAATTTCAAATTCTATTTTCAAAGTTCAAATTCTAATTTTAATTAGGTTTTTTATCTTACCTTTGATTTTAAACTTAAGTTTCAAAGTTTATAAGTTTATATATTTATATACTTTTATAATTTTATATTTATAGTTTTAAACTTTATAATTTTATAAATATGTTTATATAATTTATATTTATGATTTTATATGACTTTCTACTTTATAATAATTATTTATATCACTATATTTTAATTTAAGAATTTCCAGAATTATATATATATATATATATATATATTAAAACACTTGAAAAATATTCAAATTTCAAATTTTCTAACACATATGTCGACATACATATGTGGGGATGTTGACATACAACTGTCATATTTTCAGTTTTTAATGGAAGTGTCCTTTCACCATTTGCAACGTTCCAGAAGCATTGCAGCCTTTCAAATCTTATAAATAGGGGTTGATTTTGAATTTTCTAACCATTCTTCTTCTCCATCTTCATCCCTTTTCATTCCTCCATTATTATTTAATATTTTTATGATTTCTACATTTATACTCTGCCAATTTCAATTCTAAATATATAAAATTTCTTCTCTTCCCACTCTCTACTCATTACTCTCTGAATTAATGTGCTATTTAAGAGTTATAGGGTTGTTGTAATCATTTGGGATTGTTTTGGGATAGTCTTGGAAACGGTGTATTCCTTGTAGCCTTGAAATCAAGGAAAGGAAACGGTGTTAACCTTGTAGCCGGGAAATCAAGGGTGGTGGAAACGTTGTTAACCATATAGTCGTGAAATCAAGGGGAATGTACTGAGATTTTGATCTAGTTATAAAACTCTACGCAATCCAGAGTTGCGTGGGACTGGACGTAGGAGCAATCCGAATCAGTATATAATTCGGTGTGTTCTTTCCTTTTCTGCATTTTATTTCGGTTTATTTCCGTGTTTTTGTTTGATTATGTGTTTGTAATTATCTTTGTGGTGTGTGATTCATATAATAGATCATATAAGTTTTAGATTTTCTTAAATTCCTTTAAAACACTATTCACCCCCTCTAGTGTTAGTTTTGCCTTAGGATCCATTCCGCATTCCCTAACAATGGGTATCGAAGCCCAGATCTTTCAAAAAGTTCATAATCTGATTTTTGAAAATATTAAATGGAAAATTTTGAAATAAATATTAACACTATTGTCAATTCATGCATTGCATCAATGTTGAAAGAGTCTGCATTCAATTATGTTGAAAATTCAAATGATCTACTGAAATATTGTCCAATATAGGAAAAGATGTGTTATATGGCTTTTGAAAATTCAAAAGTTGAAAAGATGGGTGAAGTGGCTATTGAAAATTCAAATTCAGAAATGGTGTGTTACATGGCTGCTGAAAATTCAAATTCTGGCAAACAAATGGTGGAAATCAAAAAGGACAAATGGATACTGGATAGTGGTTGTTTGAGACATATGACGGGAAATCCAGAAATACTAAATAATCTAGTCTATGAAGATGGTGGAATAGCGAACTTCGAAGATAACTCTAAAGGGTACATTATTGGGATCGGCAATGTCGGTAATTCTGAAAATCCTACTATTTCTGATGTTTTATTAGTTAGGAATCTAAAACACAATTTACTAAGTGTACGTCAACTTTGCGATAAGGATTATAAAATAAACTTTAAGAAAGATAAATGTTTTATAGAAGATAGGAATTCAAAAGTAATATTCAAAGGAGATAAAAAGAAAAATATCTATATATTGAGTATGAAGATCTCCAACGATAATCTATGTCTTATGGCCAACACAAGTGACCCATGGATCTGGCATAAGATATTCAGTCATATAAATTTCAAACACATCTCTAGGATTTCTAAATTAGATTCAATTAGGGGGTTACCCAAAATGAAGCTTAAAGTCAATAATTTATGTGACGCTTGTCAGTTCAGAAAATTAAAAAGAAGTTCATTTAAATCAAAAGAGGAAATTACAACCTTGAAACCATTAGAGTTAATTCATATGAATTTATTTGGTCCATCTCAAACCCAATCAATAAACCACAATAGATATGTTTACGTAATAGTCTATGATTTTTCTATATTTACTTGGACTTTATTTCTTAAAAACAAAAGTGATGCTTTTGATCAATTTAAAACTTTTGCTAAAATAATTCAAAACTTATTATCCCTAAAAATCAAAACAATACGTAGTGACCATGGTGGAGAATTCGAAAACGAAAATTTTGAAAAATTTTGTAATAAAAAGGGAATAACCCATAATTTTTCTGTCCATAGAACCCCTCAACAAAATGGAGTAGTTGAATGTAAAAATAGGACGATACAAGAGTGTGTGAAAACTATGTTATCTGATAGTAATTTACCAAGAAATTTTTTGGGTGAGGCAGTTGCAACAACTTGTTATATTTTAAATAGAATTTCAATTAGACCCTTAACTCATAAAATACTATATGAACTTTTGTATAATAAGAAACCAAAAGTACCATATTTTAAAATATTTGGAAGTAAATGTTTTATACTTAATACTAAAGAAAATTTAGATAAATCTGACTCGAAATCTGATAAAGGAATATTTATTGGATATTCAAAGAGAAGTAAGACATATAAAGTTTTTAATTCTAGAACCAATACTATAGAAGAAACATTAAACGTATCCTTTGACGAAAATTATAAAAATACAACACAACACAACGAAGATGAATGTGAAAATAAAGTTAATGAAACAAAAATGAAGATACTCAACCAAATAAACGAATTAGATTACTAAGAGACCACGCTGTAGAAAATATCTTAGGAGATATTGAATCCGTCTTTAGGATTCATAACCAATTAAATAATAGGAGTAATTCTGCATTTATTTCAACTATTGAACCTAAGAATCCAAATCAAGCATCTTCCGATGATTCATGGATTCTTGCCATGCAAGAAGAACTGAAACAATTTACTAGGAATGATGTATGAGAACTTGTTCCTAGACCAGAGGATAAGACTATAATAGGAACTAAATAGGTTTATAAAAATAAAATGAATGAACACGGCGAGGTCATAAGAAATAAAGCACGATTAGTAGCACAAGTTTTACTCAAGAAGAAGGAATATATTACGAAGAAACTTTTACCCCCGTAGCTAGATTAGAAGCAATTAGGATATTACTAGCCTTTGCAAACCATAATAATTTCAAACTACATCAAGTGGATGTCAAAAGTGTTTTTCTAAACGGATTTGTTATAAAGAAGATGTATATGTAGATCAATCACCTCTTTTTGAAGACGAAAAATTACCAAATCACGTATATAAGTTAAAGAAAGCATTATATGGATTAAAACAGACTCCTAGGGCTTGGTATGATAGATTAAGAAATTACTTATTACAATCCAATTTTGAAATAGGAAAACTATATAACACCTTGTTTATTAAAAGGAATAATAAGGATATACAATTAGTACAAATATATGTTGACGATATAATTTTCGGATCGGCAAATAATAAGATGAATAAAGAATTTTCAGATATTATGACCCAAGAATTTGAGATGAGTCATATGGGAGAACTAACACTCTTCTTAGGCTTACAAATTCATCGATTAAAGAATAGAATATTTATTAATCAAGAAAAAATACGCAAGAGATTTAATTAATAAATATAATTTAACAACAACTAATGGGAGGCCAACAGCAATGACAACTAATATAGCCTTAAGTAAAGATGATACATCAAAAGACGTTGTTTAAAAATTATTTAGAGGAATGATAGGATCGCTATTGTATATAACCGCTAGTAGACCAGATATAACGCATAGTGTATGTCTCTGTGCAAGATATCAATCGCAACCAAAGGAAACACATTTAAAAGCCGTAAAATGTATTCTAAGATATGTAAAACAAACATCAAATTTGGATTATTTTATCCTAAGGATGATTCATTCGATTTAATTTCTTATTATGACGTTGATTATGCGGGATGTAAATCCGATCGTAAAAGCACTAGTGGAACATGTCATTTCTTAGGACATTCACTAGTCTCGTAGTTTAGTAAAAAGCAAAATACTGTATTTTTGTCAACAACTTAAGCAGAATATATCTCTGCTGCTTTAGCTTGTTCACAATTAAGTAATATATATGCAACAAACTCTAATTGATTTTGGATTAAATACAAATAAATCACCAATATACTACATTAATACGAGTGCAATAAATATATCTAAAAATCCAACTCATCACTCAAGAACTAAACATATTGATATACGACATCATTTTCTATGAGATAACGTAAGTAAAGAAAAAATTTCATTCGAATTTATAGAAACAAATAAACAAATAGCAGATATATTAACAAAACCATTAAATGAAGCAACGTTTACTAAATTTAGAAGAGAATTAAGTATTTGTTCATTAAGTGAATTAGAATAACTAAATATATTAACATATATAAGAATAACATTAAAAATCAAAAAAATAAAATAAAAAACACAAGTATGTCGACATACATATGTCACTATGTCGACATTTAACAGCCAGATTTCAAAAATTAATTCCCACCAAAAGTTAGTTACAATAACCATTTAAACTCTCCACTTTGAATTTTCTTCTTCATTCTCTTATTTCACTTCTATAAAAACTCAAAACAAAAATAAATCATGGCCTCCACTAATTATAACAACCAAATTAACCCCGAATCATCCGCTGGACCATCCGAAGGTCCATTCCAATGTTCTACATTCTCTCGTGTAATCAAACTGGAAGAAAAAAAATGGAGTTTGCTCTTCAAATTCTTGTTGAGATTCAAGTACTTCAAATTCGGATAAGTCAATAGCAAAGTAAACAAGGAAAGATGACGAGGAATCTTCACAAGTTTATAATGGATAATCAATCGAATCCAATCATCATCGAAGATGATAATCAAGCAATGGAAGAAGAAGAAGAGGAGGAGGAGGAAGAAATGATGGAAGAAGAGGAACCGGAAGAGGCACAACAAGAAGTCACGGACGAGGATGATCAAGTTGTATGCGTTGATGAAGTCTTGTTCGAACAACGTGGAAATATAATTGAACGAAATGGGGATTTTTGTCTCCATTACCCTAATTGTCCAACCCATAAGTCTCCTATCGTAAAGAACAAATAGAATTTAGGTGTTTTTTCGTCTTTTCGTTTATTCAGTATACTACACGTACAAATGTTCGTGTAATTTGCTTTGGCGTGTATCGTTTGTATTAAAAATCAATGTTTAATTCAATGCTTGTTTTATCATTCATAAGCATTTCATTAGTTTGTTATATAGGCACAAATTTATGGGGAGTCATATACATTAAGTATTTTGATCACATGTTACATATACATATATATATATATATATATCTTGGTGTTTTAGTATAGAATAATAAAACGATATAGATAAATATAGGATTTTGGGGGAGTATTCTTAGAATTTCTTTTTGATAATACCAAAGGGGAAAAAATTATAAAATATATAATTAGTTTAAGTAGAATATATAGGATTCATACTGACAGTGGGAGTATTAGAAGGATCACCATCAACAAGTATCAACAAGTATGAAATATTTTATAAACTAAGGTTGTCATCATCAAAAAGGGGGAGATTGTTGGAGAATGGAGTTTTGATGACAACAACTCTATTTCAATATTAATTGATTATAAAATATATACTAACATCTCTATCTAGAATATATATATACACACATATATGTAGGAGTTGTGTGCAGGAATTAATACCCAAGACTGTATAGTTTTAGAGATTCAAGAGATTCAGAATTTAGAGAAGATTCAAGATGAGTAATCAAGAAATCAAGAATTCAAGATAAATATAGTAATAGAGTCTAGTTTATATGTAAGACTCTGAATAGCACTACAGGTTCAAATTCAAATTCTGATTTTCAAATTATATTCTGATTTTCAAATTCTAATTTTAATTAGTTTTTCTATCTTACCGTTGATTTTAAACATAAGTTTCAAAGTTTATATTTATATACTTTTATAATTTTTTATTTATAGTTTTGAACTTTATAATTTTATAAATATGTTTATATAATTTATATTTATGATTTTATATGATTTTCTACTTTATAATAATTATTTGTATCACTATGTTTTAATTCAAGAATTTCTAGAATTATATATATATATATATATATATATATATATATTAAAACACTTGAAAAATATTCAAATTTCAAATTTTCAAAACATATGTCGACATACATATGTGGGGATGTCCACATACAACTGTCATATTTTTAGTTTTGAAAGGAAGTGTCTTTTCACCATTTGTAACGTTCTAGAAGCATTGCAACCTTTCAAATCTTATAAATATGGGTTGATTTCGAATTTACTAACCATTCTTCTTCTCCATCTTCATACCTTTTCATTCCTCCATTATTATTTCATATTTTTATGATTTCTACACTTATACTCTGTCGATTTCAATTCTAAATATATAAAGTTTCTTCTCTTCTCACTCTCTACTCATTAATCTCTGAATTAAAGTGCTATTGAAGAGTTATAGGGCTGTTGCAATCATTTGGGATTGTTTTGGGATAGTCTTGGAAACGGTATGTTCCTTATAGCCGTGAAATCAAGGAAAGAAAATGATGTTAACCTTGTAGCCGGGAAATCAAGGGTGGTGGAAACGGTGTTAACCTTGTAGCCGTAAAATCAAGGGGATTGTACTGAGATTTGGATCTAGTAATAAAATTCTGCGCAATCCAGCGTTGCGTGGGATGATATACACGTAAATGTGTATATTTTATCCGCTTATTTATCTTGTTTTCCCTTTAAAATAATTGATATTGTGTATTTATAGCTGTGTTTTCAGATTGTTGATAAAAAGCATGGTTTAAAACATTTGATGGATAAAACATGAAGAATTTTCTTGAAAAGAGTGAAGTCTGAAATTACTAAAGCTTGAAGAGTTTAAAGCTTAAAGAACGGTTGCAAAAAGAGTTGAGTTATGAAGATTTGGCTCACTAAAGACTTATGTTGCGTTCACATTAGCTCACTTGCAAGGCCTCTCACTCTACAGCTGCGTTCACACTGGCATATGTGTTATTTGGGCTAAATCTTTAGTCCCACATTGTGTAATTAGCCAATTAGCCTTTGTCATATCAGTTATAAATACACTTGTATCTTGATTCATTTAAAAACACATTGGGTTTTATTCTGTAATTCTCTTCTTGGAATAAAATCATTCTTCTCCCTGTTCTCTTTAGTTTTAGTTTTATTTATGTTTATGTTATTTCTTATCTTTTTCTCTTCTTCTTTAGCTATGTCTGACTAATCTCCTTTAATTAGCAGGTGATGACGCTGGATTAGATTCAATTTGAATCACATAGCCAAAGAGATTAGAACTTCATGTATGTAGATCTAGATCTGAACCAAGGGTTGGATCTGAGCCTTCATACTCTATGTCGTTTAAGAGCTGTGCTCCTTCACAGGGTATATTCGCGTTCGATCTAACGCTTATCAGATTTAGATCTAACTTTTAGGATTTTAGAAATAAAATAGTGAATCTGTTCTGATAGCTTATGGTTGTTTAAGAGCTTAGCTCCTGCATAGGCTATACTTGTCGTTATTCACGTATTTGTTTCTAGAAACTTGATTATCGTTGATTCATGTTTGTGACAGAAACATGAATTAGATCTGATTAATCTGTTTGGTTATTAATTCATATGAATCTAATTTATGTCGTTGCTCCCTAATTGCTTTCTTTAATCATATAAAACTCTCTTTTATTTAATTTCTGTTATTTTCTATGTTTTCAACCAATCAAAATTCTGGAATAACTTGATTGGATTTACTAATTTAAATATTTTTGGTCCTAGAGTTCGACACCCTCTACAACAACCCTTGTTGTTTAGAAAAACCGAACGGATTTTACAATTGTTTAATTTGTTCGCAAACAAATTTTGGCGCCGTTGCCGGGGACCAAAATAATTTTTATTAGTAGATCCTTCGGGCTATATTGTTATTTTCTTCTTTTTCCATTAAAAAAAACACAAAAATAATTTATTTTCCAATTTGTGTTAGTTTTATTTTTATTTTATATTTTATTCCTTTTGTTGTCTCTTATATATAACACAAAATTCTTGATTGTTTTGATTTGGTGTTAGTCAATAATACTGTAATCTTCCTACCGAGAGAGGAAAAAAATGCAATTTTCTGTTTGATTTCTTTCCCCTTTCATTGCCTTTTTAATTTCTTTCCTCTTTCCTAAATAAAAAAAATTATTATAAAAATACAAATTTCTTTCTTTTTCTCTTCAATATTCTGCCTTGAAATCTATTCCCTTTCTTCTCAGCCCCTTCTCTAAACACCGACCAACACTTCATCAATTCAGATGATTCCTTACTACATCCACCTACCCGAACACCTATTCACACCGTAAGCTTCTGCCAACCCGTCTCCGAAACTATACAATCTTCCATCATCAACACAAGCTCCAACAACGCAACATCAGTTCAGCGCAATCAGCAATTCCCTATAATTACAGATCACTACAACCAAAACTACCCCAACCCAAGAACCCATCTTCCAAATTGCAACTTTCATCTCAAAAAACACCATATAATTCTGCCTCATACCACAATCTGAATACAACCACTCCAGTCAAGCCGAAGAAACACTACTCCGACCATGACTTCATTTCCCCATCCATCACCTTAAGCCTTGATCACCAACACAGGAGCCCCTCATTCACAAACCACAAAGCAGTTGCACTACCACACATCTATCCTACAGACTTCTCAGCAACCACAATCCAAGTCTACAGCTCCTCAAATCATCACAAAGCCAAAATCATAATTCCGATCAACCCAATCAAAATCCACCCAACGCAAACACTAGCAGCAACAACTTCTGCTTCACCAATTCTAAAAAATAACCAAACTTCCAAAACGCATCTCAGCACCAGATATCAAAACCCCCGAGACCACGCAACCACTCGCGAACCCTAGAAATCCGATCGGAATCCAACTTCCTCCATTCCGAACGCCACACGCAGCCTTCAACTCCGTGACCACCATCCGGAATTGATTTTTCATATTTTTTTTGATGATTTTTTATTCAAATTAACCTGAATCGCTTTGTGAAGTTTCGCGATTTTCTATAAAAAAAAAGAAGCGTTTTAATTTTGATAGTAGAAGACAGCTGTGAAGAGTTAGAGCATCTTCAATGCTGATGTATTTGCAATGTAAAATGGATTACACGTAAGCTGTGGACAACGCGTTTTGTTTTTTCTTCTCCAATCCAGTTTTGATCTCATCGTGAATTCTGCCGTGGACAAGAAAAAATTTCGCATCGTGAAATAGAAGGTCTGGTTTCGGACATCGTCTTTGATCGATCTCCATTATTTGATGATATAGTCAATGGTGTTGCTCCTGCACAATATGATAATTGAGAGTGAACGGAATGAAGTATATGATCCGAAAAGTTGGTATCCTCCTACGAATGAACGGCAGCATCATGTTGATGTAGAGCATGATTATACATTTTTGCTGTCAAAGATGATTCACGAACTGAAAAAAACTCGTGATGAAGAAGCTTACAACCGATTGAAAATTGATTTGATCAATAACTTATGGACATTATACGGAGATGATGAAACATAATTTCTAGGCAATGTATACAAATCTGCTATTATCTCATCGCTTCTAACACAATTATGTTATTCTTCTACATTGTATGTATATATGTATAAAATTTGCAATATAACTCGTGGTGTTTCTTCTTGTAATTCACAAGTTTGAGTTTTGTCTCTCTTTTTGTCAGTATATTGACTGTTGTTTTAATTATTACAGATGTAGAATTTTTTTCTTTCTAATTATATCATCTGTAATATGTTAGAATCTGATGTTGTATTTCCTTTTTCAAGCACTTCTATTAAGTTTAGGGAAGAATACTGGTTCCTGCTTAGTTTTACCCAGACTGATTTTTTATATTTTTATACTTGTACATGTGGACTGAGCATATATATGGACTGAGCATGTAATTCTGTTGTATATTTTTACCTGTTGCAAGGTTTTGGATTAGTAGTTGATGAATATATAATTTGATGTATATTATATTTCGCATCAAGTTGAACCAGTAGTTATTATACACTGGTTCTTTGTTATGGGCTGATCTATATATTATACATATAATGTGGTTAAATGCATCAAGTAAGATTTCCTTGACTTTTACTTTGTCACAGGTATCCATACATAAAATACACACTTTCGTGGTATGTCTTTACACATAAATTGGAATTCAGACAAAGAGGAAAACGAATATTATTGCCAAAAACACTGGTTCATATAGTAAATCTGCTCAATCGGCCTCTCTTTCATTATAATTGTCCCCCTCTTTCTCTCACCCTGTCGATTCTGGTGCGGTTACAGGTGTTCTAGTATCACATTTACTGCTAGCATTCCATTTTTCAATCTCGGTATGTAGTAATCCTAAATACAATTGCCATTTTGTCACATTTACCGCTAGCATTCCATTTTTCAATCTCGGTATGTAGTAATCAGAAATATAGTTGCCATTTTGCATTTTTGTTTTTGTAATTTATCACGTTTTATTTTATGATATAATGCGCATCGCGCCTTTTTTTATTCTTTAAATCTCGCTTAACTTCTGATGTATATTAAAATTGGAATCTAACGTAGATATCTGCTGATCTTTTGGGTTGATTTAGTAGTAAGATTGATTCAAGACCGCCTTATGTTCTTAGCCATCAGACCATTTATTTATACATATGCATGAAGATCATGTGATAGCTTTTTTTTAAAACAAGTTACATATGTAGGAAACTAGACATTGGAAGCATATGAAGAGGAATGTGAGTTTGCAGACCCAGCTATTATACATACGCAGCACCATAAATTCAAATCTTCATAATGACAGTAAAGTAACTTCATACGTTATACATATACACGGTACTGCTGTATTTTTAGTATTTCTATCTGCATGCTTTCAAGCTTTTGTCCTCCACATTAACATATCCACTCCATATTCACATCCAACAACTTCCATGCGGGCAGATCCTTGCATTTCATGCACAAATTAAACAAATATATGCTCTCCACTTGACGAAAGGGGTTGTGAAATGCTTGCGTGAGCTCCACAGATTAACAGAAAAACAAGATTCCACAGTTTTAATGCCGGTTCTGCATATGTTTTGATGACATAGGATATTTCATATAAGAAAGCAACAACAAATATACTCTTGAATACAGTAGCCTAAAAGAGAAGCAAATTGAAGAAACATGCCAATTTAATGCAGGAATATAAACTACAGTGCTATGCAAATGCAAATGATGAGTACAGATAAACAATACCTTTGTTCCAGGAAAAATGACAGAGAAGGGTTGAAGAAATAAGCCAAGTTGCAGGTAGTATGCAGTCTATCACCTATTTTACTTACACTACTGCATATTTTTCCATGCGCCATTTTTTTATGTTGATTTAGCGCCAATTTTCAGGTAATCACATGTATTCAGTTATGCCACATAGACAGTTTAACTTGTGTAGGCTGTAACAGGTTTTTGTATACAGACAATTTTTGTTGACACATATGCTTGACACTGTCAAGTTTTTGTCTCCACGTAATATGTGTTGGAAATAAATGAGAAGGTTAGTGAAGAAGAGGTTATGTGGTAGTGGAGAAATACAAAGAAACAAAGTCCCACATTGTGTATGGTTTGTGGATATATCTCCTTAAATACCAAAGCCCCACATGTTATACCAAACAAATAACATGAACACATAAGGACTTGAATGAATGGGCTATGGAGGCTTTGGACTTTCATATTAAATATTAAAATGTCAAAGATATGGGCCTTGGGCCTTGGGGCTCTTGGGGTCTCTCGTGATAAATGGGCCGCCGATTGTTAAAATGCGCGGAAAATAGTATTTTTACGCGGGTGCGAACATTTGGACTAGCGGATGCATCTGCTCGTCTGAACGGTGATCAGATGCCACCGGTTGAACCAGCGCGCCTGTACGGACGGTCGCGACTACCCAGAAAGGTACCCCTCCACCGCTATATATAGGCAGCCTGACAGAGCCATTAATATACACAAAATTAGTTCATTCGATCTCCTTCTTCTTCGCTGCTCTGTTCTTAAAATTACTCTCTTGAGTTCGTGTTGCTCTGCACTTGAAAGCGCTTCAAATTGTGGAGACCGGTCCGTTTTATCTTGGGAGACAATTGCTCGATAACCTTCAGCGCCAGTGAGGGAGCAATATTGTTTCAAAGAAACAGATTTACTCTGGACTCGGACAATACTGAAAGGTACTCTTCACCTTTTCTATTTTGCAACAGTTCTGCTCTGTTGCAATTCCGGTCGCGCTTTTCGCCGTTACTAATTCTGAAACAATTCAAATTAGTAACGCTTCTTGATGTGACAATTGGATAGTGACAATTTATTGATTGCTATCGGATTCGTATTGCATTTGCATTGTTACGAATAACAATTTGAAACAATATTGTCGTTTTGCAGAAAACGATAATGGCTAAAAACAATAGTGGTCCTGCTGCGCCAACACCACCTGTAACCAATCCTTTTGCACCCGTGGTTACGCCAATGGCACTGTCTCATGGAGAAAGGCCAGAAAAGTTCACCGGAGCGGACTTCAAACGTTGGCAGCAAAAGATGCTATTGTACTTGACAACATTGGGCCTAGCAAAGTATCTTACAGAAGATGCTCCAGTCGTTGCAGAATTGGAACCGGATCCAGTTAAAGTTGAAGCCCTTACTGCTTGGAAAAATTCTGATTTCATGTATAAAAATTACATCTTGAATGGCCTCGACAACAGTCTATACAACGTGTACTGCACTGTTGCAACATCCAAACAACTCTGGTTGGCTTTGGAAAAGAAGTATAAAACTGAAGATGCAGGCATAAAGAAATTCATCGCTGGGAAATTTCTTGACTTCAAAATGGTCGATACAAAAGCTGTGATCAACCAAATACAAGAACTGCAACTTATCATTCGTCAATTAGAAGATGAAAAGATGACACTTAGCGAATCTTTTCAAGTTGTCGTTGCTATTGAGAAGCTTCCTCCATCGTGGAAGGACTTCAAGAACTACCTAAAGCACAAGCGCAAAGAAATGACAATGGAGGAACTTGTAGTTCGATTGAGAATTGAGGAAGATAATAGAAATTCTGAAAAGAAGATTTCTCAAAATGTGGTTGCCAAAGCAAACGTTGTCGAGACGGACAAGTCCAATAAGAGAAAACGTGACAACCAACCTAAGAAGTCAAAGAAATTCAAGGGGTCATGCCATAATTGTGGAAAGAAGGGTCATAAAGCTGCAGAATGTCGCGGTCCACCCAAAAAGAAAAAATCAGAAGCGAATGTGGCAGAAGTTTCAGACGGAGTTTCTGAAATGGACCTGTGTGCAGTTGTTTCAGAATGCAACCTTGTTGGCAACAACAAGGAGTGGTTTGTAGACACTGGAGCCACTAGGCATATATGCGCAAATAAGTGGATGTTCACAAACTACAAAAGTGCTACTAATGAAGAACAACTGTTTATGGGTAACTCGTCCACATCAAAGGTCGAAGGCAAGGGAAAGATTGTGCTGAAATTGACGTCTGGAAAAGAACTCACTCTAAATGATGTTCTCCATGTTCCAGAAATTCGCAAGAATCTAATTTCAGGATCGTTGCTCAGCAAGCATGGCTTCAAACTGACATTCGTGGCTGATAAATTTGTGTTGTCTAAGAATGGAGTGTACATAGGAAAGGGTTATGTATGTGATGGTCTATTTAAGGCTAATGTAACCACTGTTGTACCAAACAATGATATGAATAAAATTGAATCTTCTGCTTATATGGTTGACTCTCCTACTCTTTGGCATTCTAGACTAGGTCATGTGAATTTTGATACTTTACAAAAACTGATCAATCTAGAATTCATACCTAAGTGTAGAATTGATTCAAATTACAAATGTCGAATTTGTGCTGAAGCCAAATTGACAAGAACATTATTTCATCATGTTGAAAGAGAAACCGAACCTCTAGACTTAATACATACTGATGTATGTGACTTGAAAATGTGTCAAACTAGAGGAGGAAAAAGGTACTTCATCACATTTATAGATGACTGTACAAGATACTGTCATGTATATCTCCTTAGAAGCAAGGATGAGGCATTCGATATGTTTAAACAGTATAAAGCAGAAGTTGGGAATCAACTCAATAGAAAAATTAAAGCTTTAAGAAGTGATAGAGGAGGAGAATATGAGTTTCCATTTGAGGAATTCTGCGCTGAGCATGGTATAATACACCAAACTATAGCTCCTTACTCACCTTAATCCAACGGTATAGCCGAACGAAAAAATAGAACTCTTAAAGAAATGATGAATGCCTTATTAATAAGCTCTGGCATGCTAGATAATTTTTGGGGAGAAGCTATTCTTTCGACAAATCATATTTTAAATAAAATACCACGAAAGAAAACGTCGAAGACTCCTCATGAACTTTGGAAAAACAGACCACCATCCTACAAATACTTAAAAGTGTGGGGGTGTCTTGCCAAAGTGGAAATTCCAAAACCGAAAAAGGTCAAAATAGGACCGAAGACTATAGATTGCATATTCATTGGATATGCTCATAATAGTAGTGCATATCGATTTTTGGTGTACAAATCTGAAATTGATGACATTCATGAAAATACCATTATCGAGTCTCGAAATGCAAGATTCTTTGAACACATTTATCCTCTAAAAACCTCTATTGAAACAAGTGTTCAAAAGAGGCCAAGAGATCCAGATACTCCCGAGGATAATGCTGATCAAAGAAAAATGAATGATGTAACTGAGATAGAGGAACCGAGAAGGACCAAGCGACAAAGGACCTCTAAATCCTTTGGACCTGATTTCTATGCATATATGATAGAAAATGAACCTCTAACTTACCAACAAGCAATGTCATCTCCCGATGCTCCTTATTGGAAAGAAGCCGTCAATAGTGAAATAGAATCCATTCTACAAAACCATACGTGGGAACTAGTGGATCTCCCTAAAGGATCAAAACCACTAGGATATAAATGGATATTTAAGAAGAAACTAAAGGCTGACGGCTCAATAGACAAGTATAAAGCAAGACTTGTAATAAAAGGATTCAGACAGAAGCAAGATCTGGATTACTTTGATACGTACTCTCCAGTTACCAGAATACCATCAATTAGGATGCTTATTGCAATCACATCTATATTGAATTTGGAAATAAACCAAATGGATGTGAAAACTGCGTTTTTGAACGGTGAACTGGAAGAGGAAATATATATGCAGCAACCAGAAGGGTTTCTAAGCCCAGGAAATGAAAATAAGGTGTGCAAGTTAGTGAAATCTCTTTATGGCCTTAAACAAGCACCAAAACAATGGCATGAGAAATTTGATGAAGCAATGTTATCAAATGGATTCAAAATAAATGAATCAGATAAATGCGTCTATGTAAAATGTATAGATGTTGGATATGTCATTATTTGTCTCTACGTTGATGATTTACTGATCCTAGGAAGTAATAAGGTCATAATAAAGTCTACGAAGGACATGCTATCCTCTAGATTTGATATGAAGGACCTAGGAGTGGCCGATGTAATTTTGGGTGTAAAAATTATAAAGACACCACAGGGATATTCGTTATCTCAGCCACATTACATTGCTAAAATTATTGAAAAATTCAAGCAGTATAATGTAACTGATGCAAAATCACCAATAGATATGAACCAAAATTGGGTAAAGAACACTGGTGATGGTATCTATCAGCTTGAATACTCTCGTATACTGGGAAGTATTATGTATGTCATGAATTGCACTAGGCCTGATATTGCGTACGCTGTAAGCAAGCTAAGTAGATATACCAGCAATCCTGATTAAAATCATTGGAAAGCAATAATCAGAGTTCTAGGATATCTAAAGTATACACAAAACTATGTGTTGCAATATGATAAGTATCCTTCAGTAATAGAAGGATATAGTGACGCCAATTGGATAACGGGCTCAAATGACACAAAATCTACAAGTGGATATGTGTTTACATTAGGAAATGGAGCAATTTCGTGGAAATCATCCAAACAGACTTGCATAGCAAGGTCAACAATGAAATCTGAGTTCATTGCTCTAGATAAAGCCGCGAAAGAAGCAGATTGGCTTAGGGGTTTTTTAGAGGACATTCCAAATTGGGAAAAACCAGTACCTCCAATATGTATACATTGTGATAGTCAATCTGCTATAGGAAGGGCGAATAGTACATTGTATAATGGTAAATCGAGACATATTCGTCGTAGGCATAAAACCATAAGACAACTTCTCTCTAATGGAGTTATCACTATAGACTATGTAAGGTCAAAGGATAACATTGCGGATCCACTAACTAAAGGCTTGCCTAGAGAGAAAGTTCAAACCTTATCGATGGGAATGGGTTTAAGACCTATGATCTAAAAGTTTTTCTAAACGGAAACCCCACCTAGTTGACTGGAGATCCCAAGATCTAGGTTCAAAGGGACAACTAAGTTTATAGATAAACTTAATGGCACTGTTAAAATACAGACCATTCCTATGATAAGTCAGTGCACAACCCGTCGGAGAATAGGATAAGCTTAGCTTTTAATGATGTCTATACTGTGGTGTTATAAAAGACCCAAGTGGAGTATTACGGGATACTCTTTATAGAATCACCTACGTGAGTGCGAAGGCACCGCTTCAAAAAGAATTGTAAGGTCAAATTCTTTAAACACTCATGAGACCAAGCATGTGTTCATGGCAAAAACGCACAAACAGAGAACCAAGGGGTTTAGAAACACTTAGCATGTGTTATCTTTATATGCTTACACAAAAGGCTTACAGTTCAAAGACCATCTAGTCCACTGATTCGCCAGTAGGTTATAACGATAAACACTAGGAAAAGTTCAAGGCCATTGTGCTACTTTTACCGATACCTTAAATGTTTCGCAAAATTAAGTAACCTCTCATTCATGCGAGGGATTGTTGGAAATAAATGAGAAGGTTAGTGAAGAAGAGGTTATGTGGTAGTGGAGAAATACAAAGAAACAAAGTCCCACATTGTGTATGGTTTGTGGATATATCTCCTTAAATACCAAAGCCCCACATGTTATATCAAACAAATAACATGAACACATAAGGACTTGAATGAATGGGCTATGGAGGCTTTGGACTTTCATATTAAATATTAAAATGTCAAAGATATGGGCCTTGGGGCTCTTGGGGTCTCTCGTGATAAATGGGCCGCCGACTGTTAAAATGCACGGAAAATAGTATTTTTACGCGGGTGCGAACATTTGGACCAGCGGATGCATCTGTTCGTCTGAACGGTGATCAGATGCGACCGGTTGAACCAGCGCGCCTGTACGGACGGTCGCGACTACCTAGAAAGGTACCCCTCCACCGCTATATATAGGCAGCTTGACAGAGCCATTAATATACACAGAATTAATTCATTCGATCTCCTTCTTCTTCGCTGCTCTGTTCTTAAAATTACTCTCTTGATTTCGTGTTGCTCTGCACTTGAAAGCGCTTCAAATTGCGGAGACCGGTCCGTTTTATCTTGGGAGACAATTGCTCGATAACCTTCAGTGCCAGTGAGGGAGCAATATTGTTTCAAAGAAACAGATTTACTCTGGACTCGGACGATACTGAAGGTACTCTTCTCCTTTTTTGTTTTGCAACAGTTCTGTTCTGTTGCAATTCCGGTCGCGCTTTTCACCGTTACTAATTTTGAAACAATTCAAATTAGTAACGCTTCTTGACGTGACAATTGGATAGTGATAATTTATTGATTGCTATCGGATTCGTATTGCATTTGCATTGTTACGAATAACAATATGCTGAAGAAAATAATTTTCTTGGGGATTGGAGATGCTATTTCGATCCAGATTTTCTTGTGTAGGCTGTAACAGGTTTGTGGGCTGGGCTTGTGTTAACAAACTTGTGGGCAGGCTAAAATAATTGTGTGCGGGCTGATTGATTTTAGCATTTTTGTTTCGGTTTAGCTTTTTTTTAGCTTAGGTTTACTCTTTGTTCAACTTTTTTTTAAGGTTTTAGTTTTCGAGTTTTAATCAAGTGATTTTTTTTTCAAAAAAATAATAAGAAAAAACTGCTTTGAACTCAATTTTAGGTTGTAGAAATCAATCGAGAAGGAATTAGTGAAGAAATTAGCAGAATTTGACTTCGGAGCGGTTGCACGCCAAGTGGGGTATGAACGCGCTAGCGCTACTCAGTTGCACTGGACGGACTGTCGATTTAGGTGAGAATTTTCTAAACTCTACAAGGTCTGTTGCTGCTTGAAAAATATAGAAATTGCTTGTATAAATCTTTTGCAGGGGCAGCGGCTTACTTGTAAAATCTTTTAATTTCTATGATTGATTATTCTGCCTGTTGATGTGTGGTTGGAAATTTTGAAATGAATGTGGAATAAATTGGATAGTTTTTTTTTGAAATAAATTATTTTTGAAATCAAACCGAGTATTCCCCAAAGCTCATAGGACAAAATATTCATTAAATTGACAATTAGGATTGATACTCTCTGAGGTGTCTAAGGAACGGTAGAGTCTAGAACTCAAACAGGTTCTTAAACCTTCAGTCGTGTTTCTACGGTGATTCGTGCCACACTGATAACCCCTGTCCGAACCTGGTCTGGACTTGTATTCATATAATCCGAAGTTGTTAATTTTAACATATTTTTTTTAAGAGCTTCTTTAGAGCCACAAATTTTAAAACCGATTTTTCAACGAAAAACTCTCTTCCTCTAGTAACCAAAATTGCATTTTTTTTCAAAATTTCAATGATTTTGGTTACAATTCAAATCAGAATGAATTTCAAGCAGAAAACTTTTCGAATAATTTCCGCAAATCTCATCAAACAATTACACCCCAATATGAAAAACGTCATTCTACGATTGAGGAGAATTTATCTGAGGTGCGTCAACTTTTAGCGCAAATGGATAAGCAAAGTGCTGAAAATCAAAACAATTGCAACACAGGTTTTAACGAAATTTTTGAAAACCAAAATGATTTTCATAATACGAGTGGATGTCAAATGTTGGTTATCGAATATGAAAAATGTATTGCAAACAAGCTAAATTTTGGGCGATGCTGGTTTTGAAAAATAAATAATGGACGACTTCTAAGAGATGAGGTGAATGAATTTTTAAGGTATAGGAACACATAGGAACGACGAATCTAAAAATTGACATTTTGAAGTCTAATGTGTCTACCGATTTTATTAAAGAGGGCCTGAGTGAAATTGATCAATTAATGCATGAAATATGGATTTGTCACAAGGAAATCAAGGAATGAGCGCAAACTTTAGATGAAAAACAAGATTCTGAAAATAAATATATCGAAAACATGCGTAGCATTGAACAACTGACTCAATACACTATTGAACTTTGGCAAAATTTAGAAAAGCTATTACATGAGGGAATTGATGACGTTGATGAATTTGAGAATTTCATGAAACTTGGCTGGACTTACATCGAAGAGCTTTCTCAAAGAATAACAGATAGAAAACAAAGTTGGACTAGGATAGTATATCAAGTTTCTCTTCTTCAAACTGAAGCTACGAACTTGTACAACAACTATAAATCCCAATTTAGTGACAAACAAGTTTCTGCCAACGCTTCTTTTGAAACAAATAATCAGCCAGTAACTTCGTCACAACATTACATAACGATTATTGATGATTCTGACGATATGACTGTTGATGAAAATGAAAATTTTGAAAATTCTCTTGTGCAAAACACTAATTTTTGTGAAACTGAAATTCAAACTCAAACTGATGCTTCTGCTGAAAATTGAACTCTTACTGCCATCAAAAATTTTCAATTAACAACTTTTGAAATTGATGAAAATCTTAATAAAGTTGTTGAAATCTCTGTAATTGATTTGAATTTAAATTCTCTTGAAAACGAAGGCGTCAATCTTCAATTTGATCTTCCTCTCTCAGATTCTGAAAATTTTGAAACTTTAACAACTTTAGATTGTCAACCTGACAAAAATGATGAAGTTGTTAACAACTATTTAAGTGAGGACGACTTTGATGAGCGAAAACTTCTTAAACTGATTGACAATAATGTTTTTGGGTCTGAAACTGAAAATGAAACATTTGAAAACTTTGAAATTCTTAAGGGTGAAAATAACGAGACTGCTGAATGTGATCTTAAACAAAGTGACAATTTTTCTAAAACTGTTGAAACTCCTTGCGACTTGATCGTTTCAACTGAAGCTCACTGTGATCACTTGTTTTCAAAGCTAAATTTTTGCAGTATATGAACTCTATTTGGAATGACACGGTTTTTGAGAAAACACAATTTCAAAATTTATTGAAAATTCATTTGTTTGGTCTTAACTTTAGGTTTACGAATGAACCTTTAGTCAACAAAATTTCAAATATCAAAGCAAAACTGCAGAATGTTTCTCAAAACAAGTGTGAGGGTGAGAATGATGCACACATCTCTCAATTTATTCATCATCTGAGCAAATCAAACTTTGTTTTTGAAACTTTTACTGAACCCCAGCTCGGTGACCTCTCTTTAGTTGCTACAGAAATTCAATTCGATTTTAGGATCAATTGTAAGCTCAAAATTTTAAAATTAACAGCCCGAAAAAACAAGATTTGTTCTTCCAAATCTAACAAGTAATATAAAATCCTTTATGATTTGGTTTTCTATGCTTCAGCTGTGTCTCATAATCTTAATGAGGCTAATCCATTGGTCTATTGTGGACCGGTTCATCTACTCGATGACTGCGTATTTTCTGCACGTGCATCCGGTAAGCCACGCTTACCCTCTTATTTTCTTTCCCTTTCACTAAGATATGTCTGATTAACGACTGTGAGAACACAGTCACACTCAAGTGTGGGGGAATTTACATGACATCAGCAATCAAATTTTATGAACTAGGTCATTCGTTGAACAAGGACTAACTTAAAATTCATAAATAACACCTTGGTTCTTGTTTGATAAATTGAATTGTTGGGTGATGGGAATGAACATTATTTATTCATTGAGTCGCAATGTGTCTTTTTAAGATGCTATCTTGAGACTGTGCAGACGTTGTCGTGTTCTGGAGTAAGCGTGTCAACCCTTGTTATACATGTTAGAATGTGCAAGCAAAAATGATCAAAAAAGAAAAAAGAAAAATATGAAATAAAAATTATTTTGCACCTATATTTGTTGGATTTTCCGAGTTCGTTTTCATGCATAATATTTTTCACTCAAAAATTTCAATTCGTAAGTTCTAAAATCCACTTGGCCCAGTTAAGGAGAAATGACTCATTGTAGCATTCTTCTTCGATACCCCCGCATTATTCAAACCCAAGTTTTAGTCGATCTACATCCATGTTTTGACAAGTTTTTCTTATATTGGTATACTTAAGAATCTTTTATTTTCAAAGGTTGAAAACGTCACTTTTATACCAATATTACACTACCCACTCCGCACTTGTTTTAAGGTAGGATAATCATATACCACATCTTAATTTATATGGGTTATCTATCTTATGAAACTTTGCTTATCTTTCCGTTCAGCTTTTTATATAACATAAATCTAGACTTGTGTGTTGAATTAGGGTTATAGAAGTAAAGTAACTAGGGCACAAAATTTTCCTTTCATGAAGTGTTGGTTATGATTCACTTAGTAGAGGAGGAATCAAATGAAATAATATAAGGTATCATTCCATTCCATCTCCACTCATCATTTATCATGTAGAAAAGAAAAAAAAAGAAAAAAAAGAGAAAAAAAGGAAAAAATATGCAATAAAAAGAAATCTCTCAGAAAAAAATAGTCATCCATCATTCTTGACTATAAAGCATTCATTTCCATTCCATCCACATCCATTACACCGTACTTAGAAGCGAGGATTATAGTTGAGGAGATGAAAGGAAACAAAAATGTTCATATGTGCCTTAGTATTACTTTATCTTTTGTCGCTTGAAGTTGAACTAATACACTTGCCCTCTTATCAATAATATTTTTAGAACTTACAAAATTTTCCTTCATCTATGCATAACTCACATCCAATACAGTACAGTTACACTGGTGCAAAAATATTCAAAAATAAAATAAAATGAATAAATGATTGGGTGCACATTGTCGATGTGTAGAATTTTGGTTGACACCACGCTCTTAACCTTCAAGACAATTACAGTGTTATCAAGGAATTATGATTCAGCTTGAAATTTTTTATTCATTTTTGCACCAGTAATGTAACACCCCACACCCGCTAAGGTCACTCACTAAGGGAATGCCTTAGTTTTGGTGGAGTATTTTTAGTGAGTATAGAACAGAAAAATTACAACAGGACAGATATAAGTCATACTTGAAAATTTAAAACATCATTTCCATTAACAAAACATGTTTGGTTACATCACAAAACCATAACAAGAGTCAAGTACATAATATCCATCCTGATAAAATAGAAGTACATAATCCCTTTACATAGATAATAGCCAAAATAGAAAAGATAAACCAAGCTTTACTTCTACGGTCCAAGCCCCAAAAGATGGATATAGCGGTCTGGTCCAAGCCCATTAGTGCTAGGCCCACTCTGATAACCTGAGGGTTGGAAAAAGATAAACAACAACGGGGTCAGACATAAGTCTGAGTGAGTCCTATAGCCCTAACAATACAATCATTAAAGTAATTAGGGTATGATATAAACAAGATACGATACCTCTGGGGATAATGACTACATTAAGTAGCCCACAAAAACACAGGATGTACTACGATAACCGCAACAACGTATTTATCCACCCAAGGATAATTACTAGCTTACACCACCCCAGACCTACCCACCCAAGGGTAATTCCTACACTGCACCACACCAGTTCTACCCACCAAGAGTAATTCCTACTTAAAGGTTGATCCCATCTAAAGACTTAGAAAATATAACTAGTAGTTTCTGGTACTTCTAGCTGACCACGTAGGTGCCGTCTGCCCCTACCTCCACTAGGTGTATAACTGACCACGTAGGTGCCGTCTGCCCCTACCTCCACTAGGTGTATAACTGACCACGTAGGTGCCGTCTGCCCCTACCTCCACTAGGTGTACCTAGTAATCTTACCCAGTAGTTTCGTGTACCCCTACATAGGTGCCGTCTGCCCCTATCTTTACTAGGTGTACCCACTACTCCCAAGCGATCGGCTCCCTAACGTAGATACCCGTGCTGGTCCCACAGTGGGGTGTATCACTCCCCTAAAGTGGCCACCTGATAATATCAACGGTGCACGGCTTTATATCTACACGATGCAACAACGGCTTATCTACCAGCCTGGGCCCACACACGCATATGAAACCCGTTGGACTTGCGTTGCCACCGCTACCCCGTTTTGGCCTCTTATAATCAAGCCCAATATGCGTGTCCCGTCACTCGACATGGGTCGAGCCCACAAAGATACGTTTGGGATATTGGTTGAAATGGGCCCCCACAAGCTACTACTTAAGCTTGTCATTTAATCTAGTGCATCCCACTTAACCCCTTTTTATAATCATGCCCCCTTACATGTTAAGGTTTGGTTAAGTCATCTAATTGTATTTCAATTGCCACTTAAGGCACCCACTAGATTTCCACATGCCACCCAAGGCACTTACTTGATTCCCACATGCCACCCAAGGCACTTACTTAACCCTTTAATCATGTTTAATTACATGTTCCACTTTGGTTAAGTATTCTAATCGTATTCTCTATTGCCACCCAAGGCAACCCACTAGTTTCCTCATGCCACCCAAGGCACCCCCACTAGTTACTACATGCCACCCAAGGCACCCACTTAACCCCTCATGTCCCACTACATGCTAATATGGTTAAGTGTTTCTTAATTAATTAAGACTGTGATCTCCCATAAAGACCTCC
This sequence comes from Allium sativum, assembly GCA_030737875.1. Classification (NCBI taxonomy): domain Eukaryota; kingdom Viridiplantae; phylum Streptophyta; class Magnoliopsida; order Asparagales; family Amaryllidaceae; genus Allium; species Allium sativum. The sequence goes on from CM060924.1 coordinate 794,177,963, forward strand.
CACATTAGACTGGCTGTTATGACCGCCTGGTTAAGCCGGTAGAGTCCGGGCAGTCTTACGTCATAACAGAGTCTAACCTCGTGTCTTTACCTTAATCACGTATTTAATTTATGGCTAAGACCTCCCACATTGGGCTAACATTTGTAGCAACTGGTTAAGCCGGTCGGGTCCGGGCAGTTTTACACTACAAATGAGTCCAACCTCGTGTCTTAGTCGATTAATTACACCTAATTAATCACCCCCATATTAATTATCCCTAATTAATATCAAGTTTTCCATAACATGGGTAGACCTAACTCAATAGGTAAATTCCCATGGGGTAGACCTAACTCAATAGGTAAATTCCCACTTATGGTAATTTATTTTTATGGTATGCTTAATCATACCCAACCATACTTTAACTAACATATTTACCAACCCCATCGTTTCCCTACGTAAATCGTTCTCATTTCATGAAATAACAAAGGGGAAGATCATCACAAATATCATGGGTTTAGCATACAACTTTGTCATGGGTTAAGAGGATGTCAACTTGCATATATGAGCATATATTAACCCAACCACATTTAACCCAAACTTGCACATTATCATACACATGTCTCGCATAACATGTTGAACTTGCATATAAGCATTCTCATAACTTGCATAACATGTTAAACATGCATTTAAGCCTACACATAACTTGCATAAGCATTCACATACTTGCATGGACATTCATATACTTGCATAAGCATTCACATACTTGCATATCACATTAAGCTCGCATTTAAGCATATAACTTGCATAACATCATGCACATAACTTGCATAATCTCATAAACTTAACTTGCATATGAACTTGCATAACAACATGCACATAACTTGCATAACATCATGCACATAACTTGCATAATATGTTGAGCTTGCATGTAAGCATAACTTGCATAATATGTCAAACTTGCATATATGACTTGCATCTTAAAGGAGGGTAAACATGCATAGCATATAAAGGTGTCATCTAGCATATGTATACACCATATTTAAAAGGGTAAACTTGCATGTCATGATTTATGCATAATACCAAACACTTAGCATGCATAAAACCACTTACTTATCATGCATGAAACCAAATACTTATTATGCATAAACCCACCACTTAACTTGCATAAACCCAAACACTTAACATGCATAAAACCCAATACTTAGTATGCATACAATCAAATACTTAGCATGCATAACATCAAATACTTAGCATGCATAACATCAAATACTTAGCATGCATAACATCAAATACTTAGCATGCATAACACCAACTACTTAGCATGCATAAAATCACATGCATAACTTGCATATCATGTTACATATGCATAAATGTTTAACATAGTGTTTTGCATCATAAAACATGGCCTTAAACTTGCATTTAACATAAAACTTGCAAATCACATATCATACAATCTTGCATAAACACATTTATCCACAAACATAGCCATGTCTTATCACATCCTACCATAATCAATTTAACAATTGATTATTAAAACCATAGGAACTCACCAAAACTAAGATTAGGAAACTTATGAAGTAAAACTAGTTGCCAAATATGAAGAAGAAGATGATTAGGGGTTGATTAGCTTGCAACTCTCTTCATTGATTTGTGGAGGCCATGACCAAGTTTCATTTTGCCATAGTTTAGTTACAAGATTTAATTATGAATGAATTAGGGTAGGGTTAGGGTCTTATTTATAGGATTAGGTAGTGTTTTAGGCCCTTAGATTAACCCTAGATTAATTTAGGTCCGTCAGATTTAGGAAACCTCTAGAACCCAGCCCTCCAAGCCAGCCTAAAACCCAACCTGGTGCACCCAGGCTCTCTGGACGCTGCACCCCTGTCGACAGGCAAGTCGACAGGCAAGTCGACAACCCTGTCGACAGGCCTGTCGACAGCCCTGTCGACATGGTTAGGCGGGAACTTTCCCGCCTGACCCCGCTGGTTCTATTTTCAAATCCTAATTTAAATTTCTAAATCTGTTTTAAGATTTAATTTTTCTGCAAACTTCATTGGGCCATAACCGGGCCATACGGACTCCTATTCTCGAAAACTCGGACTCTATTTCGCGTATTTTTCCGAGACGAACGCAATAACGCAGCCCGTTACCCCCAATTCCCACATCTGAGATTATTTATCCTGTAATTAGCGAATTTTAGTATTGACTAAAATTCGGGGTGTTACATTCTCCCCTCCTTAAAGGATTTCGTCCCCGAAATCTCTAAGCTAAGGAGAATGCATATCCTACCATCCAAACAACCATCTACTCAAATCATCAACCACGGGCATCCATTGTCCTTAAACAGTTTCTAATGATGTATGAGCATATGCAAACAGTGTGTGTATATGTTCCCTATCTAATGTATGAACATATGCAAACCATGATAGTGCCATGCATCCATTATGTATGCGAGAAAACCCTATCGACACATACAATATCTACATGAGTGCACAATCATTCACCAAAATGCATCATCCATGTGATAACACAACCATTATACATCCATAAATATATTTTCCTACACACAATTTTATGCAATATGCAATATGAAGTGACTGAGCCGATCTAGTGCCTAGAGTGTGTGTATATGCATCCACGAGCAACCACTAGCAAACACTTGCATCCACTTGCATCCATCAACCATAACATGTCTCAAACACATGTTTCAACCATAGGTTTACCCTATCTAAAGGTCAAAGGTACTAACGAGAGGACATACTAAGAATAAGATAAGCACAAGATATGCGATGAAGGAGAAGCAAAAGGACATACCCTCCGAAAGAAAAGGGTACCTCGATCGCATCTTCGCTTCCGTCTCCCAGGTAGCGTCACTCTCTTCATCTCCCCTTCGTACTTTGACTAGTTGAACCTCTCTGTTTCTCAACTTCCAAATCTCTGACCCAAGGATGCAAATAGGAGCTCGTCGAATCGTCGCATCACGCTCGCTTCCACTTCTCTAAGCAAACTCGGCTCTACCACCTCTGCGGTCTCATGTAGGCACTTCCTCCCATGGAATACATCATGTACACCCCTAAGTCTGTCGGGCAACTCCGCCAATGGAAGATGCTCCTCCCATGTACCTCCAAGATCCAAGATACATAGCCTCAAAAGGTCTTTTAAAATATGATTCACCCTCTCGGTCTGGCCGTCCGTCTGAGGATGATATGCAGTACTCAAACACAACTGAGTCCCTACCGCCTCTTGCAAACTCTTCCAAAATTCTCAAGTGAAGATAGGATCTCGATCACTCACTATGCTAGAGGGTACCCCATGCAATCGAACTATCTCTCGAAGATATACAGAAGCTAGCCATGGAGCAGTCCACTTACTCTTCACAGGTATGAAATGGGTGCTCTTAGTAAGTCTGTCTACCACTACCCGAATTCATGTATTACTCTTTCTCGATCTGGGTAACCCGTCAATAAAATCCATCGAGACGCTATCCCACTTCCATTGCGGAACTTCCAATGGGTGAAGCAACCCACCTGGTTTCTTTTACTTCGCCTTCACTTGTTGGCACATCGAGCGATATACTCGGCCACATCTTTCTTCATACCGGCCCAGAAGAAAACCCTCTTCATGTCTTGATACATCTTATCCCCACCGGGATGAATGGTCATCCTAGAACGGTGTGCCTCATCCAGAATAACCTTCCTCAAACCCTCGTCTTGCGGTACACAAAGTCTACCGTCTCTACGCAAACACCCCCTATCGTCTAGGGTGTACCTACTCAAATGGCTGGACGACTCCCCCCTTATGAGCTTTTCTACCAACCCAACCAACTGTGGGTCGTCCCTCTGTGCTTCTCCAATCCGCCCCAAAAGAGTAGGTCTAACCTCCAAGGAGGCTAGCAAACCGGGTACAAAGTCAACGGAAGGTCTAAAGTCAAACATAGAAATAAACTCTAAGCCCGTCGTTCAACGAACCACAAACTCGAGGACGACCCTTTTCTACTTAAGGCGTCCGCTACCATGTTACCCTTACCAGGGGTATACGCTATCTCAAACCCATAGGATGCTAAGAATCCCATCCACTTTTACTGGCCTAAGATTATGTGCCCGAAGAGCCTCCAACACTTCCCTAGGATGTAGGGCATGCTCTTCTCCATCAGGATATCATCCAAAATCATCACACTATCCATCCCTCACGCAGACCACCCTAGTCGAACTCGGCATTCCCCCAAATGCAAGCCCCAAAGGCCTAAACCAATATCAGACAAACACCCAAGGGATACCTCCTTCGAATTCAGACGACCTACGTGAGATGATACTAGTAAAAAAAAACGGCCAAATAGTTAAGCCCCTTGTCCAACCCTGGATGTCCTCGCCAGTCTTACTCCAAAACCACCGTTTTTCCCTAACTGGCTTTGCTCCTAGAAAAGACCAAGATGTCATCCACAAAGACCATCACAACTTATTTAGGTACTCCTTGAACACCCTTCTTATCAAATCATCAAAGTATACGGGGGCATTCGTCAAACCCAATGGCATCACCAGCCACTCTAAAAAAAATCATCCGGAGTCCTAAAGGCAGTCTTCTCTGTACTATCCTCAGCCACTCTCAACTGATGAAATCCCGTGGCTGAGTCCTACTATAAAAATACTGAGGCGCCAGCTAACTGTTCAAACAGATCATCAATCCTCGGCAATGGGTATCTATTCTTCTTTGTGAGTTTATTTAATCCTCTTTAGCTTACACAAAGTCTGAGGGACCCATCTGCCTTCGTAACAAAAACTACTGGAGCGCCCCACTCCGATATACTTCGTCTTATGAACCCCTTCTCAAGCAAATCACCTACTTACTTATGGAGTTCCCTCCTCTCCCGAGGAGCCACGTGGCACACTGGCCAAGGTACTGGTTTAGCCTTACCCACCAGATATATTTGGAAGTCAATTTCCCGCTCCGGAGGTAAGCCCTTTACCTCCTTATACACATCCGGGTATTCCCGGACCGCTCTAACAGATCACAAACTCTAGACCGACATGTCAAGCGATTCTAGATAACTTAGCATAACAGATTCTATGGGATTACAAGAGATCTCGAGAGTGTTACCCAAACGGGTCATAAGCCTAACAACTCTCCCTTCAAAATCAAAAACGGCACCTCTACTGGATAACCAGTCCATGCCCCAAAACTAACCCATAGCCCGTGAAGCCCAACAAGCATCACCTCTAAACTCAATGCTAAGTATAGAGACTTTCAAACCCAAACACATCATGGAGCCCCAATTGGGTTTGAAACAACTAAGGGATCATCTACCAAACTGGTGTCTAAGTGCAGTGACCCAACTATCAAGGATGAGATAAACGAACTCGATGCGTCAGAATCAAATAAAGTTCGAATTGGATGATAAAGAAATCCAACCTCCAATCTAGACGGTCTTATCCCCATCTGGTACCCTAGTTGTGAGGGAATACAACTACCCTCCAGAAGATTCCATACCTTGCCCTTGCTTCTTTGGACAATCCTAATAAGGTGTCCTATTCCTCTCAAAAGGATAACCACTAGCCTTCCTTCTTCCCTATTCTCCACTCGTAACCTCCCACCAATGAGGTTTCATCCTTCATTAACCAAACAACTATTTGAGCCTTCCTCCTATCGTCTATCCAATAGATACCTACCAGTCCTCCTCCTTCTTGAACCAACTTTTAAACCGACTAACGTCTAAGTCCCTTGAAGTGGTTTTCCATCCTTATCTATCTTAGAAAGATCATCTATACGCGGAGGGGAAACTCAAAATGAGAGAAAGGAAGAGATTCAAAATGGAGAATTCGAAAGATATAGATATGGCTATTGGGGATTATGTTTTTCTTTCAAAAACTTTTCTCTTAAAAGACATGTTTTTGAAAATACTCCTTTCCAAAAATATTCTTAGAAAATAGTTTTTCTAAAAAAAAATTTTATCTGTTCTGGTAACCTTAAGCTCTGATACCACGTGTAACACCCCACACCCGCTAAGGTCACTCACTAAGGGAATGCCTTAGTTTTGGTGGAGTATTTTTAGTGAGTATAGAACAGAAAAATTACAACAGGACAGATATAATTCATACTTGAAAATTTAAAACATCATTTCCATTAACAAAACATGTTTGGTTACATCACAAAACCATAACAAGAGTCAAGTACATAATATCCATCCTGATAAAATAGAAGTACATAATCCCTTTACATAGATAATAGCCAAAATAGAAAAGATAAACCAAGCTTTACTTCTACGGTCCAAGTCCCAAAAGATGGATATAGCGGTCTGGTCCAAGCCCATTAGTGCTAGGCCCACTCTGATAACCTGAGGGTTGGAAAAAGATAAACAACAACGGGGTCAGACATAAGTCTGAGTGAGTCCTATAACCCTAACAATACAATCATTAAAGTAATTAGGGTATGATATAAACAAGATACGGTACCTCTGGGGATAATGACTACATTAAGTAGCCCACAAAAACACAGGATGTACTACGATAACCGCAACAACGTATTTATCCACCCAAGGATAATTACTAGCTTACACCACCCCAGACCTACCCACCCAAGGGTAATTCCTACACTGTACCACACCAGTTCTACCCACCAAGAGTAATTCCTACTTAAAGGTTGATCCCATCTAAAGACTTAGAAAATATAACTAGTAGTTTCTGGTACTTCTAGCTGACCACGTAGGTGCCGTCTGCCCCTACCTCCACTAGGTGTATAACTGACCACGTAGGTGCCGTCTGCCCCTACCTCCACTAGGTGTATAACTGACCACGTAGGTGCCGTCTGCCCCTACCTCCACTAGGTGTACCTAGTAATCTTACCCAGTAGTTTCGTGTACCCCTACATAGGTGCCGTCTGCCCCTATCTTTACTAGGTGTACCCACTACTCCCAAGCAATCGGCTCCCTAACGTAGATACCCGTGATGGTCCCACAGTGGGGTGTATCACTCCCCTAAAGTGGCCACCTGATAATATCAACGGTGCACGGCTTTATATCTACACGATGCAACAACGGCTTATCTACCAGCCCGGGCCCACACACGCATATGAAACCCGTTGGACTTGCGTTGCCGCCGCTACCCCGTTTTGGCCTCTTATAATCAAGCCCAATATGCGTGTCACGTCACTCGACATGGGTCGAGCCCACAAAGATACGTTTGGGATATTGGTTGAAATGGGCCCCCACAAGCTACTACTTAAGCTTGTCATTTAATCTAGTGCATCCCACTTAACCCCTTTTTATAATCATGCCCCCTTACATGTTAAGGTTTGGTTAAGTCATCTAATTGTATTTCAATTGCCACTTAAGGCACCCACTAGATTTCCACATGCCACCCAAGGCACTTACTTGATTCCCACATGCCACCCAAGGCACTTACTTAACCCTTTAATCATGTTTAATTACATGTTCCACTTTGGTTAAGTATTCTAATCGTATTCTCTATTGCCACCCAAGGCAACCCACTAGTTTCCTCATGCCACCCAAGGCACCCCCACTAGTTACTACATGCCACCCAAGGCACCCACTTAACCCCTCATGTCCCACTACATGCTAATATGGTTAAGTGTTTCTTAATTAATTAAGACCGTGATCTCCCATAAAGACCTCCCACATTAGACTGGCTGTTATGACCGCCTGGTTAAGCCGGTAGAGTCCGGGCAGTCTTACGTCATAACAGAGTCTAACCTCGTGTCTTTACCTTAATCACGTATTTAATTTATGGCTAAGACCTCCCACATTGGGCTAACATTTGTAGCAACTGGTTAAGCCGGTCGGGTCCGAGCAGTTTTACACTACAAATGAGTCCAACCTCGTGTCTTAGTCGATTAATTACACCTAATTAATCACCCCCATATTAATTATCCCTAATTAATATCAAGTTTTCCATAACATGGGTAGACCTAACTCAATAGGTAAATTCCCATGGGGTAGACCTAACTCAATAGGTAAATTCCCACTTATGGTAATTTATTTTTATGGTATGCTTAATCATACCCAACCATACTTTAACTAACATATTTACCAACCCCATCGTTTCCCCACGTAAATCGTTCTCATTTCATGAAATAACAAAGGGGAAGATCATCACAAATATCATGGGTTTAGCATACAACTTTGTCATGGGTTAAAAGGATGTCAACTTGCATATATGAGCATATATTAACCCAACCACATTTAACCCAAACTTGCACATTATCATACACATGTCTCGCATAACATGTTGAACTTGCATATAAGCATTCTCATAACTTGCATAACATGTTAAACATGCATTTAAGCCTACACATAACTTGCATAAGCATTCACATACTTGCATGGGCATTCATATACTTGCATAAGCATTCACATACTTGCATATCACATTAAGCTCGCATTTAAGCATATAACTTGCATAACATCATGCACATAACTTGCATAATCTCATAAACTTAACTTGCATATGAACTTGCATAACAACATGCACATAACTTGCATAACATCATGCACATAACTTGCATAATATGTTGAGCTTGCATGTAAGCATAACTTGCATAATATGTCAAACTTGCATATATGACTTGCATCTTAAAGGAGGGTAAACATGCATAGCATATAAAGGTGTCATCTAGCATATGTATACACCATATTTAAAAGGCTAAACTTGCATGTCATGATTTATGCATAATACCAAACACTTAGCATGCATAAAACCACTTACTTATCATGCATGAAACCAAATACTTATTATGCATAAACCCACCACTTAACTTGCATAAACCCAAACACTTAACATGCATAAAACCCAATACTTAGTATGCATACAATCAAATACTTAGCATGCATAACATCAAATACTTAGCATGCATAACATCAAATACTTAGCATGCATAACATCAAATACTTAGCATGCATAACATCAAATACTTAGCATGCATAACACCAACTACTTAGCATGCATAAAATCACATGCATAACTTGCATATCATGTTACATATGCATAAATGTTTAACATAGTGTTTTGCATCATAAAACATGGCCTTAAACTTGCATTTAACATAAAACTTGCAAATCACATATCATACAATTTTGCATAAACACATTTATCCACAAACATAGCCATGTCTTATCACATCCTACCATAATCAATTTAACAATTGATTATTAAAACCATAGGAACTCACCAAAACTAAGATTAGGAAACTTATGAAGTAAAACTAGTTGCCAAATATGAAGAAGAAGATGATTAGGGGTTGATTAGCTTGCAACTCTCTTCATTGATTTGTGGAGGCCATGACCAAGTTTCATTTTGCCATAGTTTAGTTACAAGATTTAATTATGAATGAATTAGGGTAGGGTTAGGGTCTTATTTATAGGATTAGGTAGTGTTTTAGGCCCTTAGATTAACCCTAGATTAATTTAGGTCCGTCAGATTTAGGAAACCTCTAGAACCCAGCCCTCCAAGCCAGCCTAAAACCCAACCTGGTGCACCCAGGCTCTCTGGACGCTGCACCCCTGTCGACAGGCAAGTCGACACCCCTGTCGACAGGCCTGTCGACAGCCCTGTCGACATGGTTAGGCCGGAACTTTCCCGCCTGACCCCGCTGGTTCTATTTTCAAATCCTAATTTAAATTTCTAAATCTGTTTTAAGCTTTAATTTTTCTGCAAACTTCATTGGGCCATAACCGGGCCATACGGACTCCGATTCTCGAAAACTCGGACTCTATTTCGCGTATTTTTCCGAGACGAACGCAATAACGCAGCCCGTTACCCCCAATTCCCACATCTGAGATTATTTATCCTGTAATTAGTGAATTTTAGTATTGACTAAAATTCGGGGTGTTACAAGTAATGGGATGGACAAATTTGGACTAAACCGTTGTTATTGAAGTTAGGTAAAGTCCTTGGAATGTGAAAGACCTTAAATATACTGTTTGATTAATCCACGTACATAAGATGCTTCGGATTTTGTGGGTAGTATCCGCTGAAAACCCTCACGAGACAACACTCGTCCTACTAGGGAAACCTAGGGGTTTAACGGCTTGTTGCATACGCTAAATGCAATCGTGTTTCCTACGAAAGTGTGACATATCCTAATTTAGTTTATTCGAGGACGAATAAAAAGATAAGTGTGGGGGTATTTGATATACGCGTAAATGTGTATATTTTATCCGCTTATTTATCTTGTTTTCCCTTTAAAATAATTGGTATTGTGTATTTACAGCTGTGTTTTCAGATTGTTAATAAAAAGCATGGTTTAAAACATTTGATGGATAAAACATGAAGAATTTGCTTAAGAAGAGTGAAGTTTGAAATTACTCAAGCTTGAAGAGTTTAAAGCTTGAAGAACGGTTGCAAATAGAGTTCAGTTATGAAGATTTGGCTCACTAAAGACTTATGTTGCGTTCACATTAGCTCATTTGCAAGGTCTCTCACTCTACAGCTGTGTTCACACTGGCTTATGTGTTATTTGGGCTAATTCTTTAGTCCTACATTGTGTAATTAGCCAATTAGCCTTTGTCATATCAGCTATAAATACACTTGTATCTTGATTCATTTAAAAACACATTGGGTTTTATTATGTAATTCTCTTCTTGGAATAAAATCATTCTTCTCCCTGTTCTCTTTAGTTTTAGTTTTATTTATGTTTATGTTATTTCTTATCTTTTTCTCTTCTTCTTTAGCTATGTCTAGCTAATCTCCTTTAATTAGGGGGTGATGACGCTGGATCAGATTCAATATGAATCACATAGCCAAAGAGATTAGAACTTCATGTATGTAGATCTAGATCTGAACCAAGGGTTGGATCTGAGCCTTCATACTCTGTGTCGTTTAAGAGCTGTGCTCCTACACAGGGTATATTCGTGTTCGATCTAACGCTTATCAGATTTAGATCTAACTTTTAGGATTTTAGAAATAAAATAGTGAATCTGTCCTGATAGCCTATGGTTGTTTAAGAGCTTAGCTCCTGCATTGGCTATACTTGTCGTTATTCATGTATTTCTTTCTAGAAACTTGATTATCGTTGATTCATGTTTGTGACAGAAACATGAATTAGATCTGATAAATCTGTTTGGTTATTAATTCATATGAATCTAATTTATGTCGTTTCTCCCTAATTGCTTTCTTTAATCATATAAAACTCTCTTTTATTTAATTTATGTTATTTTCTGTGTTTTCAACCAATCAAAATTCTGGAATAACTTGATTGGATTTACTAATTTAAATATTTTTTGTCCTAGACTTCGACACCCTCTACAACAACCCTTGTTGTTTAGGAAAACTGAACGGATTTTACAGTTGTTTACAATTGTTTAATTTGTTCGCAAACATGAGACTGGACGAAGGAGCAATCCGAACCAGTATGAAATACGGTGTGTTTTTCCATTTTTGCATTTTATTTCTGTTTATTTCTATGTTTGTATTTGATTCTATGACTGTAATTATCTTTGTGATGTGTGATTCATATAGTAGATCATATAAGTTTTAGATTTTCTTAAATTCCTTAAAAACACTATTCACCCCCCTCTAGTATTAGTTTTTCCTTAAGATCCATTCCGCATTCCCTAACAAATTGGTTTCATTCCAGGTGGAATATCAACAATTTCCCTAGTTTTATTACTTTGAATTGAATCAATCTCACTTTTGATTGCTTCTTTCCAAAATGCAGATTCAGAAGATGTCATTGCTTCCTTGTACGTTTGAGGTTCGTGTTCTAACATGTATGTTAGGAATTCTGAACCAAATGTCTTGAAAGTTCTAGCCCTTACGCTTCTTTTGGGTTCAATTTCCTCAACCTCATGAGGAGTTACATCTTCATGTGAATTACTTGATTCTTTTCTTATCCTTTTAGGGACATTTCTTTCATTCCTTTTGTGAGGAAACACATCTTCAAAGAATGAGGCATCTCTAGATTCAATGATTGTATTTACATTGATATCAGCTATATCATACTTGAATACCAAAAATCTATAGACACTACTATTTTGTGCTGGCCCTAGATAGTAATAATATACAGTCTTTAGTCCAAGTTTGACTTTCTTGGGAGGCGAGACTGGAACATTTGCCAAGCACCCCCACACTTTGAGGTACGTAAAGCTTGGTTTAAGTCATATCCATAACTCATATGGAATTGCTCCTGTTTATTGTGAGGAACCTTGTATACAATATGATTAGACATATTTAAGGCCTCTGTTAATAATTCAACTGTTCCTATCTCTGTTTTAGTAAGAAAATACCACATTGTTAAGATGTTATAGGTCTAGTATACCAAAACAGAGAATAATCAATTATAAACTTGTCGCACAAGTTTATAACTCGAATTTCCACTACTCTGGAATTCAATATTAGCTGATGATAGCAATAAGTATGTTGTAATCAATTTACAACAACAACGTTATACTATTTTAAGAAATAGCACAACGTAGAAAAAGGAGAGATTATAGAATAATGTATATAAATATACAAATAAAGTAGAAATCTAACTGCTGGATGATGTCTGAGGCTTGTCGTAACAATTTCCTTAAGAATTTTATTTCAAAATTCTCCCAAGATACAACAGACGTATTCTGTACGAGATTGTAATGAGTATGTCACTCTGTGATTTTACATAAGAGTATTAAAGAAGAGAGAAGGAAGACTGGATTGGAATAAGGTAGTTGGGAAAGTGATCAGTTTTCCTCCTCATTTATAGTTTATCCGCACCCCTTCGAACGGTCGCACCCGTACCTATTCGTATAGCCGCATCTCTTCTGAACGGTCGTGCTCGTACCTCTTCGTCAGTCGCATCTCTTTCGAACGACCGTGCTCGTACCTCTTCGTACAGGCGCTTCTCTTTCGGTGAAAGGAAGTGTCTTTTCGCGAAGCGTCTTTTCGCCGAGATATGACCGTTTGGTGAAAGGAAGTGACTTTTCGCGAAATGTATTTTTGCTAAGATATGACCGTTGGTGAAAGCAAGTGTCTTTTCGCAAAGTGTCTTTTCGTGAAGTGCCTTTCGCGAAGTGTCTTTTCACGAAAAATCATGCTGCTAATAGTCGCATTCTTTAACCGAATAGTCGCACCTGTTCGCTTAAATTACTTATGATGTGGGACAATAGACAAAGTATATTTCATTCAATACTTACGAATTCCAACAGCTTATATCAATGTGCTTGCGGTATACTTATAATAACATAGTATTAAACATGAATATAATTGGTTATAGAATTTATATTTTTAACAGTGCACTAACGTTATACAATAATGAAAAACAAAGGATAAAATAAATAGTAACAAACATTATAGTGAAAATGACGTACAGTTAAAGCCATGTTTTAAAGACCGTGCCAGACCGCGGTTCAACCGTGAAAAACCGCGACCCGTTTGAGCTGAAGGCCCGGAGTGGAGTTGATCCGCCAACAAGCACCAACCGTCGGTTGAACAGTTTCAATTATCCCGGGTCTGACCATTTCTTCATTTGTCATTTTCCTTTCTTCCGTTCTGTTTCAATTAGCTGGCCACCGCAACCTGCTTCCCGCCATCGTGATTTGCCACTCGCCGCTGCAAACCCTAACACTTGTCGCTTGTCGCCCCCAGCTTTAACGATTCCTTTAACACCGTATTTTCACTGGATTCAGGCATGACAGCATATTTACTTTTGATTTGGTTATTTTGTTCGGTATTAAGTTTAGAAACTGTAAATTGGATTTGAAAGTGGAAGTTGGATTTGAAACTGTAAATTGAATTAAATTAGAGTATTTGAGTGGAGAAGGGGAAAAACAGAAGAGAAACAGGCTACTAGACATAGAAACACAAAAAAGAAAGGGCAAATTCTATTTCCACCTTGCTAATTTCCTTTCACACCCCGCAAGATTAAGAGAAAAACAAACACTCCATTATTTCCCTTTCCCACCCCCCTCTATTCCCAAATTATCCTTTTTTTCGAAAACCTAAACTCATGCATCTTTTACAAACAACCTATCCTCCTCCGATTGTTTCTTTCTTCACATCCAAAATCAAAACTTTTCTTCTCATCAAAAAGCAGAAAACAATGGAATTTGAATTCCTTGCTTCCTCAAAATTGCTATCTCATGATATAAGTAAATTTTCATCTTCAAATTTTTCATTTTTATCTTTAGTCATTTCTTTTTTTAAGAGCACCATAATTTTTGATGATTGTAGATGAAAAAGAGAAAGATGAAGGAATATGATAATTAGCCTGATAACTACAAGGGGTAAAGTTGTCATGTAAATTTAAAATATTTTGGTGGGGTGGGAAAGGAAATTAATGGGGTAGGAATATAATTTGCCAAAAGAAAGATTATTATCCTATGTGAACAGCGATCTAATCATATGTTGGACTTTTATTACTGATTATTCGCTACTTTGCAAACAAAAAATACTAAATTTGAAAGATATCATGCACTTGTGGTATGTTTATCTAGCATTTTTATTTTTAATACCTTTTTATGTATATATTTTGTATTTAAATGATTGAAATTTCCAAAAAAATAACTACTACGGTTTTAACGGTTCAACCGTTTGAACCGTCAAAACCTTGAACCTTCAGCTATCACGGTTTAAGGCACGCCACGGTCATGAAAACTATGAGTTAAAGTATGCAGTTGTAAAAGAACATTGCAGTATAGTAGTTGTAAGCTGAACATTTAGGTACTCAACCTTGTAGCTTAGATCTGTGCGCCAGTAATCTCCAGTATTTTCAACTTGATTACTTCGCAGACAGGATGATACCAAAAATATACGTAAAATATCATGGAAGTTGTAAGTTTTAGGAAGCTAAATTAATGTTGTTATGTAAGATTGTGTAATAGGAAAACAAAAGGTACATGTACAATGATTGTAAATAGTCAAAGTAGAATGATGTTTGTGAATACATTAGTACAACATAAGGATCAAAATTTTAAACTACCTACAAGAAAAATTAATTTAGGACATCCATTTCCAAATAGCCACATGAACACTGATCAAATATAGGTAGAAATGTGATTATTTTAGCAATATGCCATAACAATTAACAACACAGTCAATTATTGGGATTATATTATAATTATGGACACTGCAATATTTTGTATTTACTCAAAATTACAATTTAATCGGTTTCAATCTAATATTCAAAAAGAAATCATTAATTTAATTTAACCAATGTACATAATTTTTTTGCTACTAATCATCTCTTCCTTCTTGCCAATATTAAACATGGATGCAAAATAACATTGGATTCATCTCCATATGTTGAAAAGAGAAGCAACTAAGAAGACTATTAGTTCAAATATCAATTGTAATAACCACACTCACGCTTGACTGTAAAAAAATTGTTTTGTTAACCAATTATGAAGAAGATAAAATATGGTATCAATTCGGAAACATTGATTATAAGAAAATGTTATTAGATGAAGAAACATGTGGGAAAAACTAATTTTTATTATCTACAGGGGAAAAGCAAAAATTCAATATCATTTTAAAAAACCGGCAAATAGTAGCCATAGAACGAGTGAATTGTAAATATCAAAAGGAACTATAATCTCATTACGTCGTCGTAACAGCAACGACTTTGATAAGTTGTCCTATTAATCATTGCATGAAACAATGGAATGAATTGCTCTGTACCCAAATTGTATGTTCTCATGTGCCAAATTGATCTTAGCTATTGATTTACACAAAATTTAGTGGTTTTGAGTGGATTGTGGGACCTGCTTATTTGATTATTAATAAGATCTGTAGTTGATGTGTAGATGTAATTTATCGGGCATATGGAAACACCCAAATTGAGTACGAAGAATTGCACTCTGAAACAATGGACACAAAATTAACAAAATAATATACTACTAAGGAAGGCCACTGCAATCAGCTCATCGTAGACATGCATTATTACACACATGCTTTATATGAAAAAAAAACTGTAATGAACATCAGGTATATGTAAAGATGCATACAAATCCACTGCAAGTAATAACTGAAATAATCGCTTTGAAAACAAATGGGAGAGTAAGGTTACAATACATGGATGGAGTAAGTTAAAAACGGACACATCCATGGTTATAGTCGGCTGTGAAAACGTAGGTGTACATTTAAAAATATTTTGCTAGGCATTTGCAACAATGGTATCTACTAAACCATACCGTCGAATAATGGCTACAAAATGTGCTATGAAGCCCGAAATTCAGGTGGTAAGAGTATGTGCGATTCATCGGTAATTCATTGGGTACCTCATGATCTTATTCCTACCTGAAACAGTAGCCGTTAGATATATTTTCGGGCAAAATGACTTACAAGCTTTCCAGCCTTCTAGAAACTATCAGAATTTAATTATGAAATTGGAGTTGAACTTTAAATGAATATGACAGTTTACTGTCCAACATTTAGGATGCGTTCTTAACGAACTGTAACGAGTTATTTGAGCATGACATTTGAACGGGGAATTTGAGCGTGGTAATGTAGCGAACGGAGAATATGTTTTTTGTTGCGAACGAGGTATTTGAACGGGGTATTTAGTTGTTAATTTGTTTGTTTTGTATTAATTTATACGTTTAATTTTAATTAATATTTCTTATATGTATGACAACATTTTGTAAACTTGTAATATTAGTCCCACATCGCCAAAACATTATGAGTTGCTTGGTATGTATTTGAGTATATAAACTATAAACACAATTGAAATAAAACCAAATATCCTTAACATGAAGGCTTAATACCTTACAATATCGCCATAAAAAGACAACAAATTAAAAAAAATTAAAATCGATTGTTCCAACGATCTGACGTACGAAGTGAAAAAAAAAAAAAAAAAGAGAGAGAAAAAAAGAGAAAAAAAAAAAACACAAAATTAGGTGAAACAGAAAATGAGTAGGAAAAGGGAGGTGGCGGCTCTAGATTGATTTAATAATTTATTGTATTTTTAAAATTTGTTGCATTTTCAAATTAATCTATTTAGATATACTAAAGTATATTATAGTAGAAATAAGATATTAATGATAAATCTGCAGTAAATTTGAAATTTAATTGATACTTTAGAGAAATATTATACATTAGAATTTGAATTGTTAAAAACAATGAGAAAAACAATTTCGAAAATGAAGAAATATTATTTTGGTTTCGAAAAAATTAATTTTGAGCAATGACAATAAGCAAACTTTCTTTTTTTCCAGCCCGTTTTATAAATTTCCAAACAAATTAATTTACTAGTCATATATTTTTGTTCTGGCAAGGAATCTCACCAATAAATTTCTCCACTATAATCTCTCTCTCTCTCTCTCTCTTTTTTCTACGTGTAAGGGCTATAACATAATATATGGTACCCGTATTTCTTGATTAAATCAAGAGTGCTTGGCTAATATATTAGACTTAATTGCAATGTTTTAAAGACCCGACTCAACCTCGGTTAATCTTCGACCTTGAAGCGTAACGGCTTTGAAAATGAAATAACTTTACACGTGCACAATCCCACGGTTTAACCTCAAACTTTTTAAAAAGCTTTAGACCGACCTCTTTGAACCTCGCGGTTCCTCAAATTTAAGAAAAAGTAAATGCTTCACTCTTTATATTTTTGACAAAATAAATTTAACAAATAATTTTATAGTAATTGTCATCAAAATTTGGATGACAGAATTCATTATTAGTGTACATTTTACGAATTATTATTGAACTAATTCTCTTTCATTATAAAAAAAATAGTAAATTTACGGCTTTACTGATAAGTTGTTACATAATTCCTTCAATTAAGTATTATATAACGTACTACGTGATAAGTGGGTTAAAGATGAAAATCAAACCCAAACATCATGCATCATGTCCGAGTGTCCCAACCAATTTGGACAAAAGTGTTTGTCATAATTGATTAAATTTTATCTATATTTAAAATAATTCTACGTTCAGATCAGAAAAATAGAAATAAACTATCAACGCGGTTCTTACAGTCTAACCGGCTGAACCACGAAAATCTTAAACTTCGTCTTCACGACTATGCAAAATTGGCCTTCAAGATTAAAGCTAAATCATACTATTTATAGCTCCAACCATGAAATCCTTGCATGTAGTCACTATTACATTAAATATTATTCAAGAAACAAATGGGTATAATCCTTTCCATCTATACTTCAGAATGAACATAAGAGAAATAGTTTAAAAATATAAATGGAATTGCTGTCATAATTCCACAAAATAATAATAATTTAAGATCATTTAACAAGGTGGCACATATGAAGGTGGAGGAAGCATTTTGGTCTCCGGAGATTTGCCATTCTTCACAATGAAGATGGTGCTCATGCCCCAAACCAAATGAGATCCTACATGGCAATGCAGATACCGCACACCTAAAACGCTGCACACAACAAAAAATTAGAGACATCATCTATCGACGTGATAAGCTGGGCAGCAAGTGAAAGTTGTGTTGCATACTAAGCAAATAAAATATCATTTGCGTGGTATTATTTTATTTTGAAATGAAGTTATTTTTGTACAGTGTTGTGTTTAGAAAGAACAAAAATTATTCACTAAGAAATTGTAGTTCTTACCAGGATTATCTGCCTTAAACCTTATAGCAAACCAACCATTCCTTAAACCTTATAGCAAACCCCTCGTATCATGTTATAGTAAGCTTCTAGCACATCAATGGAAGTGATAACATGTAAGCTCATGTTATTAAGGCTAGCAGCTAAATTCTGCTCAATTTTGTTTAGAGAAACGGTTACTAGAAAATGTTCATTGATCGACTTTGGTAAATATTTCGGAGGCTCTGGGGCTTTTAAACGACTTCTAAAATTTGTAGCTGATTCCGTGTCATTGTAATAAGGGATGAAAGTATTGGTTGTTGATTCAGATACTTGTAAGCAAGAACAGCTGTTGTAGTTGATGGGTTGAACTCGCTAAGGGGTTTATAATTCAAGGCGCGTGCAGCAATATAGTAGTTTTGATTTGGTGACTGGTCAGCTTCTAAGAGAAAGTCTAGTGTTTCGCCGGGGGTGATCACGATGTAGTTGGTTAGTATGGGTTTGAGATAGCCGCCGTCTGATCCGACGACTGCGACGGTGTGATTGGCGATCGAGAGAAAGAATGCATTGTTCAGTGCCACGTTGACTGCACGTAGAAGGTAGTTGTACCCTTGCTCCACTTGAAAGTTGGTTGCGTCTGGAAAAAGTGAGAAAAAATAAAGTACGCCTAGTTTCAGGTTTAAAAAGAACTGTCAATTTTGAATGGTATGATGTGTTATTTATGTACATTTCATGAACCTTGTTGAATTGAACCACTTTTATCTTAGAAATCAAAGAATCCACAATTTTACTTAAAAAAATAGGATGTTGCTAGAAAGCCCAAAAATATGAACCGAATTCAAGCCCGAAAGAGTATTAATCGTCGGATCGAAGGCATTGAATTCAACGGGGTCGTCGATTTCATTTCCGCACAAATTTTTGTCCATGTTTTCGGGCCTCACAGCAGTTTCGAAATAAATAGTATATAATTTTATTACTTAATGGTCATTATCAAATAACCGTTTTTAGAGGTTAGTAACGTAAGTAATTAGTTAATTTTCCACAATAAATGAAATGGTTTTACATTTAAATCAACACATTGAAAGTGTGGTCCAGATATGACAACTCAAGTCTTTTTATTAATTCTAATTTTGTCCATGTTTTCGGGCCTCACAGCAGTTTCGAAAAAAATAGTATGTAATTTTATTACTTAATGGTCATTATCAAATAACCGTTTTTAGAGGTTAGTAACGTAAGTAATTAGTTAATTTTCCACAATAAATGAAATGGTTTTACATTTAAATCAACACATTGAAAGTGTAGTCCAGATATGACAACTCAAGTCTATTTTTTAATTCTAATAGACTTTTATTTGAATTCTTTTATGGTTAAACGTAAATTCTTAAATCAGATAATGACTCTCTATATAATACATTGCATTTATAGTTTTATACATTTTGGATATCTTCATTCTTATTTATTTGAAAGATTAAACAGTTATATATATATATATATATATATATATATATATATATATATATATATATATATATATATGTATATATGTAAACAATAAGCACCCCTTTTCAATACCTTTCTACCGCTCAATTTGACTTTTTTTTAAAATCCTGTTGACGGCTGCGTAATCTAGAAATGTTAAACAACTTTAGTAAATGTAGAAGTTAGCTTTATAATTATGAATGTAAAAGAATAAGACTTTACTTTGTTTTGAACATGGGTATAGATCTCCAGGTTGTCCATTATTGGTGTATGCATCAGATGGTGCCGGATCAATTCCTATGTTGACCTGCGCCTTAAGTTTATTTAAGTTTTCTTTCCACCATTCACCTGTATAAATGTAAGAATGAATTTCTTGTTATTCATAATGTAAATTCCCAGTTGGTATTTCATTGCTAAAATTGAATTATAATACAAGCCCTGAGCCGTTAGCGCCCGTTGGAATATAAACAACGAATTTAAACGATTTCCAATGGATCCAATGAGGCATTTCCAACGGTCTCCAACGGTTGGTTGCCTTGAAATACATGACTAATAAGCCGTTGGAAATCTAGGTAATTGTTTTTTTATAACAGAAAGCCTATTACCTTCCAACCACCCCATTTTCGATCCATTGCATTTTCAATATAAACAACCAACATAAATCAAATAAACATCAATATAAACAAAATAAACCATCTAAACATCAAAAGCTAACTCATCAACGTCACATGTCAACAAACCAAGTACATATCATCAAAATATATCCAGAAATATCATCCTCACTCACTCCGTACCAACATATACTATATCAAAACACAATCCTCACCACCTTTAATTCAATATATACATTGTGCAATCACAAACACAAAAAAACATACCTTAAACTTCTTCGTCTTTTGTGTAAGCACCAGACAATGAAGGAAAAGAACCATGATTTTGCACATACTTGACAAGCTTTTGATTCAGCTCCTCCATCTGTATAGTTTGAAGATGATTTTGCTCCTGCACCTGCTTAATCATTGTTCTAAGATCTTTTATTTCAGCTTTGTCTTGGGTTTTTTGAGTTGCTCGAGCCTGCAAATGGAATGAATAGCAAAATGGTTATCATTACATATCTTATCATATTGCCCAATCATGAATAGCAAAAGGGTTATGTCAGAATATAAAATATTATAACACTGCATATCTACATGATAATTTGTTGTATAATTACCATTAGGTTCTCGAAGTCATAACGTCTACTCCGCTGCGTCGGATCCATAACAAATGTCAAATATCATATCTTCCTCCTTCGGTGTCAACTCATTACAGTTGAAAAATAGTAGAATGTTATTTTTATTTTACATAGCTAGTAATTAACAAACTTATCGATGCGGGTAATAGAATTTAAAATACGCATACATATGCACATGTCACCCTATCCTGATCACCCCATTGATATGTGATGTTGCCAGACTCGTCTACTTGCTTTGATCCTTGGATGTGAGCAAATACGTCCATGTAGGACATGGGATGTCCACGAGCTCGTTCCTGCAGTTGATAGTTAAGATAATTCAATTTCACATAGTTAATTACTGAACTGATCAATATACAATTGTAATAGCCCCTCGCAATGATGCCAGAAAAACTAGGATCCTCCATGACGAGTTACTAGATTCCTTCTCATGTTTGCTGAGTTCCTTGCTGACTCTACCAGAAAATTTACACTGAATAATTATTTAATAATTGCCAAAAAATAATAATGAGATTCGTATTAGATTTACCTTGAATTCCTCAGTGTTCCACGAGTCAACCCACTTTTCCCATACAGTCGCGCTCATCTACTTAGGTTTCTTCCCCAATTTTTTTATCTTCGACATTTTCTCCCTGTAGTTCTTAGCGATATTCGAGTTCCAGTGTCGCTGAACTAGGCTGACGTCGGCCTCCTACAGATCTACTTTGCCCTATACAATGAGAAAATATTACAATTATTTATTTGTATTTAATCATTTTGTAGAGCGACATAAACTTACAAGAAAATCTTGCCAAATGACCTCTCTAACGGTGTCAGTGATCTTGCTTCACTTATGCCAGAAATCGCTCATCCCAGCCATATATGCATTCCTGAAAATGTTCAGAACCACTGACGATGGCTCAAACTCGAATCCCCTGTGTTAAATATAAAATATAACTGAAGTCGCTATGTATAATTCACCATTTCCTTTTTTCAGCATTTATGAAACGCTGTATACACCTTTCCATTACCTTAGCATTTTTTAAACATCGTGCATATACTAAACCGTTTTCTTTGCATTTCCCCTACGATATTCATTATTATCCAATGTTATTAAATAGTAAAATAATATTATATAATAATGTCACAAAAATCTAAATACATGAGAACATATTCAAATGATAATCATGTAAACAAAATATGATAATTCAACACATTATAATAAACATTCATATTTGCAAATATTTGTACATCATGTTTGCACATATCTATTACATACCAAAAAGTTTAGCAAACAAAAAGAAAAGACTTCAAACACATGCTTATCATCTTCTCCGGAAGTCTTCAATTACGTACCTACAACAGTTAAAAAATTTGCATGAGATAAACACGTGCTATCAATTTAAATAATGAGCGGAACTATCGACTGTTGAAAGTTAACATTAATGAACGAAATAAAAAAAACGTTGAAAACATGGTTTGAATAATGCTTGCTGTTAACATCAAGTTAAATCACTCAAGGGTTGGAAATTTCATTCTCTTTCACAATATCACCAACTGATGCAACTTCGCCACCATCACTAACGTGACAAGCATCAATAGAAGGTATTTCACCAATTCTATCAATTTTAACACGATCTGTAACACCCCACCTCCGCTAGGGTCACTCACAAAGGGAATGCACTAGCTTTGGTGGAGCATTATCTAGGTAAACATACACAAAAATATTACAAGACAGAACACATATAAAACAGCAGAAGAAAAACCAAATTTCATTTCTTTAAAATCTAGAAAGGTCTAAAGCCTTTTACATCAAAATGCTACTAAACCCATTACATCAAAATTTGTCTTACAATAGTAAAGAAGCATAAAACCATAGTCATAAATCATTCCCCAATAAAGCAGCAAAGCAAGCCATAGCCAAGAGGAATCCAAGCAGTACATGAAAGAGCCTTGGAGCTTGGTAAGATCTGAACTAAGCTGTATTCCCACCCTGCGAACCTGGGGGGAAGAACGGAAGAAAAAGAGGCGAAACAAAATGGGTCAGTCAAAAAGACTGAGTAAGTCCTAGTGACTTTCAGCTTAGAAACAAGTAAAGATAACATGACATGTATAAACTGAAAGTAAACATAAGGATGATGACAAGACATGCAAGTTAAACTAAGATGACAAGATAAACTATACTAACCAGATAAACTACGGTAACAAGATAAAATGTGCAAACCAGATAAACTACATATAGCATCGCATGTTTGACATCCTCTGCACCAACTGTACTAGTACCCCAACCTGTATCATCCTTTCCATGTATATGTACAGTCCCTTGCTGTATATCGTACGGGTTTCATCACGTATTTTTATACTACTTCAACGTAGTGCCACCATTCTTGAAATCGTTTGGACTACCACCCTTGTTCTAACTAGGTTTCCTTATCATGAACTATCGCGTGTTCAACTAGGATTTATGCCACCTAGGACCACTAGGGATTATGCTACCTATTGAACGTTTTCTAGATTCATTTAGGGTTTATGCCACCTAGGACCACTAGGGATTATTCTACCTAACGAATTTCGCGTAACGATCTATTAATCGATTGGCTCCCTACAAGTCCTAGCTCGTTCATGTGTCTGTGTCATACGGCCCAATCACGAAATGTAGTCACCTGTGCTAGGTCCACCATAGGGTGTATCAAGCCCTATGGTGCCAACCATCGACACGAATCAAGCACGCACAGATAAACCTACTTATGCCCAATGCGTGCTTTTTCTGCTCCGGAATGTGTGCACGCCCGCACTCTGTTAGAACCTACACTAGCACACCAACACAGCCGTCGTTCTGGTCGCTTACAATCAGCCCAGTAATCGTGCCCCACCATGCCTAGTTCCAGGGTACCATGATACATCTAGTGGGTTACTGCTGAAAAGGACCGCGTAAGTAGGGTTTCCGTCCAGCAGGTTAAGTGTTGTCATTTAAATTCAAGACTTAACCCGTCTACGTGTCATGTCAAATTGGCTAAGTGTTGTCGTTCAAGTTCATGACTTAGCCCTACGAATCATGTGTCAAGTTGGCTAAGTATATTCAAGCGGTTCATGACTTAACCCTATCAATCATCATGTCAAATTAGTTAAGTATATTCAAGCGGTTCATGACTTAACCCTATCAAACCATCGTGTCAAATTGGTTAAGTATATTCAAGCGGTACATGACTTAACCCTATCAAATCATCGTGTCAAATTGGTTAAGTTTATTCAAGCGGTACATGTAACACCCCACCTCCGCCAGGGCCACTCACAAGAGAATGCACTAGCTTTGGTGGAGTATTATCTAGGTAAACATGCACAGAAATATTACAAGACAGAACATATAAAACAGCGGAAGAAAACATGATTTCATTACTTTATAAAAGTAGTAAGGTCTAAACCTTTTACATCAAAGTGCCATTAAATTTCTTACATCGAAACCTGTCTTGCAATAATAAAGAAGCATAAAACCATAGTCATAAATTATTCCCCAAGTAAAACAGTAAAATAGCCATAGCCAAGAAAAGTCCAAGCCATAGATGATGATCTTGAAGCAGAAAATCCGCACTAAGTAGCAACATTTCCTCCCTGTAAACCTGGGGGGGGGGGGGGGGGAACGGAAGAAAAAGAGGCAAAACAAAACGGGGTCAGTCATAAAGACTGGTAAGTCCTAGCTACTTTCAGCCTAAAAACAGGTAAAGGTAACATGACATGTATAAACTGAAAGTAAACATAAACATGATGACAAGATAAACAGATCAAACTAAGATAACAAGATAACCAAGGTAACAGGATAACAAGATAAACTCGGAATATCATCGCATGTCTAACGTCCTCTGCACCAACCATACTAGCATCCTAACTCGTATCATCCCTTCCATGTATATGTATAGTCCCTTGCTGTATATCGTACGGGTTCCATCACGTTATTCTGTACTACTACTACGTAGTGTCACCATCCTTGAAATCGCTCGGACTGCCATCCTCGTTATGGCCAGATTCCCTTATCATGAATTATCGCGTGTTTAACTAGGATTTACGCCACCTAGGACCACTAGGGATTATGCTACCTATTGGACGTTTTCTAGATTCGATCAGGGTTTATGCCACCTAGGACCACTAGGGATTATGCTACCTATCGAACAACGCCCTTTTTTCCACGTAACGATCTAATCGATCGGCTCCCTACAAGTCCTAACTCGTCGTGTGCCGGTGTCATACGGCCCAATCACGAATGTAGCTACTCTGTGCTAGGTCCACCCTAGGGTGTATCAAGCCCTAGGGTGTCAACCACTGACACCATTCCAAGCACGCACAGTGTACAACTACTGGTGCCCATGCTTGCTTTTTTTCAACTCCGGACTCATGTGCACGACCATAGTCCTCCTGAACCTACAATGGCACACCAACTCAGCCGTCGTTCTAGTCGCTTACAATCAGCCCAGTAATCGTGCCCCACCCTAGCCTAGTCCCTAGGGTATCGTGATACATCCAAGAGGGTTACTGCTGAAAAGGACCGCGTAACTAGGGTTTCCGTCCAGTGGGTTAAGTGTTGTCATCTAAATTCAAGACTTAACCCCTATCAGTCTAGCATGTCAAGTTGGTTAAGCGTGGTCATTCAAGTTCGTGACTTAACCCGTCTACATGTCATGTCAAGTTGGCTAAGTGTTGTCATTCAAGTTCATGACTTAGCCCTACGAATCACGTGTCAAGTTGGTTAAGCGTATTCCAGTGGTTCATGACTTAACCCTATCCAAATCATCGTGTCAAATTGGTTAAGTATATTTAAGCTTAACCCCATCAAATTACCGTGTTAGATTGGTTAAGTATATTCAAGCTTAACCCCATCAAATTACCGTGTTAGATTGGTTAAGTATATTCAAGCTTAACCCCATCAAACTACCGTGTTAGATTGGTTAAGTATATTCAAGCTTAACCCCATCAAATTACCGTGTTAGATTGGTTAAGTATATTCAAGTGACTCGTGACTTAATCCCATCAAGTTATCATGTTAGATTGATTAAGTATATGTTAACCTAACCCCATCCACTAGTCAAATTATAATGGTTAAGTGTTACCCTCGTGAGTTTACTTAACCTTACCATGCATCGCGTTATACTAGTCGGGTGTTATCGACCCATTCAGGTTAAACTACCCCATCCTCTAATCGTGTTATATGGTTAAGTGTCATCAAGAAATCAAGTTTGGTTTTACTTAACCCACCCATCCACGTTATATTGGTTAAGTGTCATTAGTCTAATCAAGTTACTTAACCCACCCGTCCATGTCATATTGGTTAAGTGTCATTAGTCTAATCAAGTTACTTAACCCACCCGTCCATGTCATATTCATTTATTATTTACTAACGCATCAACCTCTCACATTGGACTTATTAGCGGTCACTGGATATGCCAGGCGGTTCCGAGCAGAATTACATCGCAAACCCATTCCAACCTCGGGTTCAAGCATTACCACAATCTAATCTTTGCCTACGACCTCTCACATTAGACTATTATTGTTGTGGTCACTGGATATGTCGGGCGGTTCTGGGCAGAATTACACCACAACTCAAGTCTAACCTCGTGTCGAAGGCTTCCGTTAGATTGTTAATTACATATGTGTCATCTAAGTCAAGATCCCCACTTTACATATTACTAAGCATATTCCCAAGTTCCCAATTACATGTCCATCAAAATGTGTACCCAATTCTAGCCACTTCACATATGTCCAATTCTCGCCTATTTGCATGTATGTCAAGTTTATGCCAATTTACCCTAAATCATGTTCTAGCCAAAGTTACATGTTGTCACATTCATGCCCAAATAAACCCTCATCGTGGTTCATGTTCCCAATTCCCCTTATGCCCAATTTTACATAAGCCCAATCCCTTGATTTAACTTATATTGTCCCCAAAACTCGTGATTTAACTCATATGCCAATTCATGTATGCCCAAACTTGCAAATTACATTGGCAATACCTCAAATTTCCCCTTGTTCATGTTATGCAATCAATTATACCACACACCCATGTCCAAATAGGTGAAATCCCAATATTCCCCCGTATACAAATCGCATGTAAATCGTAGTTTAGGCCTAGGTCCGAAATCGACCGAGGTTCATCAAAAGAAGATAAATAGGGGAAGGTAGAAACTTTGCAGAAAACAAGATCCGAGAGAAAAACATCACTACATGCATGATAAGGATATGAAAGAGTGTTTTGCAACATGAATAGGTCCAAATTAATTTCATAGCAACATCCCCAAAGGTCAAGATCAAAAATGAACAAGAACGAGCATGGATCGATTATCATGCATAGATCCAATTTCAACTTTATCACATGTCATATTCAAGTTATCGTTTCAATCTAAAAGCATCTAGAACTTACAAAGCGTGGCTAGTGAATTAGAGCAAGAATCGTCATAGAATCGTTGTAGCGACGTTGATCTACCCTATTGATTTGTTGTAGAAGCGTTGCTCTTTGATTTGGATCTAGTTGGGATGCTCAAGCCTTTGAAGTTAGAGATGGAGGCCATGATCAAGAGACATTTGGGCAGCACTTTGTTGCTAGAATGATTTTTAGTGATTTAGGCTAGGTATTAGGGTGTTTTTATAGAAGTTAGGACTAGTTTAGGCCCTTAGATTAACCCTAGTTTAGATCTGAACCGTCAAAATCATCACAGGCCAGCAAACCAAACCACAAGACCCTGTAGGTGCACACAGGCCAACCTGGCTCGACCAGGGAGGTCGACACCCAAGTCGACACCCATGTCGACTGGGCAGTCGACCTGGTCCTTGGGGGGTCGACTACCCAGTCGACTCCCCAGTCGACCTGGGGCTGTGGGGGCTAAATTCGAATTTCAAAAATCTGTTTTCGTTTTCTGATTTTTCGTGAAACTTCTAGAGGCCATATCTCGGTCATACGGACCCCGATTTACGAAATTTCGGACTTGTTTCCAACCAGAATTCCGAGACGAACGCAACAGCGCAACTCGTTAGCTTAATTCTTATTTTAAAATTTAATTCTGCCTCGATTCTTGTCTTAACACGTTATTAAAATTCGGGTTGTTACAGTACATGACTTAACCCTATCATGTGGCATTAATTCATTAATGCACCCCAACCTCTCACATCAGACCTGTTGCTGTGGTTACTGGATATGTCGGGCGGTTCCGGGCATATTTACACCACAACTCAGTCTGACCTCGGGTTTCAAGCGCGATATGACCAACTACCCACATTGGATCCTATTGTTTGCAGTAACTGGATTTGCCGGGCGGTTCCCGGCAGATTTACACTGCAAACTCAACCCAACCTCGAGTTGGCCATTTTCATGTTTATTCTAATGTCATGTCCATGTTCAAGTTTCATGTCAAGTTCGTGTCAAGTTTTCAAGGCAAGTTTCATATCAAGTCGATGTCAAGTTCGTGTCCATATCTAGGTTAAAGTTATAACAGCGTTCATATTTCAAATTTTGCCTTTTATCAGGTTCATAATTCATGTTCATAACCAATTCATGTTTTGCCTATTCTACCCAAATCGTATTCCCATCGCATGTGAACGTGAATCGATCTATACTACAAATAAATCCAAATCTCGAAATAGAGGGAATAGCATCAAATCTATGATAGGCAAAAGAGACGAGCATAAAGCGATAAAAGGGGTTACAAAGCTAGCATGACATAACTTGAGATAATTGGTTACAACATCACTGGCATAAAGGATTTTAAATCTAGCAAGATAAGACGATAGTCATGGTAAACGCTGACATAAAAGAATAAGTATGCGAAAGCAAGCCAAATACAAGGATAATGGATCCAATGGGTTCGGTGTACATAATAGCGAAATAAACTAAGCAAGTCACACCCTCGGTATGAGATCCAACAAACTGCAAATTCGGTATACAACATGGGTTTCAATAAACTATAATAGTCCCAGGTAATTAAACCCAATAGTCATAGTCATGGTCATAGGTAAAAATCTCATAATTAAGAACCCTAAGCGATTAATTACAATAGTCATGGTTAATTATCCAAAATAGTTCTAGGCAATAGTCATAGGCAACTAACAGTAATAGTTTCAAAGTCATGGTCATAGATAATGGCCTTATGTTCATAATCATAGGGAATAATTCTCATAGTCAAGAGTCATAGTTGATTAGCCACAATTGTCCTTGTCATAATCATAGGCAACAGCCATACGTTCACCGTCATAGGCATAGTCTTATGTTCACAGTCATAGGCACAGTCTTATGTTCTTCATCATAATCATAGGCATAGGCAAAACCTTATGTCCACAGTCTCATAGGCATGTTAAGGTTTATAGAAATGAAAGAATTTGATTTACAACATGAATAGGCCCCAAATAGAAATATTTCCACAAGTCAAGATCCAATAATTTATGTTTCAATCTATCGTTTGAATAATAAACTAGGTCCAACAACATGAATGGGCATGATTCAGTCGATAAGAAATAACCCAAAATCATAGATTCAAGAAGAGATAAGAACAGATCCAAATAGATAATCAAGCTTATGTCCAGTTTCATTTTATTCCATGTCCATATCAAATTTAACAAGTTTCAATCTCAAAGTAACTAGAACTTACAGAGCGCGGATCGAGGATTAGAGTGTAGAGATTTGATTCTAGAAACGATTGTTGCAGTTGGTGAATCTCTATTTGTTTAGTCTTGTTCTCGTTGAAAACCCCCAATTTGAAATTCCTAGCTGTTGTCTTGACGAAGAAGTAGCCATTCTCTTATTAATTTAATTATTTTCAAAAGCAACATAAGGACAGAATGAAATGGTGTGGAGAGAACGAGGCTAGGGGGCTGTTTATATAGGGTTAGCCAGACGAATCTGGTCACGAAACAAGTCTAAATACATTAGAATGCATCAGGTTCAGAAAAGTGGTTCGGGAGGCAGGTCGACCCCCAGGTCGACACTATGGTCGGCCTGGCCCCTGGGAGGTCGACACTATGGTCGACCTGGTCCCTGGGCGGGAATTTTCCCGCCCAGCCTGTTCTGGGGTTTGAATTCGAATTTCAAATTCGAAATTCGAGCTGTCTTTGATTCTGAAAATTTCTGAAACTTCTAGAGGTCATAACTTGGTCATACGAACTCCGATTTTCGAAAACTTGGACTCTATTTCGTGTAAAATTTCGAGACGAACGTAATGGCGTAACCCGTTTCCCTTGATTCTTGTTTTAAAAAATAATTCTGCCTTAATTTATGTCTTTAGCATGCTATAAAAATTCGGGTTGTTACATTCTCCCCTCCTTAAAGGATTTCGTCCCCGAAATCTTCAAGTTAGGAAGAACGTGTCCTACCATCCAATCGTCCATCTACTCAATCATCAATCATAGGCATCCATTGTCCTTAGGAGATTTCTTATGCTGTATGAACATATGCAGGAAGTGTGTGTATATGCTCCTTATCTAATGCAAATGATCAGGCCTGATTGATCTTCTTAATGCAAATATGTTTAGTGCCATGAGTCCAACATGTATGCAAATATCCCTAATCACATAAACACTATATGTGTGCTCAAACATCCATCCATATGAAACACTCACATGATAACACATTCAATTTCATCCATAAACAAGTATAAAAACTCATGAATATGCAATATGAAAATGTGTCTGAGCCGATCTAGTGCCTAATGTGTGTTATGCAACTACGAGCAACCACTAGCAGCCACTTGCAACCACTTGCAACCATCAATCATAACATGTCTCAAACACATGTTTACACCCAATTGTTCCTACCTAAAGGTATAGTCGAAGGATAGAAGCAAGTAAAACTTTGTGCCTATTAGGCAATGTCAAAGCTGGAAATCTACGTCACATATATACTGAATAGGAGAAGAACTCCCTAAGCACCAGCTCCGAAGACCGAAATCAACATCAGGCTGGCACCCAAAGAATTAACCAACCAATATATATGTTTCTAGGAAACTAGCATGATGGACTCCTTTTTGGTCACAAGAAATCCCTTCCTAAGATCAACTCATATCCTATAAAACCCAAAAAGTTTAGACAACCCAACGGACACCCTCAAGCCCCAACATGTATTAATAACAGATGAGTCATACTCCCTATGGGGTTTGCAACAGAAATAGGATTGAGAATAGGACCGAGAGGTTATACTTAAAAGATAGCATACAAGTAAGCTCTACAGGAAAAGAGGAATTAAGGATATACTCTTATAAAGAGATATAATGTGTGTATCTAGCCTTTAATCTTCTAAGCCGCATTTCCTTGAGCTTAACTCCATGGTGCTTTGTACGTCTTTAACGTCATAATTTCTTAATTCTTGTTTCCAAAATAAGAGTTGGAACTCATTTCACTATTGTCTCTCGTCCCATTTTCGCTTATTCTCTTTCTAGTATACCCGATTCAAACATAACTGCGTACTCATGGTTTCATGCAAGCTCTCCAAAATTTACTAGTGAATCTTGGATCTCATTCACTTACTAGAAGGTATTCCACATAAATGAATTATCTCTTGATAATAAACAAATGCCAACCATGTTGCCAAGTGTACTTACTAAGGCGATTTCCTATAACTCATGCATAAGCGAAATGAACCATCCGCCTTAGTGGCGAACACTTACTCGAGCGGATCGATAAATGTATTAGGAGATTCTAGGTAACTAAACATGGCAAAACCCTAAGGGTTACACTAGACTTCGAGGGCATTACCAAGGCAAGTCAAGAATCTAACTAACCTCTTTTCATATTTGAGAATGGTACCATTTCTGGACTACCACTCCATCCCTAGAATCGACCCGTAGCCCAAAAACATAAGCATTTCTTAGCATAGACATTCTCAAATCCAAACAAGTCATGAATAAATGGGCTGATTCTCCAACAGGATTTGAGACAAAAATGGGATCCTCTACTACGCTAGTACTAAGGTGTAGAGACTCAACTATCGAGGCAGAATTAAAAGGATGCGATGTATAAAAACAAAGTTCCCACGATATGATAGAAAAGAAAAGATAAACTTTTTAACAGGAACGTTACCACCTCTCTTAGGTACGCTAGTAGTGAGAGCATACAATTGCCCTCTCGACGATCTTGTTCTTTGCCCTTGTCTTTGTCCTATAATACTTAATTACATGTCCCTTTTTACCATACCAACCATGTTCTTTCTTATCATGGGTTTTATTATTCGTTTACTTTGACCTCTTCCCTTTCACTTTTTCCTCCTTCGTGGATTACGCCTTATCAACAAGTTTCTCATCCTTAGGCTTGTGTTCTTTATCCTCGTTCTTACTATCCTTGTATAGCTTGTTGACAAGTTTCTCGAAAGCTACTTCCATCGCATGGCAACCCAACAAAGCTTGAGATAAGATTAGTCGCAAGTAAATCTACTATGGCTACAGATGGAGGTTGGGCACTCCTTTGCCCTCCGACACACGTCTACAAGACTATGGTGAAAAGAGATAAAGAAGAGATTCAAAGAGAGAATCAAAAGATAATGCATATGGCTTTGGGGAATATGCCTTTCGTAAAACAAAACTTTTCTTTAGAAAAATGCATCTTTGTAAACGTTTTGAAAACTAGTTCAGAAGGTTTTTGAAAACTTTTGCCCAGTCTGGTAACCTTCCGCTCTAATACCAAATGTAACACCCCACCTCCACTAGGGTCACTCACAAAGGGAATGCACTAGCTTTGGTGGAGCATTATCTAGGTAAACATACACAGAAATATTACAAGATAGAACACATATAAAACAGTGGAAGAAAAACCAAATTTCATTTCTTTAAAATCTAGAAAGGTCTAAAGCCTTTTACATCAAAATGCTACTAAACCCATTACATCAAAATCTGTCTTGCAATAGTAAAGAAGCATAAAACCATAGTCATAAATCATTCCCCAATAAAGCAGCAAAGCAAGCCATAGCCAAGAGGAATCAAAGCAGTACATGAAAGAGCCTTGGAGTTTGGTAAGATCTGAACTAAGCTGTATTCCCACCCTGCGAACCTGGGGGGAAGAACGAAAGAAAAAGAGGCAAAACAAAAAGGGTCAGTCATAAAGGCTGAGTAAGTCCTAGTGACATTCAGCCTAGAAACAAGTAAAGATAACATGACATGTATAAACTGAAAGTAAACATAAGGATGATGACAAGATAGGAAAGTTAAACTAAGATGACAAGATAAACTATACTAACCAGATAAACTACGGTAACAAGATACACTGTGCAAACCAGATAAACTACGCATAGCATCGCATGTTTGACATCCTCTGCACCAACTGTACTAGTACCCCAACCCGTACCATCCTTTCCATGTATATGTACAGTC